>JAIGNY010000659.1:785000-1425000 GCA_020152595.1 Chiridota heheva | reverse complement strand
CAAACAAATACCGAATTCGTAAGCACCCGTGCTCTAATAAGGGCCTCTGCTCTAATAAGCGACCCTGCTTTAATAAGCGCCCACCCAACATTTTTTGACCGATAACATAATTTATTTGATTAATTTAAAAACTTTCAATACTCAAGTTTTGTTACATTCTTTGCTTATTTGCGTCTGACGCTCATGATCTTTTTGTGTTGGTTGTTGTACATGACCAGTTCACACATACATATGTACAGTCTGACAGTGCAGTTTGAATATACGCGGCCCCCAGCATGGGCGCTTATTAGGGAGTAATGTAGGGCCTACAAAGCGTTGCAATTTTATTTTCGTAAGCCCCCCGGAAGCTGATAACGTCAAATACGGTAGATAATTAGGTTTGTATCTTTTTATATTTTTATTCATTTCGACTAAATTATCGTTAACACTTATTGAACCAAATAATCACCAATCAATCAATAGTGGGAAAAAATCTTCAATTTTGGAACATATTTTACAATTCAGGATCAAAAACCTGTAAGTTTGGACCAATATGTTCCACTTGAGATCAAAGGACTTCAATTTTGGATCAGGATAGGCGAAGGTCTTAATAAGATGTGTTTTGGGGAGATTAAACTAGAACATCAATGATGTAGTAGCTCAACATGTTTGGAGGTGGTTACGTCTTTTTTTTGTTTGGTGGGTTGTTTTAATTCGAGTAGACTGGGATTTTTATGGAAGAAAAAAAAGATGTTTATTTTGGGGAAATGCAAGCGAAAGCTTTTATATCGTTGTGATGCTAGAACATAAGTAATGTATTAGTTCAATATATGTTTTGGGGGTGGGTATAATACTATTTTTGTTGGAGTGGAATTGCATTGGGTAGGCTTGGGTTGTTGGAAAGGAATACAAGTTTGATTAGCAGTGGCGCAACAAAAGGTTTTGGAATGCTCGGAAGGGTAGAAAAACCTTACAGGCCCTGGGCAAATCGACTTGGGACGGTATGAAAGCTAAATGCATCCCTGTTGACATGTTATATTGTGTTTTATTTGGTGGAATAATTGTATTTGTCCGTTTTCTCTTTGCTTTCTATTGCATAGTGGAGTCTTTGCGCGGCTGGGATTTATATATGTATATGTTTTGAATCAGTTACTCAGAAGAAATAGACAAATGAAGGACTGTTTTATGTCGGAAACATTTATGGTAATTTAAAAAGAAAGTTCCTTTAAAAAAAAAATACAAAAGAACGAAAAATCACATAAACAATGCTCTGTGTATTTCATATTCGTATTTCATATAGCAAAATTGTTCTTAATCTGGCGATGTGTAGCGTTAATCAGCTAATGGACCATTTTTTTCTCAATAATTAACCTGAAAATAAAACTTCAAAACAAAACAAAATAACCCGTCTGTATCTGTTACATATGCCTTTTTCTTTGTAAAGCTGCGAGTTTGCGATCAAACTACATGCCAAGCAAAATGTTTTATTTTGTTTCATATGCTGGTATTGATCATTTGAGCGTAAGTTTCCTCAATTACAGAAATCGAATCTGTGTATAGGTCTACGAACAGAAACAAGTTTTCTGTTTATTAAGTTACAAATGCGTTATGCTCTGAATAAAATAAATTTTCAAAAAAAAACTTTTTTTTTCTTTCAAAGTAAGGTTGAAAGTTTCAATGTTTTCCCGTGTGAATAATGAACAATTTGATGTATGAATGTGAGAAAAGCTCCAAATTTTTACAATTATTTTCCTAAATTTCACTCATTAAAACTGCATATAATATCTGTAAATATAAATATATTACGTCTATACTAATAGTATTCTATACAATCAAAATTCCAGGTCACGAAATAAGCCACGCCCATCATAGCAACGCGGTAACTAGGTGGAGAAAACAAACCTCAAATCCGCAATCATGCATGACCAATGCATTGACAGTTAGATGTGCATTCAATCTTCCGCAAGTTTTGATCCATTTATGGCACTTCTCCGGATCTTTCGAGTTTTCAGCAAAGAGAATTAGCAAAATTCCGTTTGCTAACCGTTCTGGTTAACAGGAATTGGATTAACAAAGCAAGTAGTGGGCACGTAAGCGCAATTTTTGTTCACCATTTTGCCGTCACTCAGCTTGTGCAGAAATTTGTTTTGTACAATATATGCATTGACAACATCAGCGTGCGCCGCTAGCTCGCTGTACTGTAGCAGAACCGCGTAGGATGTTTTCCCACTTAGTTACGCAGATTTTGTTGCTAAGCAGATTCGTGCGGTGATTGGTTAAAACAAAGCTGCCAATCATCAAACCCAGATAGGTTAACTATGTAAAGTATTAAAAAGCAAATGGGTTTACATTACAGGAACCATATCTACCATATACATGTATATCATAAGGTTTTTGTTATTGATATAATCATTGGAAAGAAAAGTTTTACCACAAACATGTTTCTTTTATCTGTCAATCGAACAGCGGTCCGGGTGAAACCTGGATTGTAAGAAAGACTCCAATTTCCTTACTTTTTTTAATTCTATAACTTTTCTTCAAACTCTGTTTTTGAAACTCTTTTTGCGTGTTTTGTATCATATTTCTACTGTATTTTAAAATTTTCAGAAAACAATTAGAATACTTGTAACTGGTAACGGTACAATGGACGCATTGTGCATTATCTTGCTAAATGGCTGTCTCAATCACATACAAATCTTGAATTTCAAAGATGTGAGTTATCCTTAGAATTTCTAATCAGTGGACTGATTGACTGTGCCAAGTTTTGCTGACTATCTTGAGTAGAAAGAAAGGTTGATACTAAACATCAAATTGTGCAAATAAACATATCTATTTGTTGGAATAAACATTGTAATATTTGTTGGAATGGAAAGTTTAACCACAAACACTGTTTCTTTTATCTGTCAGTCGAACAACATTCCGGGCGAAATTTTGACTTTAGGAAACACTCCGAATTTCTTACTTTTATTATTAATTCGGAAACTTTTCTTCAAACTCTGTTTATGAAACTCTTGTATTTTATGTTTTGTGTCATATGTCCACAGTATTTTAAAATTTCTGAAAAAAATGGGAATTCATGCACACCGTCTAGGAATAAACTGGTAAAAGAACAATAAATGCATTGTGCATTATCTTGCTATATGGCAGTCTCAATTACATGAAAAATAAAATCTCTAATTTCAAGGATGAGTTATCCTATAAGAATTTCTACTGGACTGATCGACTGTGTCAGGTTTTGCTAGCCATCTTGAGTAGATAGAAAGGTTGATGCTAAATGTCAAATTGGGCAAATAAACATCATATTTATTTGTTTTAATAAACATATTTCGTTGTTTTAGGAATCTACATAGTTATAACCAGAAAAAGGAATTATTGCCATTATAAATGTGTCTGCTTCTTTTAGTATACATGTATATCGTAAGGGTTTTTTTTAATTGAAATATTTGCTACAATGAAAAGTTTAACCACAAAAATGTTTCTTACATCTGTCAATCGAACAACAACCCGGGCAAAATCTTGATATTCAGAACCACTCCGAATTTTTTACTTCGATTAATTCTAGAACTTTTCTTCAAACTCTGTTTTTGTTTTGTATAATAATTCCACTGTAATTATAAAATTTCAGAAAACAATTGGAATTCTTGCACACCGTCCAGGAGTAACCTGGTTAATGTACAATGGATGCATTGTGCATTATCTTGCTAAATGGCAGTCTCAATTACATTACATAAAAATAAATTTAAAAAATTGTTTAATTTCAAGCATATGAGCTATCCTTAGAATTTTTTCTGGACTGATCGACTGTGC
Organism: Chiridota heheva; assembly: GCA_020152595.1. Classification (NCBI taxonomy): domain Eukaryota; kingdom Metazoa; phylum Echinodermata; class Holothuroidea; order Apodida; family Chiridotidae; genus Chiridota; species Chiridota heheva. The sequence continues at coordinate 1,421,214 of JAIGNY010000659.1, read as the reverse complement.
CAAGTTTCGCTGACCATCTTGAGTAGATAGAAAGGTTGATGCTAAATGTCAATTTTTGAAGAAGAAAAAAAAAACCGCTGGGATATGATAACGTCGTGATTGTATGGATTTAGGCTGCATTACACGATTTCCATTCGAAATGAGGCCAATGGTTTTTAACCTGATTACTTAGGATAATTTCTTTCGTTTTATTCGTGACCGTCCTACTTCCATCTCTATATGTGACAGACGAGGTTATTCCGTTCATTCTGTTTTCTTATAGAATCACTAACACAACATGATATCGTTTTCTCTTTTTTCTATCATCAATATTTCCGAGCCCCGTAAAGGGCATGATCTGTTCTGGTAACCGCATTAAGTAATGCGACTTGATTAATAGCAGTTAAAACGATGTCACAATTAGAAGATGGCTGATAATTTAATACAATCTGATTTCAAGTTTGTATTACGTTTTTGTGTGTGTGTAAAATCGGTAAAATGTAGTTTAGTTGAAACACAGAGTGCATACTTGAACAAATAAATATATTTATTTGCTTTATATATAAGCCTATTTAGTTGTTTTAGATATAAACATATGTATTTGTTTTAAATATAAACATTTTTAGTTGTTTTAGATGTCGTAAGATATTGAAAGCTACAGCCGGGACCTTTCGAAGAACGGAAGAAGGAATAAGAAATTCAGCGTTATCCACAAAAATTACCTTATTGTATATCAGCATTCTCATCAAGCAGTCAAGTTCATTGTTGAACGCCAGGATTGTGAGCTGGAGAGGAAGATAGCGTTGTCTTACGGGACAAAGATCAACAGATTAGACAAACTATATAGCCGGGAAAAAAGTTTGTGGGGAAAAGTGGGTGGCAAAGCGACCTCGTGGTGGACAAATCCTCAGATATAAAGACAATCCTTTATCAAATAATCACGAGCTTCCTTTAATATTAAAGGTAGTAAAAAAGCAAAAACAACTACAAAATGATAATAATAATACAGAATTTTAACAATAATAGGCAGTGCTTATAATTTACCTACGATATTCTAAGGATGTGATATTTATATATTCTTCTGTGTAAAGATTTAGTTCAGTGGTCAAACAAGTTTATCTTATATGAAAGAGGACTTTAAAGAAACACAATTTCGTTAAGGAGATACTATAATATAAAGCTCTGTCTTAGCTATGTACTGGTGTACTAAGTCTGCTATGCGAGGTTGGCGTCCTCAAACATTTTTAACAATTGCTAATGTGTTTTGAATAAAATTCATACAACTTTTTCCTATTTGAATTATTTTTTCTCGACCTTTCTTCAGGTGGTAAATTGTAATTACCCTTACATTATTCTGTTTCACTATAAACTTTCCTGACATATTTTATGGTTTTTAAACGACAAAATATGATAAGATAAATACAGATTTTGAAGTTAGTCTGATTTCAGTAGTTTCTACACAAATGATATACCAAACTTTAAACGTAAATATTATCCTTATCTCTTTTGTTTTGGAAAAGCTTTTTTCTTAGATTGTGCTGTTTTCTTATAAAACATACAACAATTATATTTGTGGATCAGGTTGGGTCTAGGCTCAACATAATACACACACACACACACACACATATATATCTATATATATATATATATATATATATATATATATATATATATATATATATATATATATATATATATATATATATATATATATATATATATATATATATATATATATATATATATATATATATATATATATATATATATATATATATATATATATATATATATATATATATATATATATATATATATATATATATATATATATATATATATATATATATATATATATATATATATATATATATATATATATATATATATATATATATATATATATATATATATATATATATATATATATATATATATATATATATATATATATATATATATATATATATATATATATATATATATATATATATATATATATATATATATATATATATATATATATATATATATATATATATATATATATATATATATATATATATATATATATATATATATATATATATATATATATATATATATATATATATATATATATATATATATATATATATATATATATATATATATATATATATATATATATATATATATATATATATATATATATATATATATATATATATATATATATATATATATATATATATATATATATATATATATATATATATATATATATATATATATATATATATATATATATATATATATATATATATATATATATATATATATATATATATATATATATATATATATATATATATATATATATATATATATATATATATATATATATATATATATATATATATATACATATATATATCTATATATATCTATATATATCTATATATATCTATATATATATATATATATATATATATATATATATATATATATATATATATATATATATATATATATATGTATGTATATCTATATATATATATATATATACATATATATATAAATATATATATATATATATATAATATATATAAATATATATATATATATATATATATATATATATATATATATATATATACATATGTGTATATAAATATATATATGTAAATAAATACATATATATATAAATATATATATATATATAAATATATATATATATATAAATTTATATTTATATAAATATATATATATGTATAAATATATATTTACATATATATATATATATATATATATATATATATATATATATATATATATATATATATATATATATATATATATAATTATATATATATATATATATATATATATATATATATATATATATATATATATATATATATATATATATATAATTATATATATATATATATATATATATATATATATATATATATATATATATATATATATATATATATATATATATATATATATATATATATATATATATATATATATATATATATTCAATAATTTTAAGGAGTGCGTCAAAGAGCCACTTGGCTAATGATGATGAATATAAACACAGCAAGCTTAAGATACCTCAGTCTGAATGTTTTTAGCAACGTTTTTCTATAAAAAAAATTGTTTTGTTTTGTAACTTCCTACCTTTCTTGGCAGGTATAAAAAAAGTTGTTTTGTTTTGTAACATTTTAGTCTCGATACCCACCGTTTCTTGGCAGTATACACCGAGTATTTTTTCTCCTAAATACTAAAATATGTGTGAACATCTCTTATGCAATGTCTTCTCTGAAATACCGTTACCGGCGTACACGTCTAGGTAGCAGCTCAAAATAAAACTAGTAAGAACTTTACAGAGGCGCATCCCGTGCCACCGGTGCACACGTCTGTCTATCAAATTTTTGCTACTTACCGAGTCTCAGGCCTTAAAATGAATAGCATATAATGTTTCTCACGGTTTCACGTTTAAGCGTCTATATTTGACTAGAAAAATGTATGGTGGCACTTACAGATCCCCCCCCCCCCCACCCACCCAAGAAATTGCATACGCGAAATCTGCCCCACATTTTGTGACAGTTTCCCCTCTCTTGTCTCACAATGACGGTCAGGCATCAATGTATACATGAAGAAACGACCTGTTCGTATAACGTGTTTCCTGTAATTCAAAAGAATTAAAGGAGATATAAAGTCTGACATAATCCTTAAATCATACAGACATAGGATAGAATTAAAAATAGCATATTTTCCAAGTCTCATACCTCCCAAAATAATCTAACAGATTTTGTGTAATATTACAATCTTTAAGGCTACTACTATGGGAGCAGCCATTTTGAATTTTAAAACATGCACGCCCAACATGCCAACAGGAAGTTGCAATACTTTGTTTGTATTTCTTTATGATTTATCTCTAGTTTTCAAGTTGATGAAAAACTGTTTTTCTTTTGTAAGGGTCAAGAACATTTTGTGGACACATGAAATGATCAAAACATGCTGTTAAAACGTGGTGCCACATCATTTTGCGATAAAACCTTTAATCAAATGTATAAAGAAATACATTTTAATGCCTATGCCCTTGTTGGGGAAATTATGTCATAATGCACAAGATTTCGATAGAGAATTGGACAAAATAGCAGCCTCCATGTGTCGACTTCAAACACAAATAACCTGAGATAGGAATAAGATTTTGACTTGCTGATTTTGGTAGATGGTCTAGATTTGTATCTTTTATCATATGAAATAATGGTTGTATCAGACTTTATGTTTCCTTTAAATTGTCAGCAATCGAAATATTGCTGCCGTCAATAGTCCGACGTGTTGTAATTGTCAGCGCTGGGCTTATTCACCTCTATCACAGTCCGAAGAGGGCCAAAAGTAAGAACCCAAAGGCTTTGGAACTTTTCCTAGCATGATAGAACGCATCTATTTAAAGGATTACTTAAGTGCCCAAGCAAGTGTAACTTATATAAAAAGGACTGTAAAATAAACAAAATAGTGAAGAAACCATTCAAAATTCTTATTCCGTTAACAAGTTAAGAAAATATTTTAGTTTAAAGTTTGATATCATTTGTGTATAAAAACGACTCACAGAAATTAAACAAGCTGTGACGTCACTGTTGCAGCTTAACCCCTGAAGTAATCCTTTGATATTCTCCATGATCCTTTATTGAACCTTTGCTATGCTTGATTTTTGGCGCGAGAAAGTCATCTAAAAAATGCCACTGTTGTCAGTTTGTAAAAGTAGCATGTCTTTTAGATTGCAAATTACATGGAGCGAAATTAATTGTCAAAAAATCATACAATTGATCACTTTTATTGTATTTGGTAACTTTGATGGCAAATTCATACATTTGATAACGTTTATGGCAAAATCATATATTTTATCACTTTTATTGCCAGTCATACATTTGATCACTTCTATTGCAAAATCATACATTTGATCGCTTTTTATGGCAAAATCATATATTTGATCACTTTCATTGCCAAAGTTATACATTTGATCATTTTTATTGCAAAATTATGCATTTGATCACTTTTATTGCAAAATCATGTATTTGATACCTTTTATTGAAAAATACCTTATATTTGATTCACTTTTATGACAAAACGGCTATATGACGTCGTTTATCTTAGGTATTTATCGGTTCCTTAAATAGGACCTCTCACGAACTGGTCAAAAAGATTGAATTTTTTAAATTTACATTTTACCTTAAAAATCAGTAATTGTGGTGAAAAGTTGCGCAGTGAAGGCGCTCTTTTGATTAATTTATTCCAACTGAAGGAAAGTACTTGAATTTGAACGAACATTACTACTCTCAGAAAATTGCATTATTTTTTACAAAGTAGCCGTGAATGGGGTTAAATAACTTGATGTAGACTATGCTTAATTAGTTAGTTACATTGGGCCGACGTAACGACGCTACAAACAATTAGATGCTAGAATAATTTTCACACTAAGAAGTGCTATATTACACCAAATTGTTTCTTTAGTGGTCCTCTATCATACATATGAAAATGAAAATTCACGGGGAAAATACCTTTTAAGTAAGTATAAATCGGCAGAGCAACCATTACAGGAGAATCCTTCAAATTGTTATGAAGCAAAGGCTGCCATGTACCCATAATGCACCGCGTTTCTAGTGGCGTATTCAGTGGAGGGAAGGGAAGGGTTGGGGGAGGGAGGTTGACCCTGGCGAAATTCTGAATGTGAAATGTAAAAGTAGTGCGGTATACAATTAGCTATATATTAGAGAAATTGAATGTAAAAAATAAACATATAACGTTAAATATGGGCTAAATTTCCTTCATGTTTAACAATTTTTTTCGATATTCAGGCAATTTCTTCAATTTTCGGGTAATTGTTTCGATTTTCGTGTAATTTTCTTCGATTTTTGGATACAATTGATTCACTTTTATCAGTTTATGGCAAAATCATACATTGATTCACTTATGTTGCAAAACGTCGATTATAGGTATTTACAGGTTCCGTAAATGCCAGTTATCGTCTTTGTAACGCAGAGGTGATATATTTCAATTCGTGTGTTTGATTGGTCGAAACGCAATGGTACAATGTGCTTTTGCATTGATAGGCCAGTCATAATCGTTGTGGAATAAAATGTACGCCGCCACATTTCAATCACCATAGATGACCATTAAATAGGACATCTCATGGACTTGTCAAAAGATTGGGTTTGCTGAATTAACAACATTTTACGTTAAAAATCTGTAACTTGTGGCCCGATCGTAAAAAGTTGCGGGGGAGGGGAGAAAGAGGGGGAGGGGGGGGGGGTGATGGCGCTCTTTTGATGAATTTATTCCAAGTGAAGGAATTCTTGAATTTTATCAACATTATACTACTCTTCATTTTAAGGATTACTTAAATCCTACCTCTGCCACCAATTGTAACGTGGCTTCTCGAGCGAGCTGGAACTTACTGAAAATAGGAGACACCATACTTAGCAAGAAACTTGTATCACTCCCCTCTTTTCGACTGGTCGTTAACAAGTGACCTAACTTCGTGATTCAACATTGACATGAAGTAAAAACGAGTCATGTTACAACAAAAGAAAAGACATAAATAAATAACATTCTTATAAGAGGGGAATAGAACGGACGCAGATATCATATACATCGAAGGGAATAAGCTTAGTAATGGAGATAAAGAGTATTTACAAATGAATTCTTTGGAAAATTGTAATATATGATTTGTCCATTATCAGCTATCCGACAAACTAACATAATTCTGTCATTAACTTCAAGTTTGTAAATACCTACGAAGTTAAGTCACTTGTTAATGACCAGTCGAGAAGAGGGGAGTAATACACATTTCTTGCTAAGCAGGGGCAGAGCCAGGATAAAATATTACGGAAGGGGAGGGGGGAAGGCAAACCGAACCAGGGGGGACCAAACCGAACCAGGGGGGACCAAACCGAACCAGGGGGACCAAACCAAACCAGGAATGATGTGATATACGTGTTTATTAGCAGTTTCAAGTTTGTCATTATTAATGGAACAAGGATGCGGTCTTATTTCTAAGTGGGTAGCAGAGAAAAAGGTACTCCCTGAAACGATTTCACCTTCTCTATTGCGTGTTTTCTTTCGATTGGGAAAATTGAGGAATTACTAACACAAAATTGAAGGAAATTTGATAAAATCATTAGAAAATTTAATAACACCTTCTGATAATTGATGAAAATTTACCGAAAATCGAAGAAAAATTGCAACCAAAATGATGATGAAGGAAATTTTCCGAAAATTTAAAAAAATGGCCTGAGAATGAAAGAAATTTCCCAAAAATTGAAAGAGATTTCCAAAACATTGAAGGATATTTCTCGAAAATCTAAGAACAGAAATCGAGTAATTCCCCCAAAATGAAAGAAATCTTCCGAAAATTGCACGAGAATGAAGGAAATTTCCCAAGCATTGAAAAGATTTCCCAAACATTGGATGAAATTCCCCAAAATTCCATAAACCGTGAATAAGAATTATCTCATGGTAAAAAAAATCATCGGAAAAATCTCAGGGGCCATGGCCCCCTGGCCCACCACTGAATCCGCCCCTCTTGTTAAGTATGGTGTCTACTCTTATTTTGCGTAAGTTCCCACTTTTCGAAAAGCCACGATACAAAATTAAGGATTTGTAATACAGCGGAGGTTGCCATGTACCCATGATGCACCGCGCGTCCCAAGTACTTTTACTGTGTAGACGAACTTCACATTGTTGTAAAAAATTGTACACACGTTACAAGTCTTGAAAAGTGTACATTTTCAATATACAAAAGTCCACAAAGGGCAATGTGTTCAAAATAAGTTTTCATCTAAATTCAAAGAAAATCGAGATAAAATTACTAGATTCGTTTAGCAATATCTCTTTGTTTTGATCTGGAGGTTTCTATACTTGTATTGACCCTATCATTTTACTATATCGGATCTTAGAGAAGGAATTTCGTCTTAAGAAAAATGCTTGACCCGTCGCCAATAAATCCGATACGTAATATTAACGTCACTTCCGCGGCGATGATTAATTAACTTCTCGGTGATTCTGTAAATATTTCGACCAATCGAACACGTAACGCGTTTATCTCCACATTATCTGGCCTTTAAATAGAGTTGAACACACAATTACCTCGTCGCCTGCGTATTCGGTTATGATAGTACAAATGCTATCACGAAACGAATGCACGATATTCGACAACCAAGTCAATGTCCACGGCCTTTGGTAACCAGTTGTGCACTGGCGATTTTGTGAGCTCAGATGCAATATTTTATTAGTTAGCTTAATTCTTTTTGCGATTTTTTTATTTTCATAAATATTCATAATCAGCTTATCAACCGTGCAATGTACCTATGCAATAGTACATACATATGCAATCTTTTATTAAAGCATCAGGTCTAATTAAAATCATATAGACTTTTCACATACACTGAAATTAAGTTATTTACCTTATTTCATAAACCAGTCAGTTTTAATCTATTATAGCATATTTCTGTAAGATCTCAAACTTCAGTTTTACCCATATGGAAAGCAAAGCATTTAATCTATTTATTATAAACACAGCTGATAATTCCGTACTATTTTGATGGCATTTGAGCGTGAATAACGAATAAACCAAAGAATTTTTAAAAACAAACTTCAGTCACAGTATATCATAACATTTGACAATCCATCAACGGAGTTCAAGCTGAAGAACTCGTGAGGTCAGAGGACAGCAAACACCGCTAAGAAAGTTTGGATACCGAATTGGACCAAATGAGGCAACAGGAAAATCTCTTGTAACCCAAATTTAGTTTTTATTGCCAAACTAAGAATCTCTGTCAGTTGTTTCATGGAACTATGTGTCTATTTGAATGTGGGAAAAGCGCTGTCAAGACATTCGGTAAAAATGAAATGCTTGCTAAAGTGGCTTACCGTGCCATTTAAAGTCTCTCGCTTTTCATCGTTTTGCACTGTTAAGGCCGTTACACACCGAACGCTATGCGGCGAGCGATTTTTTAAACAAAATTGAATAAAACAAAGGAAAAGACTCATTTTGACCTTTTCTTTTCAGAGAAGCATCGTCATCGCATGGCTATTCAGATGATGACTGAAAATTGATTGAAAGGGCCTTTCTACGCCCATTAAAGCAAAATTCGCATCGCGACAGAAAATCGCGAATTTCTCCACAGTTTGAACAAAAAAGCATTTTTAACAAATTTTCCAGTATCATCACAAAGTCTCAATTGCAAACTTCATCGTGTGTGAGCAAGAAGTCAAAGCCTCTTATAATGTTTGTTTCCTGTATGATTATATAAAAAAAAAGCGCTCGCCGAGTCGCGTTCGGTGTGTTACGGCCTTTGCAGTCGTATATGGATTTTGGTACCAACAGGCCAAGCGGCTGCAATTCGGTATCATCAGATCATTGTTTATTTCTGCTCAAAAGTGCTTGATTTGGGTCCCCGTGTACATATACTAACTTTTTAAAGCGTAAAATCATTGTTACATTGAGCAAAATTTATTGGACTTAACATAGATACTCAGATGAACGCATTCATTTAGTATCAACTGCCAAACATAAAATCTCTGTATTTCCTCTTGTCAGCAAAATGAGACTTCAATGTGTGTTGCGCCATATAAGAACCGTGCATTATTAACATAACACATAAACGAAATAATTCAAGCAACAGCTTACAGGAATACTCCTCTGAATTTTTGTTTTTATATTGATAATAGGAGACTACGAAAGAAACTCTTACCTCACCTCTCTCCTCTCCTGACTGAGAGATTGAAGCTTCGTTAAGTAGCCTCTTCCATTTTTTCTGCTGCTCCCGCCCCCTCCTTCCCTTCCCAACTTTCCATCCAAGCCATTTTCTTCTTTCTCCACTGTCTGTCCTTCACCAAATTGCTTTGGGTCGCCGCCCTAGTTATACTTCCTTCTGGTGCCCAGGACAGTGCGATCTTAGCATGATTCTCATCTTCTCTTAGCACAAGTCCGATCCATTTCCACCTCTTTGTATATAGTATGTGCTCTTTTGTATAATTCATCATTGCTGAACTTCATTGACCATATTATTTTCAATATTTTCCTTAAGGAATATTTTCATTTAATTTGGTAAACTTCCATGTTTCTGATCCATAGAGTAAGAATAATGTGACATTGGTATCAAAAATCCTCAGCTTTGACTTTTTCTGATATATGTTTGAATCCCCAATTTTACTGACTTGTTTCAAAGTAGCCGTGTCAAGAAAATTCTATTTCTAGCAGTCTAGTATCTTCTTCAGTACCTCCATCTTTAGACAATGTTGTGCCCAGGTACACAAACTTGTTTACATCCTCTGACTGATACGTTATTACTGTTTGACTTTTATTGTTTTTCCTCGTTATCATCGTCTCCTTTTCATTCATTAATTTTCATTCCAAATTATGATCCAATTTCAGGAAGTTGGGATAATTTAATGTGTAGATTCTCCCTTGTGTTTGAAATTAAAGTGATATCGTCAGCATAGTCTAAATATTCCAGTGTTGTAAACATGTTTCATCTAATTCATAGTCTATGAATGTCTGTAGATGTTTTTAAAACCCAGTCTAATGTGAGGATAAAGAGGAATCCAGACATTGCACATCCTTGTCTGACTCCGGTGGTAATATTGAATCAGTCACATAATTTACCATCAAAATCTACAGCACTTTCATTTCCTTCACACCAATCATGTCTGGTTATGTTGATGCATTTTTGTGGGATTCTGTATCTTTTCATTATTTTCCATACAATCTTTCTGTTATCACTGTAGAATGCCTTTGTAAAATCAACAAAAGTTTAGATACAGTGGCGCTCTCCACTCTATGCTCTGCTCTATTATGCTCCTAAAAGTAAGTATATGCTCTGTTGTTCTCCTCTCGTTTTTGAGGCCGGTAAAATAGTCAATGTTGCCCCCTCCCCCCTCCCCTCCCTCCTTCCCCGTAAATTTGGGCTCCCACCTTATTTCCCAACGAAATGTCTAGTGAATTTAATCCCCTCCGGGCTGATTTCACTAGTTAATTTACTGGTGTGTCTGTACAGTTCCTTCAATTAATTTTGTGTACTGAAGTGATAAGATAAAAAGTGATAAGAAGTGATAAGCTAATACACTAAAGAAAACAAGGCGGCTAAACGCAAAACGGCAGTGAGATTTTTGCAAAAGGGGGACAAGTTGTTGTCTCCAAATTTCATAGGAAAGGAGGGCCGGGGCCCGAATTTCCTAGCGGACCGTTTTCAGTATGAGGGGGAGGGAGACCAAATTTACTAGATGGCAACGGCTTAATTGTCTGGGGCCCAAATTTCCTGGAACTAAGGGCCGGGGGCCATAATCAACTGGGGAAAAAAATACTTTTACACCGGCTTATTCAACTCCCAACATGTAATCCACTACATCTTTTAATGTATCAATAATTAATCTACATTTGCTTCCACTTAGGAGCAGTGAGATCCTCTGAAATTGTCACATCTTGTTAGATCACCTTTCTTGGCACTACCACAATTGTGTTTTTTTTTTCATGTTTCAGGAACCTTTTCTTTCTCCATTATCTTATAAAATAACACTGTTAGTAATTTTCTGAAATTTCTGTGCTACCTCTCCTCATTTCAGTTGTTATGTCATCTATTCCAGCTACTCTCCCAGTTTTATCTCATCACCCACATATACATATATTTGGGGATGAAATATTGCAGTCATTTTGCATACCTCCTACACTACATGGCCACCTTTTTTGATATTAGGGGAGTTGGTGGGGCCCACCAAGGATCTCACATGATGACCTCATATTAGGTGTCATAAGTTTTTAGACAGAACAAAATTTGGTGATTTTTGCGTCTGTCCGTGTGTGTGCACGCGTGTGCGTATGCAACAATTAATTTTGTGTCGCTTATAACTTAAAAAGTGTAATACACACATGAACCAAACTTGGTATCCCTGACCCGGAACTTTTGTCACCAAGGTTTTAAGGTACAAAAGGTCAAAGGCCACAGGTCAAATGAAACAAGTTTTTGGTAATGGCTGTATCTTTTGAAGTAATTACTTGGTATCATTACAAATTGCCTAGGTGAGTAGGGTGAGTATTTTAAACAAAGATATAAAATAATTGGAGGTCAAAAGTCATGGGTCAAAGGTTAAATAAGTACATTTTATGCAAAATTTTGCACCATTTCAAATGCACACTGCAGTGAAACACTCCCAACCAATGATTAAAAATCAAATAAACGTAAGGCTCGGTGGGTGCTTTATAAAATTATCATAGACATGTATGCAACGATAAACATAGTGAAGAAAATTACTCAACTTACCCACAGGAAAAACCTTCTCCTTCTCAAGGCAAGCAAAAAACTTACGATACCCACAAGGTACGAAAGAAAGGTGAAAAGGCCAGAAAAATTATTTTTCTAAGCATCAGTGACTGTACCTGCTCAGGTGCAGACGCTGAAGAGAAGTGAGTGTATATGGTGCTAGTGCCATGTTCTGAATGTGTCAGAGAGAGTAGCTACGTTTTTAGTTTTGGTGCTAATTAACAGTGAATCAGGTCTGAGAGACCAAATTGCATATTTTAATAGCACAAAGGTATGATTTGAAGTAAATTCATATACTCATGTAGTTGTTCTTAACTATATAGGAAGGGTTCTGCGTGCTGTGTACCCCGGTGATCCATTCTCGATCCACTGACAGTTTTCTACTTTACATCAATGACGCTTCCTCAGCATAAATCATTCTCTTAATAAACTATTCTTTTAGGCCACAAATGTATAACCTTACCGAAAAATCAAATTTACATCACAGATAAAATCCATATCTGGACCAAATATAAATTCCATATCTGGACCAGATATCAATTCTATATCTGGACCAGATATAAATTCCATATCTGAACCAGATATAAATTCCATATCTGGACCAGATATAAATTCCATATCTGGACCAGATATAAATTCCATATCTGGACTAGATATAAATTCCATATCTGCACCAGATATAAATTCCATATCTGGACCAGATATAAATTCCATATCTGGACCAGATATCAATTCCAGATCTGGACCAGATATCAATTCCAGATCTGGACCAGATATCAATTCCAGATCTGGACCAGATATCAATCCCAGATATGGCCCGATATAAAAATTGGGCAGATATATCAATACATAAATTTGATGTAACTTTATTTTTATATCACATATGAAGCATTAAATCAAGTTTACAACTGGCTTGATCTGGCTACTGTACATCAAATTTTATCACACCAGGTTTAGCCCATACAGAGATGCAACTGGGGGCGCCGATCATAGGCGCCAAGTTGGTGCGGCAAGCCACTCATTGCTAGAAACCCATAAGGTTTGCCTCACCCTATTGTTGCACCACTGGGCCCAAATGAGAAATTGATTTAAGCCAAATCTGGAATTTATGTAATGGAAGGCAAGACAACAAATACATTGAACAATGAACTTCAAACAAGTTTTCATATTTGGTCCCAATGTAATAGGCTATCATTAAATGATGACAAACAAATCATATCATATTTCATGCCCCTGGTAAAATGGTCAGAGAAACGGACATGTTTATTCATAATGTTCACATTGAGAAAGTGACACACACATAACTCATGAAAATCTGTGGTTGGGTAAATATATCATGCAGTCTTGCAGAGGCGTAGGAAGCATGGGGGGCACGGGAAAATTAAGAGGATTTCGCCTTCACAGTTGGGAGGTACAATTGGAAAATTATTAACATAAAATTGAAAAATATGGTACAATGATAGGATATTTTGGTTAAATATCCACAAAATTGGCCAAAGTTTCTAGAAAACCGGGCAAAATTTCCCCCAAACTGACCAAAATTTCCCAAAATTTGGCTTAATTTTTCCGAATGAAGGAAATTTTCCGAAAATGAAAGAAATTTCCTAGAAATTGACACAAATTTCCATAATATTTCTCGATTAGCAGCAGCTTCTAATGCAAACTTAATTTACTAGAGCAATTTTCCAAATGTAAACGGGAATTATTTAAAATTTTGCCCCCCCCTCCCAGAGAGGTAACCCTTCTTACGCCCCTGCTGTCTTGTATGCTATAACAGCCGTTATCACTAGCTGTAAGTGTTCACTTCCTACTGTTCTTATACTGTACAATACTTTAATAGTATCTGCTATATAAAATTCTTCAGGTGGTAATTTAAATTGCCCTTACAAGATGCTGTTTTACTACTTTCCTGACATATCCAATGTTTTTAAGCCACAAAATCACAGGACAAAATATAATAGAACACATAAAAACTTTTGAGGAATCTGAGGCTGTGACATCACAATTAGTTTGTTTTCACTCATTTCTACACAAATGATACCAAACTCTAAACTTGCTTGACCTCTGAACTAATTCTTTAAGATCAAGTTGTGGTTATACCTGTCTACAGATCAATCACTAATAAACTTTTCTACAAACAATTTTTTGAAATCTTGAGGAAAGTTTTTAAATGAATATCTTAGTACAAACATTGATCTTGAGAAAGTGTTGCATATTTGAATAGAATGTAATGCAGGGTTGTTGTGATCATCAAAGAAAGAATAGTCTCCTGCTAATAAACATTCTTCAGGATATCAAGCTTGCGCTGCCTACTATACTGTTGAGCATTACTATCCTCTGGCTAAAACAAAGCAACAGAGATTTGTGGCATCACTTATTCTTCTTGGTGTACAGATACCATGATAATGGCAATCACCATGTTACACCTTATCAATCCTCACCCCCTTTCACCAATATGTGATACCGGTCTAAATCCTCTTGTGGTATAGTTGAGGGCGCTGCACTCATTAAATCATTTCCTTCCATTGTCTTTGGGAAAGCGATTACATCTCGTATAGATTTCGCTCCACAGAGAATAGACACCAAACGATCAAAACCTGAAATGAATGACAACTCTTTGTATTATCAATGCAGACAACATTTATTGGAGATAGAAATAATACATGAAAACTTGACATTTAGGAGGTAGCACATTCTCGATTTAAATCCAACATTGAAACCTGTGATTAAACATCAAATAATTCTTTTTTTAAAGTTTTGCAATTATTGTGATGTTTTTGGAAACATCAGTACTAAGTAACAGTGGCATAGCCAAAGGGTGGGCAGAGGGGTGATCGCCCCACCAATATTCCATTTTTATTGGTTCAAAATTTGTACCTTTCGTCGGTAGGGGCCATATTTTGTATCCTGTCAGTTTATTTCTGTTACTTGCCCCACCAGTATGGAAATCCTAGCTATGCCAATGCCACCTTGTTCATGAGGAGAGTTTTAATAACACATCAATTCATATAGCGCTATTGCTCTGGCCTCAAAACGCTGAACCTTTATGTACCATCACCTCAGTGCTGAACCTTTATGTGCCATCGCCTCAGTGCTGAACCTTCATGTGCCATTGCCTCAGCACTGAACCTTTATGTGCCATCACCTCAGCACTGAGCCTTTATGTGCCATCACCTCAGTGCTATTCCTTAATGTGCCATCGCCTCGGTGCTGAACCTTTATGTGCCACCGCCTCAGTGCTAAAGCTTTATGTGCCATCGCCTCAGTGCCGAACCTTTATGTGCCATCGCCTTAGTGCTGAACCCATATGTGCCATCACCTCAGCACTGAACCTGTATGTGCTATCATCTCAGTGCTGAACCTTTGTGCCATCACCTCAGCACTGACCCTTTATGTGCCATTGCCTCAGCACTGAACCTTTATGTGCCATCGTCTTAGTGCTGAACCTTTATGTGCCATCGCCTCAGTGCTGAACCTTTATGTGCCACCGCCTCAGTGCTAAACCTTTATGTGCCATCGCCTCAGTGCTGAACTTTTATGTACCATCGCCTCAGTGCTGAACCTTTATGTGCCATCACCCCAGTGCTGAACCTTTATGTGCCATCGCTTCAGTGCTGAACCTTTATGTGCCATCGCCTCAGTGCTGAACCTTTATGTGCCACCGCCTCAGTGCTAAACCTTTATGTGCCATTGCCTCAGTGCTGAACTTTTATGTACCATCGCCTCAGTGCTGAACCTTTATGTGCCATCACCCCAGTGCTGAACCTTTATGTGCCATCGCCTCAGTGCTGAACCTTTATGTGCCATCGCCTTAGTGCTGAACCTATATGTGCCATTGTCTCACAAACTAAAACCTTTCTCAAATCTCAGGACTATTCTCAATCACGCAGCCATCACTGCTCACCAATCGTTAAACCGATCAAATCAGTAGTTTTAGTATGAAATTTTCTAAGGTTTTTGATCAGAGAACACTGTTTTCAGTTTTGCTGTACATAACTGTTCCTCAAAGAACTTTTTCTGAAGGCGATTTCAACCAAAGTCTATATTCTAAGATTGATCTTATACATAACTACTTTGCAAGTCTTTAGCTTGTTCTTGCATAGCACATGTCAGCGTCTTTTCCAAAAGTTCTCATGGTTCTACCTCCATGGTTCTCATCACAAAGGTATACCAAGGATCGATAAGTTAGTATTCATGGAATGCACAACTCTTGACAGACCGGGATCAAGGAATGACATCTAAAGTAAATTTGGGGATGAATTGTAGGTTCAAAAATAACATCACTTATTTTAAACCCTTGGACGAAGCAAATCTTTCTTGTTTGTGACATTTTCATTAGAGCTGCCTTTTCACTACAGCAGTGCTCAGTAAATGACTGATTGTGTCAAGCTCTATATTTATGCAAATGTGAATCTCACAAAAATGTGCATCTATAGCCTACAAGTTCAAAAAGAGGATGACCATGTGGCAGACGGGCAATAATATTAAAGTTCTATGGACAGGTGGCAAAAACTTGATCTTAAATGGAAGACAATGGGTCATAAGACAATGGGTCATAACCCATTAAGACAATGGGTCATAACCCATTAAGACAATGGGTCATAACCCATTAAGACAATGGGTCATAACCCATTAAGACAATGGGTCCTAACCCATTAAGATAATGGGTCATAAGACAATGGGTCATAAGACAATGGGTCATAACCTATTAAGACAATGGGTCATAACCCATTAAGACAATGGGTCCTAACCCATTAAGATAATGGGTCATAAGACAATGGGTCATAACCTATTAAGACAATGGGTCATAACCCATTAAGATAATGGGTCATAAGACAATGGGTCATAACCTATTAAGACAATGGGTCATAACCCATTAAGACAATGGGTCATAACCCATTAAGACAATGGGTCATAACCCAATAAGACAATTGGTCATAACCCATTAAGACAATGGGTCATAACCCATTAAGACAATGGGTCATAACCCATTAAGACTATGGGTCATAACCCATTAAGACAATGGATCATAACCCATTAAGACAATTGGTCATAACCCATTAAGACAATGGGTCATAACCCAATAAGACAATTGGTCATAACCCATTAAGACAATGGTTCATAACCCATTAAGACAATGGGTCATAACCCATTAAGACCATGGGTCATAACCCATTAAGACAATGGGTCATAACCCATTAAGACAATGGGTCATAACCCATTAAGACAATGGGTCATAACCCATTAAGACAATGGGTCATAACCCATTAAGACAATGGGTCATAACCCATTAAGACAATGGGTCATAATCCATTTTCAAATTTCATTGAAATTTTGTGATGACATCGACATTGTAAAACCAATTAATTTCCTTATGTAAACCTATTATTTTTCAATCCTCCACCTCCCATTTTTGAATGGGCGAGGTTGAATATGATAAAGAGGTTTTCAATCTCCATCTTTCAACCCCCTCCCCTTCCCTCCCTCTCCCCTTTTCCAATCAATATTTAGCAGGAGAATACAGTCTGGTAAGTTTCAATGACTGAAACTTAGGACAGAAATGTAAAGAAATACATCAGGCTGTTGAGCTGTCCTCTCTTTCATATGTCTATGGTTGGCCATATGGTCATAACGTCTCCTAATGCTATACGCCTAAGAAAAGTCAATTCTCACGTCGTAACAATCACTTCTAACGTCGTAATAATCAGTTCTTACGTCGTAACAATTCCATTTCATACATCTAAAACACATAGCTAATTGGCTGTTTCCTCTAGGTGTAAGATTATACATAATTTTACACGTAAAAACTAATGTTTAGACGTATTTTATATCTAAGAAAATCAATTCTTACAGCATAACAATCAGTTCTTACATCGTTTCAATCCGTTCTTATGTCGTTACAATTCCATTGCATACGTCTAAAACAGGTCGCTGTTTGGCTGTTTCCTTTAGACGTAAGAATAGAAAATTAGTTTTCACCTGTAAAAATATGTCTATCTTTATGTCTAAGGAAGCAGCCAATCAGCAATCTGTTTTTAACGTATGCAATGGAATTGTTATGACATAAGCATGATTTTTCTAGGCATAATATAGGAGACAATATAACCCGCATGGCCAACCATATACAGTACGTCATAACTTTTGCATACATTAAAAATTCTACAAACTTTGATCAGCCATAACTGCAGGTGCTTTTGACATAATTTAAAGACTCTGCTGTTCAGAATTTAAAGCTTTTTCTGCGGAATATAAAATCTCTACCTGTCCATATGCCTTTAACAAAATCTTTTGCAGCATTATGTGGTGGATATACTGATGGATTCATGTAGAGGGCTACAGTATGTGGTTCATAAAGAGAACTATAGAGGGATTTCATCACGTGACTCCTAACTCCACAAGAAGCCATTTGCCGGGCAGGGCGTCGTTGCATTTCACGGTCTTCAAGCAGCCCAGTCACAACACACGTACAACAAACATACTTTATACTAACCTACCTACCAGTTCAGCGAATTTTACTGATTGCAGTTTTTTTGTTCACTTTATATTTTCTATAAGTTTTATATATTCACCGGGAATACGAAGAATAATTTTTACATGAACACCAGCTGATTGTTTGTTATACTCTAGACAGAGCCTACATATCTGATATAAAGTACTCGCTGCAAATCCTAGTGTGAACCGTAGGCTGAAAGCCATTGCGTCATACAGCAGAACCCACTTCAAACGTCGATCATGATCAGATGGAAATCGAGAAAATGTCTTTTTATTCCCCCACTCACGTCTGCTAGTGCAACCGATGGCACAGCAAGATTCTGGCATAATTATCTTACAAAAATAATCTTATATAATTACATGCAAATGTATGTAAATCTAATTAAGTGTACAGCAGACGACCATGTTCCTGCCCTACAAAATGACGATGTAAACAAAGTCATGTGACCTCATGACGTCAGCTGAAACACCCTTACAAAAAAAAAATGATTATCTCATCACCCTCGTGCATTAATCGTTAAATGTAATATACATTAGCATTGTTCAGAGAGTGAGGGTGTGATGTCATTGATGCGACTTCATACAACAACCATTTTAAAAACATTTATGTGACATCTTTACAACTCTACTTAAAGAAACAAAAAATATCAAAGTCAAATTTACCATTATTATTCTATTTTTGTCCTCATCTATATACAGACCTGCCAACCTTTAGGATCACCAAACTGTATTCTGGAACTACAAAACTTGTATTTTTGATAAAAAAAACACTGTACTCCTCAAACAAAATGTACAAAACAAAGGTTTACTGATAGAACTGAAGTACTTAAACTTGATCGGAACTGTTGCAGGTAGGTTGCCTTATGCATAATTAACTTGTAGTCTACACTTTTTGACGGCAGCCGCAAATGGTTATAAATCGAATTCTGAATCTGAATCGGTTAAGTCGGCAAAAATCCTTCAAGAGGACATGAACGCCAACCGAGCGTAAAAAGTATGAGTAAAAAAAATAATAATAATATAAAAAAATGAATAAAAAAAAAAAAAACGTTTTCTGGTGCCAAAAAACGTACAATCTAATCGTATTCTCAACATTTTCCTGTATTAAATACGGCAAAATCGTACTAGTTGGCAGGTCTGCATATAGCCCACCACACTAATCCCATGCTATTGTCATCTATGTAGATCTTTACATTTTTCAAAAACTAAAATCAATACTATTGGATGAAGGGGTAACAAGTGGAAGTGTCTTACCGATTGCTATGCCACCATGTGGGGGACATCCTGACTCCAGGGCTTGAAGCAGATGAACCAGCTGGGAGGAATCCTCCTGAAAACACAAGCAATGCAACATCTTGAAACGGCGCCAGAGAGTTTGAGACAATAAATAATATACCGGGGTGCTTAGAAATGGTACCGCTTTTGAAGCCTGAATTTGCATCATAATCAGCATCCATGTATCTGGGCCGTATAATGTGTGCACTTCGAATTGCATTGTGTGCACTGGTTCTATACTAGCCTCAGTTCTATACTAGCCCCACAAAACTACATTGGAAATGGCTTTGCTTAAAAGCAAGAACACTTCGACTGGCCCTGCTCTTTATGAGAGCCGGTCATAAAAGTAAAAGTGATCTTTTTCCTCATTTCTCAAAACCACAAAACTGTGATTTGTTCAACTCCATACAAGCTGTTCAATGTACCATGTGTTTGATTTCCACACAACACAAAAGAGTTTTTATTAATAATAATAATGATGATAAAGTACTTACACAGTGCCATTACTAAAAAGATATTCTATCGCGCTTTCCAATCAAGATGTAAAATAATAAAACACGCTGAGAAACTGCCAAAAGAGCCGAAGAAGAATAAAAATAAAAAAATAATTAAAGGCCAGTTTGAAAAGGTGAGTTTTTAGGTTACGTTTGAATGAAATAAATGATAAATTAGACTTTACTGAATCAGGCAGGTCATTCCATAGTTTGGGACCAATGGAACAAAATGCACGAGAACCGAACGAAGTATGAGTATGGGGTAGAGAAAGAGGAGGATTACATGAGCTGCGTGTATTATATGTGGATTTACGGAACTGAACTAGCTGTTCGAGGTAGGCTGGTGCATGATTATGAATACATTTAAAAACAAGACACAGAACTTTAAATTGGATACGTTTAACAATAGGAAGCCAATGCAGTTCCTTTAGGCAGCTTGAAGCACTATCGATTTCCATTTTTGCAAAACAACTTTAGCTGCCTGGTTCTGAATTGATTGCATTGGAAATAAACTAGAAGTGGGCAGCCCTGCAAACACAGCATTGCAATAGTCGAGGTGTGAGATGACTAAGCTTTGAACCTAGCCTACAACTTTCAGTGGTCAAGTGTTCCCTGATTCGACGAATCATATTTAAGTTGCGACTGGCTACAAGGCACTTTTTCTTGATATGTAGTTGCATATTTAGCTTAGTATCAAGTGAAACACCTAGTAATTTAATGCAGCTGGATGCTTTTATAGAATCAGTACGGACTTGAATCGAGTCTGTCGCAATTCTATGCCTGTAATAAAGTGAACTAAAGAAAATGGCCTCAGCTTTCAATTTGCATACCAACAAAGAATAGGGGTGGAAGGGGAAAATGTGCCAGGACTTTTGTTCCTGATTATAGCCCCAGAATAACCACCACAAAAATATCATAAAATGGTTCAGTCTAAAGGAGGATTAATTAACAGTGTAATAGTACACCAGGTCAGAGAGGAAAAGAGTTTCATAAATCCAAGTAGGAAATGCAAGTGACAGAAATTTGATGATTAGGTAGGTGGGTAGGTGGGTAGGTAGGTAGGTAGGTGGGTGAGTGAGCAGGTGGGTAGGTTGGTGGATGGGTGGGTGGGTGGGTAGGTGGGTGGGTGGGTTGCTGGGTAGGTGTGTGGGTGGATAAGTAGGTGGGTGGGTGGGTGGGTAGGTAGTAGTTTAGGCATTTTACATTCCTTTCTCAGAAGCTAAGGTTATATAGCGATACCCATTTGATAAACCAGTCGTGAAGCACTGGTGAATGCAAACCCACCAAGAATTGACGGAACCTCTAGCTTGCCAAACTGATGCTATGACCACTAGACAACGGAGGTTTCTGAGGAGATTAATCTTTCTGGTACAAACCTTGAGAATATCCTGGATGACGTATTTCTGCAGCGCTGCATTGTGTATTCGGATTGAGCCACCAGCTATTTCAGCTCCATTTAATACAAGATCATAATGTTGACCTCTGACCTGTAAAAGAAGAAGAATTCCAAATCCAATGAAACTACAAACAAAACTCATACAGCACAGTAAATAAATATTAGCTTATCACCCTATTAACCCAAATGGAAAAGTGATGCAGGCTGAAGTTTCTTCTTTCCAAGCCCAGGAAATAAAAGTGACAGAAATTTGATGATTAGGTAGGTAGGTAGGTATAATACTACTTACTATCCCAGACAAAAGTAAGTTGCACTTTCTTCCTTCCCCTTACACCCTTGCTCAATATTGCAGATATACCATTACAAACTTTTCTAACAATAAGTGGGTCTTGGCACTTTTTCCGTAACCAGGAATTTGAAAAGGAGGATCCTTTTTTGCATAAAAGGGCAACAAACTTTAAAATTCCAGGTGATTATTATTCTTTTAGATTTCACAAGGGCACTTCCTCAAAAAAAGGGGGTTCGTTTTTTGTATATAAAGGGCAACAAACTATGAAATTCCAGGTGATTATTATTCTTTTAGATTAGGGACGAACATGAAGCCAATTCATTTTGGCGATTTGCAGCGTTCCGGATCAAGTCAACTACATCAAGCATAACAGTAAGAATTTTTGGCCCTTAGACCCCTCCAACCCGACACCCCTGATTTTTTCAAAATCAGGGGTAATCCACACCATTCAACCCGAGAGACTCTTCACAATTCATTGACTAGCATCCAGCTATTGTTACACTATACACAACACAGGGGTAATCTATACCTTCTTATCTGATAACATCTTCATAGTCTATTCACAGTTCACTTGTTAGCAACCAGCTACTGCTACACTGTGCACAATAGGTCATTCATCTCGGGCTCAACTTACATAACTGCTGTTCAGTGATACGAATCAGATTAGTCCTTGGCAGAGCCTAAATAAAAATATACAATATATGCTTGGGAGGACCTTGTGCAAAACCCATGAATGATTGATGGACCATTCCTCATAAGGATAGTTATTTCATCATGATAAATATTGAAAACTATCAGAGGAGTTGTTCATACTTTGCTTAAAAGTAGAAAGAAATGAAAGAACCCACACTGAGGAAAAATATGGAACTAAATACCCAAAAAATATGAGATTTTCTCAAACCTGATGCATGCGAGGATAATAAGTTAATAATTATTTATGGGGCCTTATCACTCTTAAAACCATCAATTTAGAAAAAAAAGTGACCACCTTTTGGCTTCTTAAGATGTAGTGATAACTTTTCTACCTAATTGCACATACAATATCAATTCATGACTATGCAAAAAGTATCAATTTCCCCCATTATGAGGTAGATGTTGCAATTGATTCTATGGTGGTAAATGAAGTAAGCCTGGTGTGATTATTCAGGACAGACACATCATGTAATGTATCAAATGTAAATTTTTTCTTTCATCAAAATTTAAAGAATTTTTAGCTTTGTTTTAAAGTTTAAGAAAAATAACAGATTTGTGTTGTTCTTTATATACCCTCAATACAGACACCAAACCCACCTAGGACTAATGAACTTGAAAAATCAAACCTTGAAGGGATTTGTAAAAAGAAGTTCTTCATCTTCTGGAAAAGGCGCCGTGAATGGATGATGTGCACTTTCAAGTTGAACAGTTTCTTGGTTGAGATTAGCTTTCTCCTGCTTAAGACTAGTTACATCTTCCTCATCCTCTTTCGGTAAAAACAGAGGGAAGTCTTCAACCCACAGGAAGTTATAGACATCTTGTTGCCTTATCACTTGACCTGGGTCAGAAAATATCAGTGACATTTGACATTAACAAGATATGCAAGAAATCTTGAGAACATGAAACTAATAATTCATTTACATGTGGAAACAGAGCTAGAATTAATTATCTCAAGATTTTTTTTTTTCCCTATGCAAAAAATCATTCTTCCGTGAATTCCGTTTTTTCCTCGCTTATAACTGCTAGAACCGTGGCTTTTATTCAGGTTTGTGTGGAAAGAATACTGGGATTTGGTTAATCAAAAGGCATCACCTGACCTGTTTAGCCCATGACACTACACGGTAATACATTTAAGTGGCAATTATTATTGGAAGAGATCCTGTAATATTTGTTCAAAATAGAAATTCATTTAGTTCAGTAAATTTGTTTTTGAATATGTCATCCACTAGAATATTTGTATTAGAGCTGTGACCGTTTAGTGTGTACACACTACACGCTCGCAAATCGTAAACATTTACTAAATACTTCACTCCGAGTAATCGTTTTTCATAGTCAGTCTTGCCAATATGCAGCAGTAAACAGTGGAACTAACAATAGGCCTATGCCATAATTAATAAGGCTTTAGGAAAATCCCACTCAATCAAGGTCCATTTTACAAGCTGTTAAATCGACCAACAAACACAGTCAAAATACTTAAATCGTGACAATCAGTACATTTACATGTAAATATTACCTGATGAGTCAAATAAATTTTGCAAGAAAGAAAAAATATTGCAAAATAAAGAAACATAACAAGCTTTTGACAAAGCTGAAATTCTAGTTGCTTCGCAAAGATGGCGACCATTTTTTCGAGAGGACTGATATTTCAGAACTTCCGGTGTGGTGGCGTAGTTTTGAAATGTTTTATGGCGAGGTATCATAGTATGCAAGATTTTCAGTAAACTTTGGAAGCCGTAGCAGGTACGGCAAAAAATGCTACGTGATGTTGGCTTTAAATGACATTGAAAGGAAGTTATCTGTTTATTCTACACTAAATTCCCATGCATATTTTCCATAAAAGTGATAATTTCTACTGTAGAAGTAAACTTTTTACGATTCTGAAAGCAAAACTGGAGCGTCTATTCGGGCAATGGAGTCAATACTTTTGCCATACTGGTTGCGCGATTTTTTTATACTTCACATCATAATTTTGGAGCAATTTTGGTGTATTTCCGAAATTTACTAAATGCATGTAAACAATACACGCTCACTTTTTTTGCCATGTACACGTTTACTAAAATCCCTAAACGTTTACAGCTCTAATTTGCATTGTAAAACATTTCAAGGAATGGGTTAACCTACAATTTATTTTGTGTTATCACGAACTTACCATGAAGCTGGTTACCCCACCGGATATCAGTGAATACAAGAGGCTTCACCTCTGCATTCCTCCAATTGATGCCTTTAATATGAATTATAGATTAACCCCTAATTGTGACATAAACACTTTAAACTATTCATCGAGGTTCAACTGTCTAAAAAATAATATATAAAAAAGGGTGAATCCTTAACTAGGCTCATGTGATGTATTGGTTAGTGTCAGGGGCATGACTAGCTTTTGGTTTTTGGAGGGACTTAAGCCTTATAAAAATACATCTTATTAAGACGTTCTTCAATTTGGTACCAAAAGTCTTCAATCTTGGACCATTTATGGAACAAGATTTACAATTTACGACCAACCATTTTAAAGTTTGAACTGAGGACCAAAAACCAAAAGCTAAATCTATTCGAGCCATTAGGCTCATTGAGCCGGTGCTTATCCCCGGTTTCCATGGCGCAAGTGGATGAGAGTACATGACTCCCCTGGACGGGACGCCAGTCCATCGCAGATTAACTCCCCAGCAGTGCTGGTACTCATTTTACAGCTGAGTGGACTGAAGCAAGTAGACTTAATTGTCTTGCTCAAGGACACAATGTAGCGCTCATGACGGGAATCGTACTCTGTACCTCTTGAATATGAGCATGACTCCTTAACCACTGAGCCACAGCACCTCTACCAGTACCAGCACTGCTGGGGAGTTAATCTGCGATGGACTAGCATCCCGTCCAGAGGGAGTCATGTACTCTCATCTGCTTCCATCATGAAACCGGGTATTATGCACCGGCCCTAATGGCTCAGATGGATTTAGTGTTAGCTTTAGCTACCTATCTATAGACCTGTATGTATACAATGACCCTGACCTTTGCTCTCAAGAAAGTTTGCACATTGTACCCTGAGGTTACCAAGGACGGAATTCTGAAACCAAAGAAAAGATGAAAGTAAGAGAAAATAAGAAATACATGCCAGTACAATATGTGCATATGCTAGGAGTATAATGGTCTCCAGGAATAAGTTTATTGCATGTTCAACAACTTTTTATTGGTAGAACATCTAACTACTATATCTTTATGCTGAGCTTGATCATGTTTCCATTTAGCTACCCTATGCAAACAGACCACCCACAGTTTGTTCCAGCGACGTAGGAAGATATTTGACATTTTGGAAGGATTTGACTTTGTTTACATCACCATTTTGTCGGGAAAAAACACTGTCGTCTGCTGTACACTTAGTTAGACTTACATACATTTGCATGTTGTTATATAAGATTATTATTGTAAGATAATTATGCCGGAATCTAGCTGTGCCGGTGGTTGCACTAATTGATGTGTGCGAGGAAATTAAAAAAACATTTTCTCGATTTCCATCTGATCCTGATCGACGTTTGAAGTGGGTTTCTGCTGTACGACATGACAGCTTTTAACCTACGGTTCACACTAGAATTTGCAGAGAGCACTTTATATCAGGCATGTAGGCTTTGTCTGAGTATAATGAACAATCAGCTGGGGTTAACATTAAAGTTTCTCTTCGTATACCCGGTGATAATAAAACTTAAGGAAAATATGAAGTAAAATAGGAAGCAAATAAAAAACTGCAATTTGTAAAATTTGCTGAACTGGTACTGGTAGGTTAACATGCAGTATGTTTGTTGTATGTGTGATGTGACTGAGCTGTGTGATGATGCGTGAAACACAGCGACGCCGCTGCCCAGCAAAACAGAGTCCAGTTGAGTTAGAGTCACATGATGAAAGCCCTCTATTAAAAGTATTCAATGCATAAACAGAAATGAACAATGCAGGTTCTTGTATTCTTTATGTTTTACACCATCTCAATGATTAAAAAATAAATATTTCCTATAGTTTAGAAGGATGTATTTAATTTTCAAAGAAAAACACAAAACTTGTCTCGGAAATCCTTTGCAGTTATAACATGACACTGTTGGAATTAGACCACACTGTTGGATTTAGACCACACTGTTGGAATTATAATTCACTTTTCAACGCAATGTGGAAATCATTGAAATGTGATAATGATATCAACATGGTTTTTTCACCAATTTTTATCTTTAATTGTCCTCCTACATATAAATTCACAAGAAAAATGACACGAGTATTCCTTTGAAAATAACAATCTATACCGCAAAATTAAATTGTTCTCAAACTTCCATCAAAGAATAAATATTTACCACAAGGATTCGATCACCAGCAAACAAAATCATTAGATCCCCTGTCCCGCCTCCAACAAGGCAGCTAATTGTTTCTCCTCTCTGCATCAATATGAGAGGAAAATCGTGACTTCCATGTTCCATTCTCTTTCAGCTGAATAGGTAAAAACTCTGCCCCAAATCGATGCTTACATTTGCTTTGTAAATCCTCCAGGTCTTTCCGTGAAAAATAATTCTGGTGGGAAAGTAAACAGAACAGCAAATTTTTGTACAATTTATGATTTCTCATCAGAGAGGTTGTACAAAAACTTTCTTTCTGATTATAAATCTTAATTAAACCACAATCATCAAAATCTGTAGAGAGCTTGTTTTATCTCTGTGCTAATCTTCTGACCTGATTTGTAACAGTGGGCCAAGCTGTGATGAAGCAATATATAAACTCCTTCTTGTAACTGAATTGTTTGGTAAAATATATTACAGCTGCATCCGTAATCAATATTTGCATATAAATTAACAATAATGGTTCAATTGTATGGAGTTTTGCAATAAAATAACAATTTTGTGTTTAATTATCCTTGCAACTCATTTTCCCATGTTAGAGATTCTTGAGACTACATTTTCAAAAATACTAACCACTTTCCAAGGTATGTAGTATGGATTCAGTTTGAATTCAAAAGAATAAAACATGACAAATATTCAAATGAAATTAGAGAGAAAAAAGCATTTGGCCTGAAGTCTATCAGCTGTGAGGTCAATATCTGATTGAATCAGTATGAAAACCAAAACCAGTTTAAAACCAAATAAAAAAAAATTAAGAAATAAAAAAAGTAGAAAACCAAAGTAAACTTAACTGCTAGAAAATCACATATGATTGTTTTATTGCCCTCCAGACTTCAAACTCAAGAATATACAACTCAAAGATGAACAAAAAATCTGGAAAGAGAAGTTTGTTACTACTTACACAGCCATCTTTACAGTTTATGGCTTTGACAATAAAATCTGGCTGCTGATTATCAAGGAACACAACCCCACAGCCTCGCAAAATGTCCGTTACATCCGTCAGCTACAATGACAAAAAGAAATAAGCACTTCTGTCATTCAACTTATCAAAGTGGGAATGCATTGGTTGTAAATGTATATGTAAGAGATATTTTCCACTCCATCACCAGTCTAGTCTGCATCCTGTCCCATTTACTTTACTTTTTTTAATTTTTTTTTATACTTTTTCCATATGCTAGGGAAAGCACCCATAAGTCAAATGACTTGTTTTCTGTGTTGATCTAAGGAATGTGCCAGGATGGCAAGTGGATGAACACTGGGTTAACACCCTGCTCTTTTCAAGAAGTGTTTAGAGAACCAGACAGGGGGTGAAACTTCTACCATCAAGACCGTCGGCTTTACATTCCCTTCGAAGGACGGTGAGCGTAACCCAACCATTGGCCACTTTTCACAAGGGTCAGGTGGGGGAGAAAGTGTGACGCAGAAGAAAAACCTCTGCGCTTGATGTCAGCATATATTGTTCTGCATATCTTTGGAAAAAAAGCTAATTAAATCGCCGTTGGACTCGAACCTGGGACTTCCAGCATCTCAGTCGTACCTTCAGCCAACTAAGTTACCTGCCTCACTTTTTTTTTTGTAAGCACACAAAAAGTGTATTGCCTATTCAACTCCCAACAGCATTGATATTCAGTGATAACTTCTCCTCACTTTTTTTTTTTTTTTTGTAAGCACACAAAAAGTGTAATGCCTTTTTATCTCCCAACAGTATTAATATTCAGTAATAACTTCTCCTAGCGATATATTTATCCATTCATGGAAATAAACCCCTCTTCCCCTTTTTTATACCTTATTTGGTATATAATCGTACCTCTTTTCATGCTCTTACTTATTATTCACATAACACATTTGTGGTTTTACTCTCTTTTACTGCCAAGCCTATCCCGACTCTCTCCCTTTGTTAACACTTGGTTTTATGATTTGGTTAAATTAAGTTGTATACTAAGAAGAAGAATATTTCACAACATAATTGGAAGGAATACATTTAATTTGTGTTTGCTGTATTTGTTGTAAGTTTAATATAGCTCCTTTCCCAAGCCTCAATCCTGACCATGTGAATTCACGGAGCCCACATGTAAATACATTATAAATTCTTCATAACTAAAAGTCAAAACTGTGAAGATCTCAAGAGAAGGCATTCTCCTTCCATCTGATATTGTTTATACATTGTACAGGTCATGACTTCATTGTTTTTCAATTTCATTTAGACTTTTATTGTTTTCTAATTCTTCCTTTTAATCAAAAAACCTCACAGGGCAGAATCAGACCCCACCCCATCCCTTTTGGGGGAGACATTATCTTGTTTTTAACACTTTTTATAGCAAAGAAGTAGAGTTAAATCCAATTTGTGAAGGTCAACCCCCCCAACCCCAATTTTGAAAGGTCTGAATTTTGTCACTGCCACTCATTCAAGGCCAGAAGCTCATTTTCTCAGGAAATTTTCTAAAAGACTCTAAAAGATCCACTAAATCTCTCAATACTTTCCTAGGCCCACTTGTTCATCCTCTAATGCAATCTACTACAAAAAATTATTTTAAATGGATTTCATATTTTTCCAAAATTCATCATTTTAATTTTTCCTGAGCAACCTGGTATCATATTGCTATATGTGGTTAAATGCTGCAGTTCCATTTGCATAAACTCATTATCCCACCCCATTGGTCAGTCAGAACTTACACACCTGCTGAGGCCAGTACAGTAGTTACTGCAAGATGTCAGAGCATCAGTAGCTATGGTGTCTTTCACTACCTCAACTGATTCACTAAAAATAGCTTATGCAAATTAGGACCAGCTTAGGACAGTCCAGGAGCATGCCTAATAATAGGAACCCAAACATTCCTACAATTGGGAACATTTTGCAATATGGAAGCTGCCCTTTTGTGATATAACCCATGATCCTTTGCTATCCAAATATTAAAGCCTTAAGCAATGATACATATTGAAAATTTAAAATATGTCTAGGAAAAAATGACTTTGCAAGGGGAAAGTTCAAACTCATGAAAATATCCATTACCCCCATGGCTAAATATTATCCACTCCCTTTTTATATGCTTATTTCATTTAATTTAATTTAATTTATTTGTTTCTTCACAACATTCAAAACAAACAATAATAACAACAATGATGACAACAACAACAATGAACCACCACCACCACCACCATGATGATGATGATGATGAGCAGCATGATGATGATGATGATAATAATCAGTAATAATAATCAATAATAATCGTAATAATAATCGTAATAATAATAATAATAATAATAATAATAATAATAATAATAATAATAATAATAATAATAATAATAACAATAATAATAATGATAATACTACTACTAATAATAATAATAGTAATAATAATAATGATAATAATAATAATAATAACAATAATAATAATAATAATAATAATAATAATAGTAATAATAATAATAATGATAATACCACCACCACCACCACCCACCACCACCACCACCACCACCACCACCCACCACCACCACCACCACCACTACTAATAATAATAACAATAATAATAATTATGACCACGACGACGATATACTGTACATATAACAAAACAAACAGAAAGTTGTGAAAGGAAGTGCCCTAAAAACCAGCATGGCTTAACGAGTAGGGCACTCCTCAAATTAATGAGATAATATGACTTAATCTACTTAGAGTATATACATAGTTGTATCTAATCAAGAATAGAGAGAAAACAAAATAAGAAACAAAAACCGACCCCCACCCAAAACCACCCCACCCCTATTACCACCCACCACCCGTGATAAGAAATATAATATTTGAATCGTCCACTAAAATACCCTCCCCTCCCCCCCGTCCCCCAACATAACAATAATGATGTTCAGAAATATTAGAAAAACTGACAATACAGCTAGGCTATTAGGCACGTAACAAGTCATTTTGAAAATTCAGATTTCTTTTTAAAAATGTTTATGTGTTTCACATTGAATATTTCAAGTATTGAAATTAGAAACTATGAAATTTTATCGTAACATCTAAACAATCCTGCTGCATGACTTCAATATTCTTGTATGTTGTACATGTTCCTATTAATAGACATGCTCCCAGTCTGTAGGAGGGAACCTTCAAAATAGTGCCAGAATTGATTTTTAGAGTAATGAATACAACCTTAAAATGTAAATCCAACAATTGCTTGGTAATTAAACAAAATATTACTAAATAAACAAAATTACTGCAGGTACCCTTAGACTTTTAATAAACACAACATCAAATCTAAAAAACTTTGTCAAAAATTCCCAACATCTGAACTTAAAAACCAGCTCTTAATGTTTTTAACCACATGAGGAATTTGGTTCATAATTTCCTAAGCAACATGACATAATATTAATTCTTAATTTGCTAGTTCTAAAGTCAAATACATTATTTTACTTACCTTCATTTCAAATCTTGTATCAGGTTTGTCAGATCCATACTATGGAATTAAAACAATAGAAAAACAATAAAGCTTTTCTTATAAGCTTACAATATCTTAAAACTTTATATTGGTGGAATTTACACCAAAATGTACAGGAAAAATTCTTGTGAGTTGATCTTAGACTAGTTACTATATCATATTTCAAATTATATAAAACAATCCTGAATGAGAAAGAAACACACGTGTTTCCTGCTGTGAATTTTCAAAAAAAATTCAAAAGGAATAATTTAATAAACTTCCATATTAACAGATTATATATAAACTTGGTGCTTAATCAATTAATAAGTAGCCTTATGCCATACACTCATATAAAATCATCTAAAAAATGGAGAAATAAACAAGACTTTCTCATTTAATACATACAGGAGATATCGTCTCTGTACACACCATGCAGAATGTGATCAAACCATGGTTCAACTTGTTGCAGTCATGAGAGCAACATATGTAAACATCTCAGAAATAAATTTAATTCTACGAATAGGCTTTGCTGATACTCTGGAAAATACTTTAATATCATTAACTAATTCTGAAAACCTTAGTTGTTGTGGAACTGGTGCTGGAAGGGATGAAGTCATGTGTGGTTATTTTAATCAATATAAAGTGGTCTCACTTTTGCAAAGCTTTGTGGTTAGATTTGCAACAAATTTTTAAGAGAAACAAGGCTAATATGAACTGGGATATATAAGCAATAATATGGCTAGTAAGGGTAGTTGATATCAAATTATCTGAGCTTTAAGGATGCACTTACCTTTTCCTTTGTCTTAAATTTTCACAAAAATATTTTAGACTTGTCCAGATATTTTAAGACAAAAAAAAAAAAGTTTGAGGTCACTGTCTCACCCAGTAACTCAAAAACATGAAAGCACTCTTTATACCTGAAACACCTCTGTTACTTAAATCCACTGAACCACAAAGAAAGAAGAGGCATTGATTTGCTTATGTCAATGAAAGATTACAATATTTATAACAAAGCATCGTCGTGGCATGATGCAATTATGTTCTTAGTTATTTACTTACTAAACTACCCCCATTTCATTTTAAACCATTTTTGAAAGTGGAAAAATGTTGTCTGTTAAAGGTATTTGGGCAGGTAGCAAGCTCTTTGTATAAATTGATACAAATGCCCTTCATAAACACTCACCACAAAAGTTATATGGACAGGTAGCAACCACTTGGCATAAATTGATACAAATGCCCTTCATAAACACTCACCACAAAAGATATTTGGGCAGGTAGCAACCACTTTGCATAAATTAATACAAATGCCCTTTATAAACACTCACCACAAAAAGTATATGGACAGGTAGCAACCACTTGGCAAAATTGATACAAATGCCCTTCATAAAAACTCACCACAAAGGTATATGGACAGGTAGCAACCACTTGGCATAAATTGATACAAATGCCCTTCATGAACACTCACCACAAAAGGTATATGGACAGGTAGTACCCACTTAAATGATACAAATGCCCTTTATAAACACTCACCACAAAACTTTCTGAAAAATCGATCCCGAAATGTAAAAAAATGTGTTTTTATGTCTCCAAATGTATGCTCATTAAGTTTTGGTTTTTTCAAGATTAAGGGTAGGACAGTACAACACTAACGTTATGCGAAAGTTACAGTGTAGCATACAGTAATACTTACAGCCTAACGTAACAAGTGGAGTGTGCCAATCATAAAGAAATAATGGAGCTGAGTCAATATTTCCTCTTTATCCACAAGAAAATGTCACAAAATAATTAGCAAATTTATGTTCAACTGTTATTCTGATGTCTGATGAAATGAAACTGATATTTTGACATAGCTTAGGTCAATGTGACACAATGACACAGTGAGAGGCATGCATTGAAGGCTTCGCTGTGTCCTTATTCTTACATCACATGCCTTTTTTTTAAAGTGGAAGTTCAGCCATTTCTTGGGGCTTAAATTTTCATTTTTTCCCCAATATATCAGAAATAAGTGGAATTTTTGATAGATGTATGTTAATGAAATGTTCAGAATAATAAAAGAACATATTTATGGCAAAATCTCTACCTGTCCATATACCTTTTAAGTTTTCAGTATATAGTTCAGCCCCAACCTCCTCTCCAACCCCTACCCTACCTTCCAAACGATGCTTATGGGCAGTCCCAGTCTACACATATACCATGCTAGGGGCATAGTCTAAGTATACACACATACCATGCAATTAGGGACATAGACCCCATCTATAAACATACCATGCTCAGGGACCTAGTCCCAGTCTACACACACATTCTATGCCCTGGAACATAGCCCCATTCTATATACATACCATACTCTACACATATACCATGTTTAGGAAAACAGTCCCAGTCTACACACATACCATGCTTAGGAACAGTCCTAGTCTACACACATAATATGTCCATGGACATGCTCCCAGTCTACACACATACCATCTTCAGGGACATAGTCCTAGTCTATACACATACTATGCTCAGGGACATAGTCCCAGTCTACACACATACCATGCGCTACACACATACCATGCTAAGCAACACAGTCCCAGTCTACACACATACCATACTTAGGAACAGTCTCAGTCTACACACATACCATGCTAAGGGACATAGTTCCAGTCTACACACATACCATGCTCTACACACATACCATGCTTAGCAACACAGTCCCAGTCTACAAACATACTATGCTCAGCGACATAGTCCCAGTCTACATACATACCATGCTCAGGGACGTAGTCCCAGTCTACACACATACCATGCTCAGGGACATAGTCCCAGTCTACATACATACCATGCTCAGGGACATAGTCCCAGTCTACACACATACCATGCTCAGGGACATAGTCCCAGTCTACACACATACCATGCTCAGGGACATAGTCCCAGTCTACACACATACCATGCTCAGGGACATAGTCCCAGTCTACACATATACCATGCTCAGGGACATAGTCCCAGTCTACACACATACCATGCTCAGGGACATAGTCCCAGTCTACACACATACCATGCTCTGGGACATAGCCCCAGTCTACACACATACCATGCTTGGGACATAGTCCCAGTCTACACACATACCATGCTCAGGGGCATAGTCCCAGTTTACACACATACCATGCTCGGGGACATAGTCCCAGTCTACACACATACCATGCTCGGGACCATAGTCCCAGTCTACACAAATACCATGTTAGGAGACATAGTCCCAGTCTACACACATACACCATGTTGGGGACATAGTCCCAGTCTACACACACACACATGCTCGGGACATAGTCCCAGTCTACACACACACCATGCTCGGGGACATAGTCCCAGTCTACACACATACCATGCTCGGGGACATAGTCCCAGTCTACACACATACCATGCTCAGGGACATAGTCTCAGTCAATACACATACCATGCTCAGGGACATAGTCCCAGTCTATACACATATGATGCTCAGGGACATAGTCCCAGTCTATACACATACGATGCTCAGGGACATAGTCTGTCTACACACATACCATCTTCAGGGACATAGTCCTAGTCTACACAGTACCATACTAGGGACATAGCCCTGCAGTCTATACACATACCATGCTCAGGGACAGAGTCCTAGTCTACACACATACCATGATAGGGACATAGTCCCAGTCTACACACATACCATGATAGGGACATAGTCCTAGTCTACACACATACCATACTAGGGACATAGCCCCAGTCTAAACACAAACCATGCTTAGGAACAAAGTCCCAGTCTACATACATACCATGTCCATAGCATCTTGGTACTTCATCCGTGGAAATGGTGTCAATATCTTTGGGAGATGGTCAGGCCATGAATATTCAAAGAGTCCCTCAATCAGAGCATAAATTCCTTCAATGTCAATAAAAGACATTTCAATATCAACCTAAATGATAAACAAGAATCAGATTTTTTTAAATGTTGAAACAAAATACAGAACTTATTCATATTTTTGCTGTGTATTAAAGAAAAACTATACGTTGGCAATTATCACAAGAAATATGCAATGTCTGAAGTGTATTTTTGACTTCCACGCTGTGCACATTCTATTGAAAAATTTTAACCCTATGCTCACACTAGAATATTTAAAAGCTATAATATTACTGAATCATAAGTCATTAAATACTAGGTATAAGGCCTCGTAAATTGTTTTTAATAGCTTATCACCTGATTTAGTTGGAAAAGTGATGCGGGCGCACGGTTTTTATTTTATCTCAAGCCAATTCATTTTGGTAATTTGCAGTGTTCCCAGATCAGGTCAACCACCTCAGGCATAATAAATATTGCAAACTATTGGAAGCAATCGTTCGTATTTCAGTAGAAAGTAGAAAGAAACAGAACTATGGACGCTGAATGACTGATAAGAGAGAAAAATATGGTACTTTTTCAAAAAAAATATCCGGGATTCTCTCAAAACTGATGTGTGTTGGATGAAGGTGATGAGCTTATTTTTTGGATGAAGTGGTGGATGAAGGTGATGAGCTTATTTTTTTATTTTTTATTTTGGCCTAAATCTCCACTGATTTTATTGGGTGTTCTCTATTGAATGGTTCAATGAGTATTAATGTGAAACTGTAAGATAACAAAATAAGAGTAAAAATTGAAACAGCTGTGCTTTTTTCTTCTTCTTCTTTAAAAATTATGACCAATCTGCGCTAATGAAAATAATATTCATTTGCAAACCTGCGTAAATTCTGGCTGTCTGTCTGAGCGGCTGCCCTCATCTCTAAAACATTTGGCAATCTGGAAGTACCTGTCTATTGCACCCACCATCAAAAGCTGCTTAAACTAAATTAATAAAGAGGAACAAGAGGTGATGCTAAACCACATGTCACACACCTGACAGTTAGAGGAAATGCTGGATAAATCAGTTTAAAATCTATTACAAACCATGACAATATACCCTTTTACAGTTCCATCCACCATTTTAAGTTCGAATAAAAAACAAAATTTCCATTGTTCTCACGGGATGTACAATGTAAGTTTTTCTAAACAACGCGCGATAATACTGCACAAA
Organism: Chiridota heheva; assembly: GCA_020152595.1. Lineage (NCBI taxonomy): Eukaryota > Metazoa > Echinodermata > Holothuroidea > Apodida > Chiridotidae > Chiridota > Chiridota heheva. Next base: position 1,384,449 of record JAIGNY010000659.1, on the reverse strand, counting down.
CCAAGAGCGTATTTTGCTGTGCGCTTAAGTTGGTTGGTTTGTTTACTCGCAACTTGAAGTTACATGTCCGTGTGCATATGAGCAGACTGGAAACTGTGAAAGGTGTGTATGGCAAACATTTCCATACAGCTTTATGGAAATTCTGATGAATGATGAAGCAGTCTTCCATTCTTTGCCTTGAGAGATAGAGAGCAAATGAACGAGGACAGATAGAGAGCAACTGAACGAGGACAGATAGAGAGCAACTGAACGAGGACAGATAGAGAGCAACTGGACGAGGACAGATAGAGAGCAACTGAACGAGGACAGATAGAGAGCAACTGAACGAGGACAGATAGAGAGCAACTGAACGAGGACAGATAGAGAGCAACTGGACGAGCAGAGATAGAGAGCAACTGAACGAGGACAGATAGAGAGCAACTGAACGAGGACAGATAGAGAGCAACTGAACGAGGAGAGATAGAGAGCAACTGAACGAGGACAGATAGAGAGCAACTGAACGAGGACAGATAGAGAGCAACTGAACGAGGACAGATAGAGAGCAACTGGAGGAGGACAGATAGAGAGCAACTGAACGAGGACAGATAGAGAGCAACTGGACGAGCAGAGATAGAGAGCAACTGAACGAGGACAGATAGAGAGCAACTAAACGAGGACAGATAGAGAGCAACTGAACGAGCAGAGATAGAGAGCAACTGAACGAGGACAGATAGAGAGCAACTGAACGAGGACAGATAGAGAGCAACTGAATGAGGACAGATAGAGAGCAACTGGAGGAGGACAGATAGAGAGCAACTGAACGAGGACAGATAGAGAGCAACTGAACGAGGAGAGATAGAGAGCAACTGGACGAGGACAGATAGAGAGCAACTGGACGAGGACAGATAGAGAGCAACTGGATAGAGAGCAACTGGATGAAGACAGATAGAGAGCAACTGAACGAGCAGAGATAGAGAGCAACTGAACGAGGACAGATAGAGAGCAACTAAACGAGGACAGATAGAGAGCAACTGAACGAGCAGAGATAGAGAGCAACTGAACGAGGACAGATAGAGAGCAACTGAACGAGGACAGATAGAGAGCAACTGGAGGAGGACAGAGGAGCAACAGATAGAGAGCAACTGAACGAGGACAGATAGAGAGCAACTGATAGAGAGCAACTGGAAGAGATAGAGAGCAACTGGAGAGGACAGATAGAGAGCAACTGAACGAGGACAGATAGAGAGCAACTGGACTGGACGAGCAGAGATAGAGAGCAACTGAGATAGAGAGCAACTGAAGGACAGATAGAGAGCAACTGAATGAGGACAGATAGACAGAACGAGGACAGATAGAGAGCAACTGAACGAGGAGAGATAGAGAGCAACTGAACGAGGACAAATAGAGAGCAACTGAACGAGGACAGATAGAGAGCAACTGAACCAGGACAGATAGAGAGCAACTGAACGAGGACAGATAGAGAGCAACTGAACGAGGACAGATAGAGAGCAACTGAACGAGGAGAGATAGAGAGCAACTGAACAAGGACAGATAGAGAGCAACTGAACGAGGACAAATAAAGAGCAACTGAACGAGGACCAGAGATCGCGTTAATGACAAATTTGTCGTATTTTACTCCATGGCTGGAATTTCTTACGACACAGGTTGTACCTGCGTAGTAACATTTAGATATAGCATGTGGAATTTTACGCCAGAAGTTTTCATTAACATAATTAAAATCATGAACATCTAACCTCTCTGATGCGATTCAAAGTTTTATTTCACACAAAAATGCTTTTGAATAACTTATAAATAAAAGAAAAATGACACAACTACGAGACTAACGGCGGAATGATTCAACATGCCTGTAGTGCTGCCATAAGCTTAATAGGCTAGTACATAGACCCTATGCATGATGTAGTATACTGTACAGTGTATGTGAAAGTTTTGATGTTGTTTTGAATGCAGGCTGTCAATTGTCAACAATATTATTAGCTAGGATTTAACTTTCCTCCTGTATTCTTGATCGTGTATCTGTGTAGTGATCACAGTCTGCAAATGAAGTTACTATACTGTAAAGAAGTAGGCATGTTCAAGATCTGTATAGTATATTATTGTAGACAATTGGTCAAAGTTCACTAAAACCTTATGAAAGTTTGGATACGATAAATAAAAGAATTTTCTAGTTTTTTTTGGATTGTTAACCAAAATTTTATGACTTAATCAACATTATACAAGGATTGGGTATTAACTTTTTCGTAATATTTTTTTATGATAATAATAGTCTGATTTTGTAATGTTTTAGGTATTTTACAGCGAGGCAGGCCTACACAAGTGTGTTGTGTTAACAATTACTTGCATGCTTCGAGGCCCTGTACATTACGCAATGCCCTGTACATACGACAGCAAATTGACAAAATACGCCTAAACTTCAAGGGCTCGTCATAGCCAGGCAAAAATTATAACGCAACAGATAAAGAGCGAGGACAGATAGAGAGCAACTGAACGTGAGAGCAACTGAACGAGGACAGATAGAGAGCAAGTGAACGAGGACAGATAGAGAGCAACTGAGCGAGGGCAGATAGAGAGCAACTGAAAGAGGAGAGATAGAGAGCAACTGAACGAGGAGAGATAGAGAGCAACTGAACAATGACAAATAGAGAGCAACTGAGCGAGGACAGATAGAGAGCAACTGAATGAGGACAGATAGAGAACTGAACGGGGACAGATAGAGAGCAACTGAGCGAGGAGAGATAGAGAGCAACTGAACGAGGACAGATAGAGAGCAACTGAAGGAGGAGAGATAGAGAACAACTGAACGAGGAGAGATAGAGAGCAACTGAATGAGGAGAGATAGAGAGCAACTAAACGAGGAGAGATAGAGAGCAACTGAACGAGGAGAGATAGAGAGCAACTGAACAATGACAAGTAGAGAGCAACTGAGCGAGGACAGATATAGAGCAACTGAATGAGGACAGATAGAGAACTGAACGGGGACAGATAGAGAGCAACTGAACGAGGACAGATAGAGAGCAACTGAACGAGGACAGCTAGTTTTGGCAAAAAGGATTTTGATCTTCAAAAAAAGCCAAACGGAAAAGATGTTTCATCAATTTCACTGAGTAAAATTTACAAAAAAGAAAAAATTGCAAATAAATACTTTTTCAATTCTGAGTTCTACTCCATAAAATACATATATTGGAGAATCTTCAAACCTTAATCAGCCATCAAAATCACTTTTCACACTTTCTTTGTTATCTTTTCTAGTCTTTGTCAATTACTGTACCCTGAAAATATTGACCTCATTAACTACATGGTATATGATACAATATACACTCATTAAGGTACATGTTCTTAAATGTAAGTAATGATGTAATTACATATTACAAGACTTTCTTAAATGAAGGTCAAATCTTGTTTCATAGATGATGCAGAAATACCTGCTGAGGGCTTTGTGGTAATGAATAAAATTTTCCCTGCTGGGCAGTGGGTACAACAAACTCCTTTGCCCCACCTGGGGTTTTCCTGAACAGAATTGGGGTTTCCACCTCAACAAAACCTGAAATTTCAAAATTAAGAAGTAAGTTGACATTAAGGAAACAATTTTTCAAATAATGATATAATGTGAATACAGCCACTGTCATGTAACCCCACAAACATTTACACATACAGACACAGAGACACTAAGCATTTAGTTAAATCTCAAATTGAGAAAAACAAGCCCGGTGTGGCAGAATAAAACAAGCCCGGTGTGGCAGAATAAAACAAGCCTGGTGTGGCAGAATAAAACAAGCCTAGTGTGGAAGAATAAAACAAGCCTGGTATAGTAGAGTAAAACAAGCGTGGTGTGGCAGAACAAAACAAGCCTGGTGTGGCAGAATAAAACTAAGCCTGTTGTGGCAAAATAAAACATAGCACGGTGTGGCAGAATAAAACTAAGCCTGGTGTGGAAGAATAAAACTAGCCTGGTGTGGTAGAATAAAACAACCTTGGTGTGGTAGAATAAAACAAGCCTGATGTGGCAGAATAAAACAAGCCTGGTGTGGCAGAATAAAACTAAGCCTGGTGTGGTAGAGTTAAACAAGCCCAGTGTGGCAGATTCAAACAAGCCCAGTGTGGCAGAATAAAACAAGCCAGGTGTGACAGAATAAAACAAGCCCGATGTGGCAGAATAAAACTAAGCCCAGTGTGGCAGAATAAAAGAAGCCTGGTGTGGTAGAATAAAACAAGCTTGGTGTTATAAAATAAAACAAGCCCAGTGTGGCAGAATAAAACTAAACCCGGTGTGGCAGAATAAAACTAAGCCTGGTGTGGAAGAATAAAACAAGCCTGGTGTGGTAGAATAAAACAAGCTTGGTGTGGTAGAATAAAACAAGCCTGGTGTGGAAGAATAAAACTTAAACCCGGTGTGGCAGAATGAAACTAAGCCTGGTGTGGAAGAATAAAACAAACCTGGTGTGGTAGAGTAAAACAAGCCCGGTGTGGCAGAGTAAAACAAGCCCGGTGTGGCAGAATAAAACAAGCCCTGTGTGGCAGAATAAAACAAGCCCGATGTGGCAGAATAAAACAAGCCCGGTGTGGCAGAATAAAACAAGCCCGATGTGGCAGAATAAAATTAAGCCCGATGTGGCAGAATAAAACAAGCCCGGTGTGGCAGAATAAAACAAGCCCGGTGTGGCAGAATACAACTAAGCCCGGTGTGGAAGAATACAACTAAGCCCGGTGTGGCAGAATAAAACCAAACCTGGTGTGTAGAGTAAAACAAGCCCCGTGGCAGAATAAATCAAGCCCGGTGTGGCAGAATAAAACAAGTGCGGTGTGGCAGAATAAAACAAGTGTGGTGTGGCAGAATAATACAAGCATGGTGTGGCAGAATAAAACAAGTGTGGTGTGGCAGAATAAAACAAGCATGCATGGTGTTGCAGAATAAAACAAGCCTGGTTTGGTACAATAAAACAAGCCTGACGTGACAGAATAAAACAAACCTGGTGTGGCAGAATAAATAATACGTTTAATGGTCAAAGATGTTCACCATATATGGAAGAGGAGATTTAACAGATCATAATGGTGAAGCAAGTATTCAAAACATGTGATACAGTTAATTTCATACATCAGTCAGTTTTATCAAATTTGAAACATATGTAGAATTCCAGAGTTAAAGTTAAATCCATCCCAGCCTTTAGGCCCATAGAGCCAGTGCTTATCTCAGTTTCATTGGCATAAGCAGATGAGAGTACATGAATCCCCCTGGCCAGGATGCCAGTCCATCGCAGATTAAGTCCCCAGCAGTACTGGTACTCATTTTCACAGCTGATTGGACTAAAGTGAAGTAGAGTAAAGTGTCATGCTCAAGGACACAATGCAGCGCTCGTGTTGGGAATCGAACCCTGTACCTTTCGCAAACGAGCAAAACTCCTTAACCACCGAGCCAATGCACCTCTTAAAAACTCCTGAATATTTCAAACTATTCACAGTTCTGCTTCTAATTTTGCCTTTATCACGTAAGATCAGCATGCATGGAAAACTAAAATCAATTCTTCAAACAGAATCTTATCATAAGAACTAGAAATTCCTTTAACTTACATTTCATGCAATGCCACACTTTTTTTCAGTGATAATATTCTTGGCTTACTAAGACCCCTGCTTGGGAACCAATAAAATGACACCATCTTTCCTCTGCATGACAGCAATTAAACCAATCAGTTTGGAATATATAAATTTTGATTTACTTCAAACCAACCATATCTGTCACTGAAATATTTTTTTTTTCATATTTTAAGAAAATATTTAAATTTTGTAATGAAAACTGCTCATTTTGAAATTTACATCCTTTAATTTCATTAAAAAAATAGGTCCAATTAAAAATTAAGACAGCCAATCATAAGCAAACCAATGTATGGAACTCATACAGTCTGTTGTTGAAAATCTCTCAGGGTGCTGTCAAACTTCAGCTAACCAATCTCAGGTCCGATCCTCGTGGGTTGGGGACCAGTGCTCCACAACAGATTAGTGAAACCACCATGGCCATCTTGATGAATATACTCAAATGGATGGACAATATAAATGTTGGTAAACCAACCAACAAACATCTAGACTATCAGAGACACTTCTCCATATTAGTTGGGAGATTCTGAAAAGTTTAATGTTTTGGATAGAACTATTAAACAAAGTGTTGAAATGTGTACCTACCATGCTTCTTCCATAGAAATTCTCTCATTTTCATAGCGAGCTCTGATCTCAGCCTCAAGTTTCTCTGCATTGTTCCAGATCTTATGTCAAGATAGCGAAACAGCATCCTTGTCGTTTCAGTTCCCTTTAAGAAACAATAATTGGAAATAGCCTCTAATCCAGGTTTATAAGTTCATTAAAACCAAGAAGTTTAATAATTTGGCATCGTGATTACATGCATATTTAATGCACAGTTCAAAGGACTTTGTACTCGCAAATGACCCTTCTAAAGTCGGATCATTCTACTCGGGTCAAAGTCCTTTGCCCGTGCATTAAATATGCATATAAACATTCCGCCTCAACAAAATGATTTCATTAAAATGTATTCCAATTTATTTTCTGTTTTCCTTTCACTAGATGCACTTAAATTTTATTATAATTAATACTATTCAACCTAAAAAAACAATGAGATACAGAATGTTCTCAGTCAACTTGTCATGTCTACACAACACCAAGATATCTTCTACAATCCACTATAAGGGTGTTTCAGCTGACGTCATGTCACATGACTTTGTTTACATTGCCATTTTTATACGTCAAAAACACTGTCGCCCACTGTACACTTGATTAGACTTACATATGTTTGCATGTTCTTATTTCAGCTTATTTTTGAAAATGATTATGCCAGAATCTCGCTGTGCTATTGGTTGCACTTATAGTTGTGTGCAGGGGAAATAAAAAGATGTTTTCTTAATCTCCATCTGATCCTGATTGACGTTCGAAATGGGTTTTTGCTGTACGATGCAACGGCTTTCAACCTACACTTCACACTAGGATTTCCAGAGAGCACTTTATATCAGGTATGTAGGCCTTGTCTGAGTATAACGAACAATCAGCTGGCGTTAACATTAAAGTTACTCTTCATATACTCGGTGAATATATAAAACATAAGGAAAATATGAAATGAAATCGGAAGCGAACAAAAAATTGCAACTCATGATGAATATCTGTTGCAATAGCTTTTAGTCCAAAATCCTCAAAGCCTACAAGGTTGAACAAAAATATCAATTAAAATCACTCATCAATAAATAAACAAAACCTTCACTGTTAAATACCATCCTATTTGTAAATTGTTACTTCAAGCCAGACACTTTGACCTTAGGGGAATACTTTTGTCCTTGTGTTGAGTGTGAAGATCAGTGCAGCTGCAGTGAAATCTGTTTACTATCAATGTCAGATTATGACCATGGAAAGTGAGGTGAAGTGTGTGCATTGTAGAAATAAGAAATCCCTGGTGTAATTGCTAATTGCTTGTGCTGGATTGTGGTTTCTGTTGTGAGCAATACAAAAATATAGACCAACAGATTTGAGATTTGTCGGGTTTTAGACACAAAATGTATTCCAGGTTTAGACTTAATGTAAAGTAGTAAACTTCGCTGAATTGGTACTGGTAGGTTAGCATGTAGTATGTTTGTTGTATGTGTGATGTGACTGAGCTGTGTGAAGACATGCAAAATGCAACAATGCTGCTGCCCTGCAAAATGGCTTCCAGTTGAGTCAGTGTCATGTGATGAAATCCCTGTATTGGTTTAATCTTCATGTACCAAGAACTAAACTCAAAACTCTCACAGAATATTGATTTTATTGAAATGGGATATGACTAAATAGGTTTTGATTGACACAATCTTAAATTGACTTAAAAAATTAGTCCAGTGATCAAGCAAGTCCATCTTATATGAAAGAGGACTTTAAAAGAAACAAAATGGTGCAGAAAGCATTTAAAAATTGTATTCCTTTAAGAAGATATTAAAGTTTAAAGTTTAGTATCATTTGTGTAGAAACGAATGAAATCAGACTAGTTGTGATGTAACAGCCTCAGATACCTCAAAGTCTGTATGTATTCTATCATAATTTGGCCTGTGATTTTGTGGCTCGACAACCATTGGATATGTCAGGAAAGTAGTAAAACAGATTCTAGTAATGTTAATTATAATTTACCACCTGAAGAAAGTTTGAAGAAAAATAATTCAAATAGTAAAAAAAAGTAAAATACATTTTCTTCAAAATACATTAACAATTGTTCAGAATGTGAGGATGAAGAAGCCAACCTACCATAGTAGACTTAGGACACCAGTCATTTCTACGCAGATAAAACAAAAGCTTTAAACTTCAATAACTCCTTAACGGAATAATATCTTTGGATGCTTGACCACTGAACTAATCCTTTAATAGTAGGATGCAAATAGTTTAGACAGAGAAAAAAGTTTAGACAGAGAAAAAAGTTTAAAGATGTTTAAATATGATTTTCAAGCTGAATGATGCCCAACTTATTGGCAATATCCTCAAGGCTTCATTCGGGGCAGTTATAATCAATATCTTCAAGGCAAGACCACCCCCCTCCCCCACCTCCCCCCTCAAGCAATGCCACTGAAAATGTTTATGAAAATTATTTCATGCTTTTTTTTAGTCAATTTGTTTTATTTTATTTTACAGAATTTATATAGCTTAGTGATCCATATAAAATTGCTCTAAGGCACTTTACAATAAAAACACACAAGTCAAAAAATATACAATAAATCAATTGTTAAAAATACAGATATAAAAAGGTTTATAAAAGTTAAAACTGTTTAAAATAGTAAATAGGCAATATATGTACAAAAATTCATATATTATAAAAGCTAAAAATGGACTTTATAAATATATATATATATATAAATATATATATATGAATATATATATATATATATATAAATATATATATATATATATATATATATATATATATTTATATATATATATATATATATTTATATATATATATATATTTATATATATATATAAACAATCCTAATGATCTAATAAAAGGCAGCTCTAAAAAGGTGTGTTTTTACATGTTTTTTGAATTCATTAATACTTATTGCACGCTTGGCTTCATCTGGTAATTTAGTCAAATAGAGTCAATTTTAAATTAAAAAAAGTATTATCAAATACCTTGAGATGATCGTGAACATGAACAGGCAGATTACCTGAGCTGGGATTAAGGAGCTTGAGTTTTCTGCAACCACTTCAATCTCACCGGTCGGCATTCTCTAACAGGCAAAAGATTAAAAATTGTAATTGATTTAACCTACAATCTTAGACAAAATTACAAATGTTATAGTGTTATGTTCTACAATTTTTTCCGAGAATTGTAACTCCCTTTACCCCCTCCTCCTTTTCAATGTTGGATTTCTGTATGTTTTACGTCATTTCCAGAAAAGAACATTAACATTGGTCAACATTGAATAGGGGAGGGGGATGGTTAAGATGTTTAGATAGGGGAGGAGGATACTGGGGCATCCATGAAATTATAAATATTTTTGATTTTTTAAATATCATTACAACTGAAAGAGTAGGGATTGAAGATGCAATAGAAACAATTTTCAGCATTGTGATACCTAAATGTGGAATAATTTACGATAAAAAGTATAGGTTCATGGAAAGCTTCACATAATTTCACTAAGTGTTTCAATGAGTTTTGTCCAAGATTGTAGTATAACTTTGAAAATTGTTTATTAATAAGAATTCAAATATGCATTTACATAAGATACAATTGAAAATAAAAAAATACATTTGAAATATATAACAAGCATTATAGTTTAAAAAGATATAAAATATGATTAAAATATAACACACAGCAACCATGCCAGATACTCCCCAGCATTTCACTCGATAAGATAGAGAGTAATTTACATATAATATGTCTACTTTCCCATACTTTGCATTATCATTAATTAGTTTTTATATAGAGCCCACTTCTACACAACAAATATGCAATCAGCAGCACTTTACATACACCATATACTTACTGAAAAACAACTAAACTTAATAGAAAAAATCACTAACAAATATTATGGAAAAGATGAGTCTTTAGTTTCTTCTTGAAAATGTTGAAATTACTAGAGGTTTTAATGTCAGTTGATAGCTTGTTCCATTCCCTAGGCCCTCCCACAGAAAAAGTGTGATCCCCAGAAGTTTTCCTTTGTGTTGATATTATGTGATATGTAGTTTTAGACCTCAATGCATGCTAAGTTTTCTTTTCATTAAAGTAAGTTACCAAATAATTAGGAGCCAAGCCATTTATACACATTTGTAAGACATACATAATAATCTAAAAAGTATTCTTGAATTGATTGGAAGCCAATATAATTCTTTCAAACATTCTGAGCACTTCATATTTACTTCTATTTAGATAAGTTTGGCAGCAAAATTCTAAACCCGTTTAATTTCATTATGGAAATTTGGGAGGCCGATTAATAGTCCAGTTGAGAATGACCAAAGAAAGTACCAACTGCTCAAGGGACTTTCTATCTAAATGATACAAATTAAAATAAAATTGTACATAGCACTTCTGCATTTTTCACTAATATGTTTGTGGGAGGATAATTCTGTAAAAAAATACTTAATACAATTGTTTTTGTGCATTGCAAACACAATCACATGTTGATATGATGTTTCAGAAAAATGAGGATTTTTTACTTTATTGTTCGTTTTCAAGGGCCAGACTAGGGGTATTAATTTGTGATTTTTTTCTTTTTTTTTTTTTTTTTTTTTTAGGGGGTGAGGGGGAGGAGGGTAGGACAATAAAACAAAATATCCTGGTTCCCCTGATCAGATTTTTTCCAGGCAGCCACATGAATGATTTGTCAAACCTGTCATAAGTCCTCATTTAAAATTTGAATCCTGTGCATTCCTTTGTTTCTTCCTTCCTGAATTTTTAATATGAATAAAAGTAATCTCAATAATCTTAATTGTTTGATTTGAAAAGAATGGACTTTAGGGATTTTTTTATTTTCTGATGAACAATGGAAATAAAATTAAATTGGACTTTACAATACAGAAACTACTGTCTCAATCAAGAAAATTAATTGATATTTGGGAACTACTTTGCAATCATAAGGCCAAACAGTGGCATGACAATACTTTAGGGGGAAAAAGCTATTAAAGTCCAGAATGCTGGTGATGCCCAGAGTAGGATTTAATTATAAAATTTCCCATGGTCCTGAATAAAGGTGTCAAAAATCTTGCCAAGAATAATTGTGACAAAAATGATTTTCATGTAGTAAATACATCTTTATATGCTTCCCTCATTTGCAATTTAATGTACTTTTCATCGCACAATTACATGGGGGACAGTCTTTGAGCATGTGTGTACCATATATACTATTGTTACTAAAGAAATCTTTGAAGAAAAAAACGTATACAAATTCCCATTTTTCCTGCACTTATAATCACCGGAAATGTAGATTTTCCAGGTCTGGTGATGTCAATGCCCTTACCTCATTACTCTGTCCACTGGCCTACTCTGCACTCTTCCTTACCTCATTACTCTGTCCACTTGGCCTACTCTGCACTCTTCCTTACCTCATTACTCTGTCCACCTGGCCTACTCTGCACTCTTCCTTACCTCATTACTCTGTCCACCTGGCCTACTCTGCACTCTTCCTTACCTCATTACTCTGTCCACCTGGCCTACTCTGCACTCTTCCTTACCTCATTACTCTGTCCACCTGGCCTACTCTGCACTCTTCCTTACCTCATTACTCTGTCCACCTGGCCTACTCTGCACTCTTCCTTACCTCATTACTCTATCCACCTGGCCTACTCTGCACTCTTCCTTACCTCATTACTCTATCCACCTGGCCTACTCTGCACTCTTCCTTACCTCATTACTCTATCCACCTGGCCTACTCTGCACTCTTCCTTACCTCATCACTCTGTCCACCTGGCCTACTCTGCACTCTTCCTTACCTCATTACTCTGTCCACCTGGCCTACTCTGCACTCTTCCTTACCTCATTACTCTGTCCACCTGGCCTACTCTGCACTCTTCCTTACCTCATTACTCTGTCCACCTGGCGTACTCTGCACTCTTCCTTACCTCACTACTCTGTCCACCTGGCCTACTCTGCACTCTTCCTTACCTCACTACTCTGTCCACCTGGCCTACTCTACACTCTTCCCTTACCTCATTACTCTGTCCACCTGGCCTACTCTGCACTCTTCCCTTACCTCATTACTCTGTCCACCTGGCCTACTCTGCACTCTTCCTTACCGCATTACTCTGTCCACCTGGCATACTCTGCACTCTTCCTTATCTCATTACTCTGTCCACCTGGCCTACTCTGCACTCTTCCTCACCTCATTACTCTGTCTACCTGGCGTACTCTGCACTCTTCCTTCCCTCATTACTCTGTCCACCTGGCCTACTCTGCACTCTTCCTTACCTCATTACTCTGTCCACCTGGCATACTCTGCACTCTTCCTTACCTCATTACTCTGTCCACCTGGCGTATTCTGCACTCTTCCTTACCTCATTACTCTGTCCACCTGGCCTACTCGGCACTCTTCCTTACCTCATTACTCTGTCCAGCTGGCCTACTCTGCACTCTTCTTTACATCATTACTCTGTCCAGCTGGCCTACTCTGCACTCTTCCTTACCTCATTACTCTGTCCACCTGGCCTACTCTGCACTCTTCCTTACCTCATTACTCTGTCCACCTGGCCTACTCTGCACTCTTCCTTACCTCATTACTCTGTCCACCTGGCGTACTCTGCACTCTTCCTTACCTCATTACTCTGTCCACCTGGCGTATTCTGCACTCTTCCTTACCTCATTACTCTGTCCACCTGGCCTACTCTGCACTCTTCCTTACCTCATTAATCTGTCCAGCTGGCCTACTCTGCACTCTTCTTTACCTCATTACTCTGTCCAGCTGGCCTACTCTGCACTCTTCCTTACCTCATTACTCTGTCCACCTGGCCTACTCTGCACTCTTCCTTACCACATTACTCTGTCCACCTGGCCTACTCTGCACTCTTCCTCACCTCATTACTCTGTGCACCTGGTTTCCTCTGCACTCTTCCTTACCTTATTACTCTGTCCACCTGGCCTACTCTGCACTTTTCCTTACCTCATTACTCTGTCCACCTGGCCTACTCTGCACTCTTCCTTACCTCATTACTCTGTCCAGCTGGCCTACTCTGCACTCTTCCTTACCTCATTACTCTGTCCACCTGGCCTACTCTGCACTTTTCCTTACCTCATTACTCTGTCCACCTGGCGTACTCTGCACTCTTCCTTACCTCATTACTCTGTCCACCTGGCGTATTCTGCACTCTTCCTTACCTCATTACTCTGTCCACCTGGCCTACTCTGCACTCTTCCTTACCTCATTAATCTGTCCAGCTGGCCTACTCTGCACTCTTCTTTACCTCATTACTCTGTCCAGCTGGCCTACTCTGCACTCTTCCTTACCTCATTACTCTGTCCACCTGGCCTACTCTGCACTCTTCCTTACCACATTACTCTGTCCACCTGGCCTATTCTGCACTCTTCCTCACCTCATTACTCTGTGCACCTGGTTTCCTCTGCACTCTTCCTTACCTTATTACTCTGTCCACCTGGCCTACTCTGCACTTTTCCTTACCTCATTACTCTGTCCACCTGGCCTACTCTGCACTCTTCCTTACCTCATTACTCTGTCCAGCTGGCCTCCTCTGCACTCTTCCTTACCTCATTACTCTGTCCACCTGGCCTACTCTGCACTTTTCCTTACCTCATTACTCTGTCCACCTGGCCTACTCTGCACTCTTCCTTTAACCATCACCACAGATTCAAGGTTTGCGGTTGCCAGTAGCTCCTTTAATTGAGAGGCATCAGTCTGTTTGGTAAATAATTTAACAAAAATAATTCCAATCAAAAATGAAAAATGAATCTAAAATATTTTAAGTTAATTTAATGTCAATTAAAAAAGGAGGAAACAATTTAATGGGCATAATGAATCACATGATATAGATTGTGTTTTAATACTTTAAAATATCCAAAAGTTGATTTATGATTTGTGTCACTGATCATAATGATGGCTGAATTCTGGTAATAATAGGAACCTTAAAAAATGGAAATAAAAATAGTGCCTTAACGACAGTCTATGCTCCTTGAATTTTGTTTTAACTTCTTACATACAAGATCTCAAATTGAATGAATTAGATCATGGAGCTATTAATAGCTCCATGATTAGATTAATTTGACATTTTTAAAGGAATATTCCATGGATTTTTTTTAAAATTTTATTTGAAAGAGTATACTTTAGAGTCAATTTGGTACAAAATCAGGTTGATATCATATTCCTTTTAGGAGATATGGATTTTATCATTTTAAAGTTTTTGTACAGTATGATGAAGTCATGTTTGATGATGTCATAGAGACAATTCCATTGTAAATATTTACGTATTTCTTTGAACGTTAATTGGTTGTTTCTGTATGATTAGAAACAATTTTCCAAAAGCTATTGAAGTAGGGTATATTTAGCAATGTACATAAATACCTAACTTTCATCAATTTATTTTTCTAACAGGTTTTACTGATACAAAAGGATGATAGATTGTAATAAAATGCATCAACTTGTGGGGAAATGTGTTGCTGTGATGTCATACTGAGCCTTTTCCTACTCGTTTATTGGCTTTTTTGTGAACCTTAAAATTCGAATATCTCCTGGTAGGAATAACATATCAACATAATTTTTGTACTAAATTGTTTCTGATATTTTTCTCTTTCTTATGAATGTTTGCTTGATGAGGGCCTAATGGTACCATGACAACGAGGGTCAAATTGTGCCTGAGAGGTTAGATCATTCCAGAGGTAGGAAGGAAAGAAAACAGGGGGAGATTGAGAGAAACATGGGAAGTAAAAGCCCGAAAGCTGGGATCAAGAGAGGAGGTGCATGGGTGAAAAACAAAAAAGTAGAGAGAGGGGGGTGGGAGAGGAGGACAAAATATGCTTGTAGAGGGAAGCAAGATGAAGGAGATAATTTGATCCGGAGGGTTTTTCTGGAAGAGCTCGGCTAATGAGTTGTGGGAAGTGAGGGAAGCTTTGGGAAGGTTGTACAGGGGGCATTAAAAAAATAATGTGATGGACTGTGAGGGTACAATGGCAATTGTTGCAGAGGGGTTGGGGGAACCAATAATGAGGTGGGAGTGAGTGAGGTGGGTGTGACCTATTCTAAGACGGGTAATGTGAATGTTGTGGATGGTGGGTTTGATTCGAATGGTGGGCTGGATGATGTGGAGTTTGTTATCAATTGGAGAGTCTCATGAGATTTGCCAGCAGTCACAAACAAGGGAAGCGATAAGCCAGAAAGGATTTTGAGAAATGGGGTAGGGGGAGGTTGAGGGCAAGCTTAGCAGCTGCATCAGCCCTGTCATTGCCAGGGATGCCAATATGGCTGGGTATCCAGAAGAAAACAATACTCTTCCTGCAGAGGGTGGGCGAAAGGAGTTTATGGAGGAGGTGGGATTATCCCATGTAAGATTGATTAAAGAAGTAAGGATGGCCTTGGAGTTGGAGAAGATGGCAAAGTGGCTGAGCGGAGAGTACTCGATCAAGTTGAATGCAAGGAGGATGGCCTTGGCCTCGGCTGAGAAGATGGACGAGTAGTCGGGAAGCCTGCTACTGAGGGTGATGTCTTGGATGACGGCATGGATTTTATATGAAAGGTTATGAAAAAACATGGAATATTCCTTTATAAACATGGGAATATTCCATAAAATGTTTTCGGTTACATGATTTCTTTGATGACTCAGGTGCTTATGTATTGACAAGTGCTGTAGCGCTCCCTGAACTTGAAACTTACAAAACTTTTTTATTCAATTGATACAGTAGATGAGGATCTAAAAAACAAACTGAAAACAGAAATTGTACAACACTTACGTGGTTGTCATCAATGACCACTTGGGTCACACCCATGGCATCTCTTAGTGTGACCATGAAGTCAAACCGCTTGAACTGCACCCACCCACAAAGAGTGACCTCTTTTCCTGTATCTCCATTTCTTAGTTCACCACATGAATGTGTCCTCCATGCAAATGTGTTACAGTCTACAAGTAAAAAATGTGCAAATGCAACATTGTTTAATAATATAAGAGTATTTCCTAATAAATTTTTCCAGTCCAGGAGTAACTTCATGTTTGTTTGTTTGATAGGGCTTAACCACACCATGTCAACGAGGGTCAAATTGTGCCTGAGAGGTCAGATCATTCTAGAGGTAGGAAGGAAAGGAAACAGGGAGAGAATGAGAGAAATTCAAGAACAAAAGGTCAAAAAGCTGTGATCGAGAGGGAAGGTGCATGGTTGAAACAAAAACAAAGTAGAGAGGGGGTGGAAGAGGAGAATTAAATATGGTTGAAGAGGGAAGCATGATGAAGGAAGGAGATCATTTTATCCTGAGGATTTTTCTGGAAGAACTCAGCAATTGAGTTGTGGGGAGCAAGGAAAGCTCTGGGAAGGTTGTACATACATCAACTAATTAATTCTCATCCTGTTTTCATTTAATTAGGTTTGGTGTCTGATTTCTCACACTCAGATTCCCAGTGTATCATATCTCCTCTACCCCTGTACATACTGTACTGACTACTTGTTCTCCAATGCCCACCTCGTGTTTGATTACTTTTCTTGATTAGTTGGGATCTAGACTGCTCACTTCACACTTATCATAGAGCTTGTGGAAGCTCTTTGCACTTATACTCTTGTATTAGTGGCCTTATGTTTTAACAAAGCTGTAAGTTTGTTTGTTTGTTTAATGAGGGCCTAAAGGCACCACAACAGCGAGGGTCAAATTGTGCCCAAGAGGTTAGATCATTCCAGAGGTAGGCAGGAAGGAAAGAAAACAGGGCGAGATTGAGAGAAACACAAGAACTAAATGTCAGAAAGCTGGGATCGAGAGAGGAGGTGCATGGGTGAAGAAAAAAAATGAAGAAAAAAACTATAAGCTAACAAGTGCAGTGTGTATATATTTCATATATATTTATAAAACAGGACTGAATATTTATTTCATCATTTATTTTAGGCTCCTGCATCTATTTTAAATATAGAAAGAACTAACAATATATACTTCATAAAACATATTCCTCTGTCTGTGTATAAATCTGCAATTATAATTTATTATGGACCCATGCTAGTCAGGACCTCAGACATAATTTCATCTCCTGACATTAACATCATTTTGTTATTATGTCACTTTCTTTCATTAATATTACTCTACTAGGATGTTTGTTTGCTTGGTTTTTATTCATTGATTAATTTCTTATAAAATAGAAGTTCATTAGATTCTGCAAAAACAGTCTTGAAGTTATGTTTCGTTTCTGAGTTATAACTTATAAGAGTTCCAAGGTTTTCTATCATGTACAATTTGTTAAAGCAATATTCTTTAACTAAATTGCTTTTATAAGAGAAAATTGATTTTGATTTATGAAACAAATTTAGATCTTTATCTGGTCAATTTACAACATTACAGGATTAGTTCAGCTGTCTTACATGTTCATCACTACAATACAGTCAGAGGGAATAAAAGGAACAAATTAATGAAGATGGTGTTCAAAAATCATATTCCGTTAGACAATCTTTATCTTAAAATTTCAATTTGATTTGTGCAAAAATGATATAAAGATGACTACATCAAATTCTAAAATTCATCATAAGTCTTTGTGTGTGTTAGTCAAGATTTTTGCTATTTTGTGAAATTAAAACCATTGGCTTATCATGATGAAATAACCATCCTTACGAGGAATGGTCCATCAATCATTCATGGGTTTTGCACAAAGTTCTCCCAAGCATATAATGTATATTCTTATTTAGGCTCCGCCAAGAACTAATCTGATTCGCATCACTGAACAGCAGTTATGAGTCTTGAGCTCAAGATGAATGACCTATTGTGTACAGTGTAACAGTAGCTGGTTGCTAACAAGTGAACTGTGAATAGACTATGAAGATGTTGTCAGTTAAGAAGGAAAACTCCTGTGTTGTGTATGGTGTAACAATACCTGGATGCTAGTCAATGAATTGTGAAGAGTCTCTTGGGTTGAATGGTGTGGATTACCCCTGATTTTAAGAAAATCGGGGTGTCGGGTTGGAGGGGTTTAAGGGCCAAAAATTCTTAACGTGTCAGTTAAATACTAGACATGATTTTATACAGTTACCTGAGAGTTTGAAAAACCAATTATTATTCTAAGAATGAATGAATTTTTCGATAAAAACAATTATTGGGAAAGGGAGAATATGACATCATCTTCAGTAGACTTTTCAGTTATTTTTCTATAAATTTGATATTCAAGCTTTAAATTGAATATCTCCATATCATGCAAGGTAGTTCCTTCATAGTTTTGTCTGTGCCCCATCACACAAACATACTGTATCTGACCATTTAATGAATGGTTTAGCTTCAAATGACAAATTGAAAAAAGGCTAATTGTTGCTGAATTATGCCAACTTTGTTACCAGATTTTGGAACTTAATGAGGCATATTCGCATAAAAACAGCTTCTATCTATTTTCTAATTGGAATTCTATTGTCTAAATGGACTGGAATAAAGCCTTCACATACCATTTTACTCCTGTTTTGGTACTTAATACACTGTACCAGAATAGCAAACAAACAGTTTTGCTAGCTATTCTGGTAGATAGTTTTTAAAGTACCAAAAAAGGAGTATAACAGTAATGTAAAGGCTTTATTCCAGTCCATTTTAACAATAGAAATCCATTTTGAAAGTAGAAGTTGTTAAATACAATATATTTTAAAGACTTTACAGAGACTCAGTAGCATCTCATAGTGGAAAAGTCTAAAATGTAAAACAACTTATGACTGGGAATTAAAATGCAATCACAGATATGTCTAAGCCTAGGCTGAAAAAGATGGTTGGTTTGGTTTGGTTTGTTGATGTTTAACGGCACTACCACAGTCAGGAGTCCAATGTGCCAATAGGGTGTTAAAAATTTAAGGTGCAAGGGTTAGGACGGAGATAAATGGGAGAGGGGATAGAAGGAGAAAAAATAAAAGAAATTAATTAATCACTGGGCCTGTAGCCAAGCAATATTCCTAATGAAATGCAATGATATCACTGGGAATTTTACCACACATGATTGTGACTATAATATAACACATGTGGATATGAAGTGTTTCTCAAAATTTCACTCCGACTTAAGGACCAATTCAACCGAATCAGTTTATTGACCAAAGAAGGGGCATAATTTTAAAATACATTGAAAGTCACTTCAACAACAAATAAAACCAAATTACAACAACATTTTGGAATACTAAACTTTGATGAAACTTTCAAAGTGAGGATATAATGAATTTATATTGCAATAATGATAATCTAATCTAAACTTGCCCTAGGCCTAGTTATTGAACACATCCTATTGGGATCGACTTTTATCTTCGTGAGTTTTTACATTCACCCACTAGGTTGTTGACATTGTGTACACTAGTCCTGGAAAAAGAGTATAAGTTTTTTTTGCTTAAAAAACAAAACATTCAGTGTCTTGAAAACTCCTAAATCCAATATTAGTGTATCCTTTACAAATCTTTCTCAATAATTTCTCACCAATTTCTACCAATCTGTAATCTTCATTTAAAGAAAATGTTTCTTCCTTTGCAATCCCATTCTGTCAAATTCAAAACACTGCCCACATCTTACTGACGGTGCACATTTGCATATTCAAAGTGTGAGTCATTATATTAGTAATTCCGTTCTATGACGTAATTGTCGTACAGGGGACAATTAAATCAAATGTGGTTCAGTTTCCTGTACAAGTGGCTTGTAAATGTGATAGAAACAAAATTTAGCGGTAAATTGTATTTGATTTTAATTACTTTTTTTCAAACAACTTATAAACTGTTTATTATATGTTTATTTGTTTACGGTTTATAATTGTTAAAAAAATATTTTTAAATATAATGTATGAGTGTTTATCACAAAACTGAGTATATTTCTCTTTTTTTTGGATCTATATTTTCCTGCTGTCACTATTGCTCCCAAATTCTTGTGTGTGGGCCCCTGTGTTCGGGACCCAGAAAAAATCCCCGCCAGGGAATTTTCCCAGGCAATAACCATGGCACTTGTTTTCCAATTTTTAACTGATTACATAGCTACTGTGTTATATACACAATGATAACTCAAATAAAATGTACTGCAATTTTCAATAAGATGGACTACCATAAACTGAATAATCTACTCAACCTAGACAGGAATAACATGTTCCATGAGATGAGTGTGCAAGATCAGTGGACCCAGTTTGTTAACAAAGTATCGGAAGTTCAAAACTGATGCATTCCATCCTGCAAATTCAACTCAAAGAAGCCAAATGATGAGCAAAATTCTCTAGATAGTCAAACAAGAGGCAAGATAAGACTGAAACACAAATTGTGAAGAAGATTTTTAAAAAGACAAAAGACAATGAGATATACAAACAATACTGCAAAGTGAGAAACCAAGTTAGATGGGATGACACAAGAAATGCCCATAAAAATTTTCGAAAGAGAAATTGGTAGATTAATCAAGACACAGTCAAAACTAATCTGGTCTTATGTTCAATCAAAAACAAAGACAAAATCAAACATTAGTGACCTCACCTACCATAGTGATGATACAACCCAAGTAGCCACTTCAGATGACGACAAGGCAGAGGTTCTTTCCTCATTCATCTCTCAAGTCTTTACTGTGGAACCCAATTCCAACACACCAACCTTCCACTTTCTAAAATCGACATAGATTCAGGTAATGTTCTAAAAAAGCTAACAGTACTCAAACCCTTTAAGTCACCTGACCTGATGGCCTTCACCCATTCATTCTGAAATCTACAGCTGACACCTTATGCAAACCTTAATGCATCTTCTTCCAAAATTCCCTGGACTCAATAAGCTTCCAGATAAATGGATACAAGCCAATGTATCGGCAATTTACAAAAAGTAGAAAAATCCCGTCCTGGAAACTACAGGCTGATAAGCCATGTATTCTGTGTAAGGTGATGGAATCAATGCTGAGAGATGCCATGATGAATCATCTTCTCGATAACAATTTACTCAGCCCAAAGCAATTTGGCTTTGTTAGTGGACGATCAGTCTAACTATAACTACTTCTCCTGCTAAACCATTGGACAGAGGTTCTTGATAATGGTAACAAAACAGATGTTATTTAGTTTTCAATAAGGCTTTCGACTCGGTACCACATATGCGTCTTCTTTCAACACTAAATGCCTATGGCATTACAGATCCACTACTAGGCTGGATTAAGTCTTTCCTTGTTTGCCGTCAGCAAAGAGTACAGGTACACGGATCTTCATTTAAATGGCAAGCAGTAATCAGTGGTATTCCACAAGGCAGTGTCCTTGGACCAATCCTCTTTTTATTTTGACCTCCCAGATTCTGTCTCATCAAATGTCTTCATGTTCGCTAATGACACAAAAATATACAGGCCAATCATAAACAACATGAATAGAAGTATCCTATAAGATGACCTAGACACCTGCAAGACTGGTCCTACAAATGGCTACTAAGCTTTCACCCTGATAAGTGTAAAGTCATGACAATGGGCAGGACGCCTTCAAACCACACAACTATCACCCTGATAAGTGTAAAGTCATGACAGTGGGCAGGACACCTCAAACCACACCACTTACTACACTCTGAAGTCTACAGAGTATCCCCAACAAGCCAAACTACAGTATTAGTCCACTGTAACGAAGAGAAAGATCTTGGCGTGATATTCCACAACAACCTTGCATTCAAAAATCATATCTACACCATGATCAATAAGGCCGTCAAATTTTTAGTATTATCTGGCGCTCATTCACATGTCTCGACAAGGAAATCTTCTTGTTATTGTTTAAAGCCTTGATTCACCCACATTCAGAATATGCAGAAACTATCTGGTCTCCATCTAGAAAAGGCTACATTGAAGACATTGAAAGAGTTCAACATCGAGCAACCAAACTGATTCCAAACTTCTCCCATATGAGCTACATTGACCGTCTCAATCATTTTGATCTACCCACCCTTGTCTACCACTGTCTGAGGTGATATGATAAAGACATATAGAATTATCCACCAAGTCTATAATCCTAGTGTCTGCAGCTTTCTGCCACTCTATCACTCTAATCATACAAGAGGTCACAACAACAGTACAAGCTTTTTGTTCAACCAGCCAACTCCAAGATCAGAAAAAACTATTCTTGTATAACTGAAATCTGGAAGCACCTACCAACCAGTGTTGACAACGCACCATGTGTCAAGTCATTTGAATCTAGATTAGATCAAAGTTGGTCAGATATTAGCCTCAAGTATGAACACTGTGCTGATATAAAGTCTTAGAGTTTGAATCCCTGACCAGAAGTGACAAAGATGGAGAGCTAGGTACAGATGCTTCAACAGCCCTGACTAGAAGTGACAAGATGGAGAGCTGGATACAGATGCTTCAACAGCCCTGACTAGAAGTGACAAAGATGGAGAGCTGGGTACAGAGGGTTTAACAGCCCTGACTAGAAGTGACAAAGATGGAGAGCTGGGTACAGAGGCTTCAACAGCCCTAACTAGAAGTAACAAAGATGGAGTGCTGGGTACAGAGGCTTCAACAGCCCTAACTAGAAGTGACAAAGACAGAGAGCTGGGTACAGAGGATTCAACAGCCCTGACTAGAAGTGACAAATATGAGGAGCTGGGTACAGAGGCTTCAAAAGCCCTGACTAGAAGTGACAAAGACGGAGAGCTGGGTACAGATGCTTCAACAGCCCTAACTAGAAGTGACAAAGATGGAGAGCTGGGTACAGAGGCTTCAACGGAGAGCTGGGTACAGAGGCTTCAACGGAGAGCTGGGTACAGAGGCTTCAACAGCCCTGACTAGAAGTGACAAAGATGAAGAGCTGGGTACAGAGGCTTCAACAGCCCTGACTAGAAGTGACAAAGATGAAGAGCTGGGTACAGAGGATTCAACAGCCCTGACTAGAAGTGACAAAGATGGAGAGCTGGGTACAGAGGATTCAACAGCCCTGACTAGAAGTGACAAAGATGGAGAGCTGGGTACAGAGGATTCAACAGCCCTGACTAGAAGTGACAAAGATGGAGAGCTGGGTACAGAGGCTTCAACAGCCCTGACTAGAAGTGACAAAGATGAAGAGCTGGGTACAGATGCTTCAACAGCCCTAAGTAGAAGTGACAAAGACAGAGAGCTGGGTACAGAGGCTTCAACAACCCTAACTAGAAGTGACAAAGATGGAGAGCTGGGTACAGAGGCTTCAACATAACAAACCCAGTAGAAGACCTGTAAGACTACCTGTAAGAAAGTATATGAATTCTCAACCAACATTGGGTGAGAATTAAGATGTCACTTTTTGTAACAAAATACTCACATTTAAAATTCTTTATTCACATGGAAATCATATTAATGTCTGCCTAAAGATAATTACTTCCACACAATCCATACAAATACAACTATGATAATGGTAATTTCTGCAAAAACAAAGTGGCAATCCACATCAAGTTCTTAAGTGATCGTACAGTTTGTCAAAAGACGTCAACAACGTAATGTAAAAATAGCCAATCAGGAACCAAGAAGGTTAATACAGTGTCTACATTAACTTTTAAGGGCACATGTAAGGTGTTGAATATACATCTCTGCGAGTGATATGAAATTAATTCAATAACAATATGAGTCTACTTTAAGTTAACGTAGTTTGTAAAAGAATTCCGTTTTGTTCAAATTGGTCTTTTTTTTTAAATGGCCATTTTCATCAAACAAGGTAAGGTAAGATCAAGTATAAAGTATGTATAAATTATTATAGATGAATCTTTCTTATTAAAATAATGCATGTTTTTTTAAGATTGAAAAGTGATTTATGATTTTCACTATTTACCTCTAGCTGTGAATGCATGTCAACTCAAAACAATAGCAAACCTCAACGACGTAGTAATAACACTGAATGATATTATTTGTATCACAGCATCAAAACTAGAGGATTCTCGAGCTACCTAACATTTAGTAGACACAATTGCTTATACATAACCTCTCCTACAGCACAGGTTTGGTTTAATTTGTTGATGTTTAACAGCACCGCGACAGTCAGAGTTAAATGTGCCAAGAGGGTATTAATAAATCATGGTGTAAGAGTTAAAGTAGTGAGGAAATAGAAGGTTTCTAAGGGAGATAAGGGGAAAAAGCAGAAGAAAAAACCTTTTGGTGGAAAGAAAGGGGTATGTAAGATTAGGTGTAAAAAGGAAGGGGAGGGGGGAGTTAAATGTGGTGGAAGAGGTTGTTGCGGACAAAGTTGATGATGTTTGAGGAAGAATTGTTTTCGAAAGGTCCAAGATTAAGGATAGTGAGGAGAAAAGAGATTTGGAGTTCTGGTATAGGGGACAGGTTATGAAGATATGCTTGATGGAGAGATTGGTGTTACAAGTGGAGCAGAGAGGGGTAGGGGAGCTGGATAAGAGATGGGAGTGAGTGAGAGAGGAGTGACCGAGGCGGATGCGGGTGACAACATTGTCTTCCCTGTGGTTGCGACTGTGCAGAGGGGTGTTGGTCCAGACTTTGGGTTTGATGGTGTCGAGTTTGTTACTGGTTTCGTGTTCCCAGGAGGTTTGCCAGGTTTTTTTTGTTTGTATGTAGTTGGAGATGGAGAGACGGAGGTCTGAGTGTGGAATAGAAAAAGGAGAGGCGATGTTTGAGAGAGCTTTGTTGGTGGCTCTGTCAGCTCTCTCATTGGCAGGGATGCCGACATGGCTGGGAATCCAGAAAAAGATAATATTATTTCCTATGGGGGAGAGAGTGTGGAGTTTGTTGAGGATTTGTAGAATGAGAAGGTTGCAGTAGGCCAGAGCATGTTGAAGATGCCAGTGAGGATGGTTTTAGAGTCAGAAAAGATGACGAAACGGAGGCGGAAAGAAAGTTTAGGGCTAGGAGGATGGCTTTCGCCTCGGCAGATTATTTTGATCCAAGTTACGCGAAGACTGCAAAGGAATATATGATTTCAATTATGATATCATAATCAATATCATAATCATGCTGTAATGTTAGAAATTTTTCATTTTATTTTAACTTTTACACATAATTTTCAACCTTTTTTTTCAAAGAACATTGAAAATTGATATTCAAAATTTGTCAATTAAAATGCGAAACAATTTTAAAAGGTAATTTCAAAAGGCCCTTACTTCAAGCAGAAAAGCAAAGTAAAATAGCAATTTTGAATTTTTTTAACTCATAGTTAAATCATAGTAAAGCCTAAACGAACAAGGGTGGCAGCTTAGCACAGGCTGAATCCTTGCACGATATTACGATATCAATTATCAGGTTACGTTTGGTTTGGTTTATTGATGTTTACGGCACTGCAACTGTCACAGTCAAATAAGCCAACAGGGTGTTAAAAACTGAGCTGCTTGAGTTAGGACAGAGAGGTGGGATAGAGGGAGGTGAATAAGGGAAAGAAGTTAAGGCAATAAAAGGAAGGTGAGGAAGTTAAGGCAGAGAAGGGAAGGATAGAAAATTGATATTCAAAATTTGTCTAATTAAAATGCAAAACAATTTTAAAGGATAATTTCAAAAGGCCTTTACTTCAAGCAGAAAAGCAAAGTAAAATAGCAATTTTGAAGTAAATTTAACTCATGGATCACAGTAAAGCCTAAACGAACAAGGATGGCAGCTTAGCACAGGCTGAATCCTTGCACAATATTACGATATCAATTATCAGGTTACGTTTGGTTTGGTTTGTTGATCTTTACGGCACCGCAACAGTCACAGTCAAATAAGCCAACAGGGTGTTAAAAACTGAGCTGCTTGAGTTAGGACAGAGAGGTGGGATAAAGGGAGGAGGTGAATAAGGGAAAGAAGTTAAGGCAATAAAAGGAAGGTGAGGAAGGTAAGGCAGAGAAGGGAAGGATAGGGAGGTTAGATCAGGTGGAACAGATTGCTGTTGCGGAGAAAGGTGATGAAGTTGGAGGTAGGATTGTTCTTGAAAAGAACAGAAATTGAGATGGAGGGGGAGAGGTGTGATCTGGAGTTCAGGTATATACGACAGGTTAAAAAGATATCCTTGATCAAGAGTTCAGTGTTGCATGTAGGGCAGAGAGGAGCAGGGGAGCCAGAAAGTAGGTGAGAGTGGGTGAGAGGCGGATGAGGGTGATAACAACATCCTCCCTACATTTGCGACTGTGCAGTCGCTGGTCCCGACTTTGGCTTTAATGGTGTGAAGTTTGGTACTGGTCTCGAGATTCCAGGAGTTAGGTTATGATATGCAATATCTCATTGTACATGCCACCATTATGCTGGTACGCGTCCACATAGCTAAATAAAGCAGATCTCCTCATCTACTGATTAGGGTATGTGCCCATGTTCGTTGAAAGAGTTGCAGCACACACTAAACAAAAGTCAATAGATTTAACACATATAAAAATATGTTTACGTGTTACATATTTGTCGAGGAGCTTGCAAAAAAAGGGGTTGAAACTTTATTTTTGAATGAAAAATGTGTATCCTTTTAGGATAGCATTTCAGTTATTACGATATTCACAAATGTGTAAAACAAATTCAAGTTTCCGGGTGCTGATTTTCAGGTTAAAGTAAGGAAGTCTTCATATTGAAAATGGGCAACTTTTTTTAAAAACACACATTGAAGCCCATTGACTTGCTTTAGCATATAAAATTTTTAAGTATGTTACCGTTCATACTCTAATTTGCAGAGATTTAGAGTGAATGAGTTGGAGTATAAAGATTTGTAGGCATGGGGAAAATTATATTTTCGCCTTAAAACCAGTGTAGAATGATAATAAATGTAGATAAAATACTTATCTGATGTTCACTCTACTTTTTCGATAAACCACGAAAAATAATTTAACAACAATCTTAAATTTTGACTGTTCAAACCTCGCATGGAGTATCTTCCATTTCTCCCCTCGTCTGTATGCGAGTGTGTACAAAAGGGGAGAAATGGGAGATACTGTACACTGTATTAAGTGTTGTGTGTGCGATAAAGTCTTATATATATATACACAGGAATCAAATTTGAATAACGGATTTACCTGTTAATGATTTAAGAAAACATACAGTTTACCTGCTTTAAACAAATGATTATACGTTTAGTGATAAAAAAAAAAAGTGATAAAACTCAGCGCCACATGAAACATCTTCCATTTCTTCCCTACTTTATTTATGAGTGTGGGAAAGGGGAGAATTATAATTCTCCCTTTTTGTGTTGCAGTATATATGGGAGAGGGTAGAAATGGAATTCTCCCCACAAACACAAAAGGGTTCTCCCTCTCCCATATATACTGTAACACAAAGTTATATAAATGGTATAAACTGCAATGCTCCCTTTTATTTAGCTTTATTCCATATATATTGTATATTATTTGTGATGGTTCTTGTAGCCCAGTATTAAGTCTGTAAATGTAATGCAAGTGCACCACTGAAGACTGACTGATTGGCACTGAAGACTGACTGATTGGCACTGTAAACAGAAAAGGCTTTATTCTGTAAATATTGTATATTTTTGATGGTTCTTGTAGCCCTTTTAAAATTAAGTGTAGGCCTACCACAGGTCATTCAACAACTGAACAAAAGACAAGTTTACAGTACACGAAGTTCAGCCACGCGTTTTCTTTGACGTAAAACTCTATGGGACCCAATTCTCCCCTTTCCCATATACAGCGCAACACAAAAGGGAAGAATTCCAATTCTCCATGATGGGATCAATGGAAGGTATTGCCGATTCGTACTACCTGCCGATTCGTACTATTGCTCGGTTGGCGTTCATGTCCTCTTGAAGGATTTTTGCCAACTTAACCGATTCAGATACCTGCGAATGAAGATTCGAAGCATTAGCCTATGCTCAGTACATCAAAACTGTGTGTGAAGTTAGTGTTAATAAAATAATGCAAATGACGGACCTAACTTACTGCTTAAACTTCTCTTTGCAAAATATAAAAAACTTCTTGGAGACTTCTGCAGTCTTTGTAAGATCTTTAAAGTGTTCATCTTGAAACTTTCGCTTCCAGTTCCCGCCTCACAATCTCCTGGAAGTTGGCTTAAGCAGAGTCCCCCTTACTTAGCAGTACTACAAATACAATTACAACAAATGTAGGCTAGCCTTCGTCGACGACGAGCATAGAGCCAGGGCCAGCTGTGGCGGCATTTTGGAGAAGAAAAAAATCTATCTGTAATTTTGAGCAAGCCAACACCTCCAAACAATATCAATTTTGAAAATATCAAATTATATGAGATTTAGGAATGCATAGTATTAATAATAACTAAAGTTTTAACTTCAAACTGAATTTGCGCTACATTTCTCAGAATACGATTTCTTTCAGGTGATACGTCATGTGACTGTTCTCTTGCAGGTGTACCACTCTACTACATAATGTACCATCGAACTGATCAATTTTGGAAAGTTGATTATCGTGTTTTAAAGTTTTGAATCTATTTGTTTTGTCATCACTGATTGCACTTCCTGAAGATGATTAGAAAAATACCTAAGGTAGGAATTGGAAGGGGTTGAGACTTTGGGAAAAGGGTTGGCTAAATCAATAAATAACACTAAGAATAATCGATATCTTCATCATTGATCTCGATCTCCCACAAATGAAAGTAACTGATTGTCACTTAAAAAAGTTGAAATTTCACATTATCTTTTTAGTCTATTGCAGAAGGTTACCCAAATTTTTAAATCGGTTATAATCGGGGTGGTGGAGCTGGATATCCCCGATAGCGCTAACACATGTTTGGAATTGTTTAACAGATTGGGGAAACTATTTGCTTGTCAGTTCCCCACCTTGTACTGCTTGAAATCATTGACAAATTTATCAATAATTAATTTTCACCCTGATTAGGTTCACTCTTTTCTTGTGTATCATAGGGCTCGGGAGATATACCAACTTCAGGCCCCGTAATGTGAACTTTCCATGGGTTTGCATTTCCTGAAATTGAGCACCTTTTAAGTAATGTGGAAAAGATTTTGGTGCCTTTGGTCGATGTACGACGCACCAGTTTTCACTTGAAAAAGTGGAAATTTACATTAGCTCTTCAGTATATTGCAGAAAGTTACCCACGTTTTCAAATCGGTAATAATTGCTAATGATTGAGCTAGCCATTTTTGATGAATTGATTTTTTATCTTCAGATGGTAAATATTAGTTGTTATACTTTATTACATGTTTAACTAATTTCCTTAAACCCTCCATGGAGGAAAAATCCAATGGTGTTTAAGGCAAAAGAGTTTAGCAAAACATGCAATAAAAATGTGTAGACTTTTGAGGAATGTACTAAGGATAAGGGTTGTAACCCTCTAGAGTAGACTTTACATCAGTCGTTTCTACACAAATGACACAGAGCTTGAAACCTGAATATCTCCTTGGGACAGAATAGGATAGGATACTGAATGCCTCTTCATATAAGATAAACTTGCTAATCCTTTCAGAATTGTGCTTTGATCCTTGTATTAGTGCACAACCAGTTATTTCAAATTATCGAGGGTTTGGGTTGATGGAGAGGGTTTATGGAGAGATATAATCATAAATAGCAATGTGGACTAGAACAATTTGGAGAAAACATAGGTCATGAATGTTTCACATCTGATTTTTCTTTCAAGGAAAGAAATCGTCCCATAAAGACTTCAGAGGCGAACGCCGTCGTGCTGGAAACATCCCTTCTGGTTTCCAACTTGCCCTATTGATCACGAGAAATCTGTGGTATCATTGATCACACATTCGCCGTACCGATCATAGAGGCCAACACCTGTAATTAATAACATCACAGATTTCTCGCAATCAGAAAAAAAAGTAACGTTAACAGCTCGGCCGCATTCTCTTCTGGGTTTCCTGATGGGACGATACCTTTCCTTTAATGGAATTAACTAATCCATTTTCTCAAGATACAATTTTGATTTAACCCCAGATAGTACCAAGTAACATATATAGTAAAACTAATGTTAACAGTGGAAGCAAAAGCTGCAGTTAGGCAATATTGTATGACAGAGAAGTTTTATGTCAGTCATTTCTTTAAATTTATTTTTCTTTAACCATCTAAAACTTATCCTATTTCGGCCTTTCCCTAAAAATAAAGAAGAAAAAAAAACACACAAAAATATTGTAAAGGCATCATCTTATTTCAATTTGAACTTCTTACATTAAAGGCTTCCTACAATACATTGTTTTCTACAATACATTGTTATCCACAATACACTGTATAACTTTATTTAAAAATCCCAACACATTATTTGATAAGTTTTTATTGCACTTAAAATACCTATTTTACATACATGGCAACAATTAGTACTGAACTTTTTTTTGTGAGGTCACACCATCACACACAAAATTATACACACCAGAATAATTTATACGCAATTCATATACTGCAAAATGCTTATATATTTTTTAAGTGGTTTTTCTTTTTTATCTAACTCAAAGATCAACAGTTACAAGGACAGCTTAAGGAAAGCTGAACGGGTCACCACCACCAAAAACAGGAAAATGAAGAGTTTAAGTGGCTTTACCCTTCCATGTGGAAGAGTTGCTATTTTTTAGAGAAACTAGGGCATATACAAGTTACTAACCTGTATGTCTAGTAATATATATATATATAAATATATATATATATATATATATATAAATATATATATATATATATATATATATTATATATATATATATATATATAAATATATAAATATATATATATATATATATATATATATATATATATATATATATATATATTTATTTTTTTTTTATCTAACTCAAAGATCAGCAGTACATATATATATATCCTTCCATAAGAGGTACATACATATTATATATATATATATGTCTATAATATATATATACATATATATATATATATATATATATATATATATATATATATATATATATACATACATATATATATATATATATATATATATATATATATATATATATATATATATATATATATATATATATATATATATATATATACATATATATATATATATATATATATATATATATATATATATATATATATATATATATATATATATATATATATATATATATATATATATATATATATATATATATATATTTAAATTTGATTTAATTTACAGTAGCATAGCCATTGGGGCCAGATTTTAATATTTTTCTAATTCAAACTTACAAAAATGTATCAGTTTCTTACATCAAAAAAGTATTTGTTGGGGTAGGGAGGGGTGGGGTCATTAAATTATTGCAAATTTTGCCACATAACCTAAAAATTGAAGAAACTTTCCTTAAAATGAAGAAAATTACCCTAAAATGAAGAAAATTTCCCCCAAAAAAACTGTGAAGCAAATTTCCTAAAAATAAAAGAAATTTTCCAAAAACTGAAGATTTCCTGAATATTGAAGAATTCCAGCACTAAATAGATGTGTGAAGGGAAATTCAATAGACCTTCATTATTAGGGGAGACCAAAATGATACTTGCTTCCTCCCCCTCCGCAATAAGGGCCTTGGCCCCTGGTTTCCTATGCCACTGTCACACCTGCATTTGGCTAAAGCTTTTCTTTTAATCTTTGGTTGAAGAATCTGTGGTATAAAATTCGTTTTATAAGTATTTGTTTCAAAGTACAAACCAAAAAAATTTCAGAGAAATGAAAGTTTTGAAGGTTCTGCTGACATACAAAAAGGTTTTTGAGAAAAAGTATGTTTCTGTGATATATCTGCACATTCAAACGTAAAATGGAGTTGCACAGTAAAGGATAACAGATAGCTGCTGGCCCTCTGCAATTATTGCTGTAAATGTCACAATCTCATTAACAGTTTGAAAATAAACACAAAGTGCAAAGGAAAAATTGAAGAAAAGGTAAATTAAAGAAAAGGTGGATGAACATTTGGCAAAATTAGTGAGATAGTACAATAAAATGAAGACTATCTCATATTTACAATTATGTAGTAAAATTCCTGATATACAATATTTGAAACTTCCTTATTTCAAAATAAATAACTTTTAATTACTAAAAAACTTTTTTCTAAAAAATACATAAACTGTAAAGAAAATGAGCAAGTGATGTCATTATTCTGTAGTAGACTTCCTTTACCAGTCACTTTCAAGCGATCTTTGAATATCTTTAAAATGTGTCTCACTGTTTCAATTGTCCTGCTGCACTTGATCAAGCCCAGTTCTGCATCAGAGGGCCATTAATACCCAGTTCTCTCATCACTGCTTCTTTTTTAAGCTGTTATTGAAAGTCGGGGTTCCCAATGGATCTTTGAGATGAGATGCCATAATTTATTATAAAGAAAAGTCAAAATTTAAATTTTTCGCCACTGTTTCATGTACAGTAATATCTCAAATAATGCTAATCCAGATTTCACCATTCCAACTATTTTTGCAGATAACCAGACAAACCCTTTTTTGAAAAATGGGCTTAATTTACAACTAATTTGCACCTTGGTTAATGTGCAAATATGTATATTGGTATTAACATGATGTATCATCCAGTTGCACAGTCCTACCCATGCAAGCATCAGCCTTGCATATGTGTATTCATATTAATTGTGCTAACAATTGCACACACAGTTGGAAGTTTTTTTCTTAGCAAAGAAATTTATTATTTTTATGATAATCTTATTTAAAAACATAATTTTTGGAGCAGAAATCACTGTTCCCCATGTGACGTTTCAAAATTCACTGTTCCTGCATAAAAAGCACTAGGAACAGTGGGAAAATCAACCCCTGAAAGACAACACAAAATGTCTTTTTGCTTTCAAGCAAGATATTGTGTCAATGTGGAGATGCACACACAATACACTCACTTCAATGTTTCTAATTGGTCAAAATAAATACACAAATACTGACAAGCCAATCAATATAATCCCTTGGAAACAGTCACTAGTATGTTTCAGATTTACAGATAAAGTGTCAAGCAATTTTCACGTGTTAAGATTTCCCACTCTAATAAATAGCTCTCATCACTGCATCTCACTTTGTATTTCTAACTTTTTTGAAATTGACTTTTGAGTGCCATAATTCTTTGTGATCCCAAGTAAGGCCTAAAACAATTGTATTTTTGCCCTCCTCCGCTGCTCCGAACTTTAATTTAAAACATCCCTACGCTTCGTAAAAATCCCCAAAAATCCCTCCAAAATGGCATGGCAACTGCTTTTGTCCGTTTACTCTTGCTGTGGAGAAAGTGAAGTCCACCGCCCACAAGGGCTTGTAATAGAATACAAACTTGTCTTGCCTATTTGTAATGAGTGCGTTGGGCATATGGGAAAAAAAATCACAAAACATAAGTGAGAGATAAAAACTGAGCATTTTGAAAGAAGTCAGTAATCTGAAAATGAAGTGAAATGTTTCAATTCTGTTTCGCAACACTGTGTGAGCCAGTCTTGATTTCAATCGTCAAATAAAAAACCCAACTGCCCTTACAATTTTTACAAGAATGGGCAAACAAAGTTTTAAGGCCTAATTATCATGAAAGGCAACACATATCACTTTAATATTAGATCCATTGTATCCCAAATTTGCTTAAATCAATGGGATCAGAAATCCTCATAAAGTAATTTGTCTTTTTACACATTAAACACAAAGTCCACCCCCACCCCCCACACACACACATGTTCCTTCAAGAAGAATCTTAAGTATCATTTAATCAACTTTACGATCGAACCTACCTCTAACGTATGTAAACTGCATACAACTCTTTCTTTATTCGTTTTGCCAAGATATCTTGTATCATAATTTTTCACGTACATTTAGCTTTTTCTTCCCCTCTTTGTTGTTAATCCTTTTTTTTTAAATATGTTTGCGTGTTTGTTTTTTGTCAAAGGGGCTCAATTTTGTCAATCTAATGCACAGGTGTTCCAGTGCCCACTCAACCATGATAATTATTGTGCATCAACTTGTATGTTTTTTCTACTGTTTTAAGTCAAATTTAGTTACAACAATCAATATCTTATCTTATCTTTAACTATCAAATATTGAAAAAAAATACATCCCCTTTATATTCAATTATGAAAATGTGTAAACATCTAAAACAGATTAAATGAGACTCCATCTTGTTCTGCTTCAGTCAAACCATAAAAGATGAGTACAGCATATAAAAAGAATTGAGTTACCACATACACATGATGTATATGGCTTCAGCATCACCCCTGCTGTGCATATTAGGGTTTCTTGAAATCACTCCAGCAAGGGTAGTAACCAGAAAACTTAACGATAACAGCATAGGTGGTAAACATGTTTTTAAGAATTAATTAAAAACCATATATGGATGATTTATATAATAATAATAATAATAATAATAATAATAATAATAATAATAATAATAATAATAATAAATGTTACTTAAATATGCCATTCACCAAAGTACCATGGCGCTTACAAAGTAAAATAAAACAAAATGAAAAATATTAAAATAAGTGGGTCTTTAAGAGTTTTTTAAATACTGTTGTGGATGGAGAAATTCTTATGTGGGTGGGTAAAGTGTTCTAGGATCTGGATGCAAGTATTTCAAATCTGTTGTCACCTATGGCAGAA
This sequence comes from Chiridota heheva, assembly GCA_020152595.1. Classification (NCBI taxonomy): domain Eukaryota; kingdom Metazoa; phylum Echinodermata; class Holothuroidea; order Apodida; family Chiridotidae; genus Chiridota; species Chiridota heheva. The sequence continues at coordinate 1,349,951 of JAIGNY010000659.1, read as the reverse complement.
TTGGATATGGGTATGTGAAGTCAGGTGGAGTCATTACTCGATCTAAGTTCACATGTGGGTTTCCTTATCTTGATCATATCCTTTAAATACCAAGGCGCCCCACCATTCAGGATTTTGTAGATAAAGAGTAGTGTTTTGTAGGTGACCCGTTTTGATATTGGTAGCCAGTGTAGCTTGCTGATTAATGGACCTGGATCAGTTTGTCTACCAACACCGAATATCAGACGCGCTGCTCTATTCTGGAGACGCTGCAATCTTGTCAAGTCTCTACGAGACATAACAGTAAAGAGTGAGTTGCAGTAGTCCAACCTGGATGTGATTAACTGCAAGTTATGATTTAAAAGATGCTATCACATGTAGGCACAATTGAAGAAAGTAATAAAGTTGTTGTTAAATGTTTAATGTTAGATATTCGTACCATGGGAGGGTGCCTACCCTTTGGCTAGGCCACTGAGTACACACCTCCACTGAGTCCACACTCACCATGTCTTAGCTCCACTTGTTTTCAAAAAACATGTTAATAATAGTAACATTGGTAAAAATTCTAACCATTTTTCTGGCTAACAAATTATTTATTTCAGTGCAGCATTTTTGTGCCATCACCCAACCAAGTTATGTTCCACAAGGTTCAGAGAGTTTGGGGAATGATGCCATTACGATCCTATGGTCGCATTAAAAATGTGTCCTAAACACCCAATCATTAAAAGAAAACTGGTCGGCTTATCATATTCTGCACCACCTGCTTCCGATTTGAATTACTTGCTTACTCACCCATTATATTACACGATACAGTTTCCAAGCTCTGTCGACTTATGGTATTTTACCGGCAAATTAGTGAAATAACAATAAGTTGCATCAAATTTGATTCCACTCATATTATCACGATCTTATGGCCGCATTAAAAATGTGTCCTAAACACCCGATCATTAAAAGAAAACTGGTGGGGTGATCATATTACGTACCCCCATTTCCGATTTGAATAACTTGCTTACTCGCCTATTAAATTACACGATACACTTTCCAAGCTCTGCCGACTTATGGTATTTTACTGGCTTGTGGTAGATAACAAGATCAAATTCTAGTGCTTGAAAGGCGATATTACTTTGTGGGTCTTTCCAATCAGTGGAGGAGAGATGTTGCATCATTAGACAGTAGGCTTGGGCGATATATCGATATTTCGATATATTTCGATATTGACCTATATCGATATGGCCGATATTGAGTTCAAGGGTCGTATCGACATATCGATATTATGTTTTTTCAATAAAACACAATACATGAACTATTACAAAACTAACATGACTATCAAACATCAAAGTATTTTTTATTAAGCAGCCACAAAAAGTTAATAAATTTCATTTATATCAAAGTTTCAGGCAGTCAGTTATGATAAAACTTTATTAAAACATTAATATTGTGATAACAATTACCCAAAAATCCTTCCATGAACAAAAAACCACTTGACTCGCGGAGTACAGAGGCATTGCGCAATACTTCAACTTTATACTTGATGGCTTACGATGTTCAGACAACAAAATCATAAGATGTTGAATCCTCAAACATCGTGTTAAGTTTCCTCAAAAGGAATACTGAATCTGAATTTTTAAATCAAACAGTCATTAATTGACAAATTAGTGACAAAATTATGAGGTTTTTCTCACTATTTTGTTCGTTCAGAAAGTCTAAAGTAAAAGTGACAAACTGGTCTTGCCAGATCAATCAGATAATGTACAGTGCAGTAACTACATACACACACAGTATTACTACTGTACAGTACTTTACTATGTACACACATACCATCTACCACTGTTTCTTCTTAGTGACAACACTCGTGCGATGATAGAAGCAGACTAGAAATTCAATAATATGCATCATATATGGACTTCTGAATTTCTAGAAGTCCATATAATGCTACCAAAATAATGCCTCTTTAGTACAACTTTCATAAGAAGTAAGTGAGTTATAAAATTTTAAGAAGAATTGGAGCCGATTTTTGTAAGGCATACAGTGTAGGCCTAATACCAGTTCCACAACATTTTTTTTTTTTAAGAATATGCCGAGGCCTAAACTTTTTCAAAGTTTCTGTGATTGATCTTTTGAGTTAGAAACCATGTAAAAGATAATGGGTGTTTATTTGAAGATCATATGTATATATTTTGCAGTGATTTCTGTTAATTTGTATAAAAAGTTTTACTTGACATTTTTTGAGCCGAGACGAGATTACCTTGCCCAGAACAGTACATACAGCTTACGTATGACGTCCTATAATTTGCATATCGATATTTCGATATTATCGATATTTTTCAGGCGATATATCGATATTGCATTATGTTCAATATCGCCCAAGCCTATTAGACAGGTATACCCCCAAATTGGACAACTTTTCGATGCGGCCGCTAGATCATCATGCTTAATTTCTTTTTATGGATTTTCTCCCACACCCTGAACTTTACTTCAATATTTCATTCAGGGCTTTATAATCATCTCAGAGCATGCAGAACATAACAATCAATACTCTCATTCTTTCTACAAGATCTGAGCCAGCAGATATTGACCTTTTCAAATCTGAATCGGCAATTTCCAGGAAACTAACTTAAATAATGTAACATGGCCAAAATTCATATAGCCATAATGAACCACTTATATATTGGGGGAATTTGATTGACCAATTAAATACTGAGGGAATGGAACCAAGCGTATGAAAAAAATGTTGCAATAACGTGTGTTATACATGAAGTACTACGCACGCATATTAATGCTTACAATTATTTCCTCAAAACCACACCTGATTGGTTGGGAAACAAGGAAAATTTCCCCCAGCAGTTGATTGGTCGAAGAAGTGAAGTTACCATGTTCGGCTTAAATTGGTTTGAACAAGGTCTATAGACCTTTTCATATTGTAATCGGTAATTTCCGGAAATCTCATTTAAATAATGTCACATGGCTAAAATTCATGTGGCCATAATGTACCAATCAAATTCTGGGGAATCCTGATCGTCTGCACAATTTACTAGCGTATGGGGTCAAGCCCATTAAAAATACAATTTCACACAATAATCAACAGTATATAGGGGCCTACATACACAAATAAGCACTTTACTGAGATTTAAATATTAGCGTAATTTGGTTAGGAAATTCCATACCAAACAGAAAACTTTGTATAAACTGTATCCTCTCCATTCACACAATATTTCCGATATGCAAAACTAGTTGTCTCATTCACAGATAACAAGGGATTTGCTGCCGAAAGATTTGGATACTATTTTCACATATTGTGCAGTGAGGTCAATGGCACAATTTCATACTATTAGGCTCTCTGCACTGAACATCAACGTTTTCAAATTTGAACGATTTTTGCCAATTTCCGTCCTATTTTTGTGTTTCAAACGTGCACAAATATTTGTAATGTTACGTAAATGTTGAGGGAATGTGAACCCCAACGAACATACAATGTTTCGTTCTTAAAAACAACATTTTAACGTGCACACTAGGCTTAGCGCCTACAACTACATGCATTGAACGTAACGTTAGTGTTATAAACGTACCTGAGGCCAAGTTTTAACTTGAAATCTTGCCTGTTCATCACGTATTCCTTAATTGACACAGTCTGGATGGAAGAGTACAGAACCTCTTGGAATATGACAACAACAAAACATCCCAAAAAAAAAAAAAAAAATTATCCAGGCAGAGCAGTTTAAACTTTGACGCAAATTTACATACTTTACGTGTGCATACAACACAAAGCTTATACATTTCACATAACGTTTACAAAAAATACGTACGTCGTGCATGTAATGTTGTACTATTATGCACGTGCGTACAAGCTTATAAAGGTAATACGTGCGCGTATTGTTGTTATTTACAATTTTCCCTGCAGCTGACTGGTTGGTTAGAAAGCAAAAATTCCCGGCATTTTACTGGTTAAAGTACCCTAACGTTTCACGTTCAGCTAAACTCCGTTTGATAAGGTCTATAGCATAAAACTAGGAAAGAGAGCTTCAGCATGACATGAAATATTATTGGTTCAGCCAACTGTCAGTAATCATTTCTGTAAAATACTTAAATTAAGATACAAATTTTAAATCAGTAAAAATTTCATTGGCTACCATATTTCTGACCCAGAACCCCCAACATCCCTCACAAGAACAACGTTATTTGCAACCCTGCTGAGCATGGCATCTATTTTGGCATCGTGGAGATCTTCAGGGCAAGCTGACCAATTTTTACGAAGGAGTTCCCCGACAGCGCCCTCAAGAACCTGTGACTTGGCTTGTAACTGGCGTGTAGCATCTCCCTGTACTGTTAATATAATGGCTACTTTGGTGTATGGTGCATCGTCATTATTGCAGTAGTTATGAAATATCAAAACTGAACATGGTGGAAGCAAATCAAAATCATGCACAATTGCGACTTTCATTCCAGAACTAAAAGCTGCTTTAAATTTTGAATCAATTTCTCTCATGGCACTCAAGGCATCCATACTGGTCATCTCCTTTCCACGGATCAGAAGAGCAGGCCTGTCCACAGACTTTTTTGGTAATCGTGAAAGTACAGCAGAGTACAATGTACCAATCTTTGTTATGAGGGGATCTTTTTCACTGGAGGAATTTGTTTCACGGTACAACATTACTACAACAGCATGCTGCGGATCAGATCCAGGCTGAAGGTGGGAATGAGGTGCGCTTTGCAGAGTATTCCAGGTATGTGCTGCCTGACCTGGGAACTGCTTCTTCAAAAGTCCCAGGTTCTTATAAAGAAAATCTCTTGGATCTTCATCACTGATGATGTCCACCTTTTCATCTTTACTGCTTCCATGAGTTACATACATAATTATCCCCAGTAAAACAAAAGAGACGCATACAAGGCACACACCTGGCACTATAACTATTTTCTCGTACATTGATTTCGTTTTAGGTGGATCTGGCTCCTGTAAATAAGCAGAAATTAATGTAAATCATTAGGTGGGTGGGAAATACAAAATACTGTATCAGTACAACAGTACTCTGAATGATGTCTTATGAAAATTTACACAAAAATTTCATTAAAGGCCAAAAAGTTAACATGTATTTTCCTGGGGCCTCTAGAATGATTGTGTACCCAGTGTTGGAATCAATTATAAACTTTCCACGGGTCTGAATAAAGGTGTCGAAAATCTTCCCACCAAATATTGCAACACCAAATAATATTAATGTAGTAAATATATCTTCCTCTGCTTCCCTCTTTCACAATTTATTGTACTTTTTTATTAAATTACATGGGGCATTTTTAGAGCACATATTTACTACATATACTGCTGTTTATTCAGGAAATTAAAACAACAAAAAATACAATTGTTATTTGGTAATTGATTTTTGTTCTTCTCTTTTCCGCGAATTCCCAATTTTCCCAGAGTGTTCCTATGTCGTCTCTTCAGCAAGAACATTTAAATAAGTCTGATCTAAGATATCCATTACTGTTGTACTTTACCACTTCGTGCAATGAGTAACTGAAAGCAATTGAAACTGCATGTTCTAATGTACTCCACATGTGAGCATGCCTCCTGTTATTGGTGGCTCAACATAAGGGCAAAGGGGTGCACTTGCCCCCCAAAACATTGCTATCCATTGTTTCCTTTAGGGATATTCGTTATCTCAAACAGCTGCCAATGCCTCCTGTGATATTAGTGACCATTAAACAATTTTTAATGAATTTTCTTTAAAATACATTAAAAAATTGTTAAGAATGTGAGGATGAGTGCGCCAACCTCCATAGTAGACTTTCTACAAGTCATTTCTACACAGATAGACAAAGCTTTAAACTTGAATTTCTTATTAACAGATTTAGCTATTTGAATGCTTTCTTCACCATTTTGCTTTTTTTAAGTCCTCTTTCAAATAAGATAAATTTGCTTGACCCTGAACTAACCCTTTAAAGTAAAGCCTTATCACTAAAGTACTAATTGACCTCATGAATGTACAGTAGCACTAAGGTTGCATAAACTATTGGTCAACAAAATTGTTTTCCCAAGAAAACCAGTTAACCCTTAACCATTATGACCTTGACAACTGAGCAAAGATCATCTATTTGCACAATCTTACAATGTGTTTATAAAGTGGCCAATGTGACTCATAAATGCAACAACAAAGATTCAAAAGTTATATGAAAAATGAATGTTCTCAAGATTTGACCCAATGACCTTAAAGTGGTCCTGCCATGGAGGTCGGAACTTACGTTAAATATGTTAATTGATTTGCAAAAACATAACTTTTCTGCACAAAACCCAATCGATTGCGAAAAATGCATTGTTCGTCACCTTGCAAAAAAAAACCAGAATGAGGCTCATTACGCAATGACATCATTTTGGGAACGCCTGTATGTAAACAATGTATCGATGCCACGTAACGTTTGTCTGCCATTAAAATTTCACAACTAGTACCAATAGCATCTCTGTTTGTTCTTCTAAAATATTACATTTTTTAAGCAAATATTAAACAAAATGCTGCAGCATTGTGTAGTTGGAGGATGCAGTAATATAAATTCTTAAAGTAAAAGTCGTTTATCAATGGCAAAGGGCAACAAAACGAGACAGTTCTGGACGTGTTTTGTGCACTTGACATTAACCGAGTTTTCAGGGCTTAATGGGTACGGTGTCATACTCAGCTCACGCTAGATTGTTGCCCTGTTCTGTTCGATTTAAACAGTAGCTTGACTGCATAGTCTCTGACATGAAATTTGTACTGTTTTGCAAGTAATAAAATTCAAATGAAGGAAACAGAAGAAAAAAATAATAATAAGACTCATTGAGATTCTAACTCATAACCTCTCGCTCAAAAGACGATGCAGTAACCGACTGGGCTACTTAATCAATTGAAAATTTGTATAATTTATTCTATATATTCTGTGGAATATGATCGAAGGAAGAAAAATCAATAAAATAGAACTGAATTGTAATTATTGTGTCCATATGCCAAGGCCGTTAAAAAGTAAACTAACAAAATTTTCACATTTAAAAAAAAAAACTTTCAATTCAAGTGCAAAAACGCATGAATAAACTATTCAGTTCACGTAGGCCTGTTGACTAAACGTCAAGCAACAGAGACTTGAACATTGATAAATAAAACTTTATATTTCCATTAGACGTAAAAAAAGAAGAAACAAAGTACATGTTGTTGCAAACACTTCAATTTGATTATGTTTAACAAAATATTACTTGCGAAACAGTAAGGATTTCAAGCTGACTACGCAAGCTTTGTACTGTAGGACTGTGTAAGGGCCCGTGTAAGGGTAACAAAATAATACTTGCGAAACAGTAAGAATTTCATGCCGGCTACGCAAGCTTTGTACTGTAGGACCGTGTAAGGGCCCATGTAAGGGTTGTAAGCCTGATCCTTCTTTCTTGTCTGAAAGCAGTTCAAATTCAAAAGGAATGACATCCCTTCATTATGAGAATGTTCTTCATTTATTTCCAAATTGTTTTTATCATAGCTTGAAGTTGAAGATGACAAATTAAGATCTAAACAGCCAAAAAAACTTATGCATTCAGACGCTATTTCTACATGGTTAGTATGTGTGTGTGTGATGCATTGTTAACGATCGGCAGCCCCTGAAATGATGTAGCAAACTATTATGACGTCACAAATCCCTTTCAATTTTTTTCAGAGCAAGCAATAAATGATCATGTTTTAAGTCCTTTTTCATTTTGAAAATGGACTTATTTCCAGGCTTTCTTGACAGGTTATTGAATTTAGGGATATGAAAAGCCTATAACTAATTCAATCTCAATTTTTTTAGAAGGCTTAGCAGGACCACTTTAAGCAAATTTCATAGATGTAGAATCTCAGTGCCATGATGTTATTGTGCTCACACTGTTCCGAAGACAATTCCTTTGAAGCCCTTACCTAGAGAACTAGTCAAGGTCATATAATTGGGAACTCATTCAAGGTCCTCATGAGGTGAAGTTAACAGGAAAATTTCATAGATGTAGCGTCACACACTACCATAAGTTCTTTTGTGTTAAAACTGTATTACATACAGATGGACAGACAGATGGATGGACAGACAAGACACCATCAATAACTCATCTTATATGAAAGAGGACATGGAAAGATTTGTGCAGAAATAAATGTTATCGGCCTCGTGGTGACATTTCACTGAAGACACTGGATATGTTGGTAAATGGTGTCTAAGATTTCTACTCTATCTCTTTTATAAATCACACCTTTCTTTGCGACTTGACACATCTGCTGCCACCATGTGAAGTGTACTTCTGTTTTCTGACCCTTTGTCTCAGTTGATGGCCACCGTGTTCCTCTCTGTTCTCATCAGTGCTTTCATCCTGAAAATTAAAAGCACATCACCAATACTTTTGTCTTCTTTGAAGAGCTTATATTCTTGCTATCATCAATACTTTTGTCTTCTCTGAAGAGCTTATATTCTTGCTATAATAGAGGGATTACATCATGTGACTCTAACTCATCTGGAAGCCATTTTCCCGGGCAAGCGTCGTTGCGTTTCTAGAAAAGACATTCTTAAATTCACAAGTAGCCAAATTTGAAGAACAGAATTTAAAGAATTATATAAAGATTTTAAGATGTGGTTCCTCTTAATAAATCACAAATTTTAGACAAATTAACAAATCATGAAACTTTGTTCAGCCATAACATGAAAACTAAATAAGCTTTTTACAAATTTTAAAAACTATTCTACTCAGAATTCCATGCTCTTTCACATATCTAAAATCTGCTAGATGTCCATAGTCCTTTAATGACACATCACATGTACATTCCCTCTTACATCATTACATGACCAACCCTACCTGTAGTATAGGCAGATCTGGTACACTATTTTTACAAACATTCCATGAACTACTACCTATTTTCTGCCATAGGACCTGTTATGTTTCTCAATGAGACTCAAAAAGCAAACATTAAGGAAAGGCTCATAATTCCAACTGCCCAGACATGGCCAGTGATGTCATGCTTCGGTGTACATAGAATATGCACTTTTTTGTATATGTAACAAGCCATGTCTGGGCAGTTGGAATTGTGAGCCTTTCTTAAGCAGAAAGTGGTTATCATTTGAGGCAAATTTCATACATAATTCCTGCCCGTACTGCTTATCATGTAAGCTATACCATAATTCATAGGCTATGTATGTATAATGCCAACTCTTGGAAAGTTAACTTATTGGAGAGGGCTCACAAAGTTATCCTGTAACATGCATTTTCCAATAATTATGAATGATATGATCAAATTTGTTGATTTGCAAACCCTACATATAGCTTGATTCAGAAAGGGCTATCACTGACCAAATGGGGCATTAAGCACTTTATGGGCAGGTTTGAGGGCACTTGAAATGTAAATAAGGGAGTAACCACTACAACAAGTAATTTAACTAGAGCTGTCACAACATGGCTCTATTATATATCGATTATCGTAGAGAAAAATATCGCGATACTTTTCAAGAAAACTGACTCAAGACACAAACTGTTAATAACACTAACGTTATATGATCATGGAGTTACAATTTACTCTATGATATGATGAACGCAAGAAAAAATGATTTGCAGATCTAGCAGACGATATGATCGCGTGACTATTGTTCATCATGTATCACGCACGTGTTTGGTAATTCAGCTAACGTGACCATGAATCATCAAAGTGAGAGCCTGAGTGGCACATTCTGGACCAATTTTTCATTCTTTTTGCTAACTTACATCGGCGTGTGCCAGTGTGTGGTGACGGAGCACGATTTTTAATTAGTTGTTTTTATGCTGAAATTGCACATTTTTAATGGCTTAAACTTGACTTTTAGATTTAATACCGTAACATTAGAATTGTAATGTACGAAGTAGCCAAGCCTAGTTGTGCAAAAATGTCTTTGTTGAGTATTAATTTTAAGTATCGCGATATGTCGTGAGAGGCATATTTCATGTCGTGGGCAAATAAATAACGCGATACCATGATAATCGATATGTCATGACAGCACTCATGACGAATAAATCAAGGGTATAAATTTCCAGTCCATTTCTTTCATTATTGGTGTGCAAACGATACACCTAGGCAAATACTACCAACCCCATGATTTAATCATTCTTTAAAATCCAATTAATTCCTGATTACTAAGATTCAATGATGGTCGTGGTGGTATTAGTTACTTGCGTAGGGCTGGAGTCTAAAAATAGCACCCGCAGAAATCCACGATTCTGCGGGTATGAAGACCGAATATTTATTGCGAAATTTATTTGTAATGCTAAATGTAACTGCATTTTTTTATATTGGGGAAACTGTAATCAGCATAAAAAGAAGGCAAAAAAAGTATTTTTTTTGCAAACACAACATAGTGCTTAATGAAAAGAGTCAGGATGGAGGCAACGAGGGATTAAGGTGGAGCACCCCTTTGAAAAAGAGAAACTAGGGGTCTGATTTGTATCTTATTTTTCCAAACCTTTTCCTGTGAGGCTTTGTCATCAAGTTCGTCAATAGATGAGTTACTATCTATCTCTTCTGAATTCCTATCCTGTACGAAACATAAATGGCATAATTCATTAAAATATGCATTATTAATTGTCATTATATTGTTACAAGTACAACTGTTTACAAATATATCAAAAAATACTTAGAATGAACAAAATAAAATTTAGTTCACATCAATCACCATTTACAATTCCAACATTCATTTAAGAAATCTATAGCATTGATAAAAAGTTAATTGAAGATGAAAATTGAACACTGCCATCAAAATACATTACAAATTAATCATTTTACAATTGGTTTGTTGCAGTAACAGCCTTTATAAAGTTACATTTCATTGGCAGGAAAAGGTATTATTAGCTTCAAAGCTAAGAAGTAGTGTTCACATTATGATGCGCGATTGCGGGATTCCCACACATATTATGAAATTCCAGCTAAAAAATCATTCAAGGGAAAAAATTCCCGGCGTCCCACAAAAAAAAATCAATGAAATGACAAAAAATACCAATTCAAATGCCAAATTTGCCCCAAAGAGGTCAAATTTGGCATTTCCCACCCATACTTTGGCATTTTCGGTAGTATTCCTTAAGTTTTTGTTGGTATTTCTGTAATTTCTGCAAAAAGGAATCCCCCTTTTTTTAAATCTCCCCCCAAAAATTACACAAAAAATCCCCCCAAATGTTAAACCTTAGTGTGTACACAGCTAAGAAGAATTGCACTGTACATACCAAGTTAACCGACGACAACGACGAGTAAACACACAATTACTATGACGGGGTCGTCACCTGCGTAATCGGTTATGATAGTAACAATGCTATCACAAAACGCTTAATACGACCCGCACGAGAACACAGGTACGACTTACGGACAGACGTAACATCGACAACCAAGTCAATGTCCACGGCCTTTGATAACCAGTTGTGGTGCACTGGCGTGTCTACCCAACCCAGGCTTGAACCCAGGACCTTGTGGTCTGTAGACATGTATCCTGTAGACATGTATGATAACCGCTACACCACAATTGGTAGACAGCCAAGTTAACCAAAAAATAGCCGTTATAAATACTGTATTCGATATAATAAGCGCACTGGGCACATACGTAAATAGAAATGCATCGAACTGCATTGTGTGAACTGGTTATATACTAGCCCCACAATAACCACCACAAAAACAATGTGAGCGTCAGATGCAAATTTAGCAAAATATATAACAAAACTTTATTTTAAGTCTTCAAATTAATCATAAACAGTAGATAATGTTATCAGTCAAAAAATGTGAGGTAGGCACTTATAATGTGCTTAATACATCGAATATGGTTTTTGTTTTAATATCCAGGTCTTCATATACAAATGTATATTGCATTCTAGTGTAAAAGACATTATTACCTTCAATAACTGAGAATAACATAAAGTATTTAAAGGAATATTGTCATGGATTTTCATTTTTATTTATGATAGAGAATTTTTTAGAAACAAAGTGGTGAAAAAACTATGTTAATATCTTATTCTAAATAAGTTACACAATTTTAAAGTATTTTTGAATTTGGACAAAAGTGACTGATTGGCATTAACTGTGATGTCATACTGTAGAGACAATTTCAACAAAACATCTTTTGTATTTCTCAAAAAATGATTTGGATTTTTCCTCATTGTAAATGCGATGTACACCAAAAAAAAACCCAAAATGTTTTCTTGTAAATTATATATTCCACCCTATCTCTATAATGAACCAAAAATGTTGTTCGATAATGTAAAAAAGGTGTGATTAAATTTATAAGAAATACATAAGAACTGTGCTGGAATTGCCTTGAAGACATCACCAAGCTGAAGGACTTAATGTATATTGTACGAGGTGTTTTTTAAGAACATTTTTTTACTGTTTAAATTGTTATAACTTCTAAACGGAATAAGATATTAACATAGTTTTTCCACCACTTTGTTTCTACAAATTTTCTGTATCATAAAAAAAACAAATGAAAATTTATAGGAATATTCTTTTGTTTGTTTGTTTGATGAGGGCTTAACGGCACCACGACAACAAGGGTCAAATTGTGCCTGAGAGGTTAGATCATTCTAAAGGTAGGAAGAAAAGAAAACAGGGGAAGTTTCAGAGAAACACGAGAACTAAAGTCAGAAAGCTGGGATCAAGAGAGGAGGTGCATTGGTGAAAAAAACAAAGCAGAGAGAGGGAGGTGGGAGAGGAGGACTAAATATAGCTGTAATGAAGCATGATGATGGAAAACGATAATTTCATCCGGAAGATTTTTCTGGAAGAACTCAGCAATTGAGTTGTGGGGAGTGAGGGAAGCTCCGGGAAGGTTGTACAGGGGGCTAGCAAGGAAAATGTGATGGACTGTGAGGGTGCAATGGCAATTGTTGCAAAGGGGTTGGCGGAGCCTATAAGGAGGTGGGAGTGAGTGAGGTGGGTGTGACCTGTTCTAATTCCTTTAAGTTGTCTTCCCATTTACAATACATACATGTTGCAAACGTTGAAACATACTCAAACTTTGATGAACCATAAGTTGTTTTAAAAATATGCTAGTTTTAAAAAATGTTCTTAATCAGACCTATCAAAGCACCAATACTGATGCACTTGCTCACCAATCCATGATCCGATTCTTCATTTTCGTAGACATCTTCATTTCCTGTTTTTGCCGCTTTACTTTGTCGTTTCCGTCCCTTTTTTGTTGGGTCTTTTGCCATTTTGTCTCCAGATTCTATAGTCACCAATGTTCAGTGTTCAATGTTACCTGCAGGAAAAAACATAAACTGTTCAAAAAAGCTAAGACTAATCAACAAGCTAATGACTGGACCACCTATAAAAGCTTTAGAAAGGCTGTCCGTAAAAACTTCAAAGAAGCTAGAAACACCTTCATCTGTGATAAACTTAAAAACTCACTTAACGAAAACCCAAAGGCATTCTGGTCCTATATCAAGAGATTAAGAAGTAACTCGGTAGGTGTGTCTGGTCTACTAAATAATGGTAAACTCTGCAGTGACAGTAAAACTAAAGCTTACATTCTAAATGACCAGTTTTTCAGTCTTATCACAGAAGAAAACACCTCCCAAATCCCTGTAACTAAACCACTCACCAACAACAAAATAAACCAACTTATAATACTCCAGAAGGTGTCAAAAAGCAACTGCAAAACCTAGACTCAAACAAAGCCTCATGTCCTTACCAAATACCACCATGGTTCTTAAAAACACATGAAGAAGACCTTTATGAAATCCTAACTGATCTCTTCCAAACCTCTGTAGAAAGCGGCACTATCCCAAACAAGTGGAAAGAAGCAAACATATGAAGCGTTTTTAAAAAAGGTGATAAACACAACCCAGCTAATTATAGACCAGTCTCTCTTACCAGCGTGTGTAGTAAAATCCTTGAGCATATAATCCACTCACATGTGATGAAATTCCTTGATGAGCATAATATCTTAACTGATCTCCAACATGGCTTTCGAGCAAAAAGATCAGCTGAAACACAACTTCTCTTAACAGTAAATGATATTTCTAAACAAATTGACCAAAACAGTACCATCTCTATGGCTATACTCGACTTCTCAAAAGCATTCAATAAAGTCCCACACCAACGTCTGTTATCCAAACTTTCCGCATATGGCATTGATGGAAATCTACTGGCCTGGTTTGCATCCTTCCTCAGCAACCGCTTTCAGCGTGTTGTCTGTGATGGCGAAATCTCAAATCCTAAACAAGTTCTTTCTGGTGTACCACAAGGTACCGTTTTAGGTCCTTTACTCTTCCTTTTATATGTCAACGACATCCCTAATAATATAAACAGCACGGTTAGACTGTTTGCTGATGATTGTCTTGTGTATAGAACAAGTGATAAACCCTCTGGCCAACAAATCCTTCAAGATGATCTAAATAAACTTGAACAATGGCAAAATAAATGGCAAATGAATTTCAACCCCTCTAATTGCTACATCCTCTCAATATCTCCTAGAAAATGCTATAAATCACCAGTTTATACCTTGTGCAACCAGCAGCTAAAACATGTCAACTCCTACCCATACCTAGGTGTTATAATTGATTATAAACTCAGATGGGATAAACATATACAACATCACCAACAAAGCAAATTCTGTACTTGGACTATTAGGACATAACCTCTCAAACTGTCCCACTGACGTTAAAACCGCTGCATATAAAACTCTAGTTAGGCCAGTACTTGAGTATGCATCAGCAGTTTTGGACCCCTATCACCAGTGCCATGTAGATAAACTTGAATCAATTCAACGGAGAGCAGCCAGGTTCTTTATGGCAGACTACTCTTATAAATCCAGTGTCACTAGCATGCTTTATAAATTAGATTGGCCCCTCCTAATAACAAGAAGAAGGAACACCCATCTAAAAATGCTACAGTATATAAAATCAATAACAGTCTTGTCGCCATTAATAATATTAACCTGATCCCAAAAGTAAGAATTAATACAAGAAATAACCATGATCTGAATTTCCACGTTCCATATGCTAAAAAGAATGTTAATAAATACTCCTTCTTTCCTCAAACACCAAAAGATTGGAATGCTTTACCTTTGGACATTGTACATGCACCAAGTCTACACTGTCTCAAAGCTAAACTTGCTAAGCTTGTTAATTGATTTTTTTTTTTCTCATACTATTGATACGCTCAGTTGGCGTTCATGTCCTCTAGAAGGATTTTTGCCGACTTAACCTATTCAGATTCAGCTGACACTGACACTTGACAGGCAAAACATGTGTCGCGCCAAGCACCACGATACTTAAATCACAGAACAGAGCAGCACATGTTTAGTGGTGTTTACGTAAACACGAAAAGCCACGCATACTTTAAACTTTTACTCAAAACATTGCATGAAAAACTGACAGAAAGATTGGTAGGTAATAAGGACGCATGCACCACATACTGTAGTTAATTGGGACCCCTGTCCTTCATAACTCACAGAAAGATAGCACCATAAAATGCCTCAGAAATCAAAAGTGGCACCATGTGGTTCATTATGGAGTCCACTCTGATGAAAAAACCAGGCAGTCGAAAATGAATAAATTCGAAGATGACGTGCAAGACTCGTAAAATACTGTTGGCTAAATATACATTTGTGTAAACTGTACGGAGATCAAGGAAGCTCATCTGTTCATTGTTAGCTTTACTTTTCATTTCATTTACTCTCTCTGCATACCAGGCTATTTTTCCATATTGTCCATATCATAAAGGTTTGTTTTGCTCAAATCCATTCCAATAATGTTCTAAACAGTTAGAAGTATGTTCAGTATTATCTTCATGGTCACAAAATTCACAATTTATATTAGGGTAGCTGTTCTTCTAATTGGCTTTAACTTTAGTCTTATTCAGTATTAATTTGATTATAGTAAGGATCTCCATTGTTTTCAACTCTGTAATATATTTCTCTTTTAAAACCATGTTCTAGCTGAAATCTAAGTTTGTTAGTTTTCTTTCTTTGATCCATTTCCTCTATTTCATCAGCAATTTTCTTTTGAAGTTCTTTCTTCCATTTGCTTTTTTTCTTTTTCCGAACATTACTTATATCAATATCAATTCCGTATGTTCCTCCTATGTTGGCCTATTTGATTTCATGATACCAACATCCAGGAAAGCCTAGTAAAAGGATTAGTTCAGTGGTCAAGCAAGTCCATCTTATATGAAAGAGGACTTCAAAAGAAACCAAATGGTGAAGAACGCATTCAAAAATCTTATTCCGTTAAGGAGATATTTAAGTTTAAAGTTGTCACTTGTGTAGATACAACTGAAATCAGAATACAACTTGTGATGTCATAGCCTCAGATTCCTCGAAGTCTAGATGTATTCTATCATATTTATCCTGTGATTTTGATGCCTAAAAACAATGGGATATGTCAAAAAAAGTAGCAAAACTGAATCTAGGAAGGGTATTTATAATACACCACCTGAAGAAAGTTTAAGGGAAAATAATTTAAATAGTGAAAAAATTAAATTACCTTTCTTTAAAATACATAAAATTAAAGACTCAATTGAGGAATTTGAGGCTGAGACATCACAACTAGGCCTTGTCTGATTTCAGTCATTTCTACAGAAATGATACCAAATTTTAAACTTTAATATCTCTTTAATGGATTAAGAATTATGAATGCTTTCTGCACCATTTTGTTTCTTTGTAAGGGACTTGCTTTACCACTGAACTTATCCTTTAAATCTAGTGGAAGACAGATAACTAGGCTTACGTCCACTCAGTGTCTGGCACCCAAGCCAACCCTTTGAGGAAATTCAATTTGGTGGGGAGTACATTTAAATTAGGCGTATAGTAGTTAAATGTGGTGTATTAAATTACATATCCCCTCCCCTTTCTTTCAGGGATGCTAATAACGCTCTTTGCGCATTAGAGTTTAAGCAGTTAAGTTTCATTTCTGCGGAGCCATTTGTCTGTGACTAGTATTACTCATTTCGGAAAATGAATTTTGGAAATCCGCAAGCGATTGCGCACTTGCAAGTTGTGGATATTGATTAAAGAACGCTTGTCGTCTTCCACAGTATAGTGAGCCTACACCTCAATACAATATTGTTGCAACATTATGCAAGACTAGGCAGGCATTGGAAAAACCAGCCCTTATACTATGATTACAAAGAATGCATTCAGATTAACCCAACTAGACAAGATAAATTTAGCATAAATACAAGCTTTGAGCTGAGTGACAGAGGAGGAGCTAGGAGAATCCTGAAAGTCAACATCACCGAAACAAACGTTTGCTTCCAACTTCTCTCCTTACCTTGTAAACAAAAAATGTAGTTCTCGCGGTATTAAGGAGATGTTTCCGAATCAAATGATGATATCACGGAGTAAAACTTGTTACTGTATTAAAAACCTTCATTTTCCGGAAGTTTTGGCTCCGTGGTCCTTCACAATAAAATACCTATGCACGTGTAGAAGGCAATCGACATAATCTTCAACCGGGTGTTTTTTTATGACGTCATAGCAGAGCAGACGCTTTTAGAACAATGACGTAATTTTTTGTATTAAACCCTCGCGCGGCTTGTAAACACACGTGGGTCTGTGGTCAATTGCGAGACGACTACGGGAGGTGAAGGCTGAACTTGGTGAATTAGTGTAAAACGGAACTAATTATTCTCAATATTGAAAGCGATCATGAAAGAGTCAAGTTCGGGACCCTTTTTGTACGAGAATATTATAGATTTGGGATATTTTGTGATGTTTTCCAAAAAGTACCATCTAATATCTCTCGGATGATGGTACTTTCGATAGGGGGTGACCAGCGGTTTTGGTCTTCTTCTTTTTTAGGCCGATGTGAAGAGGTGTTGTACATGAGCACATTTTAATAATTTCATAGACGCCGTTAGTGTTCCCCTCCCCTAACTCACTATAATAATTGTCCTCCCCCCTTCCCATTCAATATTGGCTATTGTTACTGTTTTTCCTGGAAATTTACGTTAAGATAGGAATACATTTAACATTGAAAGGGAGGATAGGGGGTTACAATTCTCGGCAAAATATTAAAGAAACATGGCACTATAACATATGAAGATCTCAAAAAGCTGAAGTGTTCCAGCCGTTTTGTCCAAAATTGTAGGCCTAGGCCTACTCCCAATAAAAAATATATCCCATAATATTTCCTTCAACTTATGATGATCTGCAAGAATTAAAACTGCAGTCACAAATGCTAAATTAACCCTGTCAACGGTAGGTAAGGAAGTTTTGGCATTATACGGAACCCCACCCAAATCCTATCACGGACCCACCCGTCTGAATCCCAAATTATATCACCCCCAACCCCAAATCAGCCCCCACCCAAATCTCGAACTACCCTGAATACCAAAACATATGTCACTGACCCCCATTCACCCCCGTTCACCCCACCCCGTGGGGTGGGGACTAATTATTAAGTATAGGGGCTAATTATTAGGTATAGCCTAATCTTAGACCCCAGATAGTCTAGGTCATTCTACTTCCATTCAACAAGTTGGAAGTTCCAAGCACTTGTATGACACCTGATGAAATCATTCCACCTATTCAGTGCTGTCATGCAAAATAAATGACACACTATCCATTTAATAGTACCTCAGACTCCATAACAAACGCTATTTATAATTAGCTATCAGTCATAGTTGTATAGTAAGCTTGCTGCCTATGGATACAACTAACCAGGGAGTTGTTGCCAACGCTAGTGTTACTGCTGTTAACGTGCGTGGGACGCGGGAAACATATATCCCGCGGTAAATTTACAAAAACTTTAATCAGATGATGTATCACATAACAGTGTGCGCAGAATTATAGTGGCGTTTGCATTATAATTTGCGACTTTAGTACGACATCACTCTATGTAAGCTGCCGTTAACAAGAAATGACGTCAAAAAGCCATGAGGAAAAAATGACGTCAAAATGACGTCATAAAAAGACACCCGGTTGAAGATTATGTCGATTGCGTGTAGAAGTGAAAATTGTACGCCAGGTAACGCGGGTGTACACAAGTTAGAGAAAGAGCAGCGCGGGCGAGAAAAATCACGGTGTTTTCGGCTTGTTCGAATTTACGCACAAACTATTCCATGAAAAGGCCATTGAACTAAATAGGTTAAGTTTAGAACACTTCAATTAATAACGACCGACTGCACACTTTGCAACGAGGCTTTAAAGTCGGCAAATCAACGATCGGCGATTGTTGACTTCAACATCTGCAAAGTACAATTAATGGGGTAACAGTTGTCGATTTGCTAAAGAAAGTGAACATATACGCCCTTTAACGTGTTTGTTATTTGATCATACAGGTGTATCTGAATCTGAATCGGTTAAGTCGGCAAAAATCCTTCAAGAGGACATGAACGCCAACCGAGCGTAAAAAGTATAAGTAAAATTATTTAAAAAACTAGTTAGCAATACAAGTGTTAGTAGGTTTAGCTTTAAAACAGTTGAGACTTGGTGCATGTACAATAATGCAATATCTGAAGGTAAAGCATTCCAATCCTTTAGTGTGTGAGGGAAAAAAGAGTGTTTACATACATTCTTTTCAGCATAGGGAACCTGAAAATTAAGGTCATGATTATTTCTTGTATTAGTTCTCACGGTGGGAATAAGTTCATCTTTATTGATGGCGACAAGATTGTTATTGATTTTATATAGCATATGTAGCCGGGTGTTGTATCTTTCTGTTTTTAGCAGGGGCCAATCTAATTTATGAAGCATGTTTTTACACTAGATTTATAAGAGTAGTCTGCCATACAGGACCTGGCTGCTCTCCTTTGAATAGATTCAAGTTTATTCACATCGCACTGGTGATGGGGGGTCCCAGACTGCTGATGCGTACACAAGTACTGGCCTGACTAGAGCTCTATAAGCAGTGGATTTAACGTCGGTGGGACAGTTTGGGAGGTTACATTTTAATAGGCCAAGTACAGAGTTAGCTTTCTTGGTTATATTATGTATATCTTTATCCCTTTTAAGTTTATTATCAATTTCAACACCTAGGTATGGGTGGGAGTTGACATGTTTTAGCGGTTGGTTGCACAAGGTATAAACAGGTGATTTAAAGCATTTCTTAGAGGAAATTGACAAGATGTAGCATTGATGTAGCGTTGAAATTCATGTGCCATTTGTTTTGCCATTGTTCAAGTTTGTAAAGATCATCTTGGAGGATTTGTTGGTCAGAGGGGTTATCAATTGTTCTGTACACAAGGCAGTCGTCAGCAAACAGTTTAACTGTGCTGTTTATATTATCAGGGATGTCATTTACATATAAAAGAAAAAGTAATGGACCCAAGACAGTACCTTGTGGTACGCCGGATAAAACCTGTTTAAAATCAGAGATTTCACCATCACAGACAACACGCTGGATGCGGTTGTTGAGGAATGTTGCAAACTAGGCCAGGAGATTTCCATCAATGCCATAGGCGGAAAGTTTGGATAGCAAGCGCTGATGTGGGACTTTAATAAAGGCTTTTGAAAAGACAAGAATAGCCAAAGAGATGGTACTGTTTTGGTCAATTTGTTTAGAGATATCATTTATTGTTAAGAGAAGTCGTGTTTTAGTTAATCTTTTCGCTCAAAAGCCATGTTGGCGATCAGTTAAGATATTATGCTCATCAAGGAATTTCATCACATGTGAGTAGATTATATGCTCCAGGATTTTACTACAAACGCAGGTGAGGGAAATAGGCTTATAATTAGCTGGGTTTTGTTTTTCACTTCCACTTGTTAGGGATAGTACCATTATCGACAGAGTTTTGAAAGAGATCACTTAGAATTTCATAGAGGTCATCAGCGTGTGTTTTTAGAAACCATGGTGGTATTTGTTCAGGGCCTGAGGCTTTGTTGGGGTCTAGGTTATGCAGTTGCTTTTTGACACCTTCTGGGGTAACTATAAGTTGGTTTATTTTGCTGTTGGTGAGTGTTTTAGTTACAGGGATTTGGGAGGTGTTTTCTTCTGTGATAACACTGAAAAACTGGTCATTAAGAATATAAGCTTTAGTTTTACTGTCACTGCAGAGTTTACCATCATTTAGTAGATCAGACACACCCACAGCGTTACTTCTTAATCTTTTGATATAGGACCAGAATGCCTTTGGGTTTTCGTTAGGTGAGTTTTTAAGTTTATCACAAATGAAGGTGTTTCTAGCTTCTTTGAACTTTTTACGGACAGCCTTCCTAAAGCTTTTATAGGTAGTCCAGTCATTGGCTTGTTGATAAGTCTTAGCTTTTTTAAACAGTTTATGTTTTTTCCTGCAGAGACGGCGTTGGATACTGGTGAACCAGGGCAGATTTAGTTTAGTTGAGGTGAATTTGTGAGGCGTGTTTTTAACAATAATCAGTTTAATTTTCTGTTCAAAGAATTTCCATTTCTCATCAACATCAATGGAGTTATTGAATTGAGTATAATATTGCAGTTTGAATTTGGTCAGGTCTTCTTTCATTTGTTTTATGTTAGCTTTTTTCTTTAAATAGATTTTACGTTTAGGCAACTTTTTACGAGGAGGGGAGATATTTAGGGTCAGTTTTACAATATCATGGTCACTTATACCGGGAATGACATTAGCTGAGGTAACAGCTGGTGAATTGTTAGTTAAAACAAGATCAAGGATGTTGTTATCACCGGTGGGTGACTGCACCATATGAGTGAGATTGAATGAATTGGTCACTTCAAGAAAAAATTTGGCTGCTTCGGAGGAAGCGTTAGTTCCTGAAATAATGTTTTGACTTCAGTCAATGTTAGGTTGGTTGAAATCACCAGCAAAAATAACATTGTTTTTGTCAGCATTTTTACCAAGCTTTGAAGGGTTTTTTTCAACTCAAGTAGGCTAGTGAGATCATGTGACTGGGTCTGTAAAATGTTCCTATATACATGCTCTTTTCCTTAGGAAATTGGAATTTGGTCCAGATAATTTCACAGTCAGAGTCTAATTTAGTGAGCTCAGTGAAAACCAGGTCATTTCTTATTGCCTGCTACACCACCATAACTATTTGAATTTCTATCTTTGCCAAGAATAAATAATTTTAAAAATTCCAAAAGAAAAAAAAAGAACCGACCTTTTCAAATGAGCAGTCGTTGACAGTGATTTTTATCATTTTCAATACGATTTTACATTTTTACTTAGCTGATGTATGGGGCGATCGAATACAACATTAGACGTTTTTAGGCACTTTCTAATCCATCAAAACGCATAGCTTCTGCACCCCACTAGGGTCCTTGAGTGGGCCCCTAGACCCCACGCCGAATGCGCTAAGCGTATTTTTGCCCCAAAAATATTCCAAAAGAACAAAAAGGACCGACCTTTTCAAATGAGTAGTTCTTGACAGTAATTTTTATCTAGTTCACCAAAATGTATAGCTTCCAGGGGCTTTGCCCCCTGCACCCCACGAGGGCCCTTGGGCGGGCCTTTAGACCCTAGCCTAATGCGCAAAGCAGATCCGTCTTAAATAAAAACCTGGCTACGCCCTTGTTAGAACCATAGCCAGGGAGCGATGGGGTCGGTCGCCATCCAAAAATTTCCCAAAGAAAAAAAGACGGGACCGACCGTTTCAAATGAATAGCCCTTGGCAATGATTTTTATCATTTTCGATATGATTTTACATTTTTACTTAGTTGATATATCGGGTGATCGAATACAATATTAGACGTTTTTAGGCACTTTCTTGTCCACCAAAACGCATAGTTTCCAGAAGCTTGCCTCTCGAACCCACTGGGTCCCTAAGCGGGCCCCTAGACCCCACGCCGAATGCGCAAAACGTATACAGCTGGCTGAGCCTCAGCAAGATTTGTGAACGCTTTCTTCACCATTTTGTTTCTTTGAAGTCCTCTTGGACATGCTTGACCACTGAACTAATCCTTTAAAACATTCACTTGTTCTAAAAATGGATTAAACTAAACAATCAAGGCCGTGTTACTACTAGGATTTCACTTACACGGGTCATATGCAAATACTCCATGGAATTATTACGTAAGAATTAAACTCTCCGTGAATACTGCTCATCCTCGATCACGTAATGATGCATTTAGTGGAGGAGGAGACAGTATAGCCCTATTGCAAAATAATCATATAAAAATTATATTGAATAAATAAATAGTAATTACCACTTTTGTGGTTTTACTTAACTAAATATAAAGCAAGGATGTATGTATGGAGAAAGATCCAACTGTCCAAAGCTGTAACAATTACGCATCTATCTGGTCTGCCGCTTCATCCTTAGATAAAACTGGATACGTCACTCGGGGACCAATTAAATACCTGCATTAACCTCAGTGTTTCACATACACGTGCAATTCTTCTCACGTGTGTGCTGATACCACGAGAAGATTACTAAGAAAAAATAATAATAATACACAAAATAAAAAATAGAAATAGTATTCATAAAAATATATAAGAATGAAATATAAAAATATAAAAATAAAAATGTATATATATAAAGAAAAAAATATATATATATATATATATATATAAATAAATATATATATATATATATATATATATATATATATATATATATATATATATATATATATAAATAAATAAATATATATACATATATATATATATATATATATATATATATATATATATATATATATATATATATATATATATATATATATATATATATATATATATATATATATATATATATATATATATATATATATATATATATATATATATATATATATATATATATATATATATATATATATATATATATATATATATATATATATATATATATATATATATATATATATATATATATATATATATATATATATATATTTATATAAATCAAGGTTATATTTATACACAACGAAAATTTTCCGACAACTTTTCTTTTAGTTAATAAAAATAGTATTTTATCCCAAGAAAATAATAATATCGCAGTAACGGTCATATAGCAAGGTCATGTTCCCAACTGTAATGAATATGAAAGACATTAAAGTAACAAAAGATTTACTTAAGAAAACGTCAAGGTCGTCCTGGCCTGTAGTAGGTCTTTATCACAAAATTTGCATAAAGTGAGATTTCAACAATATTTAACCGATTTTGATGAATTATTTTGCTACTATGGTGGCTTATATTTAAGCAATTTTTACTTATTTAAGCCTATACACAATTATATACCTTTAAGCTGCTAATGAGGTAAACAGATACAAATAAATTAGGCCCAGTATATTCCTTTTCACATGCTGACATACTAAAGTATGGTGGTCAAACCTTACAACTATTTGTTACTATTATATATATACATCTACTTTAGATGTCTTCCTGACATTTTGTTCTTAACGTGACAACTATTTGCCATTCTTACACATGTACATCTACTTTAGATGTAAACCTGACATTATATTGTTAAACCTGACAAAATTTCGCTACTCCTATGTGCATCTACCTCAGATGTCTACCTGACACCTTTTTCAACCTGAATTTTTTGTATCTCTTATCTACTTTAGATGTCTACTGGATGTTTTCTTTAGATGTCTAATTCACATCTTCTTTAGCTATATAATATATATTATCCATCACAGTTAACCACAAGTATGGGGTACTGCTTTATTTACCTGTTAGGCTGTTATACAACTGTAATATAGAAAAAATAGTATAGGCTAGTAATATGTAAAGTGTAAATGTAGAGCTCCATATCAAAAGCCAATGTTTGTTTGTGTTGAATAATAGCTGTTAGAAATGTATAATTAGGCGTATGAGCAAATTAAAAGTAAATATACCTTCAATAAATTATTTCGCTTTCACAAAACTTACCAAATGAAGATAGACTAAAATTTCTTCAAACATGGTGAACATCTGCAGAAAAATATGTCTAAAAATTAATGTTTTTTACTAGTTTCAGTATCTAAAATAATGTTCATAGAATATTATCAAAACTCCAAATCTACAAGCAAAACTTTCTTTAAAATTAGGCATGTAAATACATACATTACACACATGTTCATTACATAGGCATTATGATTTTACCCTTCAGTGATTATCGTTATATTCAGTCATACACGAGCTGTATGTGAAGATCTCATAATATATCTCTTGTAGAGATTAAGTTATTCTTTACAAAAAATGTTGCCTACCTACCCGATGCACATTGTTGAAACATAACAGACTACTCCACACAACAAATGTTTCAAGCCTGGCTTTTTTCTGCAAAAACAGACATGATTGCCAAAATACATACTGATTTTAACTACAAAACATTCATTAAAAAAAACAAAAAACATGCACAACAAATGCACTATGTTACGGTGGCTTTTAGGTGTTACCCCTAATTCATTTCACGTCAAGTAATACCCAACGTTTGTTTTAATAAGTAATCATCAACTTTTTTTTTTAAAGTTTGTTGTAATTCTCAATGCAGGCAACAACTGAAAGCTTGTTGTTATTGTACAGTATATAGTTAATGAAACTTGCTTTATTCCAAATAAAAATGCCTTTGCAAACACACACCTATTGGCAGTCTCTAAATCACATATTTTATGCCTACAGTATGTATGACTCACTGGATTGAGTTTGAAATACTGTACACAACAATACAACTTATCATCCAATATGGAACAATGTAAAAATCAATGCAGAAATTAAAAAAACAATAGGCTAATATATTTAAAGGTATAAAAATATTTGTGAAATTGTAAATAAAATTAAAGTTAAAACATGTACAGTATAGCATTATGTTTAGGCTAAGCATAACAGCTGATTTGCATTGCGGTTGTTTTATTGAATCAATTGATTTGAAGTTTAACTATAATATCAAGCAGATTTTATAGGCCTACCGTTAAAAAGAAAATTATTTGAGAAACATCTAGGCTGAGGTTGATGTCATAATAATATAGAAAAATCGTATCAGAGTCAAAACCTATTACAGCTTGTTAGCAATAATTATTCTGTCACCATTGACACTCATTTGGCATCTTGACCGGTAAAGTTTGATGCCATATGAAAACAAAGCTGACACTTATTTCTTCATAATCTTGAATATAGCATAATGATATGAATCAAGGAGTTGCCATTTTCTACTGGCAACTCCCTGTATAAATGAAATATTATCTTACATGAAGTGTAAATTATTAACTTACAACACATTTGTTTCAATAGCTGTAAGCCTACCTCGGTTCTTTATTACCAAGTTATAACTTAAGTTACTGAAATAATTGTATTCACTATTGTCAGCCTGATGAGATGTGCAATATTGATTAAAGGTTTTTTGATTTAAGTGATGTTCATCTTTCAATGTGTCAAATACTTTTGATATTTGTTCTTGACTATCTTTTTGAAAAGAACTATAAAATAGCTCTTAATGTTTAATGTAAAACACTCAAAAATATTCAAATTTTAAGAGTTGGCTTAATGGCAATCCATAAACAGTTTTATCTTTAAAGCAGTATATTTATACTTTGCTAAGACAGCTAAGCTTAATTTGTTTGTTTGTTTGATGAGGTCTTAAAGTCATTGGATATATCATATAGATAGTTTAACAAAAATTAGTGTTAATAATATTTTTATATAATGAAAAAGAAAACATTGCTGTGAGTTGTTTTACAGGGTGCCTGACAGTAACTTGCATATGACCATGACATTAAAACTTAAACTTGCTTATGACCATGACATTAAAACTTAAATTGTAATAACTTGTTATTGCATGCTGAGGTAATTAATCGTAATAGCAAATTTATTTAGGTCTATGCACTCTCTCTTAGTAGTTGTAAGGCAAAATACTTTGCAAATGATTTATAAAGTGAACTAGATTATTTTGTTTCTTATACCTAAAATCAGCAAACTTTGTGAAGTGAAGCTGATGAAAGTATAATAATTGTGGTGGGTCTAATGCTAATGTTTCTTTTTCTTAATATCATTTAATTTTTTGAAGTTACTTTTAAACTCCTTGTTAAAACTTACAAATTTGTTTAGTTTTAGACAGTCACAGGGTGGCACTAGGCAGTTAAAGTTTTAGGGTAAATCTAGTTAACTCAACTTAACTTCAGGAGAAAATTGATAGTCAGTGTAGGCATAAGCTAAGATGAACAATGTTTGTGACTAGTCTCCCATCATAATTCAATTGGGATACCTTTCAAGAATTTTCTTTAGAGATTTTGTAATTACCCTAACAGTAACAATTTTTTCTATTGAATTATTCCACTTAAGACCAAAAAAAAAAAAAAATGCTTCACGATTTTTTGTACGAAAGTTCCGGCTCTCGGCCTTCATATTCACTTGGTTGGAAATGTGACCTGAGGTCATCAGACCGCATAGCAACCGCGCGATTTCACCCCGCATTAGAGTGAAAACAAAGTGATCAGCTGTGTTTGTTTACATGCCATACGTACCGTACACAGTAAACGCATACGGACTTGCCCACGTGTATCGCAAAAAGGTTTGTTTTGGCTCTAGGAAATGAAGTCATCTCTCGGATATGACGTAAAACCGACCAAATGAATATTTCATATAGGCTGAAGGCCGAGAGTCGAAACTCATATACCTCAGTGCGTGATACTTTTTGGTTCGTCCTCCACCGATGTTGGTTTCAAGAGAGGGCAGCAGATATGTCGGTACATTGAAAATTGGACACAAAAAATTGCAAATTTAAGCTAAAAAATAAAAATTCTTTACAAAGAAAGAAAAATTATTATTATATTATTATTAATATAAGTTGTCTTTTTAATCGAGATTAAGGTTCATTTTATTTCTAACAAGAACACAAAAACAACGATTTCTTTTTACGCAGGACGATAACACTTTAGCGCAGCGTTAGATTGTAGACAGACATGCTGCATGTACCGTACTGAATAACTTAGGCCTAAGTATATTTCAAGAAAAATACTACGCTAACAACTTTTCTGATAAGGGATAAATGATCAAAACTAGTAGATATCTTGAACAGTTTCAGTGGACCTTAAGTAATGTACTGTCTTAATTGTGCCAGTTGTTGATGAACCGTCTGAAGCTAACGCCGTTAGTTTAACTTTAACTGACCAACGTAAACGCTGACAAATATGGGCAATAATTTCAGTTTTATTTAGGAACAAAAATAAATTGCTTATCAAAACTTATTCTATTCAGACATGTAACAATTTTTTGATTTCAAAAAGCGTCGCCGGGGTAATATAGGCTATTGTGTTGGCTAGCCAGGTAATGTAACGTAACCTTAGTGTACTCCGGCCTGGACTACATTGTGTGAACCATTTGCAAATTGGTAGTCTAACGTTAGGTATTGATGTGGGAAAGCTTCCAGCCTTCAAGTTCCTCATCAAGTTGTTAATTAGAATTTGTAACAATATGCTCATTTCAAGCTTATGATATTACTTTTTATTTCGTTGCAATTTGTTGTTTACTTTTGCTGTTTAGTCATTGAGGGTTCATCTCCATTTTCCCAGACTCAAGAAAAATGGGTTCCGGATCATTTATAAATGTTATAGTAGAATGGGGGTGGGGTTAGTTATTAGTCACATACTCACTGTGCACGCGCATTTACCATGAGACAAATTTGTTATGTGTACACTAACAACATTTACTGGATTAGAATACATTGTACAGTACAGTAGGGCTTATGTGTATCAATAAACGTCAGCAGTCATTAACAAAAAAAGAAAACATCAGCTAATTAAAAACAAAAGAAAATAGTAAATGTTTGTCTTGATAAAAAGGTCATACTTGATATGCAGCATTACAACTCTTAGCTACGGTGGGGTGGGCATGAGACAATATAAGTATGATTAGTTTCATAATTGGCATGTGCCTATTAACGAAACACCCATTAAACAAAGTCTAAACAGGCTGACCAACTGGCAGATAGGCGTATATAAAACAAAGTAAAAGTAAGTTAACTGCCAACTTGTTAGATAGGTAGAGATAGATTAAATTGCTCACTGCTTTCTTTTATTTCTATTTTAATGTATAAGTTTACAGATTCATTGACATCTTTTTGTTCAACCTTATTTACCAACAATTGCAGGCCCTAAATTAATAATTGATAAAGTTTAACTTCAATAATAATCATAAAACCCTTTGGAATAGGCCTATATGTTGTATTGCAGTCTAATTACTTCCAATCAATGGGTGTGGGTTTTTCTAATTATGTATTACTCATTGAAATTGCTTTCAATTTGTTAGCAAAAGTTTCTCAAGCTTTTAAGTTGGGAAGATAAAAAAGCTCCACTTGAAAATTTTTCCGCATGCAATTCCTCTTCTTATTGATAGGCAATCTTTGATTTTGTTCTCATTTTTTTTTTGCTTTGGTATACAAAGAACAAATTATTACAGTGCAATAGTATTCCAACTTTTATGTTGTATGATTGTTAAAAATCATTGACTCTACCACAGAGTAAAAATATTTTTTGCAATGTAAATAAATTTTATACCAGATATTAGTGAGCTGAATACCTGTATATCATTTTGTAGACACAATACCCTCCAAAATGTTTTCTGACCCCAGGCACATGTATAATAATTTTCTTTGGCAGTTGAATGTACTGTTAACAGGTTATGAGGAAATGAAATGGTAATTTTTGTGTACCCTTTTCATAGAAATTTGTCTGCATAACCAAAAAGAGACACAAACCCCAAGACTGAATATTCAACATCAAAATCAGGCTTTTGTTTGCATTAAACAGTCATGAAAATTCACACTTCAACATGTCTTTTACAAGTCAGATGACTATAGGCCACACTTGACAACCATGAGGGTCTATAGTATTAGGCTGTACATTTTTGTTTCTTAAAAACTCATATTGTAAAATAATAACATACTGTAGTATACCTATATCTAGTTTATCTATACCTACATCAGCAACATTTTCACAAAGTTTGCTGATTTCCGCTAAAGCTGTAATGATGTCAAATGGAGGACTTATGGCAGTATGGTCATCCACAGAAGATGTCTCACAAGGAAACTGCCAGGAATGTTTGTAAAGTTGGTTGTCAGTTGTTAAAGTTAAACTTCGACAAGTGACGATTGCAGTAAATCTAACTCAAAATTGTGATGTCAAATCTTTTTACTTATTTTTTGTAAATTGGTTACCTCCAAAATTAAGTCCCAATTCCTCTATCATAAATGTACATGAAAATTAAAAGGAATACTTTTTAGAAGCTTATGGCAGGTTAATGTGTTGATTTGTTTTAAACACCTAGGTTTATACACCATTTCATGTAACCTGTACCAGTGGTTTGAGTCAATTGATATACATTTCCTAAGAATCCCGATCCTAAATTAGGCTTCAATAACTAGGCCTGGATTCACCTTAGTTAATATTAGCCCACATTGCAAATTTCAAGCAGTCTAGAACCGCAGATGTCCGACTACGTACGCATTTGGCTAGCCTAGCCTTTAAACGGCCGACAACAATAATCACATCTGGTACGTGATGTGGCTAGGCCCATCGCTAACGTTAAACTATTATTATTTAATAGGCCTACGGTGTTGGCCGACCTTCACCAATTTGTCTAGGGCCTGGGGCCTAATGCATAACAGCATCGATAAGGCTAGGCAGTAATTCCTTTAAAATGCTTTAAGTTTAACGTTTCAATTGTTCATGTTCTGACACACAATGAGTGATAAACGCATCGGCATGGTATACGGTACCGCACCGGCCCGTACCGGTATCGCGAAAAGTACCTGCATGTATTATTTGTCAGGTTTTTTTTCGCACTTGATCCATGGATGACGTCAAAATCAAAGTTTTTGTATTAATGACATATAAAAATATTAGTATAATGAATTAAAAGTGCACAAAAAGTAACGATAAAATTAAATCCATAATAACAATTTTTTTAATTTAACAATTTGCGTAGAGTACTTAATTTACACATTTCTTTGTTACAATTATTTTTCAAATGTTTGACTCTCTACTGCCCTCACTTGGAACCAATATAAGTGGATGACTTAAAAAAGTATCACGATTTCGTAACACTGTAGGTAAAGGAGTTTCGGCCTTCGGCCTGTACGTAGTATAGGGCGAATGACGTCACGCTCTGAGTCTATCATGTAGGCACGAGGCAGATGTTATCTCACTAGAGGCATGGAGGTCTCTAGATTCGAAAGTAAGATCGAATAATGTATGTACACTGTGCATGAATTATGCACTTTGCGGAAGGCAATCACGCAAATCTAGTAATCAAGTACAACACACCTTTTTAAACGAAAGGAAAACAAATAAATGAGTTTAGAGCCGTGTTAATTTTTTTCATTATAAAAGATGCTTACACGCGCAAACGAACCATATACCACAAGCGTATTTTCTCGTGTGCGCACTTTGTTTGTTTACTTTTTCTTGACTGGTGATTGGATAATTGTCCGCCGTAGGGCGCCCACTCTTTATACATACGCGCATAGCTGCATAGAGCGGCCGAGCCGCAGCGAAGTTGAAAACAAATATTAGGACGGTTGTAAGTTGCCCTAAACGGATATTAATACTAATGAGACGCTGGAAAAGTTGGTACAGTAAGTACTTAAATGAACATTTAATAACGATTTCTATCTGTCTATTGGCCCTTGACGTTTGTCTTTCGCTTCATGCCAATCTAATAGATGAAGTTGATACTTTAAAAAAAAATCCATTTTGACGCTCAGCCGAACGTTAAACCCACTGGTTAATCCGAATCACCCAACAAATCCCCCTCCTCCAAAAAAGCTTTATTTAAAAAACAAAACATAGGCATAGGAAGGAGGAGGGGGTGAAAAGGCAACGTAAGAGGGGTGAAATATACTTCACTACACTTCACCTATAAGTGTATATGTAGAGAAAAATGATAATAGGCCCTATGATTTTTAGGTAATATGCTCCAACCCCGTCTCTTGTTCAGAGAGAAAACAACGATTTGTAGATATTATCAATTATCAGTCTGTCAGCAACACTTTCCTCCTTTGTATTGTTTATCAACAATGATATTTAGGCCTAGCAAAGGGGCCTGCATGGACGTTTCATCAAGGGTATAGGTTTATGTGTTTGCCGCCATCAGTTTAAGGAACCATCTGTCGCACGGCTCTATTTATTGCGATAAACATCTCACTCGGTATGCCCTACATGCTACACACTACTTGTGTAC
Source organism: Chiridota heheva (assembly GCA_020152595.1). Classification (NCBI taxonomy): domain Eukaryota; kingdom Metazoa; phylum Echinodermata; class Holothuroidea; order Apodida; family Chiridotidae; genus Chiridota; species Chiridota heheva. The sequence continues at coordinate 1,317,972 of JAIGNY010000659.1, read as the reverse complement.
AGCCGAGGCATATGGCTACAGTACACAGTCATATGTTATCTGACTAGGTTCTAATATAGATAAACACGTTGTTTGCAATTACTGTATGAAACAGCATAATGAAGCGCCATTGACAATTAAAGGCCTAGGCTACAACCAGAAAAAAATGTTGCCTCCAGTTGCGGCGCTACGGGGGTTGGGGGAGGGGGAAATGAGATCGTCCCACGAGATCGTTTTGCCACCCCCCACCCCCTCCCTTCCCACACACACACACACTCATTTCCCCCAGAATAAACCTATTTTGTCCGATTTATAGGCTAAAAAGCAAACGAAATGTTCCAACTTTATAGTCCGTCAGTTACGATAAAAGATCAATAAACAGCTATTGTATTCCCTTATCAACTCGACAGAATTTGCCTACCGAAAGTGTAGAGGGGGTGGGGGATCACAAAATCACCTTCAGATACAAAAATCACGGGAAGGGAGGGGGGGCTGGTGTCACAAAATCACCATAAGATACAAAAAATTGACCATACAAAAGATATATGGGAGAATTTCCCCTTTGCTCCCCCATGAATCCCGCTGCCCGTGTCGAACGCTTTAGAAAGGTCCAAGAAAGTGCCGTAAACAAAAAATCTATCTTCAAAAGCCTGAATAATCTTAAAAGTGTAACAAAGCATGAGCAGTGGATCTGCCCACAGGTGTTCCTAGCGTTAGGCAACCTATATACTTATTACATATATATATACATATATATATATATATATATATATATATATATATATATATATATATATATATATATATATATATATATATATATATATATATATATATATATATATATATATATATATATATATATATATATATATATATATATATATACATATATATATATATATATATATATATATATATATATATATATATATATATATATATATATATATATATATATATATATATATATATATATATATATATATATATATATATATATATATATATATATATATATATATATATATATATATATATATATATATATATATATATATATATATATATATATATATAACAAGGTAGGTCACCTCCTGCCTACCGCTACTTTCAAACCGTATATAAAGTTTCCTTTTTTTCACAAATCTTAATTCCTTTTTTTTTACTCAATTCACATTTTCCGGAGACTCCCTTCTTCGTTTATAAGTAACAGTATTTATTATTTTTTTCCCAATGAGATGTGCAAACGATGAATTTTCTACCCCCATTACAGTCATGACAGTTTAAATGCCCGACAATTTGCTGCAAACCAAAGAAATGTTTTGATGACGTAATTAAAGTGCTGCTTCTTCTTGAAAAAAAAGAAAGGAATTTTAATATACGGTTCGAAAGTCGCAGTAGTACGTGACCTTCCTTGTTATATATATGTAATAAGTATATAGGTTGCCTGACTAGGCAGATCCGCCAGGGAGAAACCCAAACCGATAATCATCAGATCATATAAGATTAAGACATTACACTTAAGAAGGAAGTCATATAATCTATTAAAAATTCCCTTTTCTAATAGCTTCGAGAAACGGAAACTGGTCTATAACTATTTATGAGTAAAGAATTGCCGTTTTTAAAAACAGGTATACCTTGGCAGGGCAACTGATTTAGCAATCTTAATTATCGGGTATCTCGTCATAACCTGGGAATATCTCGTCATAACTTGGGGGTTTCTCGTCGTAACTTGGGGTATCATGTCAAAGCCTGGGGGTATCGTGTCGTAACCTGGGGGTATCTCGTCGTAACCTGAGGGTATCTCGTCATAAGCTGGGAATATCTCGTCATAACTTGGGGGTTTCTCGTCGTAACCTGAGGTATCTCGTCATAACCTGGGGGTATCTCGTCATAACCTGGGGGTATCTCGTCGTAACCTGGGGGTATCTCGTCATAACCTGGGGGTATCTCGTCATAACCTGGGGGTTTCTCGTCGTAACCTGAGGTATCTCGTCATAAGCTGGGGGTATCTCGTCATAACCAGGGGGTATCTCGTCATAAACTGGGGGTATCTCGTCGTAACCTGTGGGTATCTCGTCGTAACCTGGAGGTATCTCGTTATAACCAGGGGGTATCTCGTTATAACCTGGGGGTATCTCGTCATAACCTGGGGTATCTCGCCGTAACCTTGGGGTATCTCGTCGTAACCTGGGGGTTTCTCGTCGTAACCTGGAGGTATCTCGTTATAACCTGGGATCTCGTCATAACTTGGGGATGAATATAAACAATATTTATATATTAAAATATTTATGAGTAAAGAATTGCCGTTTTAAAAACAGGTATACCTTGGCAGTCTTAGGTTTGGTAGGCATAATCTCAGCTGATATACAAATGTTGGAAATATTCACAAGAGGTTTGCAAATGAAGGGGCAACTGATTTAACAATCTTAATTAGCGGGTATCTTGTCATAATAACCTGGGAATATCTCGTCATAACCTGGGGGTATCTCGTCGTAACCGGGGGTATCTCGTTGTAACCTGGGGGTTTCTCGTCGTAATTCCCTAGAATTAGGGTTGGGGTGGTAAGGAAACATAGATAGTAGAATTAGGGTTGGGGTGGTAAGGAGACATCAATATAGAATAAGGGTTGGGGTGGTAAGGAGACATAAATATAGAATTAGGCTTAAGGTGGTAGGGAGACATAGATATAGAATTAGGGTTGGGGATGGTAAGGAGACATAAATATAGAATTAGCATTGGGGTGGTAGTAAGGAAACATAAATATAGAATTAGGATTACGGGTGGTAAGGAGACATAGATATAGAATTAGGGTTGGGGTGGTAAGGAGACAAATATAGAATTAGGGTTGGGTAGTAAGCAAACATAAATATAGAATTAGTGTGGGGTGGTAAGGAGACATAAACATAGAATTAGGGTTGGGTTGGTAAGGATACATACATTGAGAATTAGGGTTGGGGTGGTAAGGAGACATAAATATAGAATAAGGGTTGGAGGGGGGAGGGGGTAAGGAGATAAATATAGAATTAGGGTTGGGTGGTTAGGAGACAGATATAGAATTAGGGTTGGGTAGTAAGCAAACATAAATATAGAATTAGTGTGGGGTGGTAAGGAGACATAAACATAGAATTAGGGTTGGGTTGGTAAGGAGACATAGATATAGAATTATGGTTAGGGTGGTAAGGAGACATAAATATAGAGATAGGGTTGGAGTGGTAACGAGACATATATATAGAATTAGGGTTGGGGTGGTAAGGAGACATAGATATAGAATTAGGGTTGGGGTGGTAAGGAGACATGAATATAGAATTAGAGTTGCAGAAGGGGGGGGGTAAGGAAACAAATATAGAATTAGGGTTGGGTGGTAAGGAGACATAGATATAGAATTAGGGTTGGGGTGGTGGTAGAAAATCCATAAAACAAAATTTTGGGAAAGTAGGGATGCTATTTTAAGTCCGGTTGGTACTCTCGATCTGGAGAACAGTTTCGGTCTCCCGATCTGGAGATACTTTACGGAGGTATCCCACAATGAATCATCCAAATTCAAATATTGTATAGGAAGAATCAGAAAAATTTCGAGCGCGGGGAGCTCAACTACTGCGAATGGTTCAAATTTTTCTTCACGATATGAAATAATGGCATATAAATTATTTTTTCACTGTGCGCTTTTAAAATTTACAGTGGAATTTTCGAGAAATTTGAAGAAAAGTGGTAACTTCTTATTATGTCTTACCGTTAGACAGTCGCAGTTTATAAAGATTTTCTGCAAAAATTACTTTTAAAGGCCAGCTATCGTGATTAAAATGTGGATCCGTTACGGAGATATCTGAGTTTTGTCCTGCGATTTTGTGGCTTAAAAACCATGGGATATGTCAAAAGAAGTTGTAAAACTGCATCTACGAAGGGTAAGGCCTATTTATAATATACCATCTGAAGAAAGTTTGAGGAAAAATAATTAAAATAGTGATTTTTTTTTGTAAGCTTTCTTCAAAAGACATTAACAATTGTTAAGAATGTGAGGATAAAAACGCCAACTTGCTATAGTAGACTCACTACACCAGTCATTTCTACACAGAAAAACAGTAAGAGAGAGCTTTGAATTTGAATATCTCCTTAACCTGTTAACGGAATAAGATTTGTGAACGCTTACTACACCATTTTGTTTCTTTTGAAGTGCTCTTTCACATAAGATGGATATGTTTGTGCACTAAACTAATCTTAACGTGTTTCTTGATGTAATATGTGATCAGGATATGACCAAGGATATGGTATTGATATCCATCTTTTCTTCTTTTCTAGTATAATGGAGTCTTCCGCCATATCGTCACCAAATCGGGACCCATTTCAAATTGCTAAACACTTGCTCCGCGAGCAGCTGGAGAGACTTCGTGCACATTCAAGTTACCTTTTCGAGCGCGAAGAAGTGCCGGGTAAAAGCGACACTCATCGACTATCAGAAGAGAAACACCAAGAGACTGGTGGTTTACATGCATTACTAGAAACTGTTGCGCAAATTAGTCTACGGGAAGAAGGGGATCATGTCTCCTCGAAATGTATAAAATCGTCTGCAAAAAGACCACAATGTGAGGTTCTATCGGATGAGCAGCGAGGTGAGCAGCGAGGTGAGCAACGAGGTGAGCAACGAGGTGAGCAACGAGGTGAGCAGCGGGGTGAGCAGCGGGGTGAGCAACGGGGTGAGCAAGGGGGTGAGCAGCGGGGTGAGCAGCGGGGTGAGCAACGGGGTGAGCAGCGGGGTGAGCAACGGGGTGAGCAACGAGGTGAGCAACGAGGTGAGGAAAGAGGTGAGCAACGAGGTGAGCAACGAGGTGAGCAGCGAGGTGAGCAACGAGGTGAGCAACGAGGTGAGCAGCGAGGTGAGCTACGAGGTGGGCTACAAGGTGAGCAACGAGGTGAGCAGCGAGGTGAGCAACGGGGTGAGCAGCGGGGTGAGCAACGGGGTGAGCAACGGTATGAGCAAGGGGGTGAGCAAAGGGGTGAGCAGCGAGGTGAGCAACGAGGTGAGCAACGAGGTGAGCAACGAGGTGAGCAAAGAGGTGAGCAACGAGGTGAGCAACGAGGTGAGCAACGAGGTGAGGAAAGAGGTGAGCAACGAGGTGAGCAACGAGGTGAGCAGCGAGGTGAGCAACGAGGTGAGCAACGAGGTGAGCAGCGAGGTGGGCAACGAGGTGAGCAGCGAGGTGAGCAACGATGTGAGCAGCGAGGTGAGCAACGAGGTGAGCAACGAGGTGAGCAACAAGGTGAGCAGCGAGGTGAGCAGCGAGGTGAGCAGCGAGGTGAGCAGCGAGGTGAGCAACGAGGTGAGCAACGAGGTAGCACTGAGCAGCGAAGTAGCACTGAGCAACGAAGTATTACTGAGCAACGAGGTATCACTGAGCAACGAGGTACCACTTTGGTACCTTTCTGGGTGGAAAACGACGACGATTTGATCGTCTTCTCATGCCGATCAATCTCAAATTTAGAATCCACAAGAGAAACATATGGTGCTTCTTTGCAGGGAACAGAGAGGTTAAGAGTAACAACATTAAAGGTTGCTGTACCGGCTCCATCAATGAAGATATACCGAACTCACTCAGAAGAAAACTTACAGTATGAAAATGAAAAACAAATGTTTTGGACAGAAAGATCACGTTCAACGTCAGATCTTCAGTTGGTTATTCCCCCATCCACAGATCTATTTCACTCAGCTTTTTCGAATCCGTTTTGGAGTGAACAAAATAATACACAATTACCATCTTCGACAATAAGATTAGGTTCGAATTCAGCATTTAACAAAGACTTTTACACCATAGCATGTGCATCCCACAACACATCTGGATCCATTATCACTTCAAACACAGTTTCTAGGAATGAATCGATTTGTCAAGGAGCAAAATGTCGCGGATTTGATCCATCAAGGCCATCATCAGCTGATCAGTTCACCTCATTAACGAGTGAACTGGATTCAGCAAACTCCCAAGAAAACTGTGGGATTTCTGAAATAACAAATTGTAAGACTTCACCGGAAAATGTGAAAATTACTGCGTATAGTTCTTGTGCGTCTAGTTTCTTTTCGGTTCAAAGAGATGATTTTTATGAGTCAACAAATATGAGTTCAATTGAGCCGAGTCAATGGCACCAGGTGACGCGTGAAGACAGCAACCTACTTGAGATCACGACATGTCACATCACCTCCTTTACAAGAGGGACAAACCGTTCCTTTCCTACCGGGTGGTTCCCCATCAGTGTCTCTTTGTGCTCCGTTTTCATTCTGATAATGGCTGTTTTTTGCGCAACGAAATTTGCTCTGGCGTTTTGGCTTCATTCCACCTTTTGTGCAAATGACTTAAGTTTTGCCTACATTGAACAAATATCCCAAAGTATACTTGATCAAATGGAACTAACTCACAGTGGGCGGTTCCCTCAGTAGATGAGAATGGTTATAATTATAAATCACCAAACAAACCCCTAAATAGACCCATGACCCCTGGTCACGGGGATGGACAGATGGTGGCTGTTTGCTGCTTTGGGATGTGCCACGGTGGTTGAAAGGGGGATCGTATACCTGTATACTAGTGTAGCAGCCAGTTGTATATCACTTGCGGCCACAACGTGTGAGTAAGTGTTTGACAGACCCCGGTGTCACAGGAGATCCGATTGTTGGCGCGCAACATGAATTTTATGGCTCGTCCCCAAATCTCACGACTTTATATCATGTATATAATACGCCCTAAGAAACACATTGCATTAAAAAACTGTCACTCTATAAGTCCGTATATATTGCCTACTTTATAATATTTACGAAGGAATCTGATTCTGATTAGAAAATGCATGATCGTGCCCGCCACTAGTACAGCGACTTGAAACAGAACTCATACACAAGAGACGTGGATTATCTTTTACAAAGTGTGTGTGGGTGTGTGTGTGGGTGGGTTTGTGTCACACAACATACTGTACATTACAACATATCCCAATCTGTTGTGTTCTGGTTGGAAAAGTATCCCAAACTAGTCGCTTGTACCATGAGTTTCAATGGGGCAGATGATTAGTTATATGCTACTTTAATTGCCTGCTCACTTGATTGCCTTGTACCGATTTTTAAAGTTAAAAAGAAAGTCAAGCCATAGATTGTGACACCGTTACGAGATTACAAGGGGGAGGGGGTAAGAGGGGGAGGGTACGAATGGGGGAGGGTAAGAATAGGAGGGTAAGAATAGGAGGGTACGAATGGGGGTAAAAGGGCTAATCAGAGGGTTGTTTAGAAGATAAAAAGTTTCGATTAGATAGTTGAGGCCCTTTAAAGTGGGTATTCCAGTGTCATTCTGAGCTTTGCTCGTTGGGCAGGCATGTTGATTTGTTTGTAGTAAGTCTGTGTAGGCCTAGTAGTACTACAGTGCAGTTTGCGTGAATATTAATGCACAGAGCGAAGTGTCAGAAATAAGGGTTTGTTCACGCCAGACCAAATGTTGTGCATGCGCCTTATTACGGGGGATATGCGATTGGAACTGCTATTGCCCGTCCATTGGAGGGGAGGGACAAGGTAATGGGATGAAGACCATGCCTGGCCGCGCAAAGCATGATTGCAGGCAATTGGTGTGTTGCTGAAAGTTGTAGGGGCGGAGAATATGGGATATAGAGGGGGTGTTTTTTTTTCTTTTTCTGATACTAAAGGGTTGGGCGGGAAATGCCAAGCATGGGCAGAAAGAGGATTGAAAACTATAGAGATCACACCATGTCCAAGAGTCACAGGATGCGGGAATGATTAGTTGAATTTTCTGTCGAAAAAAAGTTACGTGGGCTTAGCGAATGAGATACAACGGCGAAATGTAACCACACACTCCACTATGAATTGGTCGGAGAGTGACATGTGAAGAAACATTTTGATCCCACAATATGCATAGGCCTATTTATCCCGCGATAGGTCTTTGCCAACTCAACGCAGCAGGCACCTCAAGTTAAATGCTGAAAATATGAAGAAATAATAGATTGATTAATATTTTTGACCTTTTGTTGCATGTTTTTATGTGTCGCTGTTACGTGACAATTGTGCATCTTTTAATATTTTTCAATTCTGTAAATCATGAAAATAAGAAAATGTTTTCGGCAGGTCAACTGTCTTCACGTGAAAATTGGGCATATTTGAAGGTTTTTGAAACATTCTTGAATATTTTAGCTAAGTGAAATTTGTATACACATCTCAATTTTGAAAGGATATTTGTCTACAAATCAGTCTCAATAGATACCAGAAGAAATTTTCAAAAAGTGATTTAATTGATTTGCCATTCCTGCGCAGATATTGTTCACAGTTTTGAAATTGGTTCTTTAAGACATAGATTGTAATATCTGCATATTTTTGCATTTTGAAAATCTTAAAGGCAAGATATCGTGTTCTCTTGGGCAGTAATATACAATAACAGTCAGCGTTTTTTATTGGTCTTATCTAAATAAGGACAACCAATCAATACCTGCCGCGAAAGTGACTATGCACACTGTACATACATACTTAAATAGAAACAATTCACACCCGTATGTAACATAAAAGTATGAATATCACAATTGTACGAATATAACTGAGACGAGATTGTCTCTTTAAAGTATAGAAGACGTTTTTTGTTTTGTTTTCTTCTTTTGTTTTTATGGCTGGTAGTTATTTATTACCGTCACGTGACAGTTGGGCATCTTTAAATATGTTAAAATTGTTAAAAAACTTTATAAAAAAAAAAAAAAAAATTGGGGGGCCAGGTCTTTATGTGTTGCTATCTTCACGTGATAATTAAAGATCTTTTACATATTTCGCAAAACGCTTGCATATTTTGAATTTTTCGAAAAAGTTTGGTGCGATTCACATTATGGCAAAAATTTATATATATGAAAATCTCGAAAAATGTCATCATATCATAAAGTGAAAATTGTTGGATGGAGAAAAAAATGTCTTTTTCTCCTTTAAAAATGTAATATTTCGCTTGTTCCGTACTAAGTACAGATCACGTGATATTTGCACATTAATGGCTAACGCAGCTTCTCCCCCTCCCCTCATCCTTCCACGTCACTCCCCGCATCCGTTTTAAAGTAAAATATTATAAAAAAAACAATGTGATTTTGGGCTAAAATGTGGCCAAAATTGTTAAGCTGCAGCTTGAATTTTTAAAGCCTAATGTGAGTTTGTAAGCTAACACTAAATTTTTCAACCTTAAGTCGCATTTTTAAGCCTTTAACTCGCTTTTTTAAGCCTAACATTAATATTTTTAATATTAACGCAGATATTTAAGACCTATGAAATTTCAAACCCTAACGTGCATTTTTAGGTCAAACACTGATTTCTTTTAACCCTAATGCAGAATTTTAAGACCTAAACTGTGAAATTTCATACTCTAACGTGCATTTTTAGGTCAAACACTAATTAGTTTTAACCCTATTGCAGAATTTTAAGACCTAAACTGAGAAATTTCAAACCCTAACGTGCATTTTTAGGTCAAACATTGATTTCTTTTAACCCTAATGCAGAATTCTAAGACCTAAACTGTGAAATTTCAAACCTTAACGTGCATTTTTAGGTCAAACACTGATCTATTTTAACCCTATCGCAGAATTTTAAGACCTAAACTGTGAAATTTCAAACCCTAACGTGCATTATTTGGTCAAACACTGATTTCTTTTAACCCTAACGCAGAACACGTCATAAGTTGTAGGGTCTACACATAAATGGGTGAGTAGGTCACCAGTTATATAGGATTACGCCCACGTCATCAGTTGTAGGGTCTACACACGTATGGGTGTGTGGTTGTGGGTGTAGAAGGTGTGTGTGAAGGGGGGTGGGGGGTGCACGGGACCATGTTTTTCTTCCACAAAGTAGGGAGAAGTTGTTTTCAACAAGTTATATATGCTTATTTTAAATTATGCCGGAAAGTGGTGGGAGAAAATCCCAGTGTCCCCACCACTCAGGAATTATGACTCTGATCCACAGACGACTTGATGTAGGATCTTTTTGTCTCAAATAATAAAATAATGTGAAAAGGAAACAAGGGGTCTTTAGATTTCGTCTGAGAATTTGCATCATTTTTTGCATAAAATTAATGAAATTTGTTAGAAATTATATGAAAGCAGCCCAAAATCCCTCTCAGTATATAACAAGGGATATCCCGATATATTGCAGGTTTTTCCTGGGTCCCATAACACAATGCTCCACTATGGAAAATTAGGGCGGCGCCCATCCTGGCAAAGACATAAGTTTGAAAGCGTTCTAACAAATTATAGGCATGGTGGAAAGAGGTATAGACAGAAGTGAAAAGTGTTATTCTGGGCAAAGGTTTAATGATTGGGCAGTGACGTTGTTTTTAGGACGAAAAGTTTAATAGAGTGCATACGGTAAACAATCACAGTTTCTCTTTTACTGTTTTATGTCGATGTTTATTCTTTACTCACAAGATGTCTAAACAGTGACAGTTTTTCAAAGCTTAAAAAAAAACATCTCTGAAAGCGGACACTATTTACGCAAAAAATGCAGGGGCGGATAGCCCGCGCTGCATATACATATAAGTCTACTAAGGCCTAGGTCTTAAGGGCTCGTCAAAATTAGGTGTACAAAATTAAATGCGCGTTCTAAGAGATCGGGGTTTTCAGTAAAAGTCATACGAAGTCATAGTTATTCATGAAAATTTGCATTTACTAAAGGGCCTATGCAGTCGTACAGACTCAGCCTGAGGCCCGAACAAGTTTAATCTGCCCCTAAAAAATGTTGTATAACGGTTGATGAAAAACTTCCCCTTATAGTTCAGTGCATGCATAAGCAAGTATGCCTAAATGATAAATGTATCCAATTGTCAAAAGTGAAATATTTGAAGACAGGCAAAATACAATTTTGTTTAAAATTATTCTGAAAAAGTTGTATTTTGATTTAAAGTAGGCCTAAGCCTGAAGATTGATCAGCCGACTCGATTGGAGTTTGTCCAGTTGTCACAGAAACCTTTTTAAGGATCTTGATTATTATAATTTACATTTCTTGGCGGATTAATTACCCAATAACCTCGTGAAGCAAGCGCCTACCAGATTGGTCCATGCGATGCTGTGTTATCTGATTATAACACATTTCATCTGAAGAAATGCGTCTACGTTTGACTAAGGTCTGACCACCAGCTGCGCGAGCTATGACATCCTGCGCCTAGCAAAGAGTTCTTTATCTACTCCCGAGCTGGACGAGCTATGACATCCCTCGCTAAGCGAAGAGCTCTTTATCTACTCCAGAGCTGAAAAAGCTATGACATCCTTTGCTAAGCGAAAAGTTCTTTATCTACTCCCGAGCTGGAGGAGCTATGACATCCTGCACCAAGCGAAGAGTTCTTTATCTACTCCCGAGCTGGAGGAGCTATGACATCCTTTGCTAAGCGAAGAGTTCTTTATCTACTCCTGAGCTGGAGGAGCTATGACATCCTGCACCAAGCGAAGAGTTCTTTATCTACTCCCGAGCTGGAGGAGCTATGACATCCTTTGCTAAGCGAAAAGTTCTTTATCTACTCCCGAGCTGGAGGAGCTATGACATCCTGCACCAAGCGAAGAGTTCTTTATCTACTCCCGAGCTGGACGAGCTATGACATCCTGCACCAAGCGAAGAGTTCTTTATCTACTTCCGAGCTGGAGGAGCTATGACATCCTGCACCAAGCGAAGAGTTCTTTATCTACTCCCGAGCTGGAGGAGCTATGACATCCTTTGCTAAGCGAAGAGTTCTTTATCTACTCCCGAGCTGGAGGAGCTATGACATCCTTTGCTAAGCGAAGAGTTCTTTATCTACTCCCGAGCTGGAGGAGCTATGACATCCTGCACCAAGCGAAGAGTTCTTTATCTACTCCCGAGCTCCAGGAGCTATGACATCCTTTGCTAAGCGAAGAGTTCTTTATCTACTCCCGAGCTGGAGGAGCTATGACATCCTTTGCTAAGCGAAGAGTTCTTTATCTACTCCCGAGCTGGAGGAGCTATGACATCCTGCACCAAGCGAAGAGTTCTTTATCTACTCCCGAGCTCCAGGAGCTATGACATCCTTTGCTAAGCGAAGAGTTCTTTATCTACTCCCGAGCTGGAAGAGCTACGACATCCTGCACCAAGCGAAGAGTTCTTTATCTACTCCCGAGCTGGACGAGCTATGACATCCTGCACCAAGCGAAGAGTTCTTTATCTACTCCCGAGCTGGAGGAGCTATGACATCCTTTGCTAAGCGAAGAGTTCTTTATCTACTCCAGAGCTGGAGGAGCTATGACATCCTGCACCAAGCGAAGAGTTCTTTATCTACTCCCGAGCTGGAGGAGCTATGACATCCTTTGCTAAGCGAAGAGTTCTTTATCTACTCCAGAGCTGGAGGAGCTATGACATCCTGCACCAAGCGAAGAGTTCTTTATCTACTCCCGAGCTGGAGGAGCTATGACATCCTGCACCAAGCTGAGAGTTCTTTATCTACTCCCGAGCTGGACGAGCTATGACATCCTGCACCAAGCGAAGAGTTCTTTATCTACTCCCGAGCTGGACGAGCTATGACATCCTGCACCAAGCGAAGAGTTCTTTATCTACTCCCGAGCTGGACGAGCTATGACATCCTGCACCAAGCGAAGAGTTCTTTATCTACTTCCGAGCTGGAGGAGCTATGACATCCTGCACCAAGCGAAGAGTTCTTTATCTACTCCCGAGCTGGACGAGCTATGACATCCTGCACCAAGCGAAGAGTTCTTTATCTACTCCCGAGCTGGACGAGCTATAACTTTCTTCACCAAGCGAAGAGTTCTTTATCTACTCCCGAGCTGGAGGAGCTATGACATCCTGCACCAAGCGAAGAGATCTTTATCTACTCCCGAGCTGGACGAGCTATAACTTTCTTCACCAAGCGAAGAGTTCTTTATCTACTCCCGAGCTGGAGGAGCTATGACATCCTGCACCAAGCTAAGAGTTCTTTATCTACTCCCGAGCTGGACGAGCTATGACATCCTGCACCAAGCGAAGAGTTCTTTATCTACTCCCGAGCTGGACGAGCTATGACATCCTGCACCAAGCGAAGAGATCTTTATCTACTCCAGAGCTGGACGAGCTATAACTTTCTTCACCAAGCGAAGAGTTCTTTATCTACTCCCGAGCTGGAGAAGCTATGACATCCTGCACCAAGCTAAGAGTTCTTTATCTACTCCCGAGCTGGAGGAGCTATGACATCCTGCACCAAGCGAAGAGTTCTTTATCTACTCCCGAGCTCCAGGAGCTATAACATCCTCCACTAAGCTAAGAGTTCTTTATCTACTCCGGAGCTGGAGGAGCTATAACATCCTGCACCAAGCTAAGAGTTCTTTATCTACTCCTGAGCTGGAGGAGCTATGACATCCTGCACCAAGCGAAGAGTTCTTTATCTACTCCCGAGCTGGAGGAGCTATGACATCCTGCACCAAGCTGAGAGTTCTTTATCTACTTCCGAGCTGGAGGAGCTATGACATCCTGCACCAAGCTGAGAGTTCTTTATCTACTTCCGAGCTGGACGAGCTATGACATCCTGCACCAAGCGAAGAGTTCTTTATCTACTCCGCAGCTGGACAAGCTATAACTTTCTTCACCAAGCGAAGAGTTCTTTATCTACTCCCGAGCTGGAGGAGCTATGACATCCTGCACTAAGCTAAGAGTTCTTTATCTACTCCGCAGCTGGACGAGCTATGACATCCTTTGCTAAGCGAAGAGTTCTTTATCTACTCCAGAGCTGGAGGAGCTATGACATCCTGCACCAAGCGAAGAGTTCTTTATCTACTCCCGAGCTGGAGGAGCTATGACATCCTTTGCTAAGCGAAGAGTTCTTTATCTACTCCCGAGCTGGAGGAGCTATGACATCCTGCACCAAGCGAAGAGTTCTTTATCTACTCCCGAGCTGGAGGAGCTATGACATTCTGCACCAAGCGAAGAGTTCTTTATCTACTCCCGAGCTAAAGGAGCTATGACATCCTGCACCAAGCGAAGAGTTCTTTATCTACTCCCGAGCTGGAGGAGCTATGACATCCTGCACCAAGTTGAGAGTTCTTTATCTACTTCCGAGCTGGACGAGCTATGACATCCTGCACCAAGCGAAGAGATCTTTATCTACTCCCGAGCTGGACGAGCTATAACTTTCTTCACCAAGCGAAGAGTTCTTTATCTACTCCCGAGCTGGAGGAGCTATGACATCCTGCACCAAGTGAAAAGTTCTTTATCTACTCCCGAGCTGGACGAGCTATGACATCCTTTACTAAGCGAAGAGTTCTTTATCTACTCCCGAGCTGGACGAGCTATGACATCCTTTACTAAGCGAAGAGTTCTTTATCTACTCCCGAGCTGGACGAGCTATGACATCCTGCACCAAGTGAAAAGTTCTTTATCTACTCCCGAGCTGGAGGAGCTATAACATCCTCCACTAAGCTAAGAGTTCTTTATCTACTCCCGAGCTGGAGGAGCTATAACATCCTGCACCAAGCTAAGAGTTCTTTATCTACTCCCGAGCTGGACGAGCTATGACATCCTGCACCAAGCGAAGAGTTCTTTATCTACTCCCGAGCTGGACGAGCTATGACATCCTGCACCAAGCGAAGAGTTCTTTATCTACTCCCGAGCTGGACGAGCTATAACTTTCTTCACCAAGCGAAGAGTTCTTTATCTACTCCCGAGCTGGAGGAGCTATGACATCCTGCACCAAGCGAAGAGATCTTTATCTACTCCCGAGCTGGACGAGCTATAACTTTCTTCACCAAGCGAAGAGTTCTTTATCTACTCCCGAGCTGGAGGAGCTATGACATCCTGCACCAAGCTAAGAGTTCTTTATCTACTCCCGAGCTGGACGAGCTATGACATCCTGCACCAAGCGAAGAGTTCTTTATCTACTCCCGAGCTGGACGAGCTATGACATCCTGCACCAAGCGAAGAGATCTTTATCTACTCCCGAGCTGGACGAGCTATAACTTTCTTCACCAAGCGAAGAGTTCTTTATCTACTCCCGAGCTGGAGGAGCTATGACATCCTGCACCAAGCTAAGAGTTCTTTATCTACTCCCGAGCTGGAGGAGCTATGACATCCTGCACCAAGCGAAGAGTTCTTTATCTACTCCCGAGCTCCAGGAGCTATAACATCCTCCACTAAGCTAAGAGTTCTTTATCTACTCCGGAGCTGGAGGAGCTATAACATCCTGCACCAAGCTAAGAGTTCTTTATCTACTCCTGAGCTGGAGGAGCTATGACATCCTGCACCAAGCGAAGAGTTCTTTATCTACTCCCGAGCTGGAGGAGCTATGACATCCTGCAGCAAGCTGAGGGTTCTTTATCTACTTCCGAGCTGGAGGAGCTATGACATCCTGCACCAAGCTGAGAGTTCTTTATCTACTTCCGAGCTGGACGAGCTATGACATCCTGCACCAAGCGAAGAGTTCTTTATCTACTCCGCAGCTGGACGAGCTATAACTTTCTTCACCAAGCGAAGAGTTCTTTATCTACTCCCGAGCTGGAGGAGCTATGACATCCTGCACTAAGCTAAGAGTTCTTTATCTACTTCCGAGCTGGAGGAGCTATGACATCCTGCACCAAGCGAAGAGTTCTTTATCTACTCCCGAGCTGGAGGAGCTATGACATCCTGCAGCAAGCTGAGGGTTCTTTATCTACTTCCGAGCTGGAGGAGCTATGACATCCTGCACCAAGCTGAGAGTTCTTTATCTACTTCCGAGCTGGACGAGCTATGACATCCTGCACCAAGCGAAGAGTTCTTTATCTACTCCGCAGCTGGACGAGCTATAACTTTCTTCACCAAGCGAAGAGTTCTTTATCTACTCCCGAGCTGGAGGAGCTATGACATCCTGCACTAAGCTAAGAGTTCTTTATCTACTTCCGAGCTGGAGGAGCTATGACATCCTGCACCAAGCGAAGAGTTCTTTATCTACTCCCGAGCTGGAGGAGCTATGACATCCTGCACCAAGCGAAGAGATCTTTATCTACTCCCGAGCTGGACGAGCTATAACTTTCTTCACCAAGCGAAGAGTTCTTTATCTACTCCCGAGCTGGAGGAGCTATGACATCCTGCACCAAGCTAAGAGTTCTTTATCTACTCCCGAGCTGGAGGAGCTATGACATCCTGCACCAAGCGAAGAGTTCTTTATCTACTCCCGAGCTCCAGGAGCTATAACATCCTCCACTAAGCTAAGAGTTCTTTATCTACTCCGGAGCTGGAGGAGCTATGACATCCTGCACCAAGCGAAGAGTTCTTTATCTACTCCTGAGCTGGAGGAGCTATGACATCCTGCACCAAGCGAAGAGTTCTTTATCTACTCCCGAGCTGGAGGAGCTATGACATCCTGCAGCAAGCTGAGGGTTCTTTATCTACTTCCGAGCTGGAGGAGCTATGACATCCTGCACAAGCTGAGAGTTCTTTATCTACTTCCGCTGAGAGTTCTTTATCTACTTCAGCTGGACGAGCTGGACGAGCTGGATGACATCCTGCACCAAGCGAAGAGTTCTTTATCTACTCCGCAGCTGGACGAGCTATAACTTTCTTCACCAAGCGAAGAGTTCTTTATCTACTCCCAGAGCTGGAGGAGCTATGACATCCTGCACTAAGCTAAGAGTTCTTTATCTACTTCCGAGCTGGAGGAGCTATGACATCCTGCACCAAGCGAAGAGTTCTTTATCTACTCCCATCCTGCACCAAGAGCTGGAGGAGCTATGACATCCTGCACCAAGCAAAGAGTTCTTTATCTACTCCCGAGCTGGACGAGCTATGACATCCTGCACCAAGCGAAGAGTTCTTTATCTACTCCGCAGCTGGACGAGCTATGACATCCTGCACCAAGCAAAGAGTTCTTTATCTACTCCCGAGCTGGACGAGCTATGACATCCTGCATCCTGCACCATCTAGTGAAGAGTTCTTTATCTACTCCCGAGCTGGAGGAGCTATGACATCCTTTGCTAAGCGAAGAGTTCTTTATCTACTCCCGAGCTGGAGGAGCTATGACATCCTGCACCAAGCGAAGAGTTCTTTATCTACTCCCGAGCTGGAGGAGCTATGACATCCTGCACCAAGCGAAGAGTTCTTTATCTACTCCCGAGCTAAAGGAGCTATGACATCCTGCACCAAGCGAAGAGTTCTTTATCTACTCCCGAGCTGGAGGAGCTATGACATCCTGCACCAAGCTGAGAGTTCTTTATCTACTTCCGAGCTGGACGAGCTATGACATCCTTTACTAAGCGAAGAGTTCTTTATCTACTTCCGAGCTGGAGGAGCTATGACATCCTGCACCAAGCGAAGAGTTCTTTATCTACTCCCGAGCTGGAGGAGCTATGACATCCTGCACCAAGCGAAGAGTTCTTTATCTACTCCCGAGCTGGACGAGCTATGACATCCTGCACCAAGCGAAGAGTTCTTTATCTACTCCGCAGCTGGACGAGCTATGACATCTTTTGCTAAGCGAAGAGTTCTTTATCTACTCCAGAGCTGGAGGAGCTATGACATCCTGCACCAAGCGAAGAGTTCTTTATCTACTCCCGAGCTGGAGGAGCTATGACATCCTTTGCTAAGCGAAGAGTTCTTTATCTACTCCCGAGCTGGAGGAGCTATGACATCCTGCACCAAGCGAAGAGTTCTTTATCTACTCCCGAGCTGGAGGAGCTATGACATCCTGCACTACGCGAAGAGTTCTTTATCTACTCCAGCCTGAGAGATGGACGAGCTATGACATCCTTCGCTAAGCGAAAACTTCTTTATCTACTCCCGAGCTGGAGGAGCTATGACATCCTGCACCAAGCGAAAAGTTCTTTATCTACTCCCAATGACTAGTTTGCACTTTTAACCTTGATCTTATCCCTTGCAACAAATCAAGACATTTGCTGCTTTTATGAATGTTTCAGTTAACGTGATGATAATTACATACACGCGACTCAGCTACTTTTCATGCATTGGCGAAAAGAACTTTCTTGTACATTCATTAATTATTCATTTATTTATTTATTTATCTAATTATTTATTTATTTATTTATTTATTTATTTATTCATTCAGTTATTCATTATTCATTCATTTCTTCATTTTTTTATTTTTCATTTTTATATATTGTTTGGTTGATTGTTTGATTGGTTGGTTGGTTGCTTGGTTGGTTGATTGTTTGATTGATTGGTTGATTGGTTGGTTGGTTGCTTGGTTGGTTGCTTGGTTGGTTGATTGTTTGATTAAATAAACGATCGATCGATTGATCGACCGATTGATTAACTAATAGATTGATGATTGATTGATTGATTCGATTGATTGATCGATCGATTGATTGATTTTTCGTTCCAGGGCAAGGTGGGTTGAGGGTGGGAAGAAAAACACCAGGTATTTCCTTAATTTAGAACGTAGAAATAGGCCTCCAACTGTATTACTAAATTAATAAATGATACTGGTTCGCATGTTACTGATAAGCATGTACTTCTTGGTAAAATTGAATCTTTGTATCGTTCTCTTTATTCCAAACGTCCTGTTAGTGACCCCTCTACTCTTTTCAATTCCCTTAAGAGTAACAAACGTATTTCGAATTAGGATTCGGTTAATTAGCGAATGCAAAGATTCCCAATGTTCTATGCCGTCTGATAAATCACCAGGTACCGATGGTATAACTTCTGACTTTTATCCAAAACAATTGGAATAAAATTGGGAAATTCGTTGTTAACGTGCTAAATTTTTCTTATAATAATATGTGTTTATCCAAACAACAATCACAGGCAGTGATTTCCTTAATTCTTAAGCCTGGCAAAAACCTATTATTCCTAAAAAAAACTGCAGACCTATCGCTCTACTTAATACCGACTACAAAATAGCAGCTTAGACCCTGGCCAACCGTTTAAAATGTATTTTAATTGATTTATCAGTCCAGAGCAGACTGGTTTCCTTAAGGGTAGGTATATCGGGGAAAATATTCGTTTAGTGTTAGATACTATTAGCTATCGTAATCATAATAATTTACCAGCTTCATTAATCTTTCTCGATTTTGAGAAAGAGTTCGACTCCTTGGACCACTCATTTATTAACAAGGTACTTTCTTATTTTTATTTTGGACGGGGTTTCATACAATGGGTTTCTACCCTTTATGCAAAGGCTACTTTATGTGTAATCAACAATGGTCATTGTACTAATTATGTTCAGGTATCATGTGGCGTACGACAAGACTGTCTACTTAGTCCTTATTTATTTATAATTTGTTCTGAAATTATTTGTATCTATATCAAGCGTAACCATTCTATTAGAGGTATACATGTAAGTGATATCTACTTAAACAAATGTCAATGTGCTGATGACACTGTTCTATTTACGGACGGTTCTAAGTCGTCCACTGATGCCGCTATTTCAAGTCTAAATGATTTTGGCAAAGTTTCCAGTCTCGTAATTAGTTTGGATAAATCATACATTTTCCCCCTTGGTTATTACACTGAAATACCCCCAAATCATCTTGAAAATTATATTCTTAATTTTTCCAATGGTCCTACCTATTATTTAGGTATTTCGTTTACAACTCACAGTGACGATTTTTTCCATCTGAATTATCAGCCCAAATTATCTCGCCTTAAGAACATTCTTAATTTATGGTCAACTCGTGACCTCACACCCATAGGCAAAAAAAACTATCAATAAATCTTTTGCTCTTTCCCAACTAGTTTACTTCTTTACTGTGCTTCCAAACCCCCCTCATTCCTATATCAAAGAACTGAAGAAAATTGTGTATAAGTTTATTTGGAATGGTAAACCACATAAAGTTAAAAGCTCTTCACTTATTAATAATTAATATGAGGGCGGGCTTCGTATGTTGCGTGTTGAATCTTTTATTTCTACTCTAAGGTGTTCTTGGATTCGTCGTTATTGTTCACCTATTTCAAATAATTGGGAGATCTTTTTTGATTTAGCTTTACGTAATTATGGAAATATGTTTCTATTTAAATATAATATTAGTCTACATGATTTTTTTAATACTAAGAACTGTTTTGTAAAACAGGTATGTGAAGCTTGGTTTTCTTTTAACTTTAATATGTCGCTTGATCACTTTAATAATCAAATTATTTTAAACAACTCACTTCTAAAAATTGGGAATAAGACATTTTTTTAATAAGAATCTTTTAAACGCTGAGGCATTTCGGGTCCGTGACTTTTTCTGCATTGATGGTTCCCCGAAAAGTTATATTGACTTTATAAGAGAGTTCAAGGTTGCATCCTTACCTTTCACCCGTTTTTTTGGTATTATCTCTTGCATACCTGTCTCTTGGAAACATAAATTATCTCCCCATGTTGTCAACTTTGTTAATGTTACCCGTAATGAATCAAATTTATTATTTTATTGTTCCAGAGAGAGAGAGAGAGTTGAACACACAATTACAATGACGGGGTCGTCGCCTGCGTATTCGGTAATGATAGTACAAATGCTATCACGAAACGCTTAATACGACCCGGACGAGAACACAGGTACGTACGCACAGACATAACATCGACAACCAAGTCAATGTCCACGGCCTTTGATAACCAGTTGTGGTGCACTGGCGTTGCATTTCCAACAGATCAATCTATTATTCTATCGTTAAACAGTGCAAGAAGTCACCATCCTGTTTAGATAAGTGGAATGACGAGTTTCCCTATGTTACTGATTGGAACAAAATCTTTCTGTTATCCTTTTTAGCCGTTAAGAATTATAATCTTTATTATTTCCAATTCCGTTTCATTCACATGATACTAGGTACCAATTATTTTTTAAATAAGATAGGTTTATTAGATTCACCCTTGTGTACAATGCCTCAGATGAGACTTTATCTCATCTCTTTTGGGATTGCTCGTTTGTTACTTGTTTCTAGAGTGATGATGTGAAGCTTATTATTTCAAACCCCGTTGTTCTTAATAAAATCATTGTATTCTTTGGACAACTAAATAATATGAAAGCCCCTTTTAATTACTTCCCAACTCATGCTAAAAATTATATTTATAAATGCAGGTGTAATTCTGTTTTACTTCAAGTTAATCATTTTCACCGCATTGTGTTATTTAATCTTTAAGTTGACGGGTATATTAATCGTCATGGCAACCCAAATAGCACCCTTTATAATTTCTCTAAGTAACACGAGTAGGTAGACTAAACTACAGCATTCTTTGCATTTATACTTGCATGTATTCTATATTCAGTTTACTCCTTTTGTATGTGGTTGAGGCTATTATATATCTCAACCCAACAATTCTCTACTTTGACGCTGTGAAATTTGTTGCTTTGTTTAACTTTATAAACAAAGCCTTGATACCTATTTTTTGTTGTTGTTGTACTGTTCATGTTAATATTCATTGCGTCTCATTGCGTCATATTGTGTTACTTATTCCTCTACCCCCCGTTAATGTTTATTTTTTTGTGAATGGAAAGAGGCAAGGTACGTCTGCGTATTTTGTGATTTCCTTTCATTGGTAATCTTCTTAATTTATGGTTTTTACTATATTAGCTATAGCTTTTGCTAATTTTTCCCTTAACTGTGTTTTTATCGATTTTCTTTGTTTTTCCATCTACTTATCACTCTATGAAGTCGCAGAATACACATATGTGCTTTTTTCATTATTTTCAATTGATTGTATTGTACATTATATCATTATCTGCCCTCACTTATGTTAAAACAAAGAGCTTCATCGAATATTTGTTATTATTCGTTATGTGAGGTTTCTTTTACAAATGTATGAACTGTTATTGGTGTTTTATAAGATGTCACTAAACGGAGTAAAAAAGAAATTTATATATTTCTTTCTTTATTTCTTTCGTTCGTTCGTTCGTTCGTTCGTTCGTTCGTTCGTTCGTTGGTTGGTTGGTTGATTAATTGATTGATTGATTGATCGATCGATCGATCGATCAATTGATTGATTGATCATTATTTTTTATTTTTCTATTTAGATGTTATACTTTCATTTTTAATCGTACAGATTATTTTTGTAATTGTTCTTATTTTGGTGGCCATTTTGTTTTTCTCCGCCATTTTATTCATTTTTATGTATTTATTCATTTATTTATTTATTTGTTTAATTTTTTCTTTATCTATCTATCTATCTATTTTTCTCTATCTATCTATCTCTGGGGCACTCACTAACTCATGTCTAGGCCAATTAAACTGGATTTGAACAGGAGCTGACGGCCGAAGGTAAGGGCGTATTTTTCTTGATTCTCTAGATTATTCGAACACTGCAGCTTTCGTTCACCAATGGTACGGAAAATCTTTGATATAAGGTTTAATTTATATCAGATGAATAGTTGATAATTTTTCAACAAAACGAGTATCAAATATTATAAACCTGTGCTGTTTCACAAGTCCCTTGACAGGGGCACCTTCATGTGTCTATTAGACCAATCAAGAGCTAGTCCAAGAACCAACCTTTTATGACTCTATCCAGTTATTGATGGGTTCGAACTTGTTCGAAGACTCTTATTTTAGTTGTCAGAACCGGCCGGAAGTTGAAAAACTTTGCAAAATTTTAACTCCTTCTTACTTTGATCGTGTTTCGCAACAACAAAGTAGTCTACGATACCTTCTTTCAATTTGTATCTTTTTTAAGAGTTTTCTACAGTTCTTGATGTATTTCCTTCTTTTTTTTCGTTTTATTTAAAAGAACTTAAAAACCCATGTAAATGTGTAAAGTGTGAGATAAAGGAAACTTTTCGGGTTGTGAAGAAGATTTGTTTTTTTCTTCGGGGCTTACAATGCTAAACCTCCAGCAAGGCGAAAGGATATGAAAATTGCCGTGACGTGATGCATAGACTAAACTAGACTGATATTTCTAACAAATCATATACTTTGTAGTGTGTACACGAACAACATAGGAGGTAAAAAAATTGTATTTTGAATTGTAAAGAGTTTGGATGATATATTTTATATAATAGAATGATATAAATTATGTCCTGCAAGGCATGACATCCTGGAAGTCTGGGAGTCACAAACGTGAAGTGGGAATTAAGCTATTAGCCCAGTGTTGTCTGGCATTCCCAACCAAATACTGATTGTCTTGTCATAATTTGAGACAATGTTTTGACCAGATACTTTAAATTAAATTGTAAAATTGTTATAATCTTCATGTTAACACAAAAATGGCCTATGAAATCAAATGATGTCAATTACAAAAATGACAACTATGAATCGAACTCATCACCAGTGCTTTCAGTACTTTGATCTAATTCATCTGACGTGAATATCCCCAGATGTGTCAACAACATTAAAAACTTCTTGTTATACAGTTATAGGAGGGTCTACACACCGACGCAGTATGGACACATGCGATACCACTTGCGTCGTTTACAAAGCACACACCGCTTCTGTGCAAGTCAAATATTGTGAAGTGGTGAAGAGTTAACTTGTTGACTTGAAAACATATGGAATAATAGAATAAAGACCAACTGAAAATACGCAGAGATTATTATTGGTTTCGTGAGTCAGTCAAGCTACAGGTAAATTTTGAAAGTCGAATGTACATGATCGTAATAAGTACCATGCACGGTTATTTCCAATTATCTAAACAATTTAGTTAATTTCCGATAAAGTCAGCCAATTTTCCCAAAAAACAATTAGGTTACATTTTCGTAGAATCAGTAACTTTCCAAAAATTTGTCAAATTTTCTGACAAAATTACCCCATAATTTCAAACCCTTTGAGCCTTAATGAAACGGGTAGAAAAAAAAAAAGAGAGAGAGAGAGAGAAAGAAAGCGAGAGAGTGTGTGAGAGAGAGAGAGAGAGAGGAGGAGAGAGAGAGAGTTCATCCCCCACCCCCTATAGACTGGTAGAGATTAGTCCCGTAGGCGTATGATTAGATCATCTCATTGGATCCGGGGTTTTTTCACAGAGGTGGCTCGTCTCCATGCCCCCTCAAATTTCTGGCTACGTCCCTCATCCCACCCCACCGTGGGCTTTAGTCAGGGGTTGAAGATCGATGTACAATCATAACATTTAGATTTCTGTTGATGTTGATGGAAATGTCCGATTAACCACTAGTTCTGATGGTCGTGATAATCGCTTTAAATATCTTTTAAGGCCACCGTTTTGAAAGTTCCTCAAATTGCAAATGTTTGCAGAGTAAGACGGAAGCACTGCGATAATTCGTTCATATTTACATTCAACATCGACGACTGGACGACTTTAGCAAGCTTTGGTCGATAATTGTTTGCGTCTAAGTCCCCACTAGATAATGGGAATACAATGATGTCATCAAAATCACCACTGCGCTTCTAGAATATAAGCTTATCCTTGGACCGTAAACATTAAGTGTGCGTGAGAAAGAAGGAGGAGGGGGGAAATTCCCTTTAAGTGTGGGACAATGCTTTTCAATAACGTACGTATCTCTGTAATTTTACTTGGCTAGTGTCCCCTTGATATGTTGATTCACGGCCCATATATGATTCGTGGATGAAGACCGAAGTCAGGCAGTCACCAGTAAATTTGGTATAACCACGCACGTAGCGAAGGAGGGGTAACGGAGAACGTACCCCGGCAGCTAATTTTTTCCCAAAGAGGATAGTAATTGCACTCATTTGAGTTAAGTTAGGTTAGGGTTAGGGTCCAGAATTTAAGCCAATCAACAAGAGGAAATTTGTACCATTGCTATTCTTGTTTGGGAAAAAGTATTTCGTACCCTGGCCCTCCTCAAGATTTGTTAAAATATGAAAAATTGAGATAATTTAAGAAGTTTGACAATACATTAGACAGTTGAAAGCATAATCAATCTATTAGGAAAAAAACTAACATACAAGCAGTATTTCTTCGTTTCTGACCAAAGTAAACACCTTGTCCCGATTACGTGTATTTGAATAATTTTTCCTAACTAGTTGACAAAATTATTTTTCGTCATATTGTGGATCGAGTAATATTTCATCAACACTTTTACCAATCTTCCCTAAAGGCATGTTTTAAACGGTATCTACGGTAACCTCCAAAAAGAACGGTTTCGATCATTAATCATGCGTACATTGTTGGCTTATATAAGTGCCAAAGCTTAAAAAGTATGTCCGTGTAAATCCTGATTGTCAATTGGCCCGTGCCACGACTCTATTGACCGCCAAATGGATGACGGAGGTCACAAAAAACCCATACAAATTGATGTAGACAATCATTTTGTTACTTGCCTACCTACTGTCAGACTGTGGTGCAGCGGTTATCATACATGTCTACAGACCACGAGGCCCTGGGTTCAAGCCTGGATTGGGTAGATACGCCAGTGTACCACAACTGGTTATCAAAGGCCGTGGACATTGACTTGGTTGTCGATGTTATGTCTGTCCGTACGTCGTACCTGTGTTCTCGTCCGGGTCGTATTAAGCGTTTCGTGATAGCATTGTTACTATCATAACCGAATACGCAGGCGACGACCCCGTCATTGTAATTGTGTGTTCACTCGTCGTCGATTTTGTTACTTTCATTGATCACATTATTCTGGAGAAAAAAAAAAAATATAGTGAGTTTCAATCCCACAAAACCAAGGTTCTCTTCGATCATCATTGGAATCTCTATTCCCATTACATTTGCCTCCGTTGCAGTAAATTTTTAAGGAAACTTCACTGGCTGATGCAATGCGCGAAGGAACATGTAGATTTGAGCACCTTTTAAATTAAAGGAGATATTATTTCTGATATAACATGCATAAACTTTATTTCATACGATGTTGTATGTTTTAAACATTTTTATTCTACGACTGTCTGACTGTATGGAGAGAGCAGCCATTTTGTTAAGCCAAGGCGAAAATCCTGGTCGCCCAATGCATCAATATTTTGTTCACTGGGCGACCAAAATTTCTCACTAAGCAACCAAATGGTCGCCCAGATAGTTTGTTCGAAAGTTCACTGCCTCGTTGGTCATGACATCATGGGCAAAACTGCATAGTGAACACTCAAATGCTTTACTCACATATTAATTGCATGCACCATTCGGCGAGTAGCGGCTTCAGGACTTTTTATTCCGGGAAAGATCGGGCAGTTTTGCTTCATGCAAGACCCACAGATCGGACAAAATAAGTCACCCGTACCAAAATATTTTGGGGAAAGTGGGGAACAAAGCGCTATTGTGGGAAAAGTTACCCCCTTGCCCCGTACCGCATGCGGCCCCAAATTGGTGACTTGACACTTCACACCCATCCCCCACCGACCCACTCCTACTCAATTTTGAAATGAATAACAACCAAGGGCGAAAGTTTCCTCAACAAGGATCAACATTGGATTTGAATCTTGTTTGTTTGTTTGATGAGGGCTTAACGGCACCACGAAAAAGGGTCAAATTGTGCCTGAAAGGGTAATTCATTCTAGAGGTAGGAAGGAAAGAAAACAGGGGGAGATTGAGAGAAATACAAGAACTGAAAAGTCAGAAAGCTGGGATCGAGAGGGGAGGTGCATGGGTGAAGAAAAAGTCAGAAAGCTGGGATCAAGAGAGAGGTGCATGGGTGAAGAAAAAAAGTTGAGAGAGGGGGTGGGAGATGAGGAATAAATATGGCTGTAGAGAGAAGCAACATGAAGGAAAAAGATAATTTTATCCGAAGAGTTGTTCTGGAAGAACTCGGCAATTGAGTTGTACGGAGCGAGTAAAGCTCTGGAAAGGTTATACAGGGGCAAGCAAGGAGAAGATGGTGGGGTTGAGGGCAAGCTAGCAGCTGCATCAGCCCTGTCATTGCCAGGGATGCCAACATGGCTGGATGTCTTGAAGAAAAAAACACTTTTCTTGCAGAGGGTGGGTGAAAGGAGTTTCCGGAGGAGGAGGTGGGATGTAGAATTATCCCATTTAAGATTGAGTAAAGACGTAAGGACAGCCTTGGAATAGAAGAAGATGGCAAAGTGGCTGAGCGGAGAGTCGGAGAGTACTCAATAAAGTTGAGGGCGAGGAGGATGGCCTTAGCCTCGGCTGAAAAGATGGACGAGTAGTCTGGAAGCCTGCAACTGAGGGTGATGTCTTTTATGATGGCAGCAGCAGCTGTCTTGTCGCCTTTTAAATTGGAACCATCAGTATAGATGAAAGTGTATTTTGAGAGTTGGTCTTTTATTTGGTTGTGGAGATTGATCAAGAGGTTAGGGTGGGTTTAGGTTTTGTGATGAGTGGAGAGGCCCAGGAGGATAGAAGAGAGGGGTGGGCCAAGGAGGAAAAATGGGCCAGGAGAAGGTGCCAAGAGTGGCAGGATTGATGCCAAAATGGTGGAGGTCTAATTTGATGCGTAAGCTAAAGGAAGGGGATAGGGTTTTAGTCTTATCAAAGAGGGTGGAGAAATTGGGGTACCTAATGAGGTTGTAAACAAGGTTTTGGGTGTTGGTGAGGACTCTAAAAGCATAGGAGAGGATAAGTTTTCTACACCTTAGCAGAAAGGGGGTCGTTGGCTTCAACATGAAGTTTAGTGGATAGGGAAGGTCCTGTAGGCACCCAGACAAAGCCTAAAGGCTTCACTTTGGATGGTGTTGATGTGGTTGAGGTAAGAGTTGTGAGCGACACAGTAGACAGTATTGCCGTAATAAAGCTTGGCACGAATGGTAACCTGAAGATTTTGAGGAGCGATGGCGGTTCGCACTCCAAGTGGTGATGGAGAAAAGGCGGAGAAGTTGAGGGAGCTGTTGCATTTCTGTTTCAGGTTGGTGATGTGTTGCTTGTAGGAGAGCTTGGGGTCTAGAGTTAACCCAGGAACCTAATGTGTTCAACTTTAAGGATGCGATTGTCATTGAGCACGATGTTCGGGTTAGGGTGGAGGTTGTTGAAATGACAGAAGTGCATGCAGACTGTATTGTCTTTGGAGAATTTAAAACCATTATTGTTGCACCAGTCTTGCAGCTGGTTGAGGCTGAATTGGAGCCTATTTTCGACAAGGGGAATGCTAGGGGAGGAGTAGAAGATGGTGAAGTCTTCCACGTAGAGGGCACGTTTGATGTTGGGGCCAAGGTTGTCCGCGATGTCGTTAATGCTCAGTTTAAAGAGAATGGGGAAGAGGATGCTGCCCTGGGGGACGCCCTCTTCTTGTGGTAGGGTTGGAGAGGGTGTGACAAATACGAACTTGGAACTGCTTGTGTGAGAGGAAGTTTTGAATAAAGATGGGAAGGTGGCCTCTGAGGCCGATGGTGTAAAGTTTGCGGATAATGCCGTATACCCCCTTAAATCATCAGACTGTCAGAAAAGCATACAATAAATGGTAGTCAAAAATAATTCTTAAATTTGTTTTTGCTTTGAAAATCTTATTTCTAATTCACGGCAGACTAAACTTCAAATTTGTACATAGGCGAATCACCTAAATTTACCGGTTTCCGAGCAAGCGAAATATAGCACTTGTAGATTAAGTTTCCATCAAACGTTGCTGCTAATCGGAAAATCTTCTTCAATTTTTTGAAAAACATCTTTCATTTCTTCAATGTTCGGAAATATCTTTCATTTTCTTCAATTTTCGGAAAACCTTTAATTTTCGGGAACTTTCAAGTCGTTTTTATCTTTATTATAGCTTTCGATGTTGATAACGTTTTACGTCCTGGAGTTTTTTTTTTTTTTTTAAGTTTTACAGATCATAAAAGCATTATACCAAAAGGAAAGTTCAAAGCAAAAATATTTTAATAAATTAAACTGTTTTAATGAAATGGGTATGGGCAGTATTCCTGCATGATATATGGGCAGATATATATAGGCTAGCCTATGACTTGCATTTTATATTTGGCAATATATGGCTTGGTAGTATCACAAGATTCTTAATAACGCCCATTTTATGGCTTTCTTAAAGACTGAGCATATAAGAGCTCACCTTCAACATATATACAACAGTCCGGGAGAATCCTAGACTTTTGGTGTAATAAGAAAATACACCAAAACTTGGAGCTTCGTATTCATTAAGATCCATGGAGGCCGCCATTTTAAGTTGTGATAACGTTATATCAATGGATTTTTACCAAAAAATTGTAGTATTTGTGTAATGCAACGTATGATGCATGTACACGGTATCAGCGATGAATAAGCCAACACAGAATCATATGTCGAGAGGGTTGTTCAAAATGTCAGCGACCAAGGTCAGCAGAAGTTTTTGTCATTTTATCGCGAAGTTCACGGTGAAATTGAAAAGTCCGCGGTCAAATTGAATTACTAATCATTTAATATCAGTTTTCCTTTCAAAAATACTTCCCCCCCCCCCTCCCCGCCCCAGAATTCTCATTAAAAAAATCATTTTAATGTTATCCCTAGTTAAAATGGCGGCCACGGTGTAATAAATACGAAGCTCCAAGCTTTGATGTATTTATTATTATTACACCAAAAGTCCAGGTTCTCCCAGACTGTACAAGTTATGCAGCTTCTTTCCATAACCCCGGATGACCCTGGCGTCAAAATAATCCTCCACAAGGATATGAAGGACTGGAATTTGTTTTCATGGATTGCTCTACAGAAAGTTACATCATGACTTTATTTTCAGTTTCATCCAAGTAGAATCCGTTCATTTGATAAGTTATACACCTATCGTTCCTTTAAAAGTTTTCTTGTCGTTGAACCTTACTTCTTGAACATAAAGAATTTATAAGAAACGATCTGTTTTTGGTAATTACGATGCTCTGGGCACAACTTAAACTTGAAGAAGGTAGAAAAGAAAATATTCCTAGAGATTTTCGTATATGTCCTCTATTTAATAGCAGGGCCGGATTTTGACATGTCATGCATGTGGAGGCCCATGGGCAACTTCAGGAGTGGTGCACTACTTTAATGACCGCCGTCCTGGGGGAGTGGTCTAAGGAAAGAAGGTGTATCCCTTTGGAATTTTTTGAAATAATTAAGGGTGCTTAGATGCAAAATGGTGCAGAATTCTCATTTTGTAAGCTTGTTTGCCTGCCCAATTTTCATTACAAATGAACAGGTTGCTACCACTCCTACCAATGCAATTTAACAGGCTGCTACCACATTTTTCCCTTACAATTTTTTTCATGAAATATGTGGAGGCCCCTGGTGCGGCCTATGGGCAACTGCCCACGTTGCCCATTGCTAAATCCGGCCCTGTGTGATAGCATAAATGTCGAAGATGAATTTCATTTCCTAACGGTTTGCACTAGTTATGATCATTTAAGAAGCAAGTTCTTGCCTAACTTTGCACCACATCCTACATTTCATCATTTTGTAAAGCAATTAAAGCAGGAAAAGTACATCTGATATTGCAAATTTTCTTTCACAGGCTCTGAAATTTAGAAGCGATTGTCTGTAAGAATAAGAATCTTGTATATATTTTTTTGTTTTGTAATTCTCCTCTTAATTGATGTATGTGAATATGTTGTTATTATTTTATGGGCCGGAGGCCTAAAGCAGACAGAATTAATTACAAAATTACATCATGACTTACGCAGATTTTTTTTGTAATTTTCTGATTGTGTAGCATATTTGAAGAAGAAAAAATAGTATGAAACTTGTCAGCAAAGTAAAACATGAAGCGCGTATACTGATAGCGGCAACATGATAACTGATTTGTTTTAAACCAGTCCGGTAGCATGCCTATTAATGGGAACATAAATGTTCCTATTAATGGGAACATTTTGCTACATGGAAGCCGCCATTTTGTGATATTTCCCATGATCCTTTGCTATCCTAACGTTAAAGCCTTAAGCAATGTTACATTTTTAAAATTTGAAATACGTCTAGGAAAATATATCTTTGCTAGGGAAAACTTAAAACTGATGAAAATACCTTCATTACTGTCATGGCTACAACTTTTCTACTCCCATTTGATGTTTACCACGCCGTTTTCGAAATATTAGATAAAATAGACAATAGATCTAGGCTTTTAGGCGCGAAACGGCCATTTTGAAAATTCAAATGTTTTTCAACACAATGAATTTTAATACTTCAAGTACATAAATTAGAAACAATATGGCTGCATGACTTCAATATTCTTGTGTTATAAATGTTCCTATTAATAGGCATGATTCCGGACTGAACAATATGGCTGCATGACTTAAATATTCTCGTGTTATAAATGTTCCTAATGATAGGCATAATCCCGGACTGTAAACTCTATCAAATACCATCACCATCCTGTCTATACATTAGCATGTTGACCTTTTTACAGGCACCAATTCGCATATTTTACGCAAATGTTGTGATGTATATTATACAGTGCAACTTTAGTATTTTCTTTGGCAAATTCTTTGATTTTAAATGCCAACCATAATTCTTCAAGCGATGCAGCAAGTTCTGACTAATAGTTATGACTAAAAGTCTTTCCATGCACCGAATAAAAGTATAGCAGCAATACCTTTTCCATCACTGCAGTGACTAAGAATTAGGAAGGAAATTTAAAGAATAACACAATTAGTTTGAGATATCGTCCCAGTCATACGTCACACATTTTTGCCTGAATTAAAAACTTTTTTCAAACTTCAAACTGTCAAAAGTGATCTGCTCAGAGTTTCATACTCTTTCAACCAATACATAAATTGCTACATCCAAAGACCTTTAAATATAATTTAATTTGTAATCTGGATATCATCAATTTACATTCGTTATAGATTATCATATTGTATTATACAATTGCAGAAAATTGCAACGCCTTTAATTTGAAAGTTTGACTTGTGACTTGACTTAACTTGAAGAATTGTGACTTGATTTGATTTGTCTGAAAATGACTTGTGACTTGACTTGCAAAAATATTACTTAATTACAACTCCGTGGGGGGGGGGGGGGCAAACTTTCAAGTTCGTACTATCAAGTTTACCCATACTCTGACCACAACAGCAAAGTGCTACATTTTTTGGCGAAATTTGATAGTTTTATGACGGGGGGCGCAAAGCACTAGATTTTGTTGATTGGGGTCAAGTAAAGGCTATGGGTCCCCGCCCCCCTTTTCCCCCCTTACACACCGCAATTGACTCTGCATACAGCCACAATTATTCTTACAGAAATGCATATGGATAAAGTAAGTACTTCACTTGTTTGTAGCTTACCTATGTTTAAAGAACAGATAAACCAGTAAACCAGAATACGCGTGGTAAGCTTCTACCTGAAGTTTTAATTAGTAGACCTGATATAATCAGTCCGGGAGCAACCCGAAAAACTGGTTACTTTGAAAATAGAAATTGGGTACTTTTGTGTATTACGTCATCGCATGAGCCTACACATTTGACTAGTCGACACTAAACGTATGGGGTTTCTCATTTTCCGCTCCGGATTGTTCAAAATTTCACTGAATATTCTGAAATTTTGGAGACGGATAGTAGATAGATATTCAAAACTTGTTGATTTTCTGGAAGCTGTATCTGACTGCTTTTTCACCCAGCATGTGTTGTTTCCCACACGTAGTTATTGTCTTGATTGATTTGCAGTTGTGAAGAAAGTAAAGTCAGAAACGTGCTAAATGGCGGTAAGGCATTAAGGTAGGGTGTAGTGATCATGACCTCATTAGTTTTGATCTGTTTTGTTTCACAAAGGTTTCTCCAGCTAATAGACTGGTTTTAGATTATAAGACTGCTGACTTTGCTGCACTTCAAGATAATTTGTCATTTGATTGGACTTTCTTGCTCCGTGACTTAGATCCTTTTAAAGCATGGGGTGTTTTCCGAACTATAGTTTTAGAGGGTGTTAATAGGTTTGTCCCATTAAAGAAAGTCTGTAGTCGTAATAGGCCAGCGTGTATGTCTCGGAGGTTTTGCAGGCTGTCCGGAAAAAGAAGAAGTTGTGGCGTTGTTATAAACACAGTGGGTGATTTGCGGAGCTTGCTAGGTATAAGGATCATGAAAAGTTCACAAAGGGTTTGATAAGAGATACTAAAGTGCTTTTTGAAAAACGCTTGTCCAAAGAGGTTAAGATTAATCCTAAGTCGTTTAATTCTTATGTTCGCTCAAAGCAAAAAACCAAGAAGGTTGTTGGTCCCGTTCAGGGTAATGATCGTGCTACTATCTGACTATACATAGTGGTAAGGATATGGCAGAGGTTTTGAATAACCACGTTGTGTCTGTTTTTACTAAGAAGTCCCCTGTTGATGATGATGTGGATTATCTTAGTGTGCACTCTCTAGTATCCATTAGGAATGTTGATTTTTCAGTTGATGCTGTGTCTAAGAAGTTGAAGGGTTTGAATTCAAATAAAGCACCCGGTCCAGATAGTATACATCCTGCTGTCTTACGTTAGTGTTCTGACGTCTTTCTGTTCCCCTTAGTATTACCTTTTCAACTTGCTTTGATGTTGGTGTTGTTCCTAGTGATTGGAGAAATGCTAATGTCACTCCTATTTTTAAAGAGGGTGACCACAGTTTGCCTTGTAATTATAGGCCAGTGAGTCTTACTAGTGTTGTGTGCAAGGTCATGGATTCCATTGTTAAGGATGTTGTACTAGATCATTTACTGGTTAATGGTTTGTTGAATTTGTCCCAGCATGGGTTCTTACCTAAGAGGTCTTGTGTTGCTAATTTATTGGAGTTTCTTGATGATGTTACTAAACTAGTTGATTCTGTTCATAATGTGGATGTTATCTATTTAGATTTCCAAAATGCGTATAATAAGGTTCCATTAGGCAGGCTCCTGATGAAAACAAGAGTACTTGGTGAGGAGGGAAAGTTTGCCAGTTGGGTATATTCTTGGTTAGTTGACAGGTCACAAAGAGTTGTTGTTAATGGTGAAGTATCTCCATGAAAGAAGGTTACAAGTGGTGTTCCTCGGGGTTCTGTATTGGGTCCGCTTCTTTTCTTAATCTTTATTAATGATGTTGATGTTTCCCTTGGTTCCAGGATTTGTAAATTTGCTGATGACACTAAGCTGTACAGTATTGTTGATGATGCTAAGGATTCTTCACTTTCGCAAACTGATATGGATAAGTTAGTTTCTTGGTCCCAAACGTGGCAGATGTCATTCAATATGCAAAGTTATTTATTTTGGTCAAAACAATTTTGCTTTTGATTACTGCATGATTGGTTCAAATCTTGGTTGTGTTGATCAAGAAAAGGATCTAGGTGTTGTCATTATGCATTACCAGCAATCTGAAGCCTTCTAAACGGCTGCTTTAGCAGCTGCAAGGGCAAATAGGATGCTTGCTTTGATTAGAAGAAAATTTTGTTTTCTTGGTAGAGAGGTTGTTCTTAATTTGTATAGGCAGTTAGTCAGGCCTCACCATAGGCTATTTAGGCTTGGAGTCCCTTTTATGAGAAGAATAAGTTCATTTTGGAGCAGGTTCAGCGAAGAGCCACTAGACTTATTCCCGAAGTGAGGTATCTCTCTTATGAATCTACGTTGCGACTTCTTGGTTTGACCACGCTTGAGTTAAGAAGAGTACGCCGGCGATATGATTTAGGTTTCTAAATTCCTATCTGGTAGTATTGCATTGACCTCCTGTTATTTCTTGCATGTTTTAAATCCTAATGTGACACGTGGTAACAGTTTGAAGTTGAGCAAAAAGTTCTCACGTATAGATATTCGGCGTTTTAGCTTTTCGCAAAGAGTTCTTAATAAGTGGAATGGTTTTATTGAGTGGGTAGTTCGCTCCATTTTTTTCACAATTTAAAAGTCAACATTGATAAGTTCTTTACTAACCCTGGGCGCTTTCATTTTTTTTTTGTGTGTGGGGTGACTAACCTTTTTTAGCCCGTAGTCTTGTAATCTTATTTTAAACCGTGGGCACATAACTGCATAAGAACAGTTTCAAAATTTTGAAAATTCTTTAGCAGATTTGCAGTTAGAGTCTTTCGCCGCTAAGCAGAGCCTATAAAGATTCTCTTACGCAATTTCCCTTTCAACTAAAAGTAACCACACCCGCAATTGAATAGAATATCCTCAAGCACCGTTCAGTGCACTGAATAGGGTTATTCGTAAAGCTCAGCCTTGGTGAAGATTTTAAAAAGAAGGAATTATACGTCTGACTATACGAGGGCCTCATATAACAATGTCAACTTTGTAAACCCATGTTAGGCCTGGAAAAATCTATTATTAAACCACATGTAGACGTCTTGCGATAGTAACAACTTATATAACAATGAAACTGTGAAATAAGCAATCTTTGTCCGCTGGTTGACACCCATGGGTAGGCCCGCGGAAAGAAACTTTACTCATATTGGATCCGTTGCGAGAAACTGAGAAAATCTCTGACTATATCGTGCACCCAATTTTTATCTAAAAAAATAATTTTTTGACCAATGATGGCAAGCTATGGCAAAAGCTTTTATTTTCTTATTTACAGACTTTTTAAGGCTCCTTGAACGCGCCTATATAGGCCAACTCCTCGATCACATTTCCCTCCCATCTACTGTTCTCGTTACGCCACCCCTCTTTGTGAAACTGCGTACAAAACATTTATACATTTTTTGGTTTTATTTTCTGTAATTTTAGCGGAAAATGAATTCATTTCTTTTTAGAAGTATGAACATTCCCTCTTTAATAATTGCATAACTTCCTTGTTTCAGTTTATGTAAGCCAAAGATTAAAATGTTCCGCCCTATTCGTGTCATAAGGTCGCAATTTCAGATGTTGTAACGGTTGCACTCTCTGTAGATAAACTTTCATGACACTGACGTACAATTTTTTTTCTAAGAAGGAAAAAGACCTTCACTACATTCATAACACGTAAGCTCTATGACGTTTTCCAAACAAATATTTCTCCCATTTGAGGAAGTTCTGTATAGCACTTGAATTAGTTTTAAAAAAAGAGGAATTTAAAGAGCTATAGAAAAGGGACTACTGAATAGAATCTGAATAGGTGCTTTTAAATAGGTTGTTCAGGTGTGACGCTACGGGATAACCGAAGTTGCACAAGAAAAGAAGATGTGTTTGGAAGAAAGCTCAGCTTAGGCGGGTCTGAATTTGGAGGTGGTACACGCGTTGGAGGAGATACCGCTCGGAATTCTCAAAAGTAAAAGTTTTTAAACAAGTTACTCCTACGAACTTTTGATGATAAAGTATCTCGTTCATGTGATTGGCGAAGCTGAAAGACCTAAGCTGCTAGGTACGGAATTTACCAGGAGACCTTAAGCAGGTTCAGGACCGAAGTCTGTTGATAATATTTGAAATAGGAGGATAATCAATTTGAGAAAATATTAATCAAAAAGGAAAGTAACCAATCGTTGTTTATCTCTGACGGGACCGTAGAAAAAAGTTTCATTGTGCGTTGTGTTGGATACTTAGATATTACTAGGCTCATCAGCCACTAGCACTGGGCCAGCGTGCTGCTAAGACATGACTGCGATAGAGAAATGACAAGAACGTTATATATATTAAAGCTTCTGCTTGCCACTTGTCTGATTGTCCTGGTACAACACAATGAATCTGCAGGTAAGATATTTAAGCACAAATGTGAAATGAAAGATAATCTCCATTACCGACATATCTTACTTCAGTACTTAGACATATATTTTAAGTCGAAGATAAAACCGTTTGATTCTATAGGAACCCATTAAAAATTACTTCACCCTCGCACCCGACAAGTGGCGGAACTAGGAGTAGGACAAAATATGTCTATTTACATTATTTTCTGGGTGGAAAGTGGGAGACAAGCGATCTCCTGCAGGAAAGGGACCCCCATGCCCCCTTGTAGGGTCGCTGTACCCGACTAACATACCATGTACTTCCAATTTGACAGGCCGCTTATTTTGACACTGTATATTGACAGGCCGCACCATCAACATAGTTTGAATTTGTATCCCCTGTATTGGCAGGCTGGACATCCCGTCGGGAAAATCCTGGCACCACCCCTGCGCATAGCAGAGCCGGGACATTCACGGTCGAGTCGCAAAAACCATATAAAACCAATCCATACCTCCCTCATTGAAAAGTTTCGAAGCTGATTCAGTTGTTTAAACCCAGTAACCACTATATGTTCATTAAGGTGTTGTAACTAGTATTCATACCCTGAACTACCCCCTCCCCCCCCTCCTCCCGCCTTTCTCCCTCCCTCTTCATCCCACACACATAAATACACGTCCGATTGCGGTTGCGGAGAGAGCCAATCCTATCGAAGGTGATCAACGGAGGCCCGGGACAATCTTTTTTAAAAGTTATGTATGTTTTAATGCATTATTCAAGATGGATGTGCGAATCTCCCCTCCCCAGGCCCTGGTAGCCATCCTTTAAATTATTGGGGTAGCCGAAGGAAAAATTACTCATAGATTAAAGCGAAGAGCAAATGAAGAGGTCATCTCCACAAAACCTTGACTTTCTGAGCCCTATTTTACATCCATGGGTACATGTTTCAGATCGGGAGCTAAAACTGCGTGCCCTTCCCTTCGCTAGAAATTTCGAAAAATTTCCCCAAAATGTAACTTTTCAATTTTTAATCTTCTCCACATAATTCAACAGTTCAAAAACGAAGTGAGTTTTTTCAAGACGGCAGTTAAGAAATTTAAGTAAGAAAATCCCTATGGGCAATCCCTATATCTGTATGAAGAAAATATTGTTTAATTCCTTATGATTGATTTATTCCGTATGTAAGTGTGTGTAAAATTTGAATATGGTTTATATTTAAATTTTCTTCTTCCAAGAAGATCAAAATAACCTCAGAAATTCTGGAAATAGTTCAATCAAAAATTGTTGTCGAAGTTTTAAAACGTGATGTTGCAGTTATTTGGCAGCCTGCTGTCGCGTGTTGACAACGTGTTGTCATGTTGTCGGACTTTTCCAACGTGATAAGTTAGTAAAATCCGTCAGAATCTTGCTCATGATCAGATGATTTTTTTATCTACAGAATAAACCAGGCTTTATACATTACGGTTTTGTACTGCAATACTGGAGCCCAATGGAATCTCAGAACACATGTCAATTATAATTCGAACGCTCAAACAAATAATTAAGGCGTGTACCCCTGATCTATCAGTCTATATGATTACGTTTTGAACTGACGACACTAACCTTTATCACCAGCCATATATCTGCATATGTAAATTGCATGAATGGAGGCAATTTTCGAATAAAAGCATCGAAATTAAAAGATTTCCATTTTCTAAGGCCAAATTATAAAATAATTTCAGACGAAATTTGCAAATATGTTCTGAAGATAAGCAAAATAAAGTATTCAAAATTCCTACATGGTGGGGCCAAAATTCTAGGGGAAGGCCAACAAAAACGCTGCAAATTTAATCAGTATTATGAAAGCTTAGATACGGTCAAAATTTACAAAGAATTTCATTTTTTAACTTGAAGGCAAATATTTATCAGATATTTACCCCTTTCCCTCCGTGTTCTTTCCCCCGTGTTCAATCTACCTACTGTGGTGTAGCGGTTATCATACCTGTCTACAGACCACGAGGCCCTGGATTCAAGCCTTGGTTGGGTAGACACGCCAGTGTACCACAACTGGTTATCAAAGGCCGTGGACATTGACTTGGTTGTCAATGTTATGTCTGTCCGTACGTCGTACCTGTGTTCTCGTCCGAGTCGTA
Source organism: Chiridota heheva (assembly GCA_020152595.1). Taxonomy (NCBI): domain Eukaryota; kingdom Metazoa; phylum Echinodermata; class Holothuroidea; order Apodida; family Chiridotidae; genus Chiridota; species Chiridota heheva. The sequence goes on along the minus strand of JAIGNY010000659.1, from coordinate 1,279,677 downwards.
TTAAGCGTTTTGTGATAGCATTGTTACTATAATAACCGAATACGCAGGAGACGACCCCGTAAATGTAATTATGTGTTCACTCGTCGTCGTCGCCCCGTGTTCTGCGCATATTGCCGACCAGACCCCACCAAAAATGGTGAAAATGTGGAAAACTGGTGGTATCATTTGAACAAAAACAAAAAGGGCACCATTTAATTGTAGGTTGCCAAGAAAACCTTCAAACCTTCAAATTGCCCATCCAACAACATTAGGTCCGCCACACCTTACGCGAGTATTCCAAGCATGATGCAGAATAACCAGGGTTGGGCTGGGTTGTTTTTAAAAACGAACACGTATTATTCACACCTATACTATTTTTAAATATTATATTGTCTGTAAGTTATCTTTTTTGAATTCGAAAAATGTGAATTTAGAAAATTAAAGAAGTTTCCGGAATTTGTTACTTGACGTAGTTACCAGGAAACCATTTCAAATCGTTATTGTTAAGTGTCCCTCAAGATTTCGTTCGTGTTTCAGATTTCACGCAAGAAAACACGTGAAGAGCACGAAAAGCTCAAAACGTGGGATCTGAATCTGAATCTAAAATCTTATTAAAGTATGTATTTGAATTGTATTGTGCTGACGGACGAATATATGTATGGGATCCGAGCATGCAGTACCACGAGGACCGTAATTCGCATCTGAAATGTAAGGGGGTGGGGGGGGAGGGGGAGGACATGGCCTCTGATCAAAAAAGTTGAAGAAAATGTACTGAATTTGTAAAGTTCTTCCAAAAAGTGTGTGTGTGTAGCGAAAGGGGAAAGGGGGTTGACATGTCCCCGAAATAACGGCTCTGAAGTACCGCCAACAAGAGGTGGGGTGGCGGTATGGGCCGTAAAATCTAAGAAAAGGAATCCGTGTTTAATAGATCCCCATCTGCCCATCGAAAATCCTGACCTCATTTATAAGGTCCTGATATGATATGCGGTACAGTATAAATAATTGGGATTAAAATTAGTTAAAAGCAATTGTTATTTTAAAGTTGGATAAAATTTTATCAAATTTAGGCAATTAAGTTACCTTTCTAACGTGTAAGGTTTTACAAAATCTTCCCCATAAGTTACGAAGCAACCTCGATTCGTTATATTCGATATGCGAGAAATGATAAACAGACAAAATTTCACTAAAACATATACTACATAGCAACGAATGTTAGACAACAAAGAACAATTTCCGTGCAAAACATACCTTTTCTCTAGAAATATAGACATTTGCGAGCAGTGACGTGGTGGTAGAGGTCAAAGGGAAGGCAACCCCCTCCCCCTCCATCTCAGCGAAGCTTAAAGAGAGGGCGCCAAGTGCCCAAGAAGGGCGCCAAAATCGCCTTGAAAACAAAATTACGTGTTGATAAATAACCTCTTCATATATTATTAAATAAGTAATATTCCATTTTTGTAGTCCATAACATAACAAGATGACGGGCAAAGAAGGGTCAGTCACCCCATAAAAAGCCCAAACTTAACACCACCACCACAACAAAAAAGACGCCCAGAGTTAATAAAAAATACTTATCAATGTTGACTTTAAAATTGTGAACAGAATTGGAGCTAATTTCCCACTCAAAACAACTCTGCGAAAAGCTAAAACGCCAAATATTTATCCTTGAGAACTCTTAGCTCAACTTCAGGATTTTAAAAACCTGAATCATATCGCCGCGTACTCTTCTCAACTCAAGCGTGGTCAAACTAAGAATTCGCAACCTAGATTTATAAGAGAGATTCCTTACTTCAAGAATAAGTCTAGTGGCTCATCGCTGAACCTGCTCCAAAATGAACTTATTCTTCTCATAAAAGGGACCCTGAGCCTGAATAGCATATTCAAGGTGAGGCTTGACTAACTGCTTATACAAATTAAGGACAACCTCTCTACCAAGAAAACAAAACTTTCTTCTAATTAAAGCAAGCATCCTATTTGCCCTTGCAGCTGCTAAGGCACACTGTTTAGAAGGCTTCAGATTGTTAGTAATGACGACACATAGATCCCTTTCTTGACCAACACAACCAAGCTTTAAACCATTCATGCAGTAATCAAAAGCAAAATTGCTCTGAGAGTATGATTTTCCACAGAAAAGACATGCTCCTGCCATGCAGCCATGAAGGGCGAACAATTTTATCGAATACAGCTGGTAGAAGCTTTTCGAGAGGGCGCCGAAATTGTCATAAAAATATACTCTTATATAATTATATTCTCAACGTTGTAAATGTTTTAACTCAAAGCTTTATTCTTACATCAAAAACATGAAAATCATTCCTAGACCTTAATTAAATAAACATAGTCAATAGGATCCTATTGCCTATAGGCTACATTTAAACACTTGTTCCAAAATAATATTCCTTGTAACTAAACATTTGTTCCAAAATAATATTCCTTGTAACTAACTTTAATTCGGAATTGACACGATTCTGAGCAATTTTCTGCTACCAAAAAACGCTACTATCTTCCTTGGGCTTCGTCCCCTCGGCGGCTAGGACGTCGACCCTAGATTTGACACAATCTGACAATATTAAGCAATTTTCTGCTCTGAAAATCGTGAGAAATGTAGGGATTCCTGGGGTTTCGCCCCCAGCACCCGTATACGTGCAGCTTCACCGAATAGATGTGACATTTTAAATCCGTTTTCTGCTATTAAAACCACGATAAAAGGGCTTCGCGGCCTTCGCCCCTATAGCATGCCTAGAGCTGACAAAATCCTAAGCCACACCCCCTCTTACCCTCCCTCCCCTTCCCCCAAAAAAATGAACGTGTTACAAATTTATTTTCTTCGAAAAATCCTCCCAATTTGGGGAAAATTTTCTTCGATTTGAGGAAATTTTCTTTAATTTTTAAGAAGTTTTCTTCAATTTACGGGAAATTTGTTTTGGAAATTTTCGGGATATTTTTTTCAATATCAAGGCAGTTTTTTTTTTCAATTTACAGAAATTTTCCTTCATTTTTACAAAAGTTTTTCAATTTTAGGAAAATTTCTTACATTTTCGGGAGATTTCCTTTATTTTGGGGAAATTTCCTTCATTTCCCGGAAACTTTCTTCAATCTTTGGAAAATTTTCTTTGGACAGTTTTCCATAACTTTTTTTTCTTTCTCCAATTTTCGGGAAAGCAGCGCTTCTGAAGGCTTCGCCCCTCTGGGCCCCTTCCAAGGCTTTGACGGTTTTTAGATTTAAAACACTAATTTTAAGCAATTTTCTAAACGCTTCATGCCAGTATAGATCCATGTGCCCATCGTTTTACTCTAATGAGGACTGTTTTTTGCTAAGGGGGCGCCAAAATTCCCTTGCCCCTCCAGTAAAACATGACCCACCACATCCAATATAGATCTATGTGCCCATCGTTTTACTCTAATAAGGTTTTTTTTTTAAGGGGTGGGCGCCTAAATTCCCTTGCCCCTTCAGTGAAACATGACCCGCCACATTACTTTTTGCGAGTACAAAATGTGTCACCTTAGGGAGAGGTTATTCTAAAATGGCATCTGCCTGCTTCAATGCTATGAAATATTTGTTAAAAAAACACAAGTCAGAAGATGCATGACTTACAAAATAAAATAAAATGTTCACATGTTTACACAATTAATGGAGTCATCTCCCAGACCTTTTACTTTTAAGAGTTCGAGTACATCGAGATGTTGATAGCAATTATTAATTGTTATTTCAATAATTTAGGCCCAAATTACAAAAAATTAAAAATAAACTTCCGGGAAAAACTCAAGACTAACTGACTAAATAAAACTGGTTAATCAGCTGATCAGTTGTGGGATTTTTCAATCGATTTTACTAATTGCTATAGGGAAAAAAGGAGAAATCATCAATGGCCGACTTTTCGATTCTACCGTAATAGAGATGTCGTGTATGCCCTAAAGTCCCGACATTTAAGGATCTCTGGACTTCAATCAGCTATACTCTGAAACAAAATCATTTTTAAATTGAAAAAAAAAAAACAGTCATATATATATATATATATATATATATATATATATATATATATATATATATATATATATATATATATATATATATATATATATATATATATATATATATATATATATATATATATATATATATATATATATATATATATATATATATATATATATATATATATATATATATATATATATATATATATATATATATATATATATATATATATATATACATATGTATATATATATATATATATGTATATACATATGTATATATATATATATATATATATGTATATACATATATATATATATATGTATATATATATGTATATATATATATGTATATATATATATATATATATATATATATATATATATATATATATATATATATATATATATATATATATATATATATATATATATATATATATATATATATATATATATATATATATATATATATATATATATATATATATATATATATATATATATATGTATATATATATATATATATATATATATATATGTATGTATGTATATATATAGCATACGACATCCTCTGCCGGAACTTTAATCACAGAATCAGGGCCTCAATGACAGCTTGATCCAACCAATTGGAAAAATCGATTACTAAGTGCTTTTATAAAAAGACAAATTTATAGAAATATATCTGCATTCTGAAGTTAAGCACCTTTTCTGTGATGTAGAACTAAATAACGTTGAAGGGGAAGGCGGTAAAAATTTCCCAATTTCATGTAAATGGTGTAGGAAGGTATTGGGAGGCATATTTAACTTTAATAGATAATGTGATAGCTTCGAGTATATAGACCTTTAATTTATATCATGTTACTTCCAAGAGAAAAAAATACGCTTACAGTAAGCTTAGAAATAGATACCTTTACCACAAACACGACAAATTTGTAAAGCAATTTATTATTAGTCAGACCACTTTGCCGATTTTTCGCACATTTCCATTGTAAGATTGGTCTCTTCCTCTCAAATGCCATTCGCAAGAGTGGCGTTACACCCCGGGGCCTTAACCGGCTAGAGCGGCGGGCCCCTAACCTCTAGGTGCTCTCAACAAAAAATAACTGCAACAAGTTATTAAGTAATATTTAACAAATAAGAGCGTTTTGGAGTCACAGAAGTGTCTCAGAATCCTATTTTGAGACATCAGATCCGCTAAAAACTCTCTACTGACAGCCCGGCAGGCTGGCCCCTAGCGCACGTTGACGGCCCATAGTAGGTTTGCAGACAACATTCTATAACCTTTAAAACTAAAGAATATGAAAAGTAATAATTGACGGTAAAAGTTGACGATACATTTTAGAATCAATAAAAGCGTATACATATGGAAGAATTGCTGTTCTAATTCCAATTATTATTATTATTACTATTAATTTCTTCCTTAACATTACTAAAATCTAATCCACCAACTATTGGATTTTTTAACTTATTAATCATTAACACGTTAAGGTGACTTAAAAACTTAAAATCATAATCATGCATTTGTCTACTGACGTTAGTCTGTTAGTACAAGTAATAGGTCGTATGCTTGGAAGTTAGATTTGATTTCGTAGAGACAGTTCCTATTATATAGAGAGTGAGTATTTCCATGTCAAAAGTTAGTTCGAGTTGGCAGGAAAGATAATATTGCACCAATACGAGGTGGTCAGTGGGGTTCTGAACTTTAGGGAAAGTCGAGGGGAGGTGGAAGTTTCTGAAATAAATGTTTAAAAAATTAATTTCGATCTTTCAATTTAACAGTTTAATCTTAATTCTAATCTGTAAATTTTAATCTTTATATTAATCAAAAAATTAGAACGGCATATTTGGTTGATGAATTAGTAAACTAAGTAAAAAAATTCACCAATACATCTTTAAAAGGACGTACGTATGGTATAAATGGTATAAAGATTGAATGTAGCCTAATGAAATTAATTTAAAACTTTGAAAGGTTAGCCCATCAAAAATTACATCATCAGATCATAGACGTGAAATTTAAAATGAGTGCAGTACCTGCAAGCTTGTAGTCTAAGAAATCGGATGTGGTAAAAACAAATGTGCCAGATTTTAGAAGAACTCATACTGTCGTTTAGTATTTGTTTTTTTTTTCTCTAGGGAAATGACGTAACGAGATGGAAAAAAACAACTAAATATATTCGTTATCTACGAAGTTAGATCGGTAGATTGAACATATTGTGTCTGTATTACCGTCAATTGTTTTAAAATAGTTGAGAAACGTCGTTTGCTCTCAGCTTCCTTATTTTTTTGTTTACTCCCGACAAATCCGATTGTACACATTTCCAACAGATGCAAGATACAAACAACACTGTCGTTTGCTAAAGGCTTCGCTTACTTTGCCTATTTGACATGTTGAAAGTGGTTTATATTTAAACGCCTCCTCTTTCGACGCTTCTGTGTGGGTTTCAAGTGTTTTGAAGCTCATATTTTAACAGCGAGAGCCAAGTGAGTGTCGCCTTGTACCATCCATTGTTGTCTATTTACGCAAAGCTTTTGTTAGGTGTTGGATGAATGGGTTTGGCCCTTTGTTACCGCTTTTGTGCCTCTCTGTATTTAACACTACATTCAATAGCCATCTACCAATTGATACTACTGATGATCTCGAAATGCACAATAGCGTTGCGACATGACGGTTAGCCTGAAATAAGGCATTAGCTCTTGGATAAGTGTATGATTTGGGCATGTCATGAATTGTTAGTCTGTCAGTATAAGATTATTTACTCGATGTAACGGATTTTATTCTCCAACTGGACATTACTTTAGGAATAGTTCTACCAAAAGCCCTCGAAAGAAACACTCTGAAATGTATCATGACTGAAATAACTTGCATTCTGTTCCACATTCCACCGATGACATAATACATAAAAGTACCCATTCTTGGGGGTATTTCAAAGTACCCAGTTTTTCGGGTAAAATTAGTTTAATTGTTTTAAAATCTTAAAAAAAATTGCAAAACTTTCAAGACAATGAATTGGTTGAGAATTAACCATTTTAGAGCATCTTGAAATCTCAGGCACTGATAATTATGCAAATTGTTATCTATTTATGTGATGTATAATCCGTGATGACCTTTGTATTTTCTTTAGTTAATTTTTTGCACTTTTTATATTTCTCTCATTCAGTCAATTCTTTGAAGTAGTGTAGCAAATTCTGACCAGTCTGCCATTCTCTACCATAACCCAAATTTAATTTCAGGAGAAACAAACAAGTTCCCATCATCATTAGTATATGAGTTGACCTTGGTCTGTTAGTATTTTCATTAGTCAGTTCTTTGTTTTTTATGTTTCCCTAAATTCATTGTAGTGATGTAACAAATTATGACCAGTCTGACAGTTTCTACCATATAGCCCAAATGAAGTTTCAGGAGGAATAAACAAGTTCTCATCATTTTCAGCAGTTCAGTTACTGAGATTTAGGAAAGTAATTTAAAGAGTTACCTAAAGATATTGAACTGTCTACCAGTCATACATCACAAATATATTAATATATTAATATGGGCCGCGGAGCAATATTTTAGGTAGGAGGGGGAGGAGGGGGCACGCATGCTTGAAACGACTAATCTGAAAGACGGAAATGCAAAATCAGTGAATTGGTAAATAATCAATCTCTTTGGTTACTTTCTAACTTACACCCCCTCCCCCCTCCTTTAAAAAAATAGTTTCGACGTGACATTGCTACAAATGCTTATTTTGTTATGAAACATGGGAAAACAAATACATGTGATCATGTCAGCGGCGTAGGAAGATGTTTGACATTGGCTGCCACATTTGATTTTTGTCCCAATCTGCCAACAATCCAAAAATGTATAAATCTCTTACCACGGTTCAAAAACTATCATTGTAAAGGGAGGGTTCGTTAAATGGTTGCACATTTTTGAAAAATTTTGCAACATATCCAAAAAATAGAAGTGAATTTTCCAAAAATTAAGGAAATTTCACGACATTTTAAGCAAATTTCGCAAAAATGGAAGTAAATATTACGAAAACTGAATGAAATTTGCCAAAAAATTAAACAAAACCTTTCGAAAATTGAAGAAGATTTTCCCCAAATTGAAAAAAACTTAACTTTCCTCAAATAACTTCATAGAAATGAAGGGAAATTCACAAAAAATTGCAGCAAATTCCGTGAAAATGAAAGAGCTTTTACGAAAATCGAAGGCGATTTCTTAAAAATTGAAGATTTCTGGAAGAAAAGTTGCCATGGAATCTGACTCTTCAACTTCAATTCGTTAGACCTTCATTTATTGGGTGGCTAAAATGGTACTTGGCGCCCCCTATAAAATATGGAGGGAGGCTTGGTTTGCTTGTTTCCTACGACACCAGGTCACTGTACGTTGACGTTGTTCGTTTAGAGTTTTAAACAACGTATAGTATTTTAATCAAATATTTTGCCAACTTCATTCACGTTTTCAGTTTTCATGGCCTTTACTTCTTAAAATATAATCACGCCCTCATCAGATGAAACATATTATTTCATCTCATTATCAGTTTTTAGCGGACATGATCCGCTGTTCGCGGACATGATCCGCTGTTCATTTTTTTTGCAACAGTAATTGTTACAAAATTTTAGGTCACCCTATTATGAATTGCGAAAAAAGTGGAGGGGCGCATGCCACCCTTCCACCCCTACTTCGCAGCCCATGATTAATAATATATCAAACTTTGATCAGCCATGCATACTTCAGAAGTAAAGGTCCTATTTAAAAAAAAAATGGGTTACTCTTTGAAATAATGTAGAATATTTGACGCCGTGTTCTTAGACCTTAACGGACATGAAATAAATAACATTATATAAGATAGTGATATTGACAGTGAATATCAAACGCATGATTCTAATGTTGGTATAACTGTATAACCGAGTTCAGAGGGTACGATATATCCAAATAAGATACGATTCCATGTCAAAACAGGGAGATGCGGTCATATACACTTCGTGGTCAAAATTACTTCCTCCTGTATTTTTTTAGTGTACGTACATTGGTATACACAAAACACTGCACTACCTATAAAATACTATTGGTACAATTTTACCAGAAAGAAAGGAGCTTATTTTGCAGCCAATAAAGCTCGCATTTAGTGTGACGCATGAAGAGATGATAAAAGAATTTCGCAATAAATCTGCTGGCTGGTGGAATAAGACCTTAAACTCCTTTTGACTACACCCATCATTCTTGCCTAATACTGTTTTGTATTTCCGCCCACACAAATCTTTGTCCAACAACACAAGGACCAGTTACTTCTATAGTGTCTTTTTATCTTTTCAAAATGAGTCAGCTTTAGACAGTTAAACATGATACCAATGCATGATGGGAGGAAGGGATGACTTACATCATCTGATCATACATCATTATTAATAAATGAGTCAGCTAAAAATATGTTTACATCTGTGCGGTTCTGATTAAAATGAACTTTCGAAGATGTTAAAATTTTGGAATTTATTTTGAAGTAGGATACCCCTGCACACGCAAGACTTCTTTCAATGTCCACTTGGCTCGACCTGAACAGGATGCAGAGAGACAGTTGGACAGGGATTTTGCCTACCAAAGGTGGAGGAAAGGGAAGGAGGGAGGGGGAATACACCATCGAATTTGCTTATTGAACGTGGAGGGGAAAAGTATACGATACAAACAATCACCATCAAAGTTACATCAATAAGGAAGAAGTGTGGGGTCACACCCGTCTTCCCTAGTCCCGCTTATGCACAAGAGTGCCGGGAATTATTTTTTGTTTTTTTAAGTGCACTCTAAAGGAGGAACGATCAAATTTGGACCGAAACATGGTCAAATCTCATCGAACCAACTTTGGTCAAAATTGCACAACAAATTTGACAACAATGTGGTCAAATATGTCAACTACTATATTATGGCCAAATTTGACCATGTTATGGTCGTTCAATTTTGAACAAAGATGGTTCGGCGAGAGTTGACAAAGTTATGGTCAAATTTGACCCTTTTTTTTTTAGAGTGTGTATGGGAATCATAATTACGTAAACTTGCGTTTTTGAGCGACGGCGAAATTAATTTTTCAGATGCGCGGTAAAAAAATGTATACGAGAAAATTTTAAAATACGAGATGAACGTTTTTTTCTTTCAAAATTGTAAGGTTGTATACGTGGAACGACGAAAAAGGTGCATGCAGAAAACGACTGGGTGGGGCGTATGGGAAGGGGGATTCCTCATTAAATCTATCATATGTATTACTATGTGTTTTGAAACTGAAATTAAATCAAAGTTCTATATGTTTCTTTAACAATCTTTTCAAGGACTGTAAGTTTTGCTTGACATTTTTTAGGAGAAACTTGTAATTACGACAGAAGCATTTTTGGAGGTGGGGAGGTTAACACAAAAGTTAACACATAAATTTCCTTTCTGGAAATTTGCATGTTAGAACCCAATCAATGTCAACTTCAATAAGATTAAGCTTGCGGGAAGAAGATTAGAAATGTCACTTAGCAAACCTCAAGAAGTAATTACGTTAAAGGCCAAAAATGGGAAGAAAAATAAGTATTCAAAACTTTAGGGGCCTATGTATTTTTTAATTTTGCAGAAAGTTTTGTGTGGGTGTGTGTGTGTGCGGGGGTGGTGGTGGGGAAGGGTGTGTGGAGTTAGTGAATACAGATTTAATTTGGACAAAAAATCATGCACGACTTGATTAAATATCAGGGTCATGTCCTCCTGTGACTCGGCATGATGATGCAAATATATACTTGGGCACTGATCTATAGCCAAGCAGAGATGTCAGATATGCTGTTTCAATCATTGATTTATCAGAATCATGGCTCATAAATTTAACAGTTAAATTAGCAGAGAGAGCATTTTTCTCCCACGTTTTCAGTTGCATGATTTCTTCGTAAAATGTGATTTTATGATTTTGCTCTTATGTAGGCAAATTTTATTTTGTGATTTAACCCTCACTTTCAGTGGGTGGGTCCATGGTTCTGCTGATATATCTATTTGCCTATATGCTGGGTCCAACATTTTTCAAGAGGGGAAAGACTTGTTTTGATCCAATAGGAATCCTTCTTATTTGCAAATTTTTGACGGATTTACATTAAACTGTGGTACGCGTAGAAAAAAATCAGTCGGGCAAAAAAAGTGCATGGCTTAGTATTGAAACAGAGTTTAAGAAAATAATTATACCTTTGTTTTTGTTTGCAAAATACAAAATACTTGTGAAAATGTTTTTGATAAATTCTTACTTTTTTGCTCCCTAAAACCCCCGGGGGCGTAAATACCGGGGAGTGTGTAGGGTGGATGGGGAAGGGGGTGCCACACCCCCAAAGTTTGAGACTCGTCGGTATAAAATTTGAAATTAGTCGGTAAATCTGGTATCAGGTCGGTAAAAATACCGATTTTCATTATTAACTTCTTTACAGGAAGGCAGTTTTTTTTCTTTAAATAGGATGCTAATTTGAGGCCGTCGATAAATTTTATACTTTATACCCCAATCAAAATGGTACTTACGCCATTCCTCCCCACCCCCTCCCCTCTCTTCTCTCCCCTCCCTTGGACGGATACGGATCTAAGTCGGGCAGAAATGTAGAATGACGGGTGCACTTGTATCATTTATCAAAATATCTCTCAGTCATACCCAAACAAACCAGATATCCGAATCATAACCTCTCGACCGCCGACTCGGCACATGATGCTGACAACATCATTTTAAGTCACTCTGGGGCAAAAAAAACTTTAAACCAACACTTCACAATTTTTCACGAATTTTCTCAATTTTGCAGGGGAAATTTCGAAATGTATCAGTTTGTGTTGATTTTCCGAAATTTATCACTGCGCATCTAATACAATCAATCTTCAGGGCTTCCGGGGCTTCGCCCCCTGGACCCCTACCAAAGGCCCCTTAAGCGGAACTTCTTCTTCTGGATCCCTACTCTTACTTCGCCCCCCGCCCGACCCCACGATTTACATTTCAAGACTTTGCGTTAATTTTCAGCCATTTTGGGACATCAAAAACAAGAAATCTTTAGACCAGGCTTCTTCCATGAACCCCACAATTTTGGCAGTTTTCTCAATTTCAGGGGAAATGTCCTCATACTGTCTTATGCCTGTTTAAAAATTGTAACCCAAATGCTTATCCAGTTCTCTGAGTAGATTCCAACATTTGAATTTGAAATTGTTCTTTTCATCACTTAGATTTTGGAACTTTGTCAGCTTATGTTGATGATTTTGAATAATGTTTTGGACATCAAAAAGAAACATTCTTTAGAGCTTCCGGAGCTTGGCCTCTGAGCACCTTCCAAAGCTTCGTCCACATAGCCCATGACTCCACAATTTTGACCGAATTTTCTCTATTTTCATGGCAAATTTCTCTTCTGCCTATTTTTATTCGAGTAGACATTTACAAACAATAGAATCTAAAATTATCTTCTCTTCCAGTTTTCAGCACTTACATTTTGGAAACTTGTGTTGATTATAAACCATTGTCGGATTGTGGGGCATCATAATTAAGAAATCTTCAGAGCTTCCGGGGTTTTTCAGAGACACTTAATGACGGATTGAAGATCAGTTTTCTTAAAAAGTCTATATAAAATTTGATATTTTCTTAGAAGATAACTGTAAAATGATGAAATTTTCCAATATTCTTCATAGATCATAAAGCGTTTCTCTTGTAGCACTTGAGATCTAAAATCCTTAAAATTCTTTAAAATATTTGGGCACCAACAGTTGTATCAGGCATGATTACTAAATTCCACCTTTATTATTGTGGTCATTTGCATAAAGTTGATACAGTATATGAACTGACCAGACTTTTTTATTTATTTAATATGCTTAGTCAGGGAGTGTGACAGGATGTGATTGCATATGGACATAGGGAGGGACGCCACGTGGGACATGGAGGGGGGCCATGAGGGACAGGCATATGATATAATATATACCATGTGGTATACACCAAGGGCTATATCAGGCATAATTATTTGACTCCACCTTTAAATTCTTATTCAACAACTTATTTGTATATAAGTTATTATATGAACTGACACTTCCATACATAGTATGCTCAATTAGAGACTGATAGCTAGGATGAGACTTCTTATGGAGCCTATTGGACGTCATGTGGGACATGGGGTGGGATACCATGTTGGACATGGGGTGGGATGCTATGTAGAACAGGGTGGAATACCATGCTGGACATAGGGTGGAATGCCATGGGATGGAATGTCATATGGAACATGGGATGGTATGGGATGTCATGTGGGACACCCTATTTCAACAAGTCATTTGAATATAAGTTATTATATGAATTGACACTTCCATACATAGTATGCCCAATCAGGGACTGTGATTGCTAGGATGCGACTTCTTATGGAGGCTATGGGATGTCATGTGGAACATGGGGTGGGATGCCGTGTGGGACATGGGGTGGGATGCCATGTGGAACAGGGTAGAATGCCATGTGGGACATGGTGGGATGCCACGAATAACACAGAGTGTGACATAGGTTGGGATGCCATGTGTAACATATGTTGGGATGTCATGTGTGACATAAGTTAGGATCCATGTGTGACATGGGTAGGAGGCTATGTGGGACATAGGGTAGGAGGCCATGGGAACATAGGATGTGATGCCATGTGGGACATAAAGTAGGATGTCATTGGGACATTGGGGAGGGATACCATATGGAACATATGGTGGGACATAAGGTGGGATGCCATGTGGAACATCACGTGGAAAGCCACTGATGCAGGACACAGTGAGAGATGTCATGTGGGACATAGGGAGAGATGCCATGTGGTGCATATGGTTGTATTAATGTGGAACATACATGTCGGATGAGATCCATGTGGGTCATAGGTTGGGATGCCATGTGGAACATATGGAAATGTCATGTGGGTCATATGGTGGAATACCATATGAGACACTGTATGGTGGAATGCCGATTGGGAGATATGGCGAAATGCCATGTGGGACAAGGTATGAGATGTCATGTGGGACATGAGGTGGGATGTCATTTGGGACATGGGATGTGATCCATGTGAGACATGGGGTGGAATGCCATGTGGGTCATAGGATGGGATGCCCTGTGGGACATATGATAGCATGTCACGTGGGACAAGGGATGGGATGGGATGTCATGTGGGACATGGGATGGAATGTCATGAGGGGCATTGGGTGGCATGCCATATGTGACATGGGATGCCATGTGGTACTTGGTGTGAGATGCCATTTTTATAATTGGCCGGGTCATAAGATATGGGTGTCAATTTGCATGGGCATACGAACCATGACGGTATTTACCGTTCTAGTCTTGAATTTTGTTAAGTTTTTAGCTATTCTACTACCCCGGCGTCGTCGTCTTCGTTGGCGTCTGGTAAAGTTTTGATTAAAAGTTTTCATAACTTAACTTATGAATGGTGTACATTCATGTGACTTGGCTTATGGGTAGAGGACATAAGTACTGATCAAATGAGCATGATTGGAGGGTTGTGTGTGCATACATGTTAGCTTAATTGCATAGCAATGAAAATATTTGTCAGGTTAAAGTTTTTGGTTAAAGTTTTCATAACGTAAGTTATGAATGGTGTACATTCATTCAACCTGGCATATGTGTACTGTTCAAGTGAGCATGAATATAGGTTGTGTGTGCATACTAATTAGCTTATTTGCATAATAATGAAAACATTTGTATCTATGATATCTCTCAAATTAAAGTGGATGTGGCCATTTTGTTTGCACAAATGATCATATATGTGAAGAGCATCGTCTACACTTAATGTTGAGGTGAAGTGTGCATATTAATTAGGTTATTTGCATAACAATAGACTTTCGTACAAAATGTTTAACATTCATGAGCGCATAACTGAACTTATGAATGATGTACTTTTATGTAACTTGGTACAGAGGTAGAGGACATGGGTACTGTTCAAATAAGCATAATCAGGGGGTTGTGTGTGCATATTAATTAACTTTTTTGTATAACAATGAAATACTTGTATTTATGATACCTCTTACCTCTTAAATTTAGTGGGAGTGGGGATTTTGTTTTACACAAATGTTCATATATGTGAAGAGCATTGTCTACACTTAATGGTGAGGTGTAGTGTGCATATTAGGTGGGTTATTTGCATAACAATAGACTTGCGTACATAATATTTAATCTGAGATAATAACTTGCTAGCTGGTTCAGTGTTAGAGGGAACTGGTACTGTTCAATTAAGAATGATTGTAGGATTGTGTGTGCATAATAATAATCCTATTTGCATAGCAATGGAAATATTTGTATATGTGATATCTCTTGAATTTAAGTGGGTATGATGATTTTGCTTAAACGAATAATTATACAGTATATGTAAAGAACATTGTTCACACTTAATGGTGAGATATAGTGTGCATTTGCTACAATATGTTTGACCTGAGATCAAAAATATATTGCTTATGACTTAATAACTTCACATTTTTAGTTTTGTTATGATATTGATATTCCTGGCATAAATAGCAAACAAAATGTTTGTCTTGCCATGAATAAAGAAGCAAATAAAAGTTTCCTCGCTTTTAAAGAATGTTAAATTAGGGGTTTGTAAAATATAAACAATAAGCAGAATGTGGGGTAGAAGATGACATGATAATAAAGTAGCTTAAGGAATTAGGATGAGGTCATGCAGGACAGGGTGGAATTGTATGTAAGGCAGGGTGTGGTGGGATGTTGGTCAGGATGTGTTGGCATGTTAGACAAGGTGGATTGGCATGTGGAACAGGGTGGGTTGGCATGTGGGACAGGGCGGGTCGACATGTGAGACAGGGCGGAATGGCATGTTGTGGGATGTCATCTGGATTTCAGTTGCATGTGGGTCATGCAAGTGGTGAAATGACATACAGTATCTTGTTTTCAGGTGTGATTACATGGAGCATAGACGTGGGAAGACATTTGGGACAGGTTGGGGTGGGATGTGAGACAGTCTGAAATATGCATTATTAGCGGTAAGGGGATTTCTATCGTTTCCAATGTCTAGTTTGCCATACGTTAAGCAATATTGTTTCGCATAATTTTGTTTTAATGTTATTGTACATTTGTCATGCTGCTTGACTTTGCTTGACACACATATTTTCCTAAATTGGATGTTGTATTACAATCCAGGATGTAGTTCTGGGAATGTGTAGGGGCTGGGGAAGGTACAGGTTGGAAAGGGGGTTGAATGGCATTCTTTCATTGACATTGCCAACTCAGGGCCTCTCCTTTCTTTGTTATTTTACTGATATAACTAAAAGAGGTGTTGTAGTTTTAAAGACTGCTAGGTTTTACATAATTTCTGAATTAATGGGTGAGGTAACCTTGAGCTTTTTCAAAATATCTGGAGAAAAAAAAGATATTTTGAAGCTTGTAGTGCAAATGAAAATGTAAGTGCATCTTTCAAAGCTCAAGTAATTTGAAACCATCTGCCCCTGCTACCCTGTTTCTGTATTTCTGTATATACTTCCATCTATAAGCCCATTCTCTATACTAGCTGTGAACAGTCGAGCATACTGTCCTTCCGACAGTACTAGTTAAGAAATTGTCTTCAATATTCGTGAAATTTGCTTTAAATTTCGTGTAATTTTATTCAGTTTCTTAAAAATTGCTTCAATTTTTGTGCAATTTTCCTCATTTTGGGGTAATTTGCTTCAATTTGTGAACAATTTTCTTCATATCCGGGAAATTTCTTACATTTTCGTTGTATTGGCTTTACTTTTTGTAGAATTTTTTTTAATTTTCGTGAAATTTACTTCAATTTTTGTGCAAATGTTTTCATTTTTGGGAAATCTGATACAATTTTTTCCTAATTTTCCTCCAATGTTCGGGAAATTTCCTTTTTTTTGGGGGGAAAAATCTTCGACTTTGTGGAAATGGTGCCAAATTACCTATATTTTCAATAATTGGACGACTTCCGCCACCCCCCACCCACCTCTCCCGCCCGCGGCTTTACAAATAGTGTTTGGACAGGACTGATATATAAGATACTCATTCATTTTGGTACTGAAGTTTCTTGGAAATTTTTGATCAAATCTGCCCCCTCCCCACCCTCAGTATTAAATACTCTCCTACGCCGCTGCTTTAAAGGCTTCCCCATGAACCCAACAATTTTTCCCGAATTTTCTCAATTTGCAGGGAAATTCTGCAAATACTTATCTGAATAAATGTAAACAAATGTGAAATTGTATTTTTTTCATCACTTACAATTTGGAAAATTGTGTTGATTTTAAACATTGTGGCATAAAAATCAAGAAATCTGCAAAGCTTCCCGGGCTTTGCCCCTAGACTCAAGTTAATTGCAAGGCTTCGCCCATAAGCCCCACAATTTTGCCCGAATTTCAATGTACAGGGACAATTTCCCCTTACTTGTTTAGAAATGGTAACCCAAATGATTATCCGAGTATATTTTAACATTAGAATAAAAATGGTCTTCTTTTCATCATCAAACTATAAAACTTTGTAATGATTTTCAACCATTTTAGAGCATCAAAACAAGAAGTCTTTGGAGCTTCGGGGTTTGCCTCCCTCGACCCCAACCAATGCTCGCCCTATATAGGCCTTGCTAGGGGACAGTTAGCGAGCACACGTTGTTAGGCAGTACCACGTTTGACATTTCAGTTCCATCGCATTGGTGGGAGGAGGGGAGAGGAGGGGGATGGGGTTAATCTGTCCCCAACTTCTATATTGTGTGATTGTTTATAGACACACGTATATCTTTTATAATAAGTCGGGAAAATGCAAATTTTCGTCGGGTAAATTTGGCATACACCCGCCTGGCCTTAAAGTTACGCCCTGCTTTCCCATTGTACCCTACCACCCGCCTGGTTTAAAGTTACGCCCTGCTTCCCCATTGTACCCTACCAGGGCTTCGCCCCTATACCCACTATTGCACCCGAATTTTCTTAATTTTCAGAGAAGTAGTAGTCTGTTAGTAGACTTTATCGTTAGAATTGTCTTTTTTTTTATCAGTTGAATTTTGAACATAGTGTTTGCTTTTAAGCCATTTTGGGGCATAAGAAATAAAAAATCTTCAGAGCTTCTGGGGCTTCACCTCTAGCACAATTAGCCTCTTTCGCCCCCTGAATAACATTAAGGCCCTTAAACGGGCCACAAGACCCCGCGTAGCGACACGTGCGCAATACTGCCTTTGGCTACTATGCCTTCCCACTTGCCCCTCTCACCCCCTCTCCCACACACACACACACACACAAACTCTAGTAAAGCCACTGCTCAAAATTGAAGGTTTAGTCACAGATTCAGGTGAACTTCCTTTGATAATATATTTTCGAGTCGAGCAAAAAGTCACTGCTCCCTAAGCATTAGGTCCCATACGGCCATGGGTAGTGATCATCCTCTCTCTTTGATTTGATTTAATGGGGTTTTCTGTTGGTAATATCATGGAACTCAGTTAATAGCTTCATGCTTTCACTTAGTCATATCAAGATCTACCTTGTTGCGCCGTCGTCTGGCAGGTTGTTTCGCGGGATGTTTAAAAGGACAGCTCCAGAAGATAAGACTATTCGGCAAAGAGAGTGTGATGAAAATTGATACAACTATTTGAAAGACAAAATATGTCTTGATAACTGCATTTTGAAATCATTTAATTCCATTAAGATTGGGAAAATAATCAGAAAGTGACTCAATGAAATTTGAAAGCCTGGTAGTGGTTAGGCCCTAGGCCTATGTCGCAAAACCAGTATGCGAGTGTAAAAGAAGTTTAAATTATTCGGGAGTTTTTATCTTATTGTAACTTTCTGGTTAGATTAAGCAAGAATGTCCGTTAACTCTTAAATGCCATCTTGTACAGTAGAGACGTATTATTTCATAACTAACCTTAAGCCTAGACTTAGGGACATTAACATAGGCTAGTACAGGCTGCATTGAGGTGGTCGGTTCGACGTAGCCGTGTAGGCTACGGGCTCAGTGCGGTTTTGCCAAGTTAAAGGGGAAACTTTATCATTATATAGTCAATGAGATATTTTTTATGAATACTTGTGTCGCCTTAGCCAGTCAGCGAAAATGAATGGTAGTCATTTATATTGGAAACTACTGTCTAATACACAACATTTGTTAAGAAAAATAAATTCTATGGAGTATTTTTAGCAAATTAATGTCAAAAAAATATCATTAAAAAAACTATCATTATAAGTCAATAAGATATTTTTCATGAATACTTGCGTCGCCTTAGCCAGTCAGCAAAAATGAATGGTACTCATTTATATTGGAAACTACTGTCTAATACACAACATTTGTTAAGAAAAATAAATTCCGGGAGTATTTTTAGCAAAATGACAAAAAATTAGTTTTTTTCTTATTGACTGCATTGATAACTGACTGACTAAAGTTTGAGATCGTCAAAAAAGCATTGTTACGTCGTCGTGCACCACAACATTCCCGGATGTCCGACCTCCAGAATAGGAAAAACCTCCAATTTTGGTTAGCTACTGTAGGTCGTAGGCAGATAAAATATGACTGTGTTCTGTAGCCATATGCATCAGCTTTACAAAGTATTGCAAGTAGTGTGTAGCATGTAGGGCATACTGAGTGAGACGTTTATCTCACTAATTAGGTCTAGACCTACTTTAATTAAACCCTTGCATCCTCGGTCATTAAACCCTTAGAAATTGCAAGATAAATTCTTAACAATCCATTCTTTGCAAAAATTGTTGAAAAACTTCAGTCTCAGTAAAACTAACAGTTAGTGTAGGCCTAATGTTAGGCTTACCAGTCAAAATGTCCCTTTGCCGAAATGGGTTTCTTACCTAAGAAGGCTTAGGCCTAGGTTTTGTGTTTCTAATTTATTGGAGTTTCTTGATGATGTTACTAAACTACTTGATTCTGGTCATAATGTGGATGTTATCTATTTAAATTTCCTTAAAGCATTTGATAAGGTTCCATTGGGCAAGCTCATGATGAAAACACTAAAAACACTTTGTGTGGAGGGAAAGTGTGCCAGTTGGATATATTTTTGGTTAGTTAATTGACAGGTCACAACGAGTTGTTGTTAATTGTGAAGTATCTCCATGAAAGAAGGTTACAAGTGGTGTACCTCAGGGTTCTGTACTGGGTCCGCTACTTTTCCTAATTTTCATTGATAATATTGATGTTTCCCTTGGCCTCAGGATTTGTAAATTTGCTGATGACACTAAGCTATACATGCTTGTTGATGATGCTAGGGATTCTTCACTTTTGCAAACTGATCTGGATAAGTTAGTTTCTTGGTCCCAAACATGATGGCAGATGTCTTTCAATGTTGATAAATGCAAACTTATTCATTTTGGTCAGAGCAATTTGGCTTTTGATTACTGCACGAATGGTTCAAATCTTGGTTGTGATGATCAAGAAAGGTATCTAGGTGTTGTCATTAATAGTAATCTGAAACCTTCTAAACAGTGTGCTTCAGCAGCTGCAAGGGCAAATAGGATGCTTGGTTTGATTAGAATGCAATTTGTTTTCTTGTTGTCCTTAATTTGTATAAGCAGTTAGTCAGGCCTCACCTTGAGTATGCTATTCAGGCTCAGGGTCTCTTTTAAAAGAAGGATAAGCTCATTTTGGAGCAGGTTCAGCGAAGAGCCAATAGACTTATTCCCGAGGTAAGGAATCTCTCTTATAAATCTGGGTTGCGAATTCTTGGTTTGACCACGCTTGAGTTGAGAAGAGTACATGGCAATATGATCAGGTTTTTAAGTTCCTACTGGTAGTGATGCTTTGACTTCTTGTTATTTCTTGCATGTTTCAACTAATCCTCATGTGACATGTGGTAACAGTTCGAAGTTGACCAAAGAGTTCTCATGGATAGATATTCAGCGTTTTAGCTTTTCGCAAAGAGTTGTTAATGAGTGGAATGGTTTGTCTGAGTGGGTAGTGAGCTCCAATTTTGTTCACAATTTCAAAGTCAACATTGATAAGTTTTTTACTAACTCTGGGCGTCTTGGATTTTTTTGTTTGTTTTTGTGGTGGTGTTACTCTGGACTTTTTATGGGGTGACTGACCCTTCTAAGCCCGTAATCTTGTTATGTTATGTTATCCCCAGTACCAAAACCTTCCCACCCTGTAAAGTCAAAACATCCCCAGGTAAAGACGTCCCCGTCTACATTCAATATGAATTTTGAGGTATCTTAAGTGTACTGGAAAAAGAAAATGATTGTAGGCTTATACCTACATTCAGTTTTTGGACATCAGTTGGCCATTTTTGAATTTTTATTTTAAAAATTTGCTCTTTAACTACAATAAGTTGGTTTACTGTTGCGTCTGTAAGGTGGGGACGTTTTGGTTTTTAATGGGGACATTTTGGTAGCAAAAAAGTGGCGGCGTTTTGATAAAGGGACATTTTGACTGGATACCAGGCCTACAGTCTAGGTGCAATATTGAGGAAAATATGAAGCTATTCTGAAAGCCATATTAGACTTAAAACAGCTGTTTGTTTGCACCCTCCATTAAATTGATTGAGATAAATAATTGATAAATGACTTAAGAACAGTTAAAATATATTTGGAAGGCCAGATTGCATAGTTTGTTTCTAGTGTGGAAGATCTTCCCTGCTAATTTTTGATTGACAAGATATTTTCATGATATTGGTGCAGTTATAATTCTAGGCACACACTTTTGATTGATTCTAGATGAACATCTTTCAATACATTTTTGTTTTCTTCATTTAAAAGTTTAGAAAAGTCAAGTTCTTGATAGCCTAAACACAGAAAAACTTCTTCATATTGCAACATCAGCCTTTTGTGAGATAGTTTTGTATTATTTCGCTATCAATTAGATGATTATTGGTGCACATTTTCTGGATATTGGCACACATTTTGTAGATCTTGGTGCACATTTTCTAGACACATGTAGGCACACATTTTTAAGAAAAATTATCTTCTGTGCACACTTGGCAAACTATGTAGTCTGGTTGGATGGGTATTTTTACATTAAATTTCAGATTTGTTCATGATCAGATGATAAATTGATTTTAGTAATACAAATGACTGGCATTTCCTTTTTTTTTTTTCAAAAAGTGTCTCAAATTTTCCTCATTTTGCAACCATTTGTTTTAAAATTTATTTTGCAGGAAATAGTGCATGACGCTTTTAGGTCGTTTATGTTGATTTTAAAGTCATAGTATTGTCTAACATTATTTTGAAGAGCGAATGAATTCTGGAACATTTTCTTGAAGGCAATCTTTTTCATTTTGAGGAACATAAATTAGAAGTGTTTTGTTGAAGCAGCACATTTTTAAATTGCATTGGAATGCATAGGTATGCTACCTGGCTCATAAATTTCAGCACCCAAACCCTTACCTTCTAATTAGTTAGATCCTTGGGGTCTACATGTACCTTAAGTCTGCTGCAAGCAAGCAGTTTGCTTCAGGCCTACAAGCCTAAGCTTAGAAGTATAGAAATTGCCTGAAAATCCATGACAAAATGTACCTTTAGAATTGTCCTCTTTTTTTATTGTCTCTAGTGTACTTAGCTAATGCTTAATAAAACTTTTTCATTTTTCAGATCTTCCTGAAAACATACAGACGAAAGCGGAGAAGGCATTGGGTAAGTTTACTCAAAATCTGAGCTATTCTTCTTTCATCAGAAATATGTGGAGGTAACCAGAGAGATGTTTTGTTTCATAAAATCCGAATTTTGTTCAATTTTTTTTTTTGTTTTGCCCCAAATTGGTCAGCTAATTTTTAAGTTTTAATTCTGCAGAAAATAGTTACAGGGGATGTAAATTAGACCTTATAATACATTAAAGAGGAGTTGAGTATTTAAATATGAATTTAAATTCTAAAGATATCCACATTCTGATTTGGCCTTGATTTATAACAAATGTAGGAAATAGATTACGGTCTGAAGATTAATTGTACGAGTCGGTTCTCCTTGGCAGGTGGTCTCCAAATAACATTAGAGGCAATAAATAGTACAACAATAGAGATAACATGGACTGTGACACCCCCGTCTGCGATGGTATCTATATCATACCAGGAATATGGAGAAACCACCATTTACCCGGTACAAAACAATACATTGGATGGACTGGACAGCCCTGTCTATATCACAGATCTTATAGGAGGAAATATCTACAAAATTATGGTGTCATTTATGGATAAGAATGGGATATCTGGAGAGTTTGTTGTGTACCTGAGAACAGGTAAGTGTTTTCAAGTTACTTCAAGGATTAGTTTAGGTGTCAGGCAAGTCTTATCTTATATAAAAGAGGGAATCAAATGAAACAAAAATAGTGAAGAAAGCATTCAAAAAATCTTTTTCCATTGAGGAGATATATAAGTTTAAAGT
This sequence comes from Chiridota heheva, assembly GCA_020152595.1. NCBI lineage: Eukaryota > Metazoa > Echinodermata > Holothuroidea > Apodida > Chiridotidae > Chiridota > Chiridota heheva. The sequence continues at coordinate 1,256,450 of JAIGNY010000659.1, read as the reverse complement.
TTGGTATTATTTGTGTAGAAATGACTGAAATCAAGACTAGTTGTCATATTATAACCTCAGATTCCTCAAATTCTTTATTTATTCTATCATATTTTGTCCTGCAATTTTATGGCTTTGAACCCATGGGATATGTCAGAAAAGTAGTAAAATTTAATCTATTAAGGGTATTTATATATATACCACCTGCGGAAAGATCTTGGGGAAAATGATTTAAATAGTAAGAAAATTAAATAAACTTTCTTTAAAATACATCAGCAAATGATATGAATGTGAGGATGAAGATGCTAACTTTCCATAGCAGACTTACTACACCAGTAATTTGTGCACAGATAAGACCAGCTTTAATCTTGAATATCTTTTTAAAAGAATGCTTTCTTAGAAGTCCTCTTTCATGTAAGATAAACTTGCTTGACCACTGAACTAATCCTTGCACTGATCACTATGAACAGAGCATCTGTTTGGGTCAAATAACAGCAAAAATAAATTCGATTAATTTCTGGCTATGGTTTTCTGTTTTAAGTGACCTGAACGTTATCTTGGTCAAATTTGACCACTTATATCCAGCAATATGGTTTTCTGTTTTAAGTAACCTGAAAAGTCATCTTGGTCAAATTTGACCATTTATATCCAGCAAATCAACCAATCAACAGGTCTTTGTTCAGCTGCAACTGCAAATAACTGTCACTCAAAACTGAAAAATGATGCAGAAAACTTTGTTTTAGCTTTGGGACTACAGGAAGATTAAACTCCACCTATAAACCAATATTTTGCTCTGCAGTTAAGATTTACTATCAAAGGAGGTGATTTTCTCAGATGATGCAAGTTGCACTGCATTTTTTGCCTAAAATTCCATTTTTACAGTTATTGCAATGACAGAAACATATTCAGACCAAGTCCCAACTCTGTTCATAGTGGTCACGGTTGGTGTTACTAATCCATTTTTTTTGGCTGAACCTCGGAAAATGTGATGCCCAACTGTTTTGAGCAGATTTTGAATCCTGTAGTAAGCGTAGAGTAAATGTTTCATTAGTATCAGAGTAACACCATTAGTAAATTAAAGAAACAAGGCTAAAATGGCCACTACCATACATACTGAAGGCAAAAACAAAATATGATTGCTTTTACATGATACTGTACATGTTCATAGTGACTGGAAGCTTCAATAATCCAAAATGGTGTCCAAATGGCATCAATTATCAGAATACTGCATTTTATACATTAATATTTGAATTTGATGTCAAAAATTCTTTTGAGGTATTCCATCTCAGAATGCTGCTGGTTTTATTTATGCTTAGGGGTTAATAATGTAGATGATAATGTAGATGATTATGATAATCTGTTTACATTATTTAAGTGAAGTCAATAAAGACTGATGTTATATATCATTAATAAATAAATATTCTATCTCTCCCATCTTCTTCTCCTTACCATTTCTTTGTCCTTCTCTCAACCCTCTCTATTCCTCACCTAAAAACCATTTGTTTAGTCAGGGGGTCTTTATTTATGATTTTCTAATTTTCTCTTGGTACATTTGATTCTGACTGTTGCAGTATTGTTAAACGTCTACAAACAAACAAGCAAACAAACAATTTATAATGAAATGTATGTTAAAGGTTCTTTTTGAATTATTCCAGACCAGAAACCTTGTAGTTTATAAACTGCAGGACATTTTCTCAGTTTACATATTTAATTATCATCTGTTAAAAAGCTACCATATCTGTTTTTCATAACTTTCAGTTTCGCAGTGGCCATTTTGGCTGCTATGCTGGATTTCTTCAAGGATTAATAATCTACAGCAAACAATTGCGTACCACATTTTCCAACCATTTTGCCTTTCTGTATCTAAATGACAATACTTTGTAACGAACACTGCAGAGTTAAAGGGAAGTGTGCGCCAGTTGATGAAAGAACCTTCCCTTATCCTTCCTTCTTTATACAAACTTAATATATTTGCTCCTTCTGTTTTTGTTAATGATAAATAGATTTGTCTGATTACTGACCGTAGAAGGTCACCATGTACCAAATTATATGTGAACTTCTATGCTGTGCATAGCAAAGGTTGCTTACAGGTACCTTTAGTGATATTCATGGAAAAGTTCCCTTTCAGTAAATGTACAGTATATCATATATATGTATTAAGATACTGAAATATACAACTGATGTAAGATTTATATTTGTAGGATCATTAAGCAATTCACACCTGAATCAAGTCTTGTCAAATCCTTTCTTACAGAAGGATCATACTGTGTGTATATATCTACTATACCTAATGTTAATGTGCGTAAGTCATTATCATGTGTGCTTTTATGAATTCATACAGTCTCAAAGAAACAACTTGTTGGAAGATCATTACTTGCAATGACAGGTAGGCCTTTTTTGTATGGAGAAACCCTTCTTGCAAATAGCCCATGGAGTCAGTAAACGTTACCTTCAGCATATTCTCTGAACAAAAGAAACAATTCTTGAAGCATGTAGTTGAAAATTAAGTTTTTTTTTCTGTGCTGAATATTGCGATTTTGAAATAATTAGAAATCTCATCTTGTACTTTTTCCATTCAATTTTAGCATATGTTTGATTGAAATGGAATTAATTACAGTACAATTAATTGAAGAAATTCAAGAAATGTCATCAGATATTTTGCAGACCCCAGAGTAATACCTGTTCAATTTTCAGCTGGGTGCTCCTGTAAAAGTAAGAAGAGTAAATAGGGGTATTTGAGTAGATGACTTGATGGGCTGCTTGCAAGAACACTATGGTGTGTGCGTCAGATAATCCTTTGTACAGTTTTATCAGTTATCATGACAAGTGCAAATACATCTGGATGTTGGCATGCAACAGCACCTAAATACAATCAGTTGCATGCATTGAATGAAATCCAAATGGATTTCAAACATGAATGAACAAAACTTTTGCATGATATCAGTGCATGTTACTTTTGGTTTGCTCTATCAGGAATTGCCAACCACATTGCATCCCCAACCACATTGCATGCCCTACCATATTACTTACCTTGCCATATTGCTTGCCCTGTCACTTTGCATGCTTGCCACTTTGCATGCTTGCCACTTTCCATGCTCTGCCAGTTTGAACAATGAGCCTTGGACTGTTTACCTAGATTCTTTAACTTACATGAATCACTGCCTATGGTTTAAGTATAAATAATGTTTCATTGTTTAGACTGAACTGTACTTACTACAAGCAGAGTGCAGAACCCTGATGACATTTGCTTTAAATCACCATCTGACTAATTAGTCTTAAATCATCACAGTTGAATCTTATCCATATCTGGAACAAGATGATACATTAATGCCACCCCAGAAATGACATCATCACTATAAAAGAAAAATATGTGAAAACTTAACAAAATCATAGAGGCCCAGAGTTAGTAAAGAACTTATTATTTTGACTAAATTGTGAACAAAATTAGGGCTAACCACCCACTTATGCAAATCACTTCACTCTCAGAGGCAGTGGAGCATTCAAAGTATTGGAGGAGGGGGATAATGTTAACCACCCACTCATGCAAATCATTTCACTCTCAGAGGCAGTGGAGCATTCAAAGTATTGGAGGAGGGGGCTAATGTGATAACAATATTAGGTCGGGTAACATGATGATGGTGCTGCCCCTGACTCTTCCACAACCCTTTGAATAAAGCTTAGATGCCTGACATCAATTTGTGAGAACCAAATAATCCACTTCAAACTGTGACCATGTGTAGCATAAGAATTAACAGAAACATGCAAAAAATTCAAACAATTAGATATAAGTTTGCATCAATGACCCATAGTTTGTACTTTATAACAGTTTGGATTTGCACTGAGGGCACTATTTCATTTTCACTATAGGGCCATTCTGCAGTCTGTCACATAATTCACAGACTGGGGAATGGCTCTAACAGATTCCTGGGAGACCCCAGGGATCTGCTAGGGCCATTCTGTAGTCCGTTACCTAATTCACAGACTGCGGAATGGCCCTATTTCATTTTGCAATTAACCTGTGCAAGTTTACTGTGTAAGTCTTGAGGATCAAGCCATGCACCCACAGTAGTATTTGTTGTCATAAGTTTTTCAATTGTGTACGTTTGGAATAAAGGCTGCTAAAAGTGTTTTTCAAAAAGATTTTCAGAAAGATTAAATTTGAATCTGGCAGGGGCATCAAAGGAGACCAATGTCTAGTTATCGGCATTAGGCTTCTGCGCCATGTGTGGCTGCAGCAGCTTTAAGGCTGAAGTTTCCATTGTAAAGCACTATAAATATGCATACTTGTGTAGAAAAGCACTATATAAAATTAAAAACCCATAAGTATTATTTTTGTTAGAGCAGATCAAATGCATCTGAAAGGGGAAAAAACCCTGTTAAAGCTGTACTGTGGATGGCAAGTATACACATCATTGATATTATTTTAATCATAGGTGGCATTCTTCAGCTGTATTTTTAGAATTGTAGTACTAGAGTATCCACAGCGTTGCAGTACCGAGCACTGGAGTTTTCATTCCACAACTGTTGTTTGTATTATAATGTTTAATTTATGTTGGGATCTTATGTTTGTGATCTTATGTTTGTAGTTTGTTCTTGTAATCTTTTGGTTTGTAGTTTGTTCTTGTAATCTTATGTTTGTAGTTTGTTCGTGCATTGGAAAATAATAGCCTGGAGTGTGTCTGTTTGTATGCTTGCGGTGAATGTTTACAGTGGTCAAGTATTCACTAGATTACAGTGATCAAGTATTCACTAGATTACAGTGGTCAAGTATTCACTAGATTACAGTGGTCAATTATTCACTAGATTACAGTGGTCAAGTATTCACTAGATTACAGTGGTCAAGTATTCACTAGATTACAGTGGTCAAGTATTCACTAGATTACAGTGGTCAAGTATTCACTAGATTACAGTGATCAAGTATTCACTAGATTACAGTGATCAAGTATTCACTAGATTACAGTGGTCAAGTATTCACTAGATTACAGTGATCAAGTATTCACTAGATTACAGTGGTCAAGTATTCACTAGATTACAGTGGTCAATTATTCACTAGATTACAGTGGTCAATTATTTACACTATTCAGATTACAGTGGTCAAGTATTCACTAAATTACAGTGGTCAAGTATTCACTAGATTACAGTGGTCATTCACTAGATTACAGTGATCAGATTACAGTGGTCATGTACTCACTAGATTACAGTGGTCAAGTATTCACTAGATTACAGTGGTCAAGTATTCACTAGTTTACTTCTTTCAAACTTGGTTGCTCTTTCTAGTTTTTTTCATGACCTGATTATTTTGTGGTGTTATAGTTGAAATGTGTTTTTCAATCTGTTTTGCATGGACTACGTTTTTTGCATGCACACATTAATTCATCATTTTTTTGCTTTCATTTGCATGGCATTGCATGTCAAAAGCACTTAACAGCTCATTAACAATTTAATTTTGCCTTCTAACATTAACTTGCATGGTAATAACCAATTTATGTTAACACTAAACTTTAATGCATGATAAAACTATACTTTAATGTAGTTAACACTACACTTTTATGCATTGTGGGAGTTGCGCAAAGCCTGTCACCTCTTATGTGGTTATAAAGAGACAAGTTGCATAGCGCATTTATGGAAACAAATCACAAGAGGTCAATACAAGCTGTATCGTCATATGGAAGAGCTGTCGACTAAAACGCGATTATCTTGGCGGCATATGTGACCTATGCTAGATTTTTTAAGATAGAGAATTTTACATGCAAACATTCAGTTTAATCCAGCAAAAGCCATGTGTGTAAAACTGTTTGGTTCTTCACAAGTGATGTAGTATATGGTAAGGATTGAAATAAACAGTATGAGAAAAAGACCAATTTTGGTGACGGAATATGGTGGGGATTCTGAAACACCAAGTGTTGTGTAAATTGAAGATCACAATCAGATTTCAAGCACTCAGAATGTTATGATTTACATTTAGGTAGTAAAAATCTTCTCACAGCAGTAAAGAAATGTTCTTGGAAAAAAGAGGTGGGGGGAGATTGTATACCATCATGAATGCCAGATATGCACCTTGAACAACATGGGGATTATTCCTGTTTACAGGCAAGTCATGTATGTTTAAAACCTATCCAAGGTTGCCACAGCTTTAAGTCTTGCAATTAGAATACAGATATTCTGCTGCAGTGTCATTAAAGCTGGTAGTGATTGTAAAGCTCCCAAATAAAATGGCAGTAGATATCAAGTGATGAGTTATCATAATGTTATCATGACTTGATCTTCTCCTTAAAAATTTGTTCCAGCAAATCAAAACCACAAGCTTAACTGTAGCAAATAATGAGACCACTTATCTTAATTAAAATAACCACTCAACCACACAATAAGGACTTCATCTATACGCAACACCAACTTTTACAACAACTCGGGACCAACAGGAGAACAAATACAATGGGGCCATTGATAAGGGAAGTTTGATCCTAATTACTTGTGGTTTTCAGAATGAAGATATTAAAGAGGAAAAATCTGACCCGATGTCTACTATCTGTGGTGTAGCGGTTATCATACATGTCTATAAACCACGAGGCCCTGGATTCAAGCCTGGGTTGGGTAGACACGCCAGTGCACTACAACTGGTTATCAAAGGCCGTGGACATTGACTTGGTTGTCGATGTTATGTCTGTCCGTACGTTGTACCTGTGTTCTCGTCCTGGTCGTATTAAGCGTTTCGTGATAGCATTGTTACTATCATAACCGAATACGCAGGAGACGACCCCGTCATTGTAATTGTGTGTTCACTCACCATCATCATCACTGACCCTATCTGCTTATCTGTCAGGTCGGGTCTGATTGTTTGAAACTTTAAGGAGCACAACAACTATAGTGTTTATCATAGGTTTTACATATAAAATATTATTTACCATATTTGGTAAATAAATATTTCACACTTGGCGAAATTATTTATTAAATATGGTAAATAATTGTTTGCTAAATAATAGTTTGTTAAATAACTTTATTACGCAATTTAAACAGATACTACCTTAGTTGGACTTCAAGTTTAGTTGTTTTGTCTTCAAAAAAGTTCGGGAGTAGTCTGTCAAAAGGATATTACTCTTATAATCTTTTAAAGTGTCATAGCAAAATAAAAGATTAACATACTGTTGCAAGGTACTTCCACACAACATAAAGAACCCATGATACAGTAATGCTTGTCCTAAAGAACCCAAGATACCTTAATGCTTGTCTGGGGTGCATATTTATGACAGTGCCCACTGTATTTTCATGCATGTATTTTTAAGGAATGACCAAACTAACTACTCTTTTCTTATCAGAAGCTCTTATGAAGTGTTTCAAGTAATAATGTGTGCAGGTTGAATGTGGCTTTTTATGCAGTAAACGTCTGTTTTCTAAAACCAGTGGCTCATGTACACAGTATAAAAATCTTGCATTTATTTCTCAAAAGTTTTTTCTGAATTTGAAACGAGTCTTTCCTGGATTTGAAATGCGGCTTTTCTGAATTTGAAATGCGGCTTGTGGTAGCTTTAAAATGTCTTACTAATAAAAATGTTAATTGGACTAAAGCATAGGTTAACAAATTATTGTTGGCTACTTTCCTTCAAGCTATTGTGTTTGGTGATTAAAAAAACTATTGTGATAAATGATTACGGATCATAGTGTGAATAGTGGGTTAACAGTTGCATATTGTTTTGGAATAATGATATCTGAAAATATAAATAAATGTAACATGGTCAATTTTTAATACACATTGATGAATTATCTTGACTGTTTTTAAGATACATGCATGTCAGATGTAATGCTCATGTAGGTGTTGCTACAGTGCTGTCATACTATGATGGTGTAACAGGCACTATGGAAGGATTCAAATTCTCCCTTAGAGGATCACACCAAACTACTAAAGAAACAACAACTTTTGAATCAAATCCAGCAAGTACAAGGGTGTTCTTACTGACATCATGAGGTCACATGACTTGGTTTACATCGCCATTTTGTCGGTCAAAAACACTATCCTTCAGATAATGCATTATCCTTGCTGCCTCCTACCTTAGATAATGCATTATCCTTGCTGCCTTCTACCTCAGATAATGCATTATCCTTGCTGCCTCCTACCAGATAATGCATTATCCTTGCTGCCTTCTACCTCAGATAATGCATTATCCTTGCTGCCTCCTACCTCAGATAATGCATTATCCTTGCCTGATAATGCATTATCTTCTGCCTCCTACCTCAGATAATGCATTATCAAGATAATGCAATCTTGCTGCCTTCTACCTCAGATAATGCCACCTCAGATAATGCAGTATCAATAGAAGGAACATATGATTATTCAACAGATTCTTCCCTGAGCTCTTTGAGATCAAAAGCCTTGCCAGTACAAAGGTAACAAGTACAATGTTACCAAGTACAGGAGAAGAAAGTAATTCACCACAATCTACTGACATTACATCTGTGCCACCATATAAAAAAACGTTAGGAAATACTTTAGGAAGAACATCTGTCACTCAGGAAGAAATGATAATGGACATCTCTTCATCTACTTCAGAAAGACTTTTAGAAACAGCTGCAATGGTAACAATTAGCAAAGTAAAAGAAAGTACTCTTTCTCTCTCTACTGATGTAATATCTATTTTACCGTTCACTTCAGATGACAAAATGTCAACTTTAGGAACTACTTTGGGGAGTACATTTGCCACTGAAGAAGAAACAACGTTAAATGCTTCCATCACAGAAAGTGGAAAGTACATTTGAATCAATTCAAGGTAGAGTAAGCATAGAAGCATCAACTATCAAGTCTACCACAATGACTTCAGAGAATAAAAGTACTCTTCCACTCTCTACTGATGGAACAAGTGTTCTACCATCAACTTCAGATGACAAAATGTCAACTTCAGGAACTACTTCGAGTAGTACATTAGCCACTGAAGAAGAAACACATTGAATGCCTCAACACAGATGGTTGAAAGTACATTTCAATCAACTGCAGGTTTATCAAGTATTGAGTCAAGTACTAAGTCAACCACAGTAAGTACTGTTGAAAAAGGCACCACTGGACAGTCCACTGATAGAACATCAATGTTGCCATCTATGTCAGATGGTCAAATTACAACATTAGCAAGTGCTTTTGGGAGTACTTTAGTCACTGATGAAGAATCAACTTTGAATCCCTCAACCTTTGTACCAGAAAGCAGTTCATTATCAACTCCACGTCAGCGGATTTACAAGTACCAAGTTTGATGTCAATTACACATGAAGGAACAACATTTGAATGGCATGCCAAAGACTCAAAAACTTTTGATCAGAATTTACTAAACAACTTTAAAGAAATATGACAGACATTTAAAAAATGAAGGATTTACGAAAGAAAATACCAAGATCACCCATTAGAAATTAATGATCTTAAAATGCTGTAAATTAGTCAAAGTTTAACAGATTTTAATATGGTTTCTGGTGATTTTAAAGCAATTTAGCAAATGTTGCTTCTACATGCATAGATCTTTAAGCTTCTGATATGACATCATTGTGTATGTATTTTGGATTTTCTCTGCCTTTTTTATCTTTTTAAGTTCTATTTTCAACATAAACATATGACGACATTTATGTTAAGAGGAATGCTCATTGAGAGTTAAACATATCTGTTTCGGAGGATAAAAATCAACTTCTCCACGGCATAGCTTTTGCTGAGTATAAGCTGAATGTGTATACAAAACTAATTCTCATGAGATCTTAAGTGTACAAACTTTGCAATCATTATCTAGCTTTAAAAAAATGATGATTCCTGTTGTCAGGTGATGTGATGGGATGTTTGAACTTGTGAAACATATTTTGGAACATATTTTGTTGTTACTACAGTATTACACTAGGAACTTGCTTATATGCAAAGCAAAACACCTCTTATTTGTTAAGAAACCAATGTTGGCAGATGCATTGTTAACAAAATTGTTATGCAACTTTGTTACAAGAAAAGAGGGAGGGGGGGGGGGGGGATTTGTGTTCCTTTGTGTAACTTCCATACTGCACTTACTCACTCATACTTTGAATTCCAGAGTTATGAGATTAACTGATTAGAAGGTCAACTGGTACTAAGTTTTATAAAATCTCATTTTGCACTTAAAACTGACTAATTTCCTGTATGAATTAAACAGGATAACTTAACTTTTACTGAATGATGGCAATGAAGTATTTTGTTTTCTTTAATCAAGAGTACTTTAAAGGGCTTATATGAATTTGAAATAATGATAGAATCAGTCAATATTTCTTTCAACTACTTAATGGAAATAGCTGGATAATAATAATACAGAACTTATTTTGGAGAAATTATTCCACAACATGTTTTTGAAAAACATATATTGCATTAAAAGGCATTTAAATTTTGAATTAGAAGGTTCGAGTGAAGGTGGCTGACTTTGATACAAAGTTGGTATCTTAAAGGCATGGCCAAATGAAGGGGATGGGAGCAGATTGAGGTGACTGAGACCTTATTTAATGAAGCGGAGACATCAAGTAGGTTGAGAGGGCTGAAGATGAAAGGCAGGTAAGGTGCAGGCTGAAGATGAGAATTGGAGGTAAGGTGATGGCTGAAGATGATTGGGAGGTAAGGTTAGGGCTGAAGATAAATGGAATAGGAGGTAAGATGAGGGCTGAAGATGAATGGGAGGTAAGGTGAGGGCTGAAGATAAATTGGATGTAAGGTAAAGGCTGAAGATGAATGGGAGGTAAGGTGAGGGCTGAAGATTAATGGGAGGCAAGGTGAGGGCTGAAGATGAATGGTAGGTCAGGTGATGGCTGAAGATGAATGGGAGGTAAAGTTAGGGCTAAAGATGAATGGGAGATAAGGTGAGGGCTGAAAATGAATTGGAGGTAAGGTGAGGGCTGAAGATGAATGGGAGGTAAAGTTAGGGCTGAAGATGAATGGAAGATAAGGTGAGGGCTGAAGATGAATTGGAGGTAGGGTGAGGGCTGAAGATGGATTGTAGGTTAGGTGAGCGGGCTGAAGATAAATTGGAGATAAAATTAAGGCTGAAGATGAATGAGAGGTAAGGTTAGGGATGAAGATGAATGGGAGTTAAGGTGATGGCTGAAGATGAATGTGAGGCAAAATTAGGGCTGAAGATGAATGGGAGGTAAGGTGGGGGCTGAAGATTAATTGGAGGAAAGGTAAAGGCTGAAGATGTATGAGAGATGAAGTGAGGGCTGAAGATGAATGTAATATAAGGCAAGGGCTGAAGATGAGTGGGAGATAAGGTGAGGGCTGAAGATGAATGGGAAGTAAGATGGGGCTGAAGATGAATGGGAGGTAAGGTTAGGGCTGAAGACGAATGGGAGGTAAAATGAAGGCTGAAGATGGCTTGGAGGTAAGGTGAGGGCTGAAGATGAGTGGGAGCTAAGGTGAGGGCTGAAGATGAATGGGAGGTATGTGGAAGGTGATGTCAGTGACAGGTGGGAACAAACCAATGGGGAAGGTAGTTTGAATAGGAGAGCAGGCCCAATACAACTTTGTCATTATACTGTAACTTTGCTGGGCTGCTATATATTTTACAAGAATATCAAATATGTGTTTAAAGTTTCATACTGTAGATTTTGAGATATTGTCAAATAAGGATTAGTATTTCTTAATATGCAGCCAAGACACACAACTTCCTTTTTTCACAGACGTGGCATCAATGACCACACATGCAACAAGTGTAGCACAAAGCTTGTCTTCAGATCTCACAACTTCCATGGAAGAGACCTCTCTCCCCCATTCCACATTTAAATCTACAGAAACATTTATAACAACACTAGGAAGTATACCAACAACTCAGGAAGAAGCAAGTATCGCCATATCTACCACACATTTGCCAACAATTGAGCTAACTACTGACAAAACAAGTGCAGTCACAACCAATAGTTTGACATCTGAATTTTCAATCTCTAGTTCCACAATCAGGGAAACTACTTCTAAACCTGCCACTGATATTACAAGTACAATATCTAGCAGGAAAGGCAGTACCTCAGATTATATGACTACAGAAAAAAGTACCCCTGAAACCCTTGAGGAAACAAGTGTAATTTTTACTACATCTTCCCCATTGACTACAGAGCAAAACACTGATGTTACATCTGTGAATATTTCTCCTATTACAACAGTAAAATTTACAAGTGTGGGAACTACAGATCATAGAACATCAGAATTTACTACTTTGGAAGAAACTACTTTGCAGCAATCTACTAATATTAGTACAGCTAAGTCAACTGTGAATGGGATTATCTCACACCTTTTGACAACTTCAGAAAAATCAAGTGTAGCTACTACATTGGAAGAAACAACTTTGCAGGAATCTACTGATACAAGTACAGTTAAATCGACTGTGAAAGGACTACATCAAGTCTTTTAAGTACAGAACAAAGTACCTTTGAAACCCCAAGGAAACAAGTGTGGCTGTGACTACCTCATCTTCCCCATTGACTACAGAGCAAAGCTCTGATGTTACATCTGAGTGGGTTTCGTCTCCTATAACAACAGTAAGCCTTACAAGTGTAGGCACCACAGATTATTTGACATCAGAAATATCAAGTGTAGCTAATACTTTGGAAGAAACTACTTTGCAGCAATCTACTGATATGAGTAGAGCTAAAACAACTGTGAAAGGGATTACCTCAAGCCTTTTGACTACAGAGCAAAGCACTGATAGTACATCTAAGAGGGTTTCTTCCTCTATAACAACAGTAAAGCTTACAAGTGTGGGTACTGCAGATCATTTGACGTCAGAAAAATCAAGTGTAGCTACTACATTGGAAGAAACAACTTTGCAGCAATCTACTGATATGAGTACAGCTAAATCAACTGGGAAAGGGTTGATTACCTCAAGCCGTTTGACAACAGAGCAAAGTACTGTTGAAACCCCCGAGGAAACAAGTGTGGCTGTGACTTCCTATTCCCCAGTGACTATAGAGAAAAGCACTGATATGACATCTGAAAGTCTTTCGTCTCCTATAACAACAGTAAAGCTAAGTACAGGCACAAGAGATCATTTGACAACAGAAATATCAACTGTAGCTACTACTGTGGAAGAAACTACTTTGCACCAATCTACTGATATGAGTACAGCCAAATCAACTGGGAAAGGAACTACCTCTATCCCATTGACTACAGAGCAAAGCACTGATGCTATATCTGAACTGGTTTCATCTCCAAAAACAACAATAAAACATACAAGTGTAGGCACCACAGAATATTTAACATCTGAAATTTCAAGTGTAGCCACTACTTTGGAAGAAACTACTTTGCAGCTATCTACTGATATTAGCTTAGCTAAATCAACTCTGAAAGGAACAACCTCAAGCCATTTGACAACAGCCCCAGAGGAAACGAGTGTGGGTGTGACTGCCTCATCTTCCTCATTGACTACAGAGCAAAGCACTGATGTTACATCTGAGCGGGTTTTGTCTCCTATAACAACAGTAACCCTTACAAGTGTAGGCACCACAGATTATTTGACATCAGAAATATCAAGTGTAGCTACTACTTTGGAAGAAACTACTTTGCACCAATCTACTGAAAAGAGTACAGCTAAATCAACTGTGAAAGGGATGATTACTTCAAGCCATTTGACAACCGAGCAAAGTACCGTTGAAACCCTCAAGGAAACAAGTGTGGATGTGACTACCTATTCTCCATTGACTACAGAAAAAAGCACTGATGTTACATCTGATAGTTTTTCTTCTCCTATAAGAACAAAGCTCTCAAGTGTCGGCACCACAGATCATTTGACATCAGAAATGTCAAGCATTGCTACTTCTTTGGAAGAAACTACTTTGCAGCAATCTACTGATATGAGTACATCTAAATCAATTGTAGAAGGAACTACCTCGAACCATTTGACAACAAAACAAAGTACCTTTCAAACCACAGATGAAACAAGTGTGGATGTGACTACCTCTTCCCCATTAACTACAGAGCAAAGCACTGATGTTACAGCTGAGGGTATTTCTTCTCCTAAGACAACAACAAAGCTTACAAGTATGGGTACTACAGACCATACAACATCAGAAATTTCAAGTGTTGCTACTTCTTTTGAAGAAACGACGTTTCACTACTCCACTGACATCAGCACAGTGAAAGGTACTATGGAGGGAAGTACATCTGATATCTTAAGTTCAACAAGCACTGACGTTACAACAGAAGAGGTGTCGCCTACTTTAAGCACTTTAATGTTACCAAGTGTTGGCTCTACTAATAGTTTATCATCTGAAATATTAAGTCCAAGTTCTACAATGGAAGAAATTACTCAGCAGCAATCTACTGATATGAGTACAACTAAATCAATTGTGGAGGGGACTACTTCAAACCTTTTTACCACAATGCAAAGCACTGATGTTACATCTGAAGACATATCTTCTATAAGAACAGTAGAGCTTACTAGTGTAAGCACCACAGATTATTTGACATCAGAAATTTCAAGTGTTGCTGCTACTTTGGAAGAAACTACTTTGCAGCAATCTACTGATATTAGCACAGATAAATCAACTGTGAAAGGAACTACCTCAAGCCGATTAACAATAGAGCAAAGTACCTTTAAAACCCACGAGGAAACAGGTGTGGCTGTGACTACCTCTTCCCCATCGACTACAGAGCGAAGCACTGATGTTACATCTGAGCGGGTTTCGTCTCCCATAACAACAGTAACAGTTACAAGTGTAGGTACCACAGATTATTTGACATCAGAAATACCAAGTGTAGCTACTACTACTTTGGAAGAAACTACTTTGCAGCAATCTACTGATATGAGTACAGCTAAATCAACTGTGAAAGGGATGATTACTTCAAGCCATTTGACAACCGAGCAAAGTACCATTGAAACCCTTGAGGAAACAAGTGTAGATGTTACTACCGCTTCCCCATTGACTACAGAGCAAAGCACTGATGTTGCATCTGAGGGTGATTCTTCTCCTATAAGAACAAAGCTCTCAAGTGTAGGCACGACAGATCATTTGACATCAGAAATGTCAAGCATTGCTACTTCTTTGGAAGAAACTACTTTGCAGCAATCTACTGGTATGAGTACATCTAAATCAACTGTAGGAGGAACTACCTCGAACCATTTGACAACAAAACAAAGTACCTTTCAAACCACAGATGAAACAAGTGTGGATGTGACTACCTCTTCCCCATTGACTACAGAGCAAAGCACTGATGTTACAGCTGAGGGTATTTCTTCTCCTAAGACAACAACAAAGCTTACAAGTATGGGTACTACAGACCATACAACATCAGAAATTTCAAGTGTTGCTACTTCTTTTGAAGAAACGACGTTTCACTACTCCACTGACATCAGCACAGTGAAAGGTACTATGGAGGGAAGTACATCTGATATCTTAAGTTCAACAAGCACTGACGTTACAACAGAAGAGGTGTCGCCTACTTTAAGCACTTTAATGTTACCAAGTGTTGGCTCTACTAATAGTTTATCATCTGAAATATTAAGTCCAAGTTCTACAATGGAAGAAATTACTCAGCAGCAATCTACTGATATGAGTACAACTAAATCAATTGTGGAGGGGACTACTTCAAACCTTTTTACCACAATGCAAAGCACCGATGTTACATCTGAAGAGATAACTTCTATAAGAACAGTAAAGCTTACTAGTGTAGGCACCACAGATCATTTGACATCAGATATATCAACCATTGCTACTGCTTTGGAAGAAACTACTTTGCAGCAATCTACTGGTATGAGTACATCTAAATCAAGTGTAGAAGGAACTACCTCAAACCGTTTGACAATCGAGCAAAGTACCTTTGAAACCCCTGAGGAAACAAGTGTGGATGTGACTACCTCTTCCCCATTGACTACAGAGCAAAGTACTGATGTTACATCTGAGGGTGTTTCGTCTCCTATAACAACAAAGCTCTCAAGTGTAGGCACCACAGATCATTTGACATCAGAAATATCAAGTGTAGCTACTACTTTGGAAGAAACTACTTTGCACCAATCTACTGAAAAGAGTACAGCTAAATCAACTGTGAAAGAGATGATAACTTCAAGCCATTTGACAACAGAGCAAAGTACCTTTGAAACCCCCGAGGAAACAAGTGTAGACGTGACTTCCTCTTTACTACTGACTACAAAGCAAAGCACTGATGTTACATCTGAGGGTGTTTCTTCTCCTATAGCAACAAAGCTCCTAAGTGTAGGCACTACAGATCATTTGACATCAGAAATATCAAGTGTAGCTACTACTTTGGAAGAAACTACTTTGCAGCAATCTACTGGTATGAGTACATCTAAATCAACTGTGAAAGGGATGATAACTTCAAGCCATTTGACAACAGAGCAAAGTACCTTTGAAACCCTTGAGGAAACAAGTGTAGACGTGACTTCCTCTTTACCACTGACTACAAAGCAAAGCACTGATGTTACATCTGAGGGTGTTTCGTCTCCTATAACAACAAAGCTCTCAAGTGTAGGCACTACAGATCATTTGACGTCAGAAATATCAAGTGTAGCTACTACTTTGGAAGAAACTACTTTGCACCAATCTACTGAAAAGAGTACAGCTAAATCAACTGTGAAAGGGATGATAACTTCAAGCCATTTGACAACAGAGCAAAGTACCTTTGAAACCCTTGAGGAAACAAGTGTAGACGTGACTTCCTCTTTACCACTGACTACAAAGCAAAGCACTGATGTTACATCTGAGGGTGTTTCGTCTCCTATAGCAACAAAGCTTCTAAGTGTAGGCACGACAGATCATTTGACATCAGAAATATCGAGTGTAGCTACTACTTTGGAAGAAACTACTTTACAGCAATCTACTGATATGAGTACAGCTAAATCAACTGTAGAAGGAACTACCTCAAACCGTTTGACAACAGAGCAAAGTACCTTTCAAACTCCTGAGGAAACGAGTGTGGATGGGACTACCTCTTCCCCATTGACTACAAAGCAAAGTACTGATGTTACATCTGAGGGTGTTTCGTCTCCTATAACAACAGTAAAGCTCTCAAGTGTAGGCACCACAGATCATTTGACATCAGAAATATCAAGTGCAGCTACTACTTTGGAAGAAACTACTTTGCACCAATCTACTGAAAAGAGTACAGCTAAATCAACTGTGAAAGAGATGATAACTTCAAGCCATTTGACAACAGAGCAAAGTACCTTTGAAACCCCCGAGGAAACAAGTGTAGACGTGACTTCCTCTTTACTACTGACTACAAAGCAAAGCACTGATGTTACATCTGAGGTGTTTCTTCTCCTATAGCAACAAAGCTCCTAAGTGTAGGCACTACAGATCATTTGACATCAGAAATATCAAGTGTAGCTACTACTTTGGAAGAAACTACTTTGCAGCAATCTACTGGTATGAGTACATCTAAATCAACTGTGAAAGGGATGATAACTTCAAGCCATTTGACAACAGAGCAAAGTACCTTTGAAACCCTTGAGGAAACAAGTGTAGACGTGACTTCCTCTTTACCACTGACTACAAAGCAAAGTACTGATGTTACATCTGAGGTGTTTCGTCTCCTATAACAACAAAGCTCTCAAGTGTAGGCACTACAGATCATTTGACGTCAGAAATATCAAGTGTAGCTACTACTTTGGAAGAAACTACTTTGCACCAATCTACTGAAAAGAGTACAGCTAAATCAACTGTGAAAGGGATGATAACTTCAAGCCATTTGACAACAGAGCAAAGTACCTTTGAAACCCTTGAGGAAACAAGTGTAGACGTGACTTCCTCTTTACCACTGACTACAAAGCAAAGCACTGATGTTACATCTGAGGGTGTTTCGTCTCCTATAGCAACAAAGCTTCTAAGTGTAGGCACGACAGATCATTTGACATCAGAAATATCGAGTGTAGCTACTACTTTGGAAGAAACTACTTTACAGCAATCTACTGATATGAGTACAGCTAAATCAACTGTAGAAGGAACTACCTCAAACCGTTTGACAACAGAGCAAAGTACCTTTCAAACTCCTGAGGAAACGAGTGTGGATGGGACTACCTCTTCCCCATTGACTACAAAGCAAAGTACTGATGTTACATCTGAGGGTGTTTCGTCTCCTATAACAACAGTAAAGCTTACAAGTGTGGGTACTACAGAACAAATAACATCAGAAATTTCAAGTGTTGCTACTTCTTTGGAAGAAAAAACGTTCCAATATTCTTCTGGCATTATGACAGTGAAAGCTACTATGGAAGGAAGTACATCTGATATATTAGGTTTAACACATGCTGAAATAGGTACTGATTTTACAACCGAAGAGGTGTCACCTATTTTAAGCACTTTAAAGTTGACAAGTGTCAGATCTACTAATAGTTTATCATCTGAAATATCAAGTCCAAGCTCTACAATGGAAGAAACTACTCTGCAAAACACTTTAAGCCATTTGATAACAACGCGAAGTACCTTTGAAACCCCTGAGGAAACAAGCTTGGCTGTGACTACCTCTTCACCATTGACTACAGAGCAAAGCACTGATATTACATCTGAGAAGATTTTGTCTCCTATAATAACAATAAAGCTTACGAGTGTGGGCACCACAAATCATTTGGCATCAGAAATATCAAGCATTCCTACTACTTTAGAAGAAGCTACTTTGCATCAATCTACTGATGTAAGTATAGCTAAATCAACTGTGAAAGAGACTACTTTAAGTCTGTTAACTGCAGATCAAAGTACATTTGGAACTCCTGAAGAAACAAGTGTTGTTGTGTCTACGACAACATCACCAATAACATCTGAAGGAAGCTTTGACGCTACAACAGAAGAGATTTCTCCTATTTTAAGCACTTCGACAATGATAAGTGTGGGATCAACAAATAGTTTGACATCAACAAATAGTTTGACATCAGAAGTATCAAGCCTTGGTTCTACAATTGAAGAAACTACTCTGCAATCATCTTCTGACATAAGAAGTGTTAGGGGAAGTACACCAATTTTTTTTTCTACAGATCACAGCACATTTCTAACCAAAGAAGAAACAACTAATGCTTTGAAAACAACGCTGTCACAGACAACACTGTCACAGACAACACTGTCACAGACAACACTGTCACAGACAACAAATTCTGATTTTCCCACCGAGGTCTCTTCTAGAATGACAAGTTTAGGTGCTACAAATAGATTGACATCTACAGGTTTTGGTTCCACCATGAAAGAAACCACTTTTGCTTATTCCAGCAAGCTAGCAACATCATCTGGTGAGACTTCTTCATTGATGTCAACCATTGATGGAACCTCTAGACCATCAAAGGAGACAACCCCACCACTGTCCAGCATTGCTGCAACCTCTGAAGATGTGTCACAGAGTATGTTATTATAAAATCTTTTTGCTCATGTTTTTGTCACATGACTATTTAAAATTGTATTTCATAAAAATTATATGGACTATTATATGAAGAAAACTTCATAGGAAATTTTGAAATATTATAACATACATAATTTCTAGAATAAAAGATGAAGAAATTATCATAAATCCATCCAACCATGGTCTTCATTTTGCCATGCAGCAAAGAAATGGAAAAATATTTTATGATTCTAAATCTTCTTTGAAGAACATGTTTCATATATGCAAATATATCTAAATTTGTTACTTGATTTGTAATTTTATGGTAATTTGTATGCAGGTGGTAAAGAAATTTTGCATTAGCAATAAAACAATTCGATTCAAATATTTAGAGCAATTTGTTACTATTGATACATTGATTACTGTACTCTTGCCTCATGAATGATATAATTATTGCATGCCTTTGTTGATTCTAACAACCAGTACCTTATTTTCTTGTCAGTTCATTCTTCTGGAATAGTTTTCATGCATGTGTTTCTGTTTTCTTATATAGCTCACCACTTTTGAAACATAAGAACAGATATGGTAAACTTTCTATGGATGTGTTGTAATATGCATCCAATATTTTTTATGCGCTAATAGAAACAGAGAAATGGGGTAAGTTTTCTAATACCTGGGATTAGGGTTCAAACTTGTTCATGCTCATATTCTGGCACACTTGTCTCTTATATGTTTGACCACTGTGTCATTCAATGTTAGTGATTATTTCACTTTGACTTCACTTTTCATTTTAAGAAATACTATGACATACTAATATTCACCAAAGCATTTGCAGTAGTTGGGAAAAGGAAAAGTAATTCCATGGGCCAGTGTTGTAAAGTTAAGCATGTTTAATCTTGTGGATTTTTTTTGATATTTATTATCATTATCATCATATATTTTGGTGTTATTTTTTATGGATTACTTAAGTAAGATTAATCCACAATTTCATTTCAAACTATGGTTTTTATTGCATTTCTTAACGTAACAATTTCTCTTTTAGCATCAAATCAATCAACAACCAGTGAAGCTTCAATAGTTATAACTACAGCAGGGGAGAGTACACTACCTGTAACTACCACAGCCAGTCTGACATCAGATCTTTTAAGTATTGTAACTACCATAGAAGAAACAACTCTCAACCCATCTTCAGAAGAAAAAACAATTAAAACCACACCAGAAGAAACAACTTTTGCTCCTTCTACATTTCAATCAAGCACCAAACTTGATACCACCAGCATGGCAACCACAGATATGTCATCAACTAGAGTAACTACACCACATTTTTCCTCCAAAGCCACAAGTGGGGCATTAACAAATGATCTCACAAGTGTTGTGACTACCAAAGAAGAGACCACATTTAAACCAACAACAGATATGTCAACATTTAAAAGTACAATGGAAGAAACAACTGTTGCTCCTTCTACCTTTCAATCAAGCACCAAAATTGATACCACCAGCATGGCAACCACAGAAAAGCCATCAATTAAAGTTACTATGCCAAGTGTTTCCACTAAAGCCACGAGTGGAGCATCAACAACTGATCTCACAAGTGTTGTGACAACCAAAGAAGAGACCACATTTAAACCAACAACAGATATGTCAACATTTGAAAGCACAATGGAAGAAACGACTTTTGCTCCTTCTTCATTTGATTCAAGCACTCAACTTGATATCACCAGCATGGCAACCACAGATATGTCATCAGCTAAAGTTACCACGCCAGGTGTTTCTACTGAAGTTACAACTGATCTCACAAGTGTTGTGACAAGCAAAGAAGAGACCACATTTAAAACAACAACAGATATATCAACATTTAAAAGTTCAATTGAAGAAACAACTTTTGGTCCTTCTTCATTTAAATCAAGCACTCAACTTGATATCACCAGCATGGCAACCACAGATATGTCATCAGCTAAAGTTACCACGCCAGGTGTTTCTACTGAAGTTACAACTGATCTCACAAGTGTTGTGACAAGCAAAGAAGAGACCACATTTAAACCAACAACAGGTATATCAACATTTAAAACTTCAATTGAAGAAACAACTTTTGCTCCTTCTTCATTTGATCAAGCACTAAACTGATATCACCAGCATGGCAACCACAGATATGTCATCAGCTAAAGTTACCACGCCAGGTGTTTCTACTGAAGCCACAAGTTACAACTGATCTCACAAGTGTTGTGACAACCAAAGAAGAGACCACATTTAAACCAACAACAGGTATATCAACATTTAAAACTTCAATTGAAGAAACAACTTTTGCTCCTTCTACTTTTCAATCAAGTACTAAAATGGATACCACCAGCATGGCAACCACAGATATGTCATCACTTAAAGTAACCATGCCAGGTGTTTCTACTGAAGTTACAACTGATCTCACAAGTGTTGTGACAAGCAAAGAAGAGACCACATTTAAAACAACAACAGATATATCAACATTTGAAAGTTCAATTGAAGAAACAACTTTTGGTCCTTCTTCATTTAAATCAAGCACTCAACTTGATATCACCAGCATGGCAACCACAGATATGTCATCAGCTAAAGTTACCACGCCAGGTGTTTCTACTGAAGTTACAACTGATCTCACAAGTGTTGTGACAAGCAAAGAAGAAACCACATTTAAACCAACAACAGATATATCAACATTTGAAAGTTCAATTGAAGAAACAACTTTTGCTCCTTCATTTGAATCAAGCACTCAACTTGATATCACCAGCATGGCAACCACAGATATGTCATCAGCTAAAGTTACCACGCCAGGTGTTTCTACTGAAATTACAACTGATCTCACAAGTGTTGTGACAAGCAAAGAAGAGACCACATTTAAAACAACAACAGGTATATCAACATTTAAAACTTCAATTGAAGAAACAACTTTGCTCCTTCTTCATTTGATTCAAGCACTCAACTTGATATCACCAGCATGACAACCACAGATATGTCATCAGCTAAAGTTACCACGCCAGGTGTTTCTACTGAAGTTACAACTGATCTCACAAGTGTTGTGACAAGCAAAGAAGAGACCACATTTAAAACAACAACAGATATATCAACATTTGAAAGTTCAATTGAAGAAACAACTTTTGCTCCTTCTTCATTTAAATCAAGCACTCAACTTGATATCACCAGCATGGCAACCACAGATATGTCATCAGCTAAAGTTACCACGCCAGGTGTTTCTACTGAAGTTACAACTGATCTCACAAGTGTTGTGACAACCAAAGAAGAGACCACATTTAAACCAACAACAGGTATATCAACATTTAAAACTTCAATTGAAGAAACAACTTTTGCTCCTTCTTCATTTGATTCAAGCACTCAACTTGATATCACCAGCATGGCAACCACAGATATGTCATCAGCTAAAGTTACCACGCCAGGTGTTTCTACTGAAGTTACAACTGATCTCACAAGTGTTGTGACAAGCAAAGAAGAGACCACATTTAAACCAACAACAGATATATCAACATTTGAAAGTTCAATTGAAGAAACAACTTTTGCTCCTTCATTTGAATCAAGCACTCAACTTGATATCACCAGCATGGCAACCACAGATATGTCATCAGCTAAAGTTACCACGCCAGGTGTTTCTACTGAAATTACAACTGATCTCACAAGTGTTGTGACAAGCAAAGAAGAGACCACATTTAAAACAACAACAGGTATATCAACATTTAAAACTTCAATTGAAGAAACAACTTTTGCTCCTTCTTCATTTGATTCAAGCACTCAACTTGATATCACCAGCATGGCAACCACAGATATGTCATCAGCTAAAGTTACCACGCCAGGTGTTTCTACTGAAGTTACAACTGATCTCACAAGTGTTGTGACAAGCAAAGAAGAGACCACATTTAAAACAACAACAGATATATCAACATTTGAAAGTTCAATTGAAGAAACAACTTTTGGTCCTTCTTCATTTAAATCAAGCACTCAACTTGATATCACCAGCATGGCAACCACAGATATGTCATCAGCTAAAGTTACCACGCCAGGTGTTTCTACTGAAGTTACAACTGATCTCACAAGTGTTGTGACAAGCAAAGAAGAGACCACATTTAAACCAACAACAGATATATCAACATTTGAAAGTTCAATTGAAGAAACAACTTTTGCTCCTCATTTGAATCAAGCACTCAACTTGATATCACCAGCATGGCAACCACAGATATGTCATCAGCTAAAGTTACCACGCCAACTGAAATTACAACTGATCTCCAAGTGTTTGACAAGCAAAGAAGAGACCACATTTAAAACAACAACAGGTATATCAAAAACTTCAATTGAAGATCTCATTTGATTCAAGTGTTGTGATATCACCAGCATGGCAACCACAGATATGTCAAGCTAAAGTTACCACGACTACTGAAGTTACAACTGATCAAACCAAAGAAGAGACCACATTTAAAACAACAACAGATATATCAACATTTGAAAGTTCAATTGAAGAAACAACTTTTGCTCCTTCTTCATTTAAATCAAGCACTCAACTTGATATCACCAGCATGGCAACCACAGATATGTCATCAGCTAAAGTTACCACGCCAGGTGTTTCTACTGAAGTTACAACTGATCTCACAAGTGTTGTGACAACCAAAGAAGAGACCACATTTAAACCAACAACAGATATATCAACATTTGAAAGTTCAATTGAAGAAACAACTTTTGCTCCTTCATTTGAATCAAGCACTCAACTTGATATCACCAGCATGGCAACCACAGATATGTCATCAGCTAAAGTTACCATGCCAGGTGTTTCTACTGAAGTTACAACTGATCTTACAAGTGTTGTAACAATTAAAGAAGAGGCCACATTTAAACCAACAACAGATATATCAACATTTGAAAGTTCAATAGAAGAAACTACTTTTGCTCCTTCTTCATTTAAATCAAGCACTAAACTTGATATCACCAGCATGGCAACCACAGATATGTCATCAGCTAAAGTTACCACGCCAGGTGTTTCTACTGAAGTTACAACTGATCTCACAAGTGTTGTGACAACCAAAGAAGAGACCACATTTAAACCAACAACAGATATATCAACATTTGAAAGTTCAATTAAAGAAACAACTTTTGCTCCTTCTTCATTTGAATCAAGCACTCAACTTGATATCACCAGCATGGCAACCACAGATATGTCATCAGCTAAAGTAACCATGCCAGTTGTTTCTACTGAAGTTACAACTGATCTCACTAGTGTTGTAACAACCAAAAAAGAGACCACATTTAAACCAACAACAGATATATCAACATTTGAAAGTTCAATTGAAGAAACAACTTTCGCTCCTTCATTTGAATCAAGCACTCAACTTGATATCACCAGCATGGCAACCACAGATATGTCATCACTTAAAGTAACCACGCCAGGTGTTTCTACTGAAGTTACAACTGATCTCACAAGTGTTGTGACAACCAAAGAAGAGACCACATTTAAACCAACAACAGATATATCAACATTTGAAAGTTTAATTAAAGAAACAACTTTTGGTCCTTCTTCATTTGAATCAAGCACTCAACTTGATATCACCAGCATGGCAACCACAGATATGTCATCAGCTAAAGTTACCACGCCAGGTGTTTCTACTGAAGTTACAACTGATCTCACAAGTGTTGTGACAACCAAAGAAGAGACCACATTTAAACCAACAACAGATATGTCAACATTTGAAAGTTCAATAGAAGAAACAACTTTTGCTCCTTCTTCATTTAAATCAAGCACTCAACTTGATATCACCAGCATGGCAACCACAGATATGTCATCAGCTAAAGTAACCACGCCAGGTGTTTCTACTGAAGTTACAACTGATCTCACTAGTGTTGTGACAACCAAAAAAGAGACCACATTTAAAACAACAACAGATATATCAACATTTGATAGTTCAATTGAAGAAACAACTTTTGCTCCTTCTTCATTTGAATCAAGCACTCAACTTGATATCACCAGCATGGCAACCACAGATATGTCATCAGCTAATGTTACCACGAGGTGTTTCTACTGAAGTTACAACTGATCTCACAAGTGTTGTGACAACCAAAAAAAAGACCACATTTAAACCAACAACAGATATATCAACATTTGAAAGTTCATTTGAAGAAACAACTTTTGCTCCTTCTTCATTTGATTCAAGCACTCAACTTGATATCACCAGCATGACAACCACAGGTATGTCATCAGCTAAAGTTACCATGCCAGGTGTTTCTACTGATGTTACAACTGATCTCACAAGTGTTGTGACAACCAAAGAAGAGACCACATATAAACCAACAACAGATATATCAACATTTGAAAGTTCAATTAAAGAAACAACTTTTGCTCCTTCTTCATTTGAATCAAGCACTCAACTTGATATCACCAGCATGGCAACCACAGATATGTCATCAGCTAAAGTTACCACGCCAGGTGTTTCTACTGAAGTTACAACAGATCTCACAAGTGTTGTGACTACTAAAGAAGAGACCACATTTAAACCAACAACAGATATATCAACATTTGAAAGCACAATGAAAGAATCGACTTTTGCTCCTTCTACATTTCAATCAAGCACCAAAATTGATACCACCAGCATGGCAACCACAGAAAAGCCATCAACTAAGGTTACTACATCAAGTGATTCTTCTAAAGTCACAAGTAAGGTATTAACGCCTGATCTCACAAGTGTTGTAATTACCAAAGAAGAGACCACATTTAGACCAACAACAGATATGTCAACATTTGAAAGTACAATTAAAGAAACAACTTTTGCTCCTTCTACATTTGAATCAAGCACTAAACTGGATACCACCAGCATGGCAACCACAGAAAAGCTGTCAACTAAAGTTACTACACCAAGTGTTTCCACTGAACCCACAACTGAAGTATTAACAACTGATGTCACAACTTTTGTGACTACCAAAGAAGATACCACATCTACGCCAACAACAGATTTATCAACGTTTGAAACAACCATCTTTTCTTCAACTTTACAACCAAGCAGTAAAGTTGGGACCACTATTTTAGCCTCCACCAGAAAGCCTTCAACATTTGAAACCACAGTAGAAAAAACTACTTTTGCACCTACCACAATTCAGTCAACTGATATGGTTCATACAACCATCTTGTCATCGACGGGAATACCATCCACATTTGACACAACACCAAGTGTTTCCACTGAAGCCACAAGTGGGACATTAACAACTGATCTCCCAAGTGCTGTGACTACCAATGAAGAGAGCACATTAAAACCAACAACATATATATCAACATTTGAAAGTACAATGGAAGAAACAACTTTTGCTCCTTCTACATTTGAATCAAGCACTAAACTGGATACCACCAGCATGGCAACCACAGAACAGCCATCAACTAGTATTGGCGTCACAACTATTGTAGCATCCACGGGAATGCCATCAACATTGAAATCAACTTTTGCAATTCAGTCATCCAGTTACATTGGTACAAGTCAGGAAACCTCAACAACAGGTATACCCACTTTTGCTACAATGCCACAATTATCCTCTAAAGGATCAGGTATACCCACTTTTGCTACAACACCACAGTTATCCTCTGAAGGATCAGGTATACCCACTTTTGCTACAACACCACAATTATCCTCAGAAGGATCTACTGGGAAAGTGATTTCTACCATGAAAGGTATCTCAAGCTTTGTATGGCTTATATTTTTTGAAATAATTCCGTAATAGGATATTTCATGATGTTTATTACAATAAAATATAAATCTCACCAATGGGTTTGATTTACTTGTAAATTCTGTAGGCACATTTTACCCAGATTGACTCAACATAATTTTGAAAAATCATTAAAAATAATTTTTAAAGAATTTAAAAAAATTCTTTTGTGAAAATACAATTGTATTCCTCAGATTTGTTTTGTGAATTGTCGGAGTTTTTTTAAATAAAAGTCTTACGTTTTTAAATAAATAAAAAAACACAACAGTTTAATAAATGAAAAACAAAACAGATTAAGGCATGAATATTTTCCATGTTAACACATGGAAGTTATTATTTTGATTTTGAAAACTGATAATGATATACGTTACATCATTAAAGATAATATTACTCGAAAGAAGCAATTCGAAGAAAAATTAATAATGTATCAAATATCTATGTTTGAAATCCTTAACAGTTTTCAGTTCTCAGAACTTTTCTTACAGAAATCCTTCTGGATAATCTTCTTAAGAAGTGAGTTGGTTCTTTAGATTTGTGGAGCATTTCATTGGTTTAATTCTGTGTCTTTGATTTTAAACTTCTGTGTGGCTTTTGGATTTGAATTTTGATGCAAGAAAAGTGTAACTGCATCACGGTGTGGAACAACTGAAATCAGAAAGCGTGCAATCTCTTGCTTTTTTTTCAGTTGTTTTTGGTTCTGAAAAAGTGATTTAACTGGTTAGTCTTTAATTTCTGATCTCTTTTGACTGATTTTGTACAAGTTATTATGTCTCATGACCTATTGTGCACAGTTTCTGCTGATTGTCTATGATTTTGTCTGGTGTATGATGACCTATTGTTTAATCATGTCTCAGGACATTGTGTACAATTTTGTACATCATATGTCCAATTGTGTAAGGTATATGGACGTATGTAGGTAACATGATGATCTAAATTGCTTTGAAAAACTAGCAAAAAATTCCATTAAAATCTGTTAAAAACTTGATCATTTTTACATCATTTTGAAATTTTAAATATCACTTTGCATATTTTATGCAAATGTTGAGGGCCACCGTGGTGTTTTAGAAATGTGTATCATAATTCTTTGAAGTGGTGCAGCAAGTTATGACCAAAAGATTTTGAGTCTTTACCATGCTCAAAATAACTTTCCCATCATTTTCAGGGATTAATATTTATGAAAGAAATTCGAAGAATTATATAAAGATTTTGAGCTGTCCGCTCGACCATACTTCTCAAAGTTTGCATCAATTAAAAATTGATCAAACTTTGATCGGCGATAAACAGCCATTGCCATTTTGTAAAATTTCTTTTTCAAAATTCAAAAATTGACCTGTTCAGATGTTTCTGCTCTGTCCATAGACCTTTAATCATATGGCTTTTGACCAATTGTGTACAATTTCATACAGCTTTTGAAGTATTATGTAACATTTTGTATGTTTTATTGACCGATAATGTACTTTTGACCAATGTGAGCATTAGGCTGTTTGTTATGATTTTCATGGTTACTTAGCATGTTCTCTGTTAAGCTGAATGGTTTGAGTTTTAAGAGAAAAGATTGGCGACAAACACTTGCTGTATGGTTGCAAAGCAGTCATCAGATGTGTTAATAATTCATAGACGCAAGGTGAGAGCTATAAAGTGATGCTTCAGAGGAGAGCGGAAGAAACTGTTTCCTTCAAACTGATTGGTTGTATTCCAGAACAACTGCATATCGGAAGTCAGGTAATTTTTTATTTTTTTTCTCTTTTAATTATATGGTTTTACTTCAAGATATGTTTTGATTTTTATCTTTTGTTTTTACTTTTTTATTTCTTCTCTCCTTATCTACCTTCCCTATATCTCTATCCTAATTCTTGCACCATTATTTTCACCACCCTCTTGGCACATTTGACTCTTAACTATAAACATCACCAACTAAAAATAAATTCAAGATATGTGACATGATCATTTTATTTTATCTGAACATTTTAGTCGATGTGGCTACCCTTCCTTGCTGTAAATTCCAGTTGAACCCATTTGAAGTTTTCAACAAGGTTGAACTGGGTTTGAACTAGGTTGAGCTGGCTTTAAAGTGGGTTCAAATAGGGCAAAGTAGATAACCTAGTTTAATCCAGTTCAACCTAGTTCAACCCAATTGTTCCATTTTCCGTATTAACCTAGTTGGGAAAAACCCAGTTCACCCCAGTTTAACTGGACTTTCCAGCAGGGTTGTTTTATTGAATTCAAAGGGATCATTAACTGAATTACACATAACAGCTCACCCAACATCGAATGTACACATGGTAAAAAGTTTTTCCTTAAGCCTACCCGCACCTGAGTTTATCTTGAAAACCTGGGTATGATAATTGCCAATCTGAGTTCCTGTTCAGTGTCTTGTGTTTCCACTCCAAACAATGATTGTTTATCTTCCATTCCCATGCATACCACAGCCAAGTAGCCCAAGGTAATTTGTATGTATAAGATTACACAAAACCAGAACTGAATAATCAAGGCACTTTTGTGATTGAAATCACTCATCCGTGTTAGGTGTCTTAGTGGGAGAAGTTTGTTTTCAAACTGGTGATAAAATAGATGTGTATCATAATGCCTGAGGTAAGATATTGCTTCATGCAGTGTAGCACAGAGACTGAATTGTTCAAAAACAATCATTTCTAATTTATTCTTCCATATTTTTGATATTTTATATAGATACTGTAACTTGTAGTTCATGCGTATACTAACAATATTGCTTGTCTAATTATATATTTATATATTCTTTTTAAAATCAGAAATGTTACCTATTTTATTGACATTTTCTAATAACAACTAAAAATTTTTTATATGAGGTCAGTTTTATTTTCATTTCTTTATTTTTTTATATTTGATTATTTGTGTGTCTGGTTTCAGTTAATGTAAAGTTCAAGGAACTTTGGGATTTTGGGCTGTATAAACACATGGCAAGGTAATTAAGTAAATAAGTAAGAACATAAGTAAGTAAATAAGTAACACCTAAGAATTAGTCAGTTAGACTTTGTTGTTAATGCTACATCAGTATAAAGTTGGTATTTAGTGTGTGAAAATGCAAATCTTTTGAATTTCGATATCAGTGGCACAATGTTTTCTTCCACAGATCAAATTAACACAACAATTGCACCAATGACAACTAAAAATAAAAGAGTTGAAGAAACTACGGAAGTGGGAGTGACGACCGAGAAAAGCACATTTAAAGAAATTACAGTAGTTGAAATCACTACTGAAGAAAGCACAGTTAGAGACAATACCACAATGACTACTGAAGAAAGCACAGTTAGAGACAATACCACAATGACTACTGAAGAAAGCACAATTAAAACTGCATCAGTGGAAAGGACTACTGAAGAAAGCAGAGTTGAATCTACAGCAGTAGAAGTGATGACTGGAAAAAGCACTGTACCAGAAACAACAGCAATAGAAATAACAACAGACAAAAGCACAGTTGTTGAAACTACATCTGTAGAAATTACTGCTGAAGAAAGCACAGTTGTCGAAAGTACGTCTGTAGAAATGACAACTGAAGAAAGCACAGTTAAAGCTACATCAGTAGAAATGACCACTGAGAAAAGCACAGTTAAAACTGCATCAGTAGAAATGACCACTGAAGAAAGCAGAGTTGAATCTACAGCAGTAGAAGTGATGACTGGAAAAAGTACTGTACCAGAAACTACAGCAGTAGAGATGACGACTGAAGAAAGCACAGTTAAGGAAAGTACAGCAGTACAGGTGACGACTGAAGAAAGCACAGTTGAAGAAACTACAGCATTAGAGATGACGACAGAAGAAAGCACAATTAAAGCTACATCAGTAGAAATGACCACTGAAGAAAGCACAGTTAAAACTGCATCAGTAGAAATGACCACTGAAGAAAGCATAGTTGAATCTACAGCAGTAGAAGTGATGACTGGAAAAAGCACTTTACGAGAAACTACAGCAATAGAAATAACAACAGACAAAAGCACAGTTGTTGAAACTACATCAGTAGAAATGACCACTGAGAAAAGCACAGTTAAAACTGCATCAGTAGAAATGACCACTGAAGGAAGCACAGTTGAAACTACAGCAGTAGAAGTGATGACTGGAAAAAGTACTGTACCAGAAACTACAGCAGTAGAGATGACGACTGAAGAAAGCACAGTTAAGGAAAGTACAGCAGAACAGGTGACGACTGAAGAAAGCACAGTTGAAGAAACTACAGCATTAGAGATGACGACAGAAGAAAGCACAATTAAAGCTACATCAGTAGAAATGACCACTGAAGAAAGCACAGTTAAAACTGCATCAGTAGAAATGACCACTGAAGAAAGCAGAGTTGAATCTACAGCAGTAGAAGTGATGACTGGAAAAAGCACTGTACCAGAAACTACAGCAATAGAAATAACAACAGACAAAAGCACAGTTGAAAAAACAACTGCAGTAGATATGACGACATCTGATTTCACATCTATGGCTACAATTACCTCTTCTGCATCGTATGAATCAACAGATTTTCTTGATATAATACTTGATGCGACATCAGATGTTACTGACACATCTGATTTCTTATTTATTGAAACAACAACCTCTGCATCTGATGGATTAACTGATTTTCTTGATATAACACTTGATGCAACATCTGATGATGCAGACACATCAGATTTCTTAACCTCCTTTGCATCTTATGGGACGACAGATTTTCTTGAACTAGAATTTGAAGTGACATCGGTTGTTACTGACACAGTTGGAGAAATTACAGCAGTAGAATTGACAACAGAAGAGAGCACTATTAAAACTACATCAGTAAAAATGTCGACCTCGCTTCCTGTTACAAGTCAGATGCTGTCATCTACTGAAGAAGAAACATCTTATGTTTTCACTTCTTTGCCTGGTACTTCTGAAGGTCCAACATCTCACAAATCCACACTGGCACTCTCAACCTCGCTTCCTGTTACAAGTCAGATGCTGTCATCTACTGAAGAAGAAACATCTTATGTTTTCACTTCTTTGCCTGGTACTTCTGAAGGTCCAACATCTCACAAATCCACACTGGCACTCTCAACCTCGCTTCCTGTTACAAGTCAGATGCTGTCATCTACTGAAGAAGAAACATCTTATGTTTTCACTTCTTTGCCTGGTACTTCTGAAGGTCCAACATCTTACAAATCCACACTGGCACTCTCGACCTCGCTTCCTGTTACAAGTCAGATGCTGTCATCTACTGAAGAAGAAACATCTTATGTTTTCACTTCTTTGCCTGGTACTTCTGAAGGTCAACATCTCACAAATCCACACTGGCACTCTCGACCTCGCTTCCTGTTACAAGTCAGATGCTGTCATCTACTGAAGAAGAAACATCTTATGTTTTCACTTCTTTGCCTGGTACTTCTGAAGGTCCAACATCTCACAAATCCACACTGGCACTCTCGACCTCGCTTCCTGTTACAAGTCAGATGCTGTCATCTACTGAAGAAAAAACATCTTATGTTTTCACTTCTTTGCCTGGTACTTCTGAAGGTCCAACATCTCACAAATCCACACTGGCACTCTCGACCTCGCTTCCTGTTACAAGTCAGATGCTGTCATCTACTCAAGAGGAAACATCTTCTGTTTTCACTTCTTTGCCTGGTACTTCTGAAGGTCCAACATCTCACAAATCCACACTGGCACTCTCGACCACGCTTCCTGTTACAAGTCAGATGCTGTCATCTACTGAAGAAGAAACATCTTATGTTTTCACTTCTTTGCCTGGTACTTCTGAAGGTCCAACATCTCACAAATCCACACTGGCACTCTCGACCTCGCTTCCTGTTACAAGTCAGATGCTGTCATCTACTGAAGAGGAAACATCTTCTGTTTTCACTTCTTTGCCTGGTACTTCTAAAGGTCCAACGTCCCACAGATCTACACCTGCACTCTCGACCTCACTTCCTGTTACAAGTCAGATGCTGTCATCTACTGAACAAGAAACATCTTATGTTTCCACTTCTTTGCCTGGTACTTCTGAAGGTCCAACGTCCCACAGATCCACACCGGCACTCTCGACCTCGCTTCCTCTTACAAGTCAGATGCTGTCATCTACTGAAGAGGAAACATCTTATGTTTTCACTTCTTTGCCTGGTACTTCTGAAGGTCCAACGTCCCACAGATCTACACCAGCACTTTCGACCTCACTTCCTGTTACAAGTCAGATGTTGTCATCTACTAAAGAAGAAACATCTTATGTTTTCACTTCTTTGCCTGGTACTTCGGAAGGGCCAACATCTCACAAGTCCACACCTGCATTTACAACCTCAATTCCTGTTACAAGTCAGATGATGTCATCTACTGAAGAAGAAACATCTTATGTTTTCACTTCTTTGCCTGGTACTTCTGAAGGTCCAACATCTCACAAGTCCACACCGGCACTCTCGACCTCGCTTCCTGTTACAAGTCAGATGCTGTCATCTACTGAAGAAAAAACATCTTATGTTTCCACTTCTTTGCCTGGTACTTCGGAAGGGCCAACATCTCACAAGTCCACACCTGCATTTACAACCTCGATTTCTGTTACTAGTCAAATGCTGTCATCTACTGAAGGAGAAACATCTTATGTTTTCACTTCTTTGCCTGGTACTTCTGAAGGTCCAACGTCTCACAAGTCCACACTGGCACTCTCGACCTCCCTTCCTGTTACAAGTCATATGCTGTCATCTACTGAAGAAGAAACATCTTATGTTTTCACTTCTTTGCCTGGTACTTCTGAAGGTCCAACATCTCACAAGTCCACACCGGCACTCTCGACCTCGCTTTCCATTACAAGTCAGGTTATATCATCTACTGAAGAAAAAACATCCTACGTTTTCACTTCTTTGCCTGGTACTTCTGAAGGTCCAACATCTCACAAATCCACACTGGCACTCTGGCACAGATGCTGTCATCTACTGAAGAGGAAACATCTTCTGTTTTCACTTCTTTGCCTGGTACTTCTAAAGGTCCAACGTACAACAAGTCAGATGCTGTCATCTACTGAACAAGAAACATCTTATGTTTCCACTTCTTTGCCTGGTACTTCTGAAGGTCCAACGTCCCACAAGTCCACACCAGCACTCTCGACCTCGCTTCCCGTTACAAGTCAGATTAAATCATCTACTGAAGAAGAAACATCCTACGTTTTCACTTCTTTGCCTGGTACTTCGGAAGGGCCAACATCTCACAAGTCCACACTGGCACTCTCGACCTCGCTTCCTGTTACAAGTCAGATGCTGTCATCTACTGAAGAAAAAACATCTTATGTTTCCACTTCTTTGCCTGGTACTTCGGAAGGGCCAACATCTCACAAATCCACACTGGCACTCTCGACCTCGCTTCCTGTTACAAGTCAGATGCTGTCATCTACTGAAGAAAAAACATCTTATGTTTCCACTTCTTTGCCTGGTACTTCGGAAGGGCCAACATCTCACAAGTCCACACTGGCACTCTCGACCTCGCTTCCTGTTACAAGTCAGATGCTGTCATCTACTGAAGAAAAAACATCTTATGTTTCCACTTCTTTGCCTGGTACTTCGGAAGGGCCAACATCTCACAAATCCACACTGGCACTCTCGACCTCGCTTCCTGTTACAAGTCAGATGCTGTCATCTACTGAAGAAAAAACATCTTATGTTTCCACTTCTTTGCCTGGTACTTCGGAAGGGCCAACATCTCACAAGTCCACACTGGCATTCTCGACCTCGCTTCCTGTTACAAGTCAGATGCTGTCATCTACTTTAGCAGACACATCCAAAGGTTTGACTTCTTCTGGTGAGTAACCACTTTGGGTCACATGACCATATTGGAAACAAACCTCAGTTACTCCCACAACCCCTGAAGGGACAGGACATGCAGATGTAACAACAGTGGCTCGGACCACACTTGGACCAGCAACTACTGAATATAAAGTGTTCTTGCTACACTGATTATCTATTGTTTATAGTAATGGTTTGGTAGGAGATAGCCTGGAAAACAATTCATGGGCTTATTGTATATGTTGTGAAGAACTGAAATGTAAGTGGGCATGTTTAAAGAGTATTTGTTCGTAGATCTTGCAAGAGAATGCATGAGGAAGTTTAATAGGTTCACTGCTGTGGCATGGGCCTAAGTACCAATGCCCTCCAAGAAATTGAAATTCTTTCCCCCAAATTATGAAAAGGGCAATATTAAAATTGAATGTGTGTTTATAGATGGAGATTTTTTCTCTTCAGAATTATATCTTACCCCAAACATTTTACCCCTTCCTCCTAAAATAGGCTACAACTTTTAGACATCATGATTTTTGTTATATATATATATTATTAGTTATTATAATAAAATTATCATCGCTGTTCAGGTAAAAGTATTTTTAACATAATATACTATACTTAGATGGGTTATGTAAAGAAGCAAATCAAAGAAAAAGTATGAATGTATCAAGTGTTTATATTTGAAATTCTTAACAGTCTTCAGAATTGTTTTTGCAGATATTCCCAAATCTCTCCTTAAGAAAGAGGTGGGTCAGTTCTTTGGTTTTGTTGAGATGCCATCAACATTTCATTGGTCTAATTCTGTCATGGTGGTCTTTGATTTTCATCTGATAAGTGGCTTTTCAATTTGGATTTTGATGCAAGAAAACTGGAAATGCTGCCCTCTTGATCTTTTCAGTTGTTTCTGATTCTGGAAAATGGATGTGACTGATTGTCTTTTATATCTTATGGCTGA
Organism: Chiridota heheva; assembly: GCA_020152595.1. Classification (NCBI taxonomy): domain Eukaryota; kingdom Metazoa; phylum Echinodermata; class Holothuroidea; order Apodida; family Chiridotidae; genus Chiridota; species Chiridota heheva. The sequence continues at coordinate 1,220,776 of JAIGNY010000659.1, read as the reverse complement.
TGTCCTTAATTTGCTATGACTAATTGTCTTTGATTGTCTTTCATTTCTTATGACTGATTGTCCTTCTGATTTCTTATGACTGATTGATTGCTTTTGATTTCTTATGACTAATTGTCTTTGATTGATTATGACTGATTGTCTTTAATTTTTATGACTGATTGTCTTTGATTTCTTATGACTGATTGTCTTTGATTTCTTATGACTGATTGTCTTTGATTTCTTATGATTGATTGTCTTTAATTTCTTATTACTGATTGTCTTTGATTTCTTATGACTGATTGTCTTTGATTTCTTATTACTGATTGTCTTTGATTTCTTATGACTGATTGTTTTTGATTTCTTATGACTGATTGTCTTTGATTTCTTATGACTGATTGTCTTTGATTTCTTATGACTGATTGTCTTTGATTTCTTATAACTGATTGTCTTTCATTTCTTATGACAGAGTGTCTTTGATTTTTTAATTTCTTATATCTGATTGTGTATAATTTTGTATTATTTATGACTGATTATGTATAATTTTGTATGGCTTATGACTGATTGTGTATAATCTTGTATGGCTTATGACCGATTGTTTATATACTTTTGTATGGCTGAGGACCGATTGTTTATAGTTCTTATGGCTATTGACAGATTTATTTGATCACGCTTTGTCTAGCTGATGCTAGAAGGAGAGCATTCAAATTTCCTAGACTTGAGTCTGTTTGTTAGATTCCATGGTGACTCAGCATTCTCTGTTTGTTAGCTGAATGATTAAAATATGTAGGAGAAATGCTTACGGACAAATTGATGAAGATGTCCATCTTTTGATGTTGTGGTTACAAAGCAGTCATCAGATTTGTTAATGATTCATAGACAAAAGGTGATAGTTGTAAAGTGATGCTTCAGAGGAGAGCATAAGAAACTGTTCCCTTCAAACTGATTGCTTGTACTCCAGAACAACTGCAAATCTGAAGTCAGGTAATTATGTTTATGTTTTTTCATCTTTGAATTAATTATATTATGTGACATGATCATTTTATATTACATGAATATTTCAGTCGATGTAGTGCATTGAATTCACTTATCACTATTAGGATCATTAACTCAATAACACACCACAGCACACCCCACATCAATGCAACATATAAAGTAGCACAGAGACTGAAATGTTCAACAACTATCAAATCTAATTCATTATTCTAAATTTTTAATATTCAATTTAGATATTACTGTAATCATCGCTCATGCACATACTAAAGTCATCTGAAGAGTCGTTTGGTAGTCAATTTTATTTCAGTATTAAATTGAGGTGATTTGTGCTGCAATTAGTGTGTTAAATGCCAAGGTCCTTCAAGTGTGTATTGCAAGTGTGTATGATTGCAAGTGTGTATTGCAAGTGTGTATGATTGCAAGTGTGTATGATTGCAAGTGTGTATCACAAGGGTTTTGGTGTGTGGTATGGTTCTGTCTGAGGTTTATCTCAAAAATTGAACATTTTACAGCTGTTTGTAATTACAGACGTAATTACAAAAAAATTCATTACATTTGCAATGTAAAGCTATGATTTGATATGTTTTCTTATGTAATTCCTTTTTGTTAATGTTCTCTTAAAGAAATGTTGCCAGCGAAGTGTATAGAAATAAATGAAGATCTTAGGAATGCCTTGAGCTTACTACATGAAGCAATATCTTACCTTAGGAGAAATGGTCCGTCAATCATTCACAGTTAATGCACACATCACCTCAGACATATGATACATATTTTATCACCAGTTAGCAAGAAAGTTCTTCCACTAAGACACCTAACACAGATGAGTGATTTCAATCACAAAAGTGCCCTGATTACTTAGCACTGGCTTTCTGTAATCTTATACACACAAATATTCTTGGGCTACTTGGCCGTGGTATACATAGGAATGGCAGATAAACAATCATTGTTTGGATTGGAAACAATGCACTGAAGTCGGGGTGGTAATTGTCATACCTGAGTTTTCAGTATTGACTCGGGTGTTGGGTGCTGGTAGGCTTTAAGAGAAACTTTTCAGCATGTATGGCATGAAATTCTTATTCATTTAAAGATCTTAGAACTTTCATAAAACATTACTAAACAATAAGTGTAAAAATTGTGCTTGGATGCACATGACAAAAACAAATCAAGATCTTTTGGCATGTGAAAATCTGTAGAATTGCTTCATAATTCCACAGGTTTGAATGTATCTGGGAAAAGAACGTTGTTGTGAATATAGATAATTTTGAGGTTGTGGAAAAGAGCTTCCTTTGCACTTTTTGCAATATGTGCCACACATCAACACCATCCAAAATGAAGCCCTCAGGCTTTGTCTAGGTGCCTACAGGACCTCCCCAATCACCAGCCTTCATGTTGAAGCCAACGAACCCCCCTTTCTACTTAGATGTAGAAAGCTTAGCCTCCCCTATGCTTTTTGAGTCCTCACCAACACCCAGAGCCCTGTTAACAACCTCATTAGGTACCCCAATATCTCCACCCTCTTTGATAGAACTAAAACTCTATCCCCTCCCTTCAGCTTACCAATAGATCAGACCTCTTCCATCTCGGCATCAACCCTGCTACTCTCAGCACCTTCTCCTGGCCCACTTTTTCTACTTGGGCCACCCCCCTCCCTTCTGTCCACCTGGGCCTCTCCACTCATCACAAAACTCAAACCCACCCTTACCTCTTCATCAATCTCCACAACCAAATCAAAGACCATTTCTCAAAAACACCTCCTTCTATACTGATGGCTCCAAGGAAGGAAACAAGACAGCTGCTGCTGCCGTCATCCAAGACATCACCCTCAGTAGCAGACTTCCCGACTACTTATACATCTTTTCAGCCGAGGCTAAGGCCATTCTCCTCGCCCTCAACTTTATTGAGTACTCTCCGCTCAACCACTTCGCCGTTTTCTCCAACTCAAAGGCTGTTCTTACTTCTTTACTCAACCTTAAATGGGATAAACTCACATGCCACCTCCTACTCCGGAAACTCCTTTCTCCCACCCTCTGCAGGAAAAGTGTTCTTTTCTTCTGGATACCCAACCATGTTGGCATCCCTGGCAATGACAGGGCTGATGCAGCCACTAAGCTTGCCCTCAACCTCCTCCCTACCCCTTTTCCCAAAACCCTCTCTGACATCAAACCGCTTATCGCTTTGCTTGTTCGTGACCCTGGCAAACCTCATGGAACTCCCAAATTGATAACAAACTCCATGTCATCCAGCCCACAATTCCGATTAAATCCACCATCAACAACCTCTCTCGTATCAATAACGTTCATATTACCCGTCTTAGAATTGGTCACACCCACCTCACTCACTCCCACCTCCATATTGGCTCCCCCCAACTCCTCTGCAGCAATTGCCATTGCACCCTCACATTCCATCACGTTCCCCTTGCTTGCCCCCTGTACAACCTTCCCAGAGCTTCCCTCGCTCCCCACAGCTCAATTGCCGAGTTTTTTCAGAAAAATTTTCCGGATAAAATTATCTCCTTCCTTCATCATGCTTCCCACTACAACCATATTTAATTTTATTCTTCCACCTTCTCTCTACTTTGTTTTTGTTTCAACCATGCACCTCCCCTCTCGATCACAGCTTTCTGACCTTTTGTTCTTGAATTTCTCTTATTCTCCCCCTGTTTCCTTTCCTTCCTACCTCTAGAATGATCTGACCTCTCAGGCACAATTTGACCCTCGTTGTCGTGGTATCGTTCAGCCCTCATCAAACAAACAAACCTCCTGAGTCAAGAGGGTTTAATGAGTGAGGTGAGAAGAAGGGGATAAAATAGGAAAGGTTAGAAAACTCAAATTGATCAAATGTTTAAAAAGTGCAAGAATATAAATGAATATCAAAGATCACTTGTGTTATTTTTATATTTGTCAATTACTTTGTTTACTTTTGAAATCTGCTGAATGATTGATGTCCTGTTACCTATGATTTTGATTCTTACATTTTTCTTGACATTTTAATTCAATGTTTTATATGATGAATATACATGAGATGAATAAACATAACTGATTTAATTGCTATATTTGTCTGATTGCATAAGTGTAATGGGTAAATCCAATTATGAATTTGATATGATGGGCAAATATGATTGTTTGAATCAATACAATGGAAAAATTCAATGGATTTGATGGACAAATTTGATTGTTGGAATGATACAATGGATAAAATCAGTTGATATGATAAACAAATTTGGTTCTTTATTTGGATACATGGATAAATTCAATCAATATGATGGACAAATTTGATTCTTTGAATCTATATAATGGATAGAAAAATTGATTTTATGGACAAATTTGATTGTTTGAATGATACAATGGATAAAATCACTTGATATGATTAAGCAATTTTGGTTCTTTAAATGGATACCATGGATAAAATCAATTAATATGATGGACAAATTTGGTTCTTTGAATCTATACAATGGATAGAATAAATTGATATGATGGACAAATTTGATTGTTGGATACAATGGATTAAATCAATTGATATGATGGACAAATTTGGTTCTTTATGCCGCAAATTTCTCTTTAAGCCTATCTGCACCCAACACCCGAGTTAATCCTAAAAAGTCAGGTATGACAATTACCAACAAAATTTGTTGCTCAGTGTATTGTGTTTCCACTCCAACAATGATTGTTTATCTGCCATTGCCATGCACACCACAGTCAAGTAGCCCAAGGCTATTTGTGCGTATAGGATTACAGAAAGCCAGTGCTGAATATTCAAGGCACTTTTGTAATTGAAATCACTCATCCATGTTAGGTGTCTTAGTGTCGAGAAATTTGTTTTCAAACTGATGATAAAATGGATGAGTATCATATGCCTGAGGTGGTGTGTGCATTAAGTGTAAATGATTGACGGACCATTTCTCCTAAGGAAAGATATTGCTTCATGTTTTAAATGAATACCATGGATAAAATCAATTGATATGATGGACAAATTTGATTCTTTGAAAGTTAATGCTATTGTTTAATTGATTTACATAAAGCTTTCGATACTATCAATCATTCAATTTTGCTTGATGTACGGCAAATGCTATCTCCTGGTTTAAACCATATCCTGCAAATTGACGACAAAAAGTGTCTTACAAGAATAGTATTTCGTCATCAAGGAGTACTGATATAGGTATCCCACAAGGCAGTATACTAGGCCCACTTTTATTTCCTATGTACATTAATGACCTACCAAGTAGATATGTATGCAGATGACACGACATTTCATGTTGCTTGCTACAAATTACCGTGAATGACCTAGCTGCATGGTTAAAAAGTAATGTCGATAAAACTAAGATCATGCTTATTGGTTCTGCAAACAACTTATGTAATGGTCAGAACGGACCTGTAAATATTCTTGTAAATGGCATTAGACTCAAAATGGTCGAATCCGCCAAGATATTAGAATTTGAGATTGATTCATATTTGAATTTCCACAACCACGTTGATAATATTTTAAGAAAGGTCTCGTAAAATTGGCTTTTTTGCGGCATGTAAAATCATGTGTACCTCGTAATGAATTATCTATTTTATTCAATGCCAATTGTAATCCCTCATTTTATGTTTATTCACCAGTTTGGTCAGGTGCCTCACTTACGAGCAGTAATAACCTTTATGAATTACAAAAACAAGGGTTGCGAATGATATGTAATGTTAAATGGGATGAGCCTTCCGATAATCTTTTCTTGTGCTAAATTGGGCGCCTTTACCACAGAAGTTTTTTTTTCTCATAATGATTGTATAATGATATATAAATGTAGAAATGAACTAGCACCAAACTATCTTACTGAACATAATAAACATCTTGATTCAGCTCTTCGATTGACATGGCAAACCATGGGCTGATTGCTCAGACTTCCATTTTGTAAAACTGATATATATATATATAACAAATCTTTTGTATATAGAGGAATCTATCTTGCAAAACTGATATATATATATAACAAATTTTTCATATTTAGAGAAAGTAAATCATGGAACAATTTGAATAAGGATTTGAAATGTTGTCATTCCTTAGTCATTTTTAAGAGCCAATTCAAACAACTGACACTTACCTTGCCCAATTAAATCCGCTATCCTTAAAGTCTTGTCCTCTTACTTCTTGTAGCGCTAATATTTTGTATTTTTCACTTTTGCACATTTTGGTTACAATTTTACGAGTTTTTAGTTTGTTATCTGTTGTTTTAGTTTTATGCCATTTGTATTAACTTTTTCATTTGTTTGAAATGCTTTAGATAATTTGATTTATTTTAGCAATTTTTTTTTTTATAATAATTTATTTGTTTTTACTTTGCTTTTTAATTTGCTTTGAATGACACTATCATTATTTCATTTCATACCAATTATAATGCTTGCTTGTTCAATGTTTCGATTTTCTGTACTTTTAGCTTTTTATGTATACAACAGGGCCTTGTGGAAGACCAGCGCTGTTGCTGAACAACAGAGCAGCACTGTCCCTGCCCTGTATAAATATGTGAAAATAAAAGTAAAATACAATGGGTAAAAATTCAATTGATATGATGGACAAATTTGATTGTTTGAATGTCACAATGGATAAAATCATTTGATATGATGAACAAATTTGGTTTCTTAACTAGATACCATGGTAAAATCAATTGATATAATGGATAAATTTGATTCTTTGAATGGATACAATAATGATATTATGGACAATTTAGTTCTTGAATCATTGCTTACAGATATAAAATTTATTATAAAATATAAAAGTATATTATATTGCGTGTACTGCTGATTATGTTGCATTAACCTACAATGACATTCTATTAAACCTTTCATATTTCTCATATTGCATTTACTGCTGATTATGTTGCATTTATTGAGACTTTGATTAAACTTGAATAAACCTCTCATATTTCTTCTCCACAGGTCAGATTCAGAGAACTGTCGTGCCAGTAGAAATGACTAAAGAAAGCACTGTTGAAGAAACTACAGCAGTGCAGATGACAACTGAAGAAAGCACTGTTGAAGAAACTACAGCAGTAGAGATGACAACTGAAGAAAGCACTGTTGAAGAAACTACAGCAGTAAAGATGACAAGTGAAGAAAGCACAATTAAAGAAACTACAGCAGTAGACATGACGACTGAAGAAAGCACAGTTAAAGGAACTACAGCAGTAGAGATGACGACTGAAGAAAGTACAGTTGAAGAAACTACAGCAGTAAAGATGACAACTGAAGAAAGCACAATTAAAGAAACTACAGCAGTAGACATGACGACTGAAGAAAGCACAGTTAAAGGAACTACAGCAGTAGAGATGACGACTGAAGAAAGTACAGTTGAAGAAACTACAGCAGTAAAGATGACAACTGAAGAAAGCACAATTAAAGAAACTACAGCAGTAGACATGACGACTGAAGAAAGCACAGTTAAAGAAACTACAGCAGTAGAGATGACGACTGAAGAAAGTACAGTTGAAGAAACTACAGCAGTAAAGATGACAACTGAAGAAAGCACAATTAAAGAAACTACAGCAGTAGAGATGACGACTGAAGAAAGCACAGTTAAAGAAACTACAGCAGTAGAGATGACGACTGAAGAAAGCACTGTTAAAGAAACTACAGCAGTAGAGATAACGACTGAAGAAAGCACAGTAAAAGAAACTACAGCAGTAGAGATGACGACAGAAGAAAGCACAGTTGAAGAAACTACAGCAGTAGAGATGACGACTGAAGAAAGCACAGTCGAAGAAACTACAGCAGTACAGATGACGACTGAAGAAAGTACAGTTAAAGAAACTACAGCAGTACAGATGACGACAGAAGAAAGCACAGTTAAAGAAAGTACAGCAGTAGAGATGACGACTGAAGAAAGCATAGTTAAAGAAACTACAGCAGTACAGATGACGACAGAAGAAAGCACAGTTGAAGAAACTACAGCAGTAGAGATGACGACTGAAGAAAGCACAGTTGAAGAAACTACAGCAGTACAGATGACGACTGAAGAAAGCACAGTTGAAGAAACTACAGCAGTAGAGGTGACGACTGAAGAAAGCACTGTTAAAGAAACTACAGCAGTAGAGATGACGACTGAAGAAAGCACAGTTGAAGACAGCTCCACAACAGCAATTACGACCTCGCTTCCTGTTACAAGTCTGATGCTATCATCTACTATAAAAGAAACATCCAAAGGTTTGACTTCATCTGGTGAGTAACCACTTTAGGTCACATGACCATATTGGAAACAAACAACGGTTGCTCCCACAATCCCTGAACGGACATCAAATACAGATGTAACAACAGTGGTTCGGACCATGCTTGGACCAGCAACTGCTGAATAGAAAGTGTTCTTGCTACACTGATAATCTATTGTTTACAGTAACGATCTGGTAGAAAATGATGTTGAAAACAATTCATGGGCTCTTTGTGTATGTTGTGAAGAATAAGTGGGCATGTTTAAAGAGTATTTGTCAGTAGATCTTGCAAGAGAATGCATGAGGAAGTTTAATGGGTTCACTGCTGTGGCATGGGCCTAAGTACCAATGCCCTCCAAGAAATTGAAATTCTTTCCCCAAAATTATGAAAAGGGCAATATTATAATTGAATGTGTGTTTATAGATGAAGATTTTTTCTCAGAATTCCATCTTACCCCAAACATTTCACTCCTTCCTCCTAAAATAGGCTACAACTTTTAGACATCACAAATTTTGTTATATATATTATTAGTTAGTAAAATAAAATTATCATCGCTGTTTAGGTAAAAGTATATTTTACATAATATACTATACTTAGATGGGTTATGTAAAGAAGCAAATCAAAGAAAAAGTATGAATGTATCAAGTGTTTACATTTGAAATTCTTAACAGTCTTTAGAATTTTTCTTTCAGATATCTCCCAAATCTCTCCTTAAGAAAGATGTGGGTCAGTTCTTTGGTTTTGTTGAGATGCCACCAACATTTCATTGGTCTAATTCTGTCATGGTGGTCTTTGATTTCCATCTGATATGTGGCTTTTCAATTTAGATTTTGATGCAAGAAAACTGGAAATGCTGCCCTCTTGATCTTTTCAGTTGTTTAAATGGATGTGACTGATTGTCTTTGATTTCTTATGACTGATTGTCTTTGATTTCTTATGACTGATTCTTTGATTTCTTATGATTGATTGTCTTTGATTTCTTATGACGGATTGTCTTTGATTCATTATGACTGACTGTCTTTGATTTCTTATGACTGATTGTCTTTGATTTCTTATTACTGATTGCCTTTGATTTCTTATGACTGATTCTTTGATTTTGTATTACTGATTGCCTTTGATTTCTCATAACTGATTGTCTTTGATTTCTTATGACTGATTTTATATAATTTGTGTAAGGCTTATGACTTATTGTCTTTGATTTCATATAAATGGCTGTCTTTGATTTCTTATGACTGATTGTCTTTGATTTCTTATGACTGATTGTCTTTGATTTTTCATTACTGATTGTTTTTGATTTCTTATGACTGATTTTGTATAATTTGTGTATGGCTTATGACTGATAGTCTTTAATTTCATATGAATGGTTGTCTTTGATTTCTTATGACTGATTGTCTTTGATTTCTTATGACTGATTTTATATTATTTGTGTATGGCTTATGACTTATTGTCTTTAATTTCGTATAAATGGTTGTGTGATTTCTTATGACTGATTGTCTTTGATTTCTTATGACTGATCAATATATTATTTTATATGGCTAATGTCTGATTGTGTATAATTTTGTATGGCTTATGACCTATTGGTTATATACATTTGTACGGCTGAGGACTGATTGTTTACGGTTCTTATGACTTTTGACAGATTTGATTAATTACCCTATCTTTTCTAGCTGATGCTAGAAGGAACAGCATGCACCTCTTTGCTAGTTTCCATGGTAACTCAGCAATCTCTGTTATCTGAATGGTTGGTGCATGTAGCAGAAAAGCTTAGGGACAAATTGGTGAAGATGTCCATCTTTTGATGTTGTGGTTACAAAGCAGTCATCAGATTTGTTAATGATTCATAGACGCAAAGGTGATAGTTGTAAAGTGATGCTTCAGAGGAGAGCATAAGAAACTGTTCCCTTCAAACTGATTGCTTGTACTCCAGAACAACTGCAAATCTGAAGTCAGGTAATTATGTTTATGTTTTTTTATCTATGAATTAATTATATGATGTGACATGATCATTTTATATTACCTGAATATTTCAGTCGATGTAGTGCATTGAATTCACTTATCACTCACAGGATTATTAACTCAATAACACAACACAGCACACCCCACATCAATGCAACATATAAAGTAGCACAGAGACTGAAATATTCAACAACTATCAAATATAATTTATCATTTTAGATTTTTGAAATTGTATTTAGATATTGCTATAATCATCGTTAATGGACATCTAAAGATATCTGAAAGAGTTGTTTGGTAGTCAATATTATGTCGGTATTAAGTTGAGGTGACTCGTGCTGCAATTAGTGTGTTAACTGCCAAGGTCCTTCAAGTGTGTATGATTGCAAGTGTGTATGATTACAAGTGTGTATGATTGCAAGTGTGTATGATTGCAAGTGTGTATCACAAGGGTTTTGGTGTGTAGTACCGTTCTGTCTGAGGTTTATCTCAAAAATTGAATATTTTACAGCTGTTTGTAATTTCAGATGTAATTACAAAAAAAAGTATTACATTTGCAATGTAAAGCTATGATTTGATATTTTTTCTCATGTGATTTCTTTTTGTTAATGTTCTCTTAAAGAAATGTTGCCTGCAAAGTTTATAGAAATAAATGAAGATCTTAGGAATGCCTTGGGCTTACTACATGAAGCAATATCTTTCCCTAGGAGAAATGTCTGTCAATCATTCACAGTTAATGCACACATCACCTCAGGCATACGATACACATATTTTTATCACCAGTTTGCAAGAAATTTCTCCCACTAAGACACCTAACACAGATGAGCGATTTCAATCCTAAAAGTACCCTGATTACTTAGCACTGGCTTTCTGTAATCTTATACACACAAATATCCTTGGGCTACTTGGCCGTGGTGTACATAGGAATGGCAGATAAACAATCATTGTTTGGAGAGGAAACAATGCGCTGAAGTAGGGTTGGTAATTGTCATACCTGAGTTTTCGGATTAACTTGGGTGTCGGGTGCTGGTAGGCTTAAAGAGAAACTTTTCAGCATGTATGGCATGAAATTCTTATTTACTTGAAGATCTTAGAACTTTCATGAAACATTACTAAACAATAAGTGTAAAAAATTGTGCTCAGATATACATGACAAAAACATCTTTTGGCATGTGAAAATCTGTAGAATTGCATCATAATTCCACAGGTTTGAATGTATCTGGGAAAAAACGTTGTTGTGAATATAGATAATTTTGAGGCTGTGGAAAAGAGTTTCCTTTGCACCTTTTGCAATATGTGCCACAAATAAACTGCTCTCTGGCAACACTGACACTAGTTCCACCCATTTCATTACTTGACAAAACCTTCCAAATCAGCTTGCACTGGGTGGGTGTACCGCTTGAGTCTCACCACCAAAACCCTAGCCAATACTATATTTAATTCTCCTCTTCCACCCCCTCTCTACTTTGTTTTTGTTTCAACCATGCACCTCCCCTCTCGATCACAGCTTTCTGACCTTTTGTTCTTGAATTTCTCTCATTCTCCCCCTGTTTCCTTTCCTTCCTACCTCTAGAATGATCTGACCTCTCAGGCACAATTTGGCCCTCGTTGTCGTGGTACAGTTAAGCCCTCATCAAACAAACAAACAAACCTCCTAAGTCAAGAGGGTTTAATGAGCGAGGTGGAAGGGGATAAAATAGGAAAGGTTAGAAAACTCAAAATGATCAAATGTTTAAAAAGTGCAAGAATATAAATGAATATCAAAGATCACTTGTGTTATTTTTATATTTGTCAATTACTTTGTTTACTTTTGAAATCTGCTGAATAATTGATGTCCTGTTACCTATGATTTTAATTCTTACATTCTCCTTGACATTTTAATTTAATGTTTTATATGATGAATATACATGAAATGAATAAACATAACTGATTAAATTGCTCTATTTGTCTGATTGCATAACTGGAATGGGTAAATTCAATTATGAAATCGATATGATGGGCAAATTTGATTGTTTGAATCAATACAATGGAAAAATTCAATTGATATGATGGACAAATTTGATCGTTTGAATAAAACAATGGATAAAATCAGTTGATATGATGAACAAATTTGGTTCTTTAAATGAATACATGGATAAATTCAATTGATATGATGGACAAATTTGATTGTTTGAATGTCACAATGGATAAAATCAGTTAATATGATTAAACAATTTTGGTTCCTTAAATGGATACCCTCGTAAAATCAATTGATATAATGGATAAATTTGATTCTTTGAATGGATACAATATTTGATATTATAGACAATTCAGTTGTTTGAATCAATAAGATGGATGAAATAAATGAACCGATTTGCTTTCAAATATAAAATTGAATATAAAATATAAAAGTGTATTATATTGCGTGTACTGCTGATTATGTTGCATCAACCTACAATGACATTCTATTAAACCTTTTATATTTCTTATATTGCATTTACTGCTAATTATGTTGCATTTATTGAGAGTTTGATTAAACTTGAATAAACCTCTCATATTTCTTCTCCACAGGTCAGATTCAGAGAATTGTCGTGCCAGTAGAAATGACTAAAGAAAGCACTGTTGAAGAAACTACAGCAGTGCAAATGACAACTGAAGAAAGCACTGCTGAAGAAACTACAGCAGTAGAAATGACAACTGAAGAAAGCACAGTTGAAGAAACTACAGCAGCAGAAATGATGACTGAAGAAAGCACAGTTGAAGAAGCTACAGCAGTAGAAATGATGACTGAAAAAAGCACAGTTGAAAAAAAAATGGCGACTGAAGAAAGCACAATTGAAGAAACTACAGCAGTAGAAATGATGACTGAAGAAAGTACACTTGATGAAACTACAGCAGTAGAAATGACGACTGAAGAAAGCACAGATGAAGAAACTACAGCAGTAGATATGATGACTGAAGAAAGCACAGTTGAAGAAACTACAGCAGTAGATATGACGACTGAAGAAAGCACAGATGAAGAAACTACAGCAGTTGAAATGACGACTGAAAAAAGCACAGTTGAAGAATCTACAGCAGTAGAGATGACGACTGAAGAAAGCACAGTTGAAGAAACTACAGCAGTAGAGATGACGACTGAAGAAAACACAGCTGAAGAAGCAACTGATTTCTTATCTCTTGAAGCAACAACTTCCTTTGCATCTTATGAATCAACAAATTTTCTTGATACAACTTTTGAAGAAACGTCAGATGTTACTGACACAACTGATTTATTCGATACAACTCTTGAAGGAACGTCAGATGTTACTGACACAACTGATTTCTTGTCTGTTGAACCAACAACTTCCTTTGCGTCTTATGAATCGACAGATTTATTCGGTACAACTCTTGAAGAGACGTCAGATGTTACTGACACAACTGATTTCTTGTCTGTTGAACCAACAACTTCCTTTGTGTCTTATGAATCAACAGATTTATTCGGTACAACACTTTCAGGAACGTCAGATGTGACTGAGTTTCTGTCTAGTGTTCCTATATCAACTAGTTACACATCTGTTTTTCCAGGTACAACAGAACCAGCAGTATTCTCCACAGAAAATACAGATTTGACTACTTTTCCCGCTACTTCTTTCCCTATTACATCGCTGGACCTCTTTTCAAGTCGGATGCAATCATCTGTTGCAGCAGAAATGACTTCTGAGGAAGTAACACCAGACAGTCGAACGTCATTTTCAGATTCTTTCTTGCAACCCTCTTCGAAGCAGATACCAATGTCATTCATGGCAACATCTGATGGTTTGACTTCTTTCCCTGTTACTTCTGAAGGTCCAACATCCCACAAGTCCACATCAGTAGACATGACGACTGAAGAAAACACAGTTGAAGAAACTAAAGCAGTAGGGATGACGACTGAAGAAAGCACAGTTGAAGAAAGAACTGATTTCTTATCTCTTGAACCAACAACTTTCTTTGCGTCTTATGAATCGACAGATTTATTCGGTACAACTCTTGAAGGGGCGTCAGATGTTACTGACACAACTGATTTCTTGTCTGTTGAACCAACAACTTTCTTTTTGTCTTATGGATCGACAGATTTATTTGGTACAGCACTTTCAGGAACGTCAGACGTGACTGAGTTCCTGTCTAGTGTTCCTATATCAACTAGTTACACATCTGTTTTTCCAGGTACAACAGAACCAGCAGTATTCTCCACAGAAAATACAGATTTGACTACTTTTCCCGCTACCTCTTTCCCTATTACATAGCTGGACCTCTTCTCAAGTCGGATGCAATCATCTGTTGCAGCAGAAATGACTTCTGAGGAAGTAACACCAGACAGTCGAACGTCATTTCCAGATTCTTCCTTGCAATCCTCTTCAAAGCAGATGCCAACGTCATTCATGGCAACATCTGATGGTTTGACTTCTTTGCCTATTACTTCTGAAGGTCCAACATCCCACAAGTTCACATCAGTAGACATGACGACTGAAGAAAACACAGTTGAAGAAACTACAGCAGTAGAGATGATGACTGAAGAAAGCACAGTTGAAGACACGTCCACATCAGCAATTACAACCTCGCTTCCTGTTACAAGTCAGATGATGTCATCTACTGAAGAAACTACGTCCGTAGAAATGATGACTGAAGAAAGCACAGTTAAAGAAACTACAGCAGTAGAGATGACGACTGAAGAAAGCACTGTTAAAAAACTACAGCAGTAGAGATGACAACTGAAGAAAGCACTATTAAAGAAACTACAGCAGTAGAAATAACGACTGAAGAAAGCACTGTTAAAAAAACTACAGCTGTAGAGATGACGACTGTAAGAAAGCACTTAAAAAACCTACAGCAGTAGAGATGACGACTGAAGAAAGCACAGTTGAAGACAGCTCCACAACAGCAATTACGACCTCGCTTCCTGTTACAAGTCTGATGCTATCATCTACTATAAAAGAAACATCCAAAGGTTTGACTTCATCTGGTGAGTAACCACTTTGGGTCACATGACCATATTGGAAACAAACATCAGTTGCTCCAACAATCCCTGAAGGGACATCAAATGCAGATGTAACAACAGTGGTTCGGACCATGCTTGGACCAGCAATTGCTGAATAGAAAGTGTTTTGCTATACTGATTATCTATTGTTTACAGTTACGATCTGGTCGGAAATGACGCTGAAAACGATTCATGGGCTCGTTGTATATGTCGTGAAGAATAAGTGGGCATGTTTAAAGAGTATTTGTCAGTAGATCTTGCAAGAGAATTCATGGGGAGGTTTAATGGATTCACAGTAGCAACTTCCCTCCAAGAAATTGATATTCTTTGCTTAAAATTATGAAAAGGGCAATAATTAAATTAGTGTTTATAAAATGGAGATTTTTTCTCCTCAGAATTCCATCTTACCCACACATTTCAGTTCTTCCTCCTAAAACAGGCTACAGCTTTTAGACATCAAGATTTTTCTTATATATATTATAAGTTATTATAATAAAACTATCATCGTTGTACAAGTAAAAAGTGTATTTAACATAATATACTATACTAAGATTAATTATGTAAAGAAGCAAATCAAAGAAAAAGTATGAATGTATCAAATGTTTATATCTAAAATTCTTAACAGTCTTCAGAATTTTTCTTTCAGATATCTTCCCGAAATCTCTACTGAAGAGCTGGGTCAGTTCTTTGGTTTTGTTAAGTTGTCTCCCACATTTCATTGGCCTTATTATGTGGCTTTGGATTTCAAACTGTGGCTCTTGAATTTGGATGCAAGAAAACCAGAACTGCATGCTGGTGTAGAATAAAGCAGAAAGCCTTTTGCTTTTTTTAGTTGTTTTTGGCTCTAGAAAACAGATTTGACTGATTATCTCTGATTTCTTATGACTGATTGATTGCCTTTGATTTCTTATGACTGATTGCCTTTGATTTCTTATGACTGATTGTCCTTGGTTTCTTATGACTGATTGTCCTTCTGATTTCTTATGACTGATTGATTGCCTTTGATTTCTTATGACTGATTGCCTTTGATTTCTTATGACTGATTGTCTTTTATTTTTATGACAGATTGTCTTTGATTTCTTATGACTGATTGTCTTTGATTTCTTATGACTGATTGTCTTTGATTTCTTATTACTGATTGTCTTTGATTTCTTATGATTGATTGTCTTTGGTTTCTTATGACTGATTGTCTTTGATTTCTTATGACTGATTGTCTTTGATTTCTTATGACTGATTGTCTTTGATTTTTTATGACTGATTGTCTTTGATTTCTTATGACTGATTGTCTTTGATTTCTTATGACTGATTGTCTTTGATTTCTTATGACTGATTGTCTTTGATTTCTTATGACTGATTGTCTTTGATATCTTATGAATGATTGTCTTTGATTTTTATGACTGATTTTATATAATTTGTGTATGGCTTATGACTTATTGTCTTTGATTTCATATAAATGGTTGTCTTTGATTTCTTATAACAGATTGTCTTTGATTTTTTAATTCCTTATAAGTGATTGTGTATAATTTTGTATTACTCATGACTGATTATGTATAATTTTGTTGGCTCATGACTGATTGTGTATAATTTTGTGTGGCTCATGACTGATTGTGTATAATTTTGTATGGCGTATGACCGATTGTTTATATACTTTTGTATGGCTGAGGACCGATTGTTTACGGTTCTTATGGCTATTGACAGATTTATTTGATCACGCTTTGTCTAGCTGATGCTAGAAGGAAAAGCATTTAAATTTCCTAGACTTGAGTTTGTTTGTTAGTTTCCATGGTGACTCGACATTCTCTGTTTGTCAGCTGAATGATTGAAATATGTAGGAGAAATGCTTACGGACAAATTGATGAAGATGTCCATCTTTTGATGTTGTGGTTACAAAGCAGTCATCAGATTTGTTAATGATTCATAGACGCAAAGGTGATAGTTGTAACGTGATGCTTCAGAGGAGAGCATAAGAAACTGTTCCCTTCAAACTGATTGCTTGTACTCCAGAACAACTGCAAATCTGAAGTCAGGTAATTATGTTTATGTTTTTTCATCTTTAAATTAATTATATTATGTGACATGATCATTTTATATTACCTGAATATTTCAGTCGATGTAGCTACCAGTGTTGCATTGAATTCACTTATCACTATTAGGATCATTAACTCAATAACACACCACAGCGCACCCCACATCAATGCAACATATAAAGTAGCACAGAGACTGAAATGTTCAACAACTATCAAATCTAATTCATTATTCTAAATTTGTGCTTATGCACATCATCGCTTATGCACATACTAAAGTTATCTGAAGAGTCGTTTGGTAGTCAATTTTATTTCAGTATTAAATTGAGGTGACTCGTGCTGCAATTAGTGTGTTAAATGCAAAGGTCCTTCAAGTGTGTATGATTGCAAGTGTGTATGATTGCAAGTGTGTATGATTGCTAGTGTGTATGATTGCAAGTGTGTATCACAAGGGTTTTGGTGTGTAGTACCGTTCTGTCTGAGGTTTATCTCAAAATTGAATATTTTACAGCTGTTTGTAATTTCAGATCTAATTTCTATAAAAATTGTGTTATATTCTTAATGTAAAGCTATGATTTGACATTTCTTTTCTTTTCATTTAATTTAATTTTTTTTCCTTATATTCTTTTAAAGAATTGTTGCCAGCAGAGTTTATAAAAATAAATGAAGATTTTAGTAAGCCTTGAGCTTTACTATGTCATGAAATTCTTATTTATTTGAAGATCTTGGAACTGTCATCAACCATTACTAAACAATAAGTGTAAAAAGTTGTGCTTGCATACACATAACAAAAACAAATAACTATCTTTTGGTATGTGAAAATCTGTAGAATTGCATCATAATTCTACAGGTTTGAATGTATCTTGAGGAGGAGGAAGGGGGGGAGGGGGTGAATCTTTCTTGTGAACAAAGATAATTTTGAACTTGTGGAAAATGGTCTCTTTTGAAGCTTTTGCAATATGTGTCACAAATGGCAATACTGACAGGGATTCCACCCATTTCATTACTTGATAAAACCTTCCAAATTCCTGAATGAAAACATGTCAAACTAGAATTATAGCCACTCTGCAAAGCGCATACCTCTGCCACTCTTCATTCCCTACCGGAATGCAATCTACCTCAGAAATCCTCGACTCACGAAGTTGTAACCCCAAACAATCTTATTTCTTGCTCGACCTGTATTCACCATTGACATCCTAAACACTTGAGTGAGGATCATCACTTGGGATCATTGTTTTCAGTGTAATCCAGGCTAAGCATTCATTGTTTGAGCTCTATACCATTACTTGTTGTGCTCCTTAAAATTTCAAACAGTCAGACCCGACCTGATAAATAAGCAGGTCGGGTCAGACTTTTCCTCTTTACTTTCTTTGTTCTGAAAACCACAAGTAATTAGAATCAAATTCCCTTATTAATGGCCCCATTGTATTCGTTCTCCTGGTTGAGCAGTTTTTCTAAGTAAGATAGGTGGTCTCATTATTTGCTACAGTAAGTTTGTGGTCATAAATTACTGGAACAAAGTTTTAAGGAAAAGGACAAGTCATGCAGGGTAGATTAAAGTTCCATCATTTTCATTCATGGCAGAAACCAATTGTTTTGATTTCATTGATACCAGAGACCACTTCACTTGATTTTCTATAAGTCCAGAAAATTCATTACCAATTGTTTTGATTTCATTGATACCAGAAACCACTTCACTTGATTTTCTTCAAGTCCAGAAAATTCATTGTTTGGCTGTTATTTCATGGCATGAGTTCATTGTTCAGCACATTTCATTGAAAAGTTTCAACTTAAGTGTTGATAAATCTTGCCTTAAAATATCCCCACCCTCCATTTTTGCCCTTTCCCTATTCCAATACATCACTTCTTCCTTAAGCAGGAACAAAACCACACACCAAATTTAATCAAAATCCAGTGACTGCTTCTTGAGATATGATGATGACAAACACAACTGATCCTAAAACATCCCCATCCCTCCCTTTTTGCCCTTCCCCTACTCCAATACGTCCCAAATAGTAATCACTTTCTAAAGCAGTAACAAAACCACACACCAAATTTAATTCAAATGCAATCATCAGTTTTTAAGACATCATGATGACCGACAAAATGTCCCCATCCCCTATTTTCACCCTTGCCCTATTCCGAAACATCACTTCTTCCTTAAGCAGTAACAAAACCACACACCAAATTTAATTCAAATCCAATCATCAGTTCTTAAGATATCTTGATGACAGACAAAATGTCCCCATCTCCCATTTTCACCCTTCACCCTTCCCCTATTCTAATATGTCTCAAATTTTAATCACTTCTTTCTTAAGCAGTAACAAAACCACACACTTAATTTAATCCAAATCCAATGGTCAGTTTTTGAGATATCTTGATGGCAAAACAATTACATCAGGTTGCACTAAGGTGTACCTTCCAGACCCCTGAATGAAAGACATGCCCAATCAGGTTGCGCTAGGTGGGTTTACCTTCCAGAACACTGGATAAAGACATGCCCAATCAGGTTGCACTAGGCAGCTAGGTGGGTGTACCTTTTAGAACCCTGAATGGAAACATGCCCAATCAGGGTGCGCTAGGTGGGTGTACCTTCCAGAACCCTGAATGAAGACATGCCCAATCAGGTTGCGCTAAGTGGGTGTACCTTCCAGAACCCTGAATAAAGACATGCCCAATCAGGGTGCGCTAGGTGGGTGTACCTTGCAGACCCCAGAATGAAGACTTGCCCGATCAGGTTGTGCTAGGTGGGTGTACCTTCCAGAATCCTGAATGAGGACATGCCCAATCGGGTTGCGCTAAGTGGGTGTACCTTTCAGAACCCTGAATGAAGACATGCCCAATCAGGTTGCGCTAAGTGGGTGTACCTTCCAGAACCCAGAATGAAGACATGCCCAATCAGGGTGCGCTAGGTGGGTGTACCTTCCAGACCCCAGAATGAAGACATGCCTAATCAGGTTGCGCTAGGTGGGTGTACCTTCCAGACCCCAGAATGAAGACATGCCCAATCAGGTTGCGCTAGGTGGGTGTACCTTCCACAACCCTAAATAAAGACATGCCCAATCAGGGTGCGCTAGGTGGGTGTACCTTCCAGAACCCTGAATAAAGACATGCCAAATCAGGGTGCGCTAGGTGGGTGTACCTTCTAGAATCCTGAATGAAGACATGCCCAATCAGGTTGCACTAGGTGGATGTATCTTGCAGACCCCACAATAAAGACATGCCTAATCAGGTTGTGCTAAATGGGTGTACCTTCCAGAATCTGAATGAAGACATGCCCAATCAGGTTGCGCTAGGTGGGTGTATTTTCCAGACCCCAGAATGAAGACATGCCCAATCAGGTTGCACTAGGTGGGTGTACCTTCCAGAACCCAGAATGAAGACATGCCTAATCAGGTTGTGCTAAATGGGTGTACCTTTCAGACCCCAGAATGAAGACATACCCAATCAGGTTGCACTAGGTGGGTGTACCTTCCAGAACCCTGAATGAAGACATGCCCAATCAGGTTGCGTAAGGTGGGTGTACCTTCCAGAACCCTGAATGAAGACATGCCCAATCAGGTTGCTCTAGGTGAGTGTACCTTCCAGAACCCTAAATGATGACATACCTAATTAGATTGCACTAGGTGGGTGTACCTTTTAGAACCCTGAATGAAGACATGCCAAATCAGGTTGCGCTAGGTGGGTGTACCTTCCCGAACCCTGAATGAAAACATGCCCGATCAGGTTGTGCTAGATGGGTGTACCTTCCAGACCCCAGAAAGAAGACATGCCCAATCAGGTTGCGCTAGGTGGGTGTACCTTCCAGAACCCTAAATAAAAACATGCCCAATCAGGTTGCGCTAGGTGGGTGTACCTTCCAGAACCCTGAATGAAAGCATGCCCAATCAGGTTGCGCTAAGTGGGTGTACCTTCCAGAACCCCAAATAAAAACATGCCCAATCAGGTTGCGCTAGGTGGGTGTACCTTCCAGAACCCTGAATGAAAACATGCCCAATCAGGTTGCGTTAAGTGGGTGTACCTTCCAGAACCCTGAATGAAAACTAACCAAATCAGGTTGCATCAAGCAGGTGGGTGTAGTAGTGCAGGTAGACTTTTTTGCAGGGGGACAAAACCATCAAGAAAATTCCCCCCCCCCCCCCAACACACACACTACAATAAATAAAAAGTCTGATATATTTGCAATTTTTCTGATCCTTTTACCAAGATCACTAAAACAACTAAACTATAAGACCTATTTCTTTTATTCAGTCATTATGTTTACCAAAAAACATACCGAGTTTCTATTTTTCAAATTAGATTCTGCACAAATTTTGGGAAATTTCCAGCCAGGGCCCCCCCTCCCTTAACTATGCTACTGGGTGGGTGTACTTTCCAGAAAACATGCCAAATCAGGTTATACTAATGGTTGTACCTTCCAGAAATCTGAATGGAAGACATGCCAAATCAGGTATCAATAGCTGGGTGTACGTACATTCTCAGACCCTGAGTCAAAACCTGCTAATCAATGTTTAAAGGATTAGTTCAGTGGTCAAGCATGTTTATATTTTATGAAAGATGACTTCAAAAGAAACAGAATGGTGCAGAAAGCATTGCAAAATCTTATTTCATTAAGGAGATATTCAATTTAAATTTTAGTATCATTTTTGTAGAAACGACTAAAATCAGACTAGTTGTGATGTCTTTATGTATTTTAAAGAAAGTTCATTTAATTTTTTCACTATTTAAATAATTTTTCCTCAAACTTTCTTCAGGTGGTATATTATGAATACCCTTTCTAGATTCAGTTTTACTCCTTTTTTGACATATCTCGTGGTTTTTAAGCCACAAAATCGCTGGACAAAATATTATAGAATACATAAAGACTTTGCAGAATTTGAGGCTATGACATCACACCCAGTCTGATTTCAATCGTTTCTACGCAAATAATACCGAGCTTCAACCTCATATATCTCGTTAACAGAATCAAAGTTTTGAATGCTTTTTTTCACCAGTTTGTTTTATTTGAAGTCCTCTTTCATATATGATAGACTTGCTTCACCACTGAACTAATCATTTACAAAGTGTAAGATTATAAAGGAATACCAAAGACAACCAACTACATTTGTGTTATTTTCATATTGGTCAATTACTTTGTTTACTTTTGAAATCTGCTGAATGATTGATGTCCTCTTACTTATGATTTTAGTTCTTACATTCTCCTTGAAATTTTAATCAAATGTTTTAATTATATGACAGCGGCGGCGGCGGAAGGAAAACAAATATTGGGTACCCACTGAACAGGCGTAAATTTATTGAAAAACATTGTTCATTAAGGTGACACCGAGGGTGTTACTGCGAGCTCATAGCGCTAGCTTTTCAGCATGGGGTTTAGGGGCCTGCTTAAGGGCCCCTCCTTGGTAGGGATCCAGGAGGCAAAGCCCCCAGAGACTCGAACAAAATTGACATTTGAAGGGCAAAAAGTACATCACAACGCATAGGAAGAAAGTATATTTATACAAGTCAAAATTCATGTCAAAGAGAGATATAATATACAATATACAAAAAAAAAAATCATGAAAATACATAATGTGGAAATATAATTTGTATCTTCCTGTGGATGGATATTGGTCTATGGTCACTCTTTGAAAATATGTGTAGTCAAAAAGAAAAATGTTTGATAAGCTTCCAATAATTCACTATGAACATGTGAAATTTTGTCAAACCTTTAATATGAACATATATCCTTCCCCCTCCCCTCTATCACTTGGTGTCTTAGTTCATATATTAAATACAATATTGCACAAATGTGTTAATATATTACTAATAGTTTATTTTATATTTTCAAACTTTTCTCTGAAGAACACCCTTTTTCTGAGAAAGTGCTCGTTTGAAATCTAAATACATAATAAGCACCTGGAATTTCAAAGCTTGTTGAAGTACCGGAACGGTTTTCACCATTTGATGAATCTATAGTCTTCTCTCAGGAAAAACAAAACAAAAACCTGACCTGATGTAGAACGTCGCTTTCCCATTTAGATTTTTCTGAGGTGCAGGAATGAGTTGGCCCTATGATACGAAAAAACAAAAAAGTCCTGGCTACGGGCCTGCCTTAAAAAAATTTGATTTGGACTCAAAATATTCTCTAAAAAGTCTGCTGTTTAGTGTAGGCTATTTGAAAACTATGTAGGCTATTTGAAAAGCCGTTTGAAGACTTTATATTACAATTAATGTGTCTATGTAAACATGGTTTAAAGTTTGTGAATACAATGGTAGCAACTACAGCATGAAATAATAAGTAATTTCTCATGTTTGTGTATTCATCCGCCAAAATCAAATGATTACTGATGCCATAACCACAAAATCCATTATCATCAATATCTGGAGAACTATATTTGATAACATTACAATTATGATGTGTCTATACCCATATTTTTATGGTTTGTGAATACAATGGTAACATTGAGAGCATGAAGAAGTGAGTAGGTTATTATGTTGTATATTCATCTGCCAAAAATATGATTACTGATGCCTTTGCCATAAAATGATGATGAAATCACCATCTTTATTAAGAATAGTCCATCAATCATTCATGGACTTTGCACAAAGTCCTCCCAAGCATATAATGTATATTTTTTATCTAGGCTCTGCCAAGGACTAATCTGATTTGTATCACTGAACAGCAGTTATGTAGCTTGAGCCCAAGATGAATGACCTATTGTGTACAGTATAACAGTAGCTGGTTGCTAACAAGTGAACTGTGAATAGACTATGAAGATGTTATCAGATAAGAAGACCTGTGTTGTGTATGGTGTAACAATAGCTGGATGCTAGTCAATGAAGTGTAAAGAGTCTCTGGGTTGAATGGTGTGGATAACCCCTGATTTTGAGAAAATCAGGGGTGTCGGGTTGGAGGTCTAAGGGCCAACAATTCTTAATAAAATGATAAACACAGGAACCGCTTGGGCGTTATCCCCCCCACCGAAAATGATAAACACAGGAACCGCTTGGGCATTACCCCCCTCCCGTCTTACCCCCTCCCCCCCCCGTCTTATCCCCTCCCCCCTCAGATCTAGAGAACTATACTCGATAATACTACAATTAATGTGTCCATCTTTCCATGGTTTGTGTTCACAAAACATGAGTATAGACACATTAACTGTAATATAAAATAGTGGTGACAATGGATTTTAAGGTAATAGTATCCGTGAGTCAGTAATCACGTGATTTTGGCAGATGAATAAACACTATGATTTCTTGCTGTAATTACTACCATTGCATTCACAAAACATGGGTGTAGACACATTAATAGTAATATTATAAAGTATAGTTATATATTGATACAAAATATTGATGAAAATGGGTTTGCTGAAATGGCGTTGATGATCACGTGATCAATAACAAAAAAAAAAAAAAAAAGAAAGCCACGACCCAGACCCGACAGCAATACATTTTTGTTACGTGGGTGGAAGGGTCTTTCAATCCATATGGTCAGTTGTTCCGCTGCTTTTCACTTTAATAAAGTTCTGGGGCTCCCGCTCTATAAATTTGGTTCTTTAAATGAATAAAATCAATTGATGTTATAGATAAATTTGATTGGTTGAATCCATAGAATGGATAGATTCTAGTGATATGATAAACAATTTGATTATTTGAATGGATACCCTGGATGAAATCAATTGATACTCTTTGCATGCAAACAATGGATAAATTCAGTTGATATGATGGACAAATTTTGTGGTTATGATTTGCTGGAACAAATTTTTTAAGGAGAAGGACATTGTTTGAATTTAAAGCAAATTGATATGTTGGACAAATTTCATTGTTTGAAAGGAAAAGTTCAATTAACATTATGGGCAATTGGATGTTTTGAATCGATACAATGGATAAAATCAGTTGATATGGTGGACAGCTTTATAGTTCGAATCAATCAAATTAAATGATATTAGGACAATTTGATAGTTTGAATTGATACCATGGATAACAACAGTTGATATGACAGACAATTTTATGGTTTGTGAATCGATAAAGTCAATATATGTGATGAACAAATTTCATTGTTTGAATGGATACAATGGATAAAATCAGTTAATATGATGGACAATATGTTTTAAATCAATGCAACACGTAAAATCAGTTGATATGGTGAGTAGGTTTGAATTAATGTGATGGACAAATTGATTGTTCGAATGGATTCAAAGGGTAAAGTCAATTGGTATGATGGACAATTTGATGGTTTGAATGGATACAAAGGGTAAAGTCAATTGGTATGATGGACAATTTGATGGTTTGAATGGATACAAAGGGTAAAGTCAATTGGTATGATGGACAATTTGGTGGTTTGAATGGATACAAAGGGTAAAGTCAATAAGTATGATAGACAATTTGATGGTTCGAATGGATAAAGGGTAAAGTCAATTGGTATGATGGACAATTTTCGTGGTTTGAATGGATACAAAGGGTAAAGTCAATTGGTATGATGGACAATTTGATGGTTTGAATGGATACAAAGGGTAAAGTCAATTGGTATGATGTACAATTTGATGGTTTGAATGGATACAAAGGGTAAAGTCAACTGGTATGATGGACAATTTGATGGTTTGAAGGGACACAAAGGGTAAAGTCAATTGGTATGATGTACAATTTGATGGTTTGAATGGATACAAAGGGTAAAGTCGATTGGTATGATGGACAATTTGATGGTTTGAATGGATACAAAGGGTAAAGTCAATAAGTATGATGGACAATTTGATGGTCCGAATGGATACAAAGGGTAAAGTCAATTGGTATGATGGACAATTTGGTGGTTTGAATGGATACAAAGGGTAAAGTCAACTGGTATGATGTACAATTTGATGGTTTGAATGGATACAAAGGGTAAAGTCGATTGGTATGATGGACAATTTGATGGTTTGAATGGATACAAAGGGTAAAGTCAATAAGTATGATGGACAATTTGATGGTTCGAATGGATACAAAGGGTAAAGTCAATTGGTATGATGGACAATTTGGTGGTTTGAATGGATACAAAGGGTAAAGTCAACTGGTATGATGGACAATTTGATGGTTTGAATGGATACAAAGGGTAAAGTCAATTGGTATGATGGACAATTTGATGGTTTGAATGGATACAAAGGGTAAAGTCAATAAGTATGATGGACAATTTGATGGTTCGAATAGATACAAAGGGTAAAGTCAATTGGTATGATGTACAATTTGATGGTTTGAATGGATACAAAGGGTAAAGTCAACTGGTATGATGGACAATTTGATGGTTTGAAGGACACAAAGGGTAAAGTCAATTGGTATGATGTACAATTTGATGGTTTGAATGGATACAAAGGGTAAAGTCGATTGGTATGATGGACAATTTGATGGTTTGAATGGATACAAAGGGTAAAGTCAATAAGTATGATGGACAATTTGATGGTCCAATGGATACAAAGGGTAAAGTCAATTGGTATGATGGACAATTTGGTGGTTTGAATGGATACAAAGGGTAAAGTCAACTGGTATGATGTACAATTTGATGGTTTGAATGGATACAAAGGGTAAAGTCGATTGGTATGATGGACAATTTGATGGTTTGAATGGATACAAAGGGTAAAGTCAATAAGTATGATGGACAATTTGATGGTTCGAATGGATACAAAGGGTAAAGTCAATTGGTATGATGGACAATTTGGTGGTTTGAATAGATACAAAGGGTAAAGTCAACTGGTATGATGGACAATTTGATGGTTTGAATGGATACAAAGGGTAAAGTCAATTGGTATGATGGACAATTTGATGGTTTGAATGGATACAAAGGGTAAAGTCAATAAGTATGATGGACAATTTGATGGTTCGAATGGATACAAAGGGTAAAGTCAATTGGTATGATGGACAATTTTGATGGTTTGAATGGATACAAAGGGTAAAGTCAATTGGTATGATGGACAATTTGATGGTTTGAATGGATACAAAGGGTAAAGTCAATTGGTATGATAGACAACTTGATGGTTTGAATGGATACAAAGGGTAAAGTCAATTGGTATGATGGACAATTTGATGGTTTGAATCAAATGTAATGAATAATTTCAGTTGATTTGATGGATACATTTGATACTTCAAATAGATGCAATGAATAAAATTAGTTAATATGATGGACAAGTAGATGTTTCAAATCAATACAATGGAAAAAATACGATGGACATATTTGATTGTTGGAATGGTTACAATGGATGAAATTGATTTAAATTATGGAGAAATTTGATTGTTTGAATGGATAATATCAATTGACATTATGGACAATTTAGTTGTTTGAATAAATACAATGGATGGGTTAATTGATATGATGTTATGATGGATGAATACACTTGATTAAATTGATCACATGACTTGTCCTTCTCCTTGAAAATTTGTTCCAGCAAATCATAACCACAAACTTACTGTAGCAAATAGTGAGACTACTTTATCGTAATTAAAATAACCACACAATAAGAACTTCATCCATTGCTAATATGATACTCAGCACCAACTTCCGAAACAACTAAGGTTTTTAAAATAATTAAAATAAAGAGGGAAAGTCTGACCCGACTTGGTTATTTATCAGGTTGGGTCTGACTGTTTGAAACTTTAAGGAGCAGAACAACTAATGAGATGGATTAATTGAATTAACTTGCTTACAGATATACAATTTGATATAAAATATAAAAGTATATTATATTGTGTGTACTGCTGATTATGTTGCATTAACCCTACAATGACAGATTCTATTAAGTCTTTTATATTTCTCATATTGCATTTACTGATTAGGTTGCATTTATTGAAACTTTGATTAAACTTGATTAATTAAACCTCTCATATTTCTTCTCCACAGGTCAGATTCAGAGAATTGTCATGCCAGTAGAAAAGACGACTGAAGAGAGCACAGTTGAAGAAACTACAGCAGTAGAAATGACAACTGAAGAAAGCACAGTTGCTACAGCAGTAGAAATGACGACTGAAGAGAGCACAGATGAAGAAACTACAGCAGTTGAAATGACGACTGAAGAAAGCACAGATGAAGAAACTACAGCAGTTGAAATGACAACTGAAGAAAGCACAGATGAAGAAGCTACAGCAGTTGAAATGACGACTGAAGAAAGCACAGATGAAGAAACTACAGCAGTTGAAATGACGACTGAAGAAAGCACAGATGAAGAAACTACAGCAGTTGAAATGACGACTGAAGAAAGCACAGATGAAGAAACTACAGCAGTAGAGATGACGACTGAAGAAAGCACAGATGAAGAAGCAACTGGTAAAGATGATGACTCTCTTGAACCAACAAGTTGAAGAAGCAACTGGTTTCTTATCTCTTGAACAACAAATTTTCTTGATACAACTCTTAAGAATCAATGTTACAAATTTTCTTGATACAACTCTTGAAGGAACGTCAGATGTTACTGACACAACTGACTTATTTGATACAACTCTTGAAGGAACGTCAGATGTTACTGACACAACTGATTTATTCGATACAACTTTTGAAGGAACGTCAGATGTTACTGACACAACTGATTTATTCGGTACAACTCTTGAAGGGACGTCAGATGTTACTGACACAACTGATTTATTCGGTACAACTCTTGAAGGAACGTCAGATGATACTGATACGACTGATTTCTTGTCTGTTGAAGCAACAACTTCCTTTGCGTCTTATGAATCGACAGATTTATTCGGTACAACTCTTGAAGGGACGTCAGATGTGACTGACACAACTGATTTCTTGTCTGTTGAAGCAACAACTTCCTTTGTGTCTTATGAATCAACAGATTTATTCGGTACAACTCTTGAACTTCCTTTGTGTCTTATGAATCGAGATTTATTCGTCAAGATGATGACTGACACAACTGATTTCTTGTCTGTTGAAGCAACAACTTCCTTTGTGTCTTATGAATCAACAGATTTATTCGGTACAACACTTTCGGGAACGTCAGACGTGACTGAGTTCCTGTCTAGTGTTCCTATATCAACTAGTTACACATCTGTTTTTCCAGGTACAACAGAACCAGCAGTATTCTCCACAGAAAATACAGATTTGACTACTTTTCCCGCTACTTCTTTCCCTATTACATCGCTGGACCTCTTTTCAAGTCGGATGCAATCATCTGTCGCAGCAATAATAACTTCTGAGGAAGTAACATCAGACGGTCCAACGTCATTTCCAGATTCTTCCTTGCAACCCTCTTCGAAGCAGATGCCAACGTCATTCATGGCAACATCTGATGGTTTGACTTCTTTGCCTGTTACTTCTGAAGGTCCAACATCCCACAAGTCCACATCAGTAGACATGACGACTGAAGAGAGCACAATTGAAGAAACTACATTAGTAGAAGTGACGACGGAAGAAAGCACAGTTGTAGACAGCTTTATATCAACAATTGGTACCTCGCTTCCTGTTACAAGCCAGATGCTGTCATCTACTGATGAAACAACAGTAGTACCGACCACACTTGGACCAACAACTGTTGAAACTGTACCTATGTCACCATGTAAGTTGAGTTTAAAGATGGACATTGTTCTTGCTACACTGATTAACTATTGTTTATATAGCTCAGTGTTTGTAAGGAATTTTCTGATAAGAAATGGCCTTAAATCAATTCATTGTTTCTTTAAAAATGTAGTGAAGAACTGAAATACAAGTTGACATATTAAACATTTATCATCTTGCAATTGAATGCAAGGGAAGGGGGGAGAGAATTACCAATTAAAAAAAGGGGGATTTGCAAAATTTAGCTCTCAGTATTAAATTTGTGAATTAGGTAAATGAATTAGCAAATGTGCTTGTGTTACAAATTATTCTAAATAGGAAAAGATGTGGTATCTTCTTGTGTTCCCCATAGCGTGTGTATAGTGAAGACTTTATTTCAAGTGATCATTTATTTTCAAACATTTACAAACCAAATAGATACTTGCACAATGTGATATTTAAGAAATGAACTAAAGATTAAGCAGTGCTTGTCAGTTCTTCACAACTATTTTAAAGAGACCTTAATATGATTTAAATGACCACATCCTTAAAATTAATTTATAATTAAATTCTAAAATGCTTGATTCACTTTAACCAAGCTGTTTAGATTTTTAACTTCTTTAACAGTCTTAGGATGATGTAGTGTTGCACAGCTTCTGCAAGACTCATGGTTATATCCTATGGTGTTGTGCGCTTTTGCCACACTAGATATGATAGTATTGTAGTGATTTTGCAACACAAGATTCTATATTGTTGTAGTGTTTGTGCAACACTGTGTTAAATCATATGCTGGTGCAGTGCTTGTGCAAAACTCTGGATAAGATTTCCTGTAATGTTGTAGTGATTGTGCAACACTGGTTAAATCCTATAATTTGCAGTGATTGTGCAACATTGTGTTAGATCTTATAGTGTTGTAGTGATTATGCAACACTATGGGTAAGATACTGTAGTGGTTGTACTACGCTCTGGTTTAGATCATATAGTATTGTGGTGATTGTGCAACACTCTGAATAGGGTCCTGTAGTGATTGTACAACACTATGGATAAGATCCTGTAGTGAGATTAAGATCATAGTGTTGTAGTGATTGTGCAACAATCTGGGCATTGTGGTGCTGTAGTGATTGTGCAATGCTAGATCCTATGGTGTTGTAGTGATTGTGCAATATGTTGAATTAGACAAGAGGTCTAATTGTGCAACATTTTGTATGTGGTGTTGTAGTATTTGCATCACACCCTGTGACATTGGATTTTGCGCGTATAGATGTTCAAGTCCTGCGTTTGTACTATACAGGGTGGAGTACGTGGCCCTCTGTGTACAATTTGTTTTGAGTGGCATCTCAATCCAAAGAAATACAGTTGTGCTTGGGGCATTTTTACCTAAAGGATGCTTTTCCTGGACTAGATTTGAAGAAGCCTTCGTAAGCTTGATACCCGACTGACTTCCAAGGATCCGTTGTCTTTTCCAGATTCCTCCCTCAAGCCAACTACAGTTTTTGATATGAGTACCATAGTGGAAACCACAGATAGTACTAGCCAAGTAGCTTCAACACTCCCTGATTCGACTTCATTTCCGGACTCTACAATGATACCATCATCAAGTAAAATTCCCACCACATTTCTGGATACCACATCCCAAAACCCTACGTCTGAAGGGTCAACATCGTTACCCGACTCTACAATGATACCATCATCCAGTAAAATTCCCACCACATTCCTGGATACTACATCACAAAACCCTACGTCTGAAGGGTCAACATCATTACCGGAAACTACAATGATACCATCATCCAGTAAAATTCCCAC
The DNA here is from genome assembly GCA_020152595.1 of Chiridota heheva. Lineage (NCBI taxonomy): Eukaryota > Metazoa > Echinodermata > Holothuroidea > Apodida > Chiridotidae > Chiridota > Chiridota heheva. Next base: position 1,189,399 of record JAIGNY010000659.1, on the reverse strand, counting down.
CACATTCCTGGACACCACATCCCAAAACCCTACGTCTGAAGGGCCAACATCATTACCGGACTCTACAATGATACCATCATCCAGTAAAATCCCCACCACATTCCTGGACACCACATCCCAAAACCCTACGTCTGAAGGTCCAACATCATTACCGGACTCTACAATGATAGCATCATCTAGTAAAATTCCCACCACATTCCTGGATACTACATCCCAAAACCCTACGTCTGAAGGGTCAACATCACTACCGGAAACTACAATGATACCATCATCCAGTAAAATTCCCACCACATTCCTGGACACCACATCCCAAAACCCTACGTCTGAAGGGCCAACATCGTTACCAGACTCTACAATGATACCATCATCCAGTAAAATTCCCACTACATTTCTGGACACCACATCCCAAAACCCTACGTCTGAAGGGCCAACATCGTTACCGGACTCTACAATGATACCATCATCCAGTAAAATTCCCACCACATTCCTGGACACCACATCCCAAAACCCTACGTCTGAAGGGCCAACATCATTACCGGACTCTACAATGATACCATCATCCAGTAAAATTCCCACCACATTCCTGGACACCACATCCCAAAACCCTACGTCTGAAGGGCCAACATCATTACCGAAATCTACAATGATACCATCATCCAGTAAAGTTCCCACCACATTTCTGGACACCACATCCCAAAACCCTACATCTGAAGGGCCAACATCATTACCGGACTCTACAATGATACCAACATCCAGTAAAATTCCCACCACATTCCTGGACACCTCATCTGTTGAAGTGACAACATATAAACCCTCAACATACCGTGCGACCCCCACCCAGAAGCTTACAACTCCCCCTGCACCAACAACCTCTGTTGTTCCAACAACGGCTGGAGCAACATCACTTCAGCCAACAACAAGTAATGTACCAACAACACTTCAGCCAACAACAAGTAATGCACCAACAACACTTCAGCCAACAACAAGTAATGTACCAACAACACTTCAGCCAACAACAAGTAATGCACCAACATCACTTCAGCCAACAACAAGTAATGCACCAACATCACTTAAGCCAACAACAAGTAATGCACCATCATCACTTCAGCCAACAACAAGTAATGCACCTACATCACTTAAGCCAACAACTGACCGTGCATCAACATCTCTCCAGCCAACAACAATAAATGTACCAACAACCGCTGAAAGTGTTATTACACAGAGTAAGTTATATGATGTATTCTGTATTCTTGTCTTTTGTTTTGACTTCCCGTGCTGTATTCTGATCTGTCGTGACTTGTCGTACTAATAATAAGAATGAGTATTTTGTATGTTGTGAGATAGGAGAGGATTTGCCTTGTTGTCGTGGTTGAGTGCAATGGGCTGAAAATGTACACCATGCAGTGCGACCTACTCAATCTTATACTGAATGAATGTGAGGAAATAGTTGAAGTTCCTGCAGGACAGAGGAAATTAATTGAGTGGGGAGGGGCATATTTCTATTCCCCCACCCTTGAAATATTGAAGGAACATATCAGCTGCTCAAGCATTTACTCCAAGACTCCAAGTCTGTTCTTTCTTCTTTACTCATCCTTAAATGGGATAACCCCACACCCCACCTACTTCTCAGTTAACTCCTTTCCCTTCCCCTTTGCAGGAAAAGCAATATTTTCTTCTGGATACCCAGCCATATGGGCATCCCGGGAAATGACAAAGCCTATTTAGCTACTAGGCTTGCTTTCAACCTAACCCCTTCCCCAACACCCATTCTTTCATCAAACCGCTTACTGCTTCCCTTGTTCGTGACAGCTGGCAAACTACATGGGACTCCCAAATGGATAACAGACTCCACAATGTCCAGGCCACCATTCCGGCCAAACTCACTAATCACAATCTCTCTTGTAAAGACAACACCCGCATTACCCACCTTAGGATAGGCCACACTCACCTCACACACTTTCACCTCCTTAGTGGTTCCCTCACCCCTCTGCAATAACTGTCACTGCTTCCCCCTCCCTTTCACTGCCTATAATGTCCTCATTGACTGCCCGCTCTACAACCTTCCCAGAGCTGCCTTCACTCCTTACAATTCCATTGCCAAGCTCTTCCTGAGAAGCTCCTGCATAAAATTATCTCCTTTTGTCATCATCTCCCCCCCCCACCTCTACAATTATATTTAGTCTTCCTTTGCCATCTACCCCCTGCCTACGTATTTCATCTTTATTTATTTAGGTATTTATACCCCATTGTGCTTCCTCTTATGATCATAGTTTGACTCTAAACCTTTTCTTAGATAATTTCTCTTACCTTTATTTCCTACCTTTAAAATGATCTAACCTCTCGGGCTTAATTTGACCTTTGCTGTCGTATTGTTGTTAGCCTCACCAAACAAACAAAAAATCAAACATTTACGAGATAAAGTGTTCAAAAAATCCTTTATGCAGAGCCTAACAGAGGTTACGTCAGAGAAACATCGGTAAGTAATTTTTGAATTAAAACATTTTGTGAGTTTTGAAACAAAGTAGGCAATACCTTGTCAAAATTAAATTATATGGTTTTCTAGCAATGTTTTGATTAAAGCTGGAATCTTGAAAATTAGAATTTTGATTGTAAATGTGGTGAATGAAAACAAGAAGAACACTTATAACTTACATACATTTTGTGTGTAGGGATTGAGAAGGGGTGAGGGTTCAATAATATTGAAAGAAAATTTGGGAATTAAAACTCCCATGAAATGATTTCTTTTCAAAAGTCAATTGACGTCTCTTGAGTCACGAAATAAGCCACACCCACCATAGCAACTCGGTAACTAGGTGGGGGCAAACAAAACCTGAAATCCGCAATTGTGCATTACCAATGCATTGAAATTTTGATGTTCACGAGGCCTGCCACAAGCTTTGATCCATTTATGGCCCTTTTCTAGATCTTTAGAGTTTTTAGCAAAAGGGTTAAACAAAATTCAGTTTGCTAAATGTTCTGGGTAACAGCAATCAGATTTTAAAAGCCCACAGGGACCTGTAAGCACAAATTTTGTTCACCATTTTGCCGTCACTTAGTCTGTGTGCAGAAATTTGTTTTGTACAGTTAATTGCATTGACTACATGAGCGCGCGCAGCTAGCTAGTTGTACTGTACCAGTACTGCGTAGGATGTTTGCCCCACTTAGTTACGCAGATTTTGTTGCTAGGCAAATTCACGTGGTGATTGGTTGAAAGAGCTATCAATCATCTAACTCAGACAGGTTCAACAAAGATGATTGTCTCATGTAAGACAATTTACCTCTCTGAAGTTGATGGACAGCTTTTTCAAACAATCACTGCGCGAATAAGCCTAGCAACAAAATCTGTGCAACTAAGCGAGCAAAAATCCTGCGGTACCTTTACAGCACAGCTAGCTTGCAGCAAAATTCATGCAGTTAATGTGATATACTGCACAAAGCAAATTTCTGTACACACAGACTGAGTGACAGACAAGACGATTAACAATACAAATCGGATTTACAAACCTACCTGCTTTGAGAATCCGATTCCTGTTACTCAGAACGGTTAGCAAACAATATTTATTTTAAATTCCTTTTGCTAAAGATCCGGAGAAGTGGTCATGAATACATGATTGATTCAAGTCCAGATTTTAGGTTTGTTTTCCCCACCTCGTTACCGCATTGCTATGGTGGGTGTGATCTATTTTCTTACTCAGAGAGGTCAATTATGATGAAGGGTTTGATCTGGATTTAGCCTAAATCTACCAAAGTACACCAAAGGTATGTGAAAATAGGTAAAATGCTGATCAGTTCATTTAAACACATGGAAATAAGAAAACTTTTCATGAAAAGTGGTTCAGAATGACAGATTTTTAATTTTAAAGTTTTTAATAAGTCCTGACTCAAATCAAATTTCAAGGTGATAAAGAAATTATGTTCAGGCAGAATTAAAAAAATGATTGAAAAACACAGACCCTACTTTGTGGAGGAAAGTATGACTCCATGTCCCCTACTTTGTGTAGGAGATATATGGGTTTTGAGGACAGGTGATGTTAAATTTCATCTTTTGACAGATGGAGCTTGTTATGTGGCAGGGGATCCCCATTTTCAGTCTTTTGATGGCAGAAAGTACAATTTCCAAGGTTTTTGTGAATACTTGTATGCTTCCAATTGCTTGGCTGATGAGACAACGTTTGAGGTCAACGTGAGACATTCTCCGGTGACAACAAGCAGTAACAGCTTTGCGACTATGTATGGAACAGTGTCTCAAGTAACTGTGAACATCGGTAGCAGGGTGAGTAAAGATGAATGCAGTGTTGCCACATTGGGAATCCTCTGCTGTTAAACGCAGGGCCGTAATTCCTGGGGGAACTTGTCCCACTACTTAACAGCCCTGGTCATACCCAAGCAAAAGTGTTGAAGATTTGTTTGTCATATGTAGATTAAAGTTATTTTTGCTTTAGTATATCAGTACAGCATTCATATCTACAGCAAGCTCTCTGTTAGATGGAAGTGAGCTCTGGATTGCACAGAAGGACAACTTACACCAGAATAAATGTATTCATGCTTACATGGTCATCCAGCCTTTGGGAGTAGTGGAAAATGGTTGGATGGCACCCGCCAGTCATCCGATGAGGATGTTAAACGACAATTCCTATCAATTGGGACAATTCCTATCGATTATGCTTGGGATTGTCCTTCAAAAAAAAAATCTCAAAGGGTCATATGCTGTTCATTTGTGTTTTAGAAAATGTTACTATTGTCATGGCAACTGAACCAGGAAAGTAATAAAATGACTTTTTTGGGAAGTTGTCTGAAAAGTAAAATAAAGCAGGCCTCAATGGTTGGTGGTTTAGAAATTTAAATGGAGTGACATTTTATTTTGTGTCCTTTTTAGTATGTGGTTAATGGTTGTCCTTTTTAATATGTGGTTAACCATTGTAGTTTGTGTCCTTTTCAGTTTGTGGTTATAACAATTGTATTTTGTGTTCTTTTCAGTATGTGGATAACGCTTGTATTTTGTGTCCTTTTCAGTTTATGGTTAACGGTTGTATTTTGTGTTCCTTTCTGTATGGGGTTAACAGTTGTATGTTGTGTTCTTTTCAGTATGTGGTTGTTATGGAGCAGAGAAATATTCTAGCAGATGGAGCTAGTGTTAACCTGCCTTTTACAGTGCCCGGATCATTCACCATCACACCAGCTGGTGATTTTGTGGTATGAAATTCTTTTTGTGTTATGAAGCTTTTTTTTTTTTTGTTCAGAAAAAGTAGCTGGAAAATTAGCTAATTTGCATAAAACACCTTTAAATACTAAAAAAATCATTTCATCAAAATTGGAAAAAATTTCGGGGAGGAGAGAGATGGATGGCTTTCGGAAGAAATGGATGAATGGCATTGAGAGGAGGGGATAGATGACATCAACAGGGGAGGATGGTGGATTGATGGCATTGGGGAGGGTGGAAAGGATAGCATCATGGAGGGAGGGATGGATAACTTTAGGGAAGGATGGATGGTATCGGGGAGGGAGGGATGGATTGTATCGGGGAAGGATGGATGGCATTGGGGAAGGATGTATGTTATTGGGGAGGAATGGATGGCATCAGGGAGGGATGGATGGAGACAATAGTGAGAGGGAGGGATGGATGGCAAGAGTGGGGGAAGGATAGATGGTCTCTGGGAGAGAGATGGATGGCAGTGGGGAAGGAAGAGATGGATGGCATTGGGGAGGGGGGATGAATGGCATTAGGGAGTGAGGGATAGATGGCAATAGATGCCATCAGGAAGGGAAAAATTGATTGCATTGGGGAGGGATGGATGGCATCAGGAAGGGAGGGAGGGATGAATGGCATCAGGGAGGATCGAGGGATGAATGGCATCAGGGAGGATCGAGGGATGAATGGCATCAGGGAGGATCGAGGGATGGATGGCATCAGGGAGGATCGAGGGATGGATGGCATCGGGGAGGATCGAGGGTTGGATGGCATCAGGGAGGGAGGGATGGAATGGATGGCATCAGGAAGGGAGGGATGGATGGCATCAAGGAGGGAGGGATGGATGGCATCAGGCAGGAAGGAGGGGGAGGGAGGGAGGGATGGCATCAGGGAGGAAGGAATGGATGGCATCAGGAGTCAGGAATGGATGGCATCAGGGAGGGAGGGAGGAATGGATGGCATCAGAGAGGAGGGAGGAATGGATGGCATCAGAGAGGGAGGGAGGAATGGATGCCATCAGGGAGGGAGGGATGGATGGCATGAGGGAAGGAGGGATGGATGGCATCAAGGAGGGAGGAATGGATGGCATCAGGGAGGGAGGAATGGATGGCATCAGGGAGGGAGGGATGGATGGCATCAGGGAGGGAGGGATGGATGGCATCAGGGAGGGAGGGATGGATGGCATCAGGGGAGGGAGGGATGGATGGCATCAGGGAGGGAGGGATGGATGGCATCAGGAGGGAGGGATGGATGGATGTCTGGGAAGGAGGGATGGATGGCATCATGGAGGGAGGGATGGATGGCATCAAGGAGGGAGTAATGGATGGCATCAGGGAGGGAGGAAGGGATGGCATCAGGGAGGGAGGGATGGATGGATGGCATCATGGAGGGAGGGAGAGAAAGATGGATGGCATCAGGGAGGGAGGGATGGATGGCATCCGGGAGGAGGGATGGATGGCATCAGGGAGGAGGGATGGATGGCATCAGGGAGGAGGGATGGATGGCATCAGGGAGAAGGGCTAAATGGCATTAGAGAAGGAGATATGGATGGCATGTGGGAGGTAGGGGTGGATGGCATGTGAGAGGTAGGGGTGGATGGCATTGAGGGTAGGGATGGATGGCATTAAGGGTAGGGATGGATAGCATCGGGGAAGGAGAAAGGGGTGGAAGGTATCAGGAGAGAGAGGGATGGGGATGGCATTGGTGACGGATGGATGGCATCGTGGAGGGAGGGATGGATGGTTGGCATTGGGGAGGGAGGGAAGGATGTTATCAGGGAGGAACGAATGGATGGCGTTGGAGGGGTTAGATGACTTTCAGGTGGAATCATCAAGCTATTGACATTTCATACTTTGCTACAGTAATTGCAGTGCCTATTGGATGTATGTCAACATTTGATAAATAAGCATTATTAAAAAGTGAATAAATGAGATATGTTTTAAAGCAAAATGTCACACCCACACACACACATACTCACATACACACCCCTACACCACAGCATAGGTTCCTGATGCTGATGGCATCAGAACCAAAAATGAAAACAAAGAATTAAATACTGTGTGTAGATACAGATACAAAGAGATAGATACTAAGTGGACTTCCCTAAAGCTTAGCTTGTTATCAAAATTTCTGTCATTGGAAGTTATGGGATAAGTAACTGCTTACTTCCTTCAAGTAGCACACTCCCCTGCACCTTTGAATAGTCGAGCATGCTGTCATTCAGACAGTTTTAATTTCGTATCTTGTGGCTAAGAAAGTGTCATGTAGAGCAATTGTTAATATCAATTACAAACAAATATTATGTCTGAAATGCATTAGTGGTCGTGTTGTCTATCTTGGACTTCCCCACCACACTACCCCTATAAACCATGCTATCCAGGTGTTGTTAAACACCGCTGATCCACACAGACCTTGCTGAATTTATGATGCAGATATTATAATTATGCTTGATTATTCACCATTTGTAATAGATTAAAATCATTTCTACCACGGCAGGTGGTGAAGACTTCCTTCGGTGTCATTGTAGAATATGATGGTCTTAATACTGTGGTGGTATACGTTGACATCTCATACAAGGGACAAATGTGCGGTTTGTGTGGGAACTTCAATGACAATCCCGGTGATGACTTTACCTCTGCATCTGGTGTGATTGTAAGTGTCATACTTTTCATATTTTAGAGCAATTGACCTGTCTGAGTTAAATGATTGACAGCTTTTTCAACAATCACCGCATGAATTTGCCTAGCACCAAAATCTGTGTAACTAAGTGGGGCAAAAATCCTACGCAGTACTAATACAGTACAACTAGCTAGCTGCTATTCCCACAAATATTTTGAATTGGAGAAGTTGGCTTTAGTGAACGGGAATTTGGATATTATTATTATAACCTTGACCCAGATTTAAACGTATAGAATGCAATTTGAGAACTTGGGAAATAAAATACAAATAATTACATTACATGATTTTTACTATATTCTTCTTCATACATCATCACTTTTGTACAAACTTTGATTTGTCATAACGTTAATACTACTAAGTGATATTGTGACTGTTTAAAGAGTGTTGTTTGCAGCATTTAATGCTCTTTTATCTCTTCCTGTCCGTACACCTTTAAGAAGCTAGTTTTGGAAAGGTACCATATTTGACTCATGTTGTAAGCGCTGCATTGTGTCCTCATGACTTGTCTTTCTCCTTAAAAATTTGTTCCAGCAAATCATAACCGCAAACTTACTGTAGCAAATAGTGAGACCACTTTATCTTAATTAAGATAACCACACAATAAGGACTTCATCCATTGCTAATATGATACTCAGCACCAACTTCCACAACAAGTAAGGTTTTCAGAATGATGAAAATAAAGAGGAAAAGTCTGACCCGACCTGGTTATGTATCAGGTCGGGTCTGACTGTTTGAAACTTTAAGGAGTAGAACAACTAATGCTTGAACAAGACACTTTACTCTTATTTGGTGTAGTCCACACAGTTGTAAAATGAGTACCAACAGTGCGGGAAAATTAACCTGCGATGAACTGGCATCGTAGCTAGGGGAAGCCATGTACTCTCATCCCCTTACAACAAGGCACCAGCCAGATGGGTGTTTCTGGCTCGAGCATCGATTGAACTTTTTAATAGATTTTAGTGGCAAAGAAAGAGGGCTAGTGGGTTTGAATGGACATGTTCTCATCAATAAAATTCTCTTTGAGTTTTTTGTTTTTGTTTTGAGCATTTTTTTGGTTTGCTTTCCCTCCAGGAGTCCATCCAGCTGTTTGCCAATAGTTACATTACTAACCGTGGTGAGTGCAGTGATCTGGCTACTCCAGTCATTGACCCATGCAGTCAGAATGACATCACTGCCATTGATGCCTCCAAGGTGCAGTGCAGTACATTGCAAGACAGAAATGGTAAAGCAGTAGTTTTTTTGGTATCAAGGAAAGCTCTTGAAATTTGTATTGGTTATTACAAAGAAATAGGTACTAGATCCTTAACAAGCCCATTCTTTATGCAAACTTTGAATAGATGAGCATGCAAACTTTGAATAGTCGAGCATGCTGTCCTTCTGATAGTTCTAGTTTGGTAGCAATGAAAGCTATAAAGTTATTTCTTTTGATAGCATAGTTGTTTGATTTCCAACAGCAGTTGTCAAACACATTGCTGCAAGAAGTATTTGTGTGTGATAATTTTGGCGAAATTTTTGAAAGTAATGATTTTGATGACGTTCCATTAATCCTTACTCTACCAGCACTTTTTTGAAAATGCGCTCGGGAGGCGGGGCCAAAAATGGGGCACTCAAAACAGCAATAATATCACCGGCGTGGTAGAGTAAGCGTTAATCAAGGCATGATTATTGAAGGGTCCTCTGTCTTCCAGGCAGCAGAGTCGGGCCCTTTCCTCTTCCGGGACCAGCTGGGCCACCTACTGGGACTATGCTGCCTATATTTTCGAGTTGGCGCATTTGTTGCGGATTGATTAACCCTTACTCTACCAGCACTTTTTTGAAAATGCGCTCAGGAGGCGGGGCCAAAGATGGGGCACCCAAAACGGCGATAATATCTCGCATGGTAGAGTGAGGGTTAAACAGCACGGAACCAAATCAATCTTCATGTTCTCTTAATGTTACCTTAGAATTTTTCTGTTGACGTGTCTGTAAACAGCACCGAACCAAACAGATCTTCATGTTCAATTAATGTTACCAAGAATCTCTCTGTCGATGTTTTTGTAAACGTCACCGAACTAAGACAAATCTTTGTTGTTTTAATGTTACCTTAGAATCTCCTGTTGACATGTCGTTAAACAGCACTGAACCAAACCATTCTTTATCTTCTTCTCTTAATGTCACACTAGAATTATTTTAACTTTGGTCTACCACTGTTGACATGTTGTTTAAACACCGCCAAGCCATTTAAGGCAAGCTTCATTTTCTCTCTTGGCTATAGTATTTTTTGTAGCTTGTCATGTCTGTACGGTCTTTATTTTCTTCAACCCATTCTTTTGACCTCTTTTGTCTATTTTGCAGGTCCATTCGCTGCTTGCATATCATCCTATCCAACAGAATCAAACGATTTCTACCAGGACTGCCTGTTTGATGGCTGCGCCACGTACCCAGACTATGTGGGCTTATGCAGTGATATTCTTGCCTTTGCTTTGTTTTGCAGATGGCATGGCATCATGGTGGATGATTGGAGAACCAGTACTCTATGTGGTGAGCTAGTAGTCTTTTCCACAGGAGCTTTAATAGTTATTAGACCCTTCATATTCTACAATTAATCATGATTGATTCTTATTACTCAAAAGGTATGAAATCTCTGCCAGGGCACTTTTTTGTTCTTAAGCAACACACTTTGTTCCATTTGCCCCAGTTGACTAAGCTGTGAAATGGGTACCAGTTTAGGCTGGGATATTAACCTGTGATGGACTGTCCCATCCAGGGAAGCCAAGTTCTCTTATCCGCCTAGCACCATGGAAACCAGGTATAATTACTGGCTCTATAAACCCTTGAGGCTTGAAGAGATTTAACTAACATGTCCATTAATTTCACGCACAAGAGGTTTTCATAGTATTTCTTCACATTAATTTCTTCTACTAGTCTCCTCAAACTCACCGATGAGAATGTGTAGACAAAGGGTATCTGCCTTTCTTCATTTGTTGACAATTTTAATTTTGTATTTCTAAACAAGAAACAATTTAAAAGTTGGATATTTTCTTGCAATTACAACAAAGCATATCACTTGCGGTGTCTTTGAGTCCAATGCAGTTTTTACTCAACCATGTAAAGGAAAAAAATAATAAATAAAATATAAAAAATTGTGATTGAAAGGCTTGATGAGATGAGACACTATGGTATAGCATTCTGAAAAAAGTAACTGGTGCACAAACTCATGAAAATCGAAAAAAAAACATTTGAGTATTTAACTCTAACTTTTCTATTGTATCACACCGTCAAGAATTAGGATATCCGAATTTCTTCGGAATTCCACATTTTTGGGTATTTGAATTGTGATTTGTGCTCAAATTTTTGGATGGGGTGCAGTGCTATACATGTAGGTTTTAATACTTGAAATTTCAGAATTGTTATTATTTGTTTCCTACTTAAATATCTGTCTTTGCCTAGAGCTGTTGGAATTCAATCCTTGAAAAACTCCTTTTAACAACAAGGTTGTTTCACTCATTGGTATCTGTCTTTGCCTAGAGCTGTTGGAATTCAAACCTTGAAAAACTCCTTTTAACAACAAGGTTGTTTCACTTATTAGTACAATATGTTGACTTGTCTCCTTTATCATGTCAAATACACTTTTGTACTTATACAGGAATATTCCTTTCAAACCATTTTATAGGTATGCCAACCTCCCCATTGCTTGCCAATACGAATTTACTATCCATTCAAAAAACTTACTGCGCTTTACTTCTTTATATTATGTCTGTCTTTTGTAATAAATGCAATTATTTTTTTTTCATGTAATTTTATTCTTCAGAGTTTCTTTTGAGAAAAAAAATTGATTATTCTGCAATGAACTTTTTATTGTTTTAGTAGTGAAAACTTCTCTTTGATTACATGATCCTTCTTGTGAATGAAATAAAATGTCAATTACTATGATATTGGCAGTAATTACAGACACCTATTGTTTCCTCCGCAGCTGTGACATGTGGTGCCAATCAAACCTTTGAGTATTGTGGTGATCTTTGCCCTAGAAACTGCGCCATTGTAAGGAACTCGACACTCGCTTTCGACTGCAGCAATGACGCTTGCATTGAGGGCTGTCAGTGCGATGCTGGGTTTGTGCTTGAAGGGCTGGAGTGTGTACCAGAAGAGCAATGCGGATGTGTTTACAATGGATTTTATTTAAAGGTAGAACAAAAATATAGATATATTTTTTTCTTTCACTGGCGAGTGATCAGTTTAATCATACCAGGGGTGGAAAATATCACAGAGCACAGCACCAAAGGTCCACAATTTTTTTTCTTTCAGGTCTCTAGAAAGAGGAGAAAAAGTGAGGGGGAAAGAGGAGTGGGGCAGAAAAGGGTGGAAAATGTATGTTTCAGGCCTCCAGAAAGAAAAAGAGGAGAATTAGGAGGGTAAGAGGGGAGGGGAGGGGGGGGGAGGGGAGGGGGTGAAAAAAAGGGTGGAAAAAGACAGAAACAGAGGAGAAAAGAGGGGGCGGGGTATGGGAAGAAAAGGGACGAAACTGTCTCAGTTTTAAGTCTCCAGGAAGAAAAAGAGGCAGAAAAGGGAGTAAAAATAGGGAGGGGGTGGAAAAGGATGGAAAAAATCTGTTTCAGGTCTCCAAAAGAAAAAGAGGAGGAAAAGGGATAAAGAGGGGGCGGGGAAATGGGCAGAAAAGGTAGACAACAGTCTCAGTTTCAGGTCTCCAAAAAGAAAAAGAGAAGGAAAAGAAAAAGAGAAGGAAAGGAAAAAAAGATGGGCGCAAAGGGGGAAAGATAGGAAATGGAGAGACAGGGGTCAAATTTCTGTTGGAATTAAACATTCGGTTTGTCATTGTTGTTTTGGTAAATACATATTTTCTCCTGGCCCAGAAAGTAAAATTAATTTGCCATCCCTGTGCATAGCAATGGATGTCATAGAGCAGGGTACATTAACCTAGTGTTATACTGTACTTATGTCTTACATGTTAGGATATCTTCAGTACAGGTTCTCCTATGCATTTGGCCAACTTCTCAATTTGCTGTTGGCGCATGCACAAGAGGTCGATGTCACCACAGGATGACTGCAGAGTCGGCTGCAACTAGTTTCAAGGAGTTAGTTTATACAAGAGAGCCCATATTTTATTTTACGTTACCATACATAGCGTGAGTTCATAGGTCTAGCACTATTTTAAGACTTAAGTTTTAAATTTATGTGCTCAATTAGGGGGGTGCCCTGTTTTCAAAAGAATTCACTTTTTTATTTTCTCTCCACAGTTGTGGTTTGTGTTTTCCACACCCCTCCCACGTTTTCAAAATTTTTGCTTTTCTGGTATTTTTTCAGGTTTAAAAAGTTTCAGATTAAAGTCAATCTGATTCATTTTTCTGGTGTACTAAATTGCTATTGCATGTCTTATACAATGTATGTTGTCTTCCGTAGTGCTGTTTTGCTCTCGTAAGGGTTGTCACTACATCCCCTGTAGGGGAGTTTTGATGTAAGTATATATATATAAATCGCGTCTTAATGACGTAATCTCACAATGTCAACTACTTATGCCAGTGTGACACGACTTGATGTTACTGAGTCGGCGGTTTACAGGTAGTAGTCAACTAGATCAACTTATACTGACCAACCACCCAGTACGTCACGACTCTCAGTCAGTGAGTCACAAGTAATGGTCCGTCAAGTAAAGGTTATTAGTATATAAGTTGCATTTTTAAGACGTAACTTAAGATAAATCACAGTACTAGTGTGTCACGGCTTGATGCTACTGAGTCAGTGGGTAGTAGTAAGTAGCTTCTTATAACACCACTGTGGGCCATAGTTCCGTGCAGGGACCCTAAGGACCACAAAAATCGGCATCTTAAGAAAGTTACAAGTAACTTCAAAGCTCACTGAAGAGCCATAAGATTACTTTCACAGGTCCATACAGGTCCATATTGCTCCATGGAACTGCTCTGTGTGGGTCCATATGGCTCCATAAAGCGGGTTCACGGCTTCGTACGGGTCTGTGCCATGGCTTTATGGCTCCATACTGGTCCATATGGCTCCATAGCTAAGCTTTACGGGTCCATACGGCTCTGTTGTACGGCCCCTTACAGGTCCATACGGCTCCTTAGCCAAGCTATACGGCTCCAATGCACTTGTCTGTACGGCTCTAATAGGAATTAAACGGGGTAATGTACAACATATGGTAAACTTGGAAGTCTACCTACTAGCTGTACAGCTACGTGGTAAAGTGATAATAAATCAAACTCTATAGGAAGTGTAGCCTCACGGAAGCTTATTTCTTCTTGTACAAGTACCTAATAGCTACATTGTTCCGCGGCTGTGAGAACTACTATAGAGAAGTTTTCGCATTTAATGTTTACACTTAACTGAACTGTTGCTAGAATCATGGACACCAAGGTGCTGGTGCTAGACTCACCCCCCAAAGTCCCTTGTTGCGTTGCATGTAAGCAGTTTGTCAAGCTGCAGCTCAGAAACATCAATAACATGTGCTACTCTTGCAGTTTGTGCTGCGAGTCCAATCCTTGTACACTCTGTAGTGAGTGGGACAAGGTGGCATGGTTAGAGTGCCGACTCTACCACGATTGGCACTTTCAGAGAGTGGCTGAAAGAGTGGAGGAGAGACGGTCGGACAGGCTGTCTTCCTCTTCTCCCCCCCCCCTCCACTGCTGCCAAGACCACAGCACCCCCCTCTCGCCCGGAAGGAGAGGCCACTACACTCAGCAGGGTGCCCGATGATGAACTCCCCTGCCGAGCGAGCAGACATACCCTCAAATGTACACCTTTTGCACGAGATGCTGCGGCAGTGCACAGCATTTCCCAGGCTTCTGTCCCACCGGTCCTGCCCTCCTCTGAGTGAGGCAAGCCCCAGACGAGGGACAGAGAGCAAGGTGGAAAACATAGGAGCCATCGCTACATGTCCTCCTCTACTACTTCGCCCTCCACTGAGCCCAGGCGGAGGCGGAGAAAAAGACACAGGGGAAACCCCTTGGAAGATGACTCTTTCTTGGGCCTCCTGAAGCAGAGGCTTTAAACTTGGGTTTCACAGGCTGTGGAGGAGAGGCTGCCACCTCTTGTGACCCACTGCCCAGCAGCTGCTGCTGCAGAGGTAAGGCAACCCCTTACCATGTGGTCTTGGAGGAGGATGCCCTCAACATCTACCCCTCGAGGGAGGATGATGACTTCATGGACAACTTGGACCAACCTGCAGAGCCTTCGGGTACTACCAGAGCACTGGACCATCCCCTAACACAGGAGAATCCTAGCACCACCCCAATTCACCTCTAGTGCAGCCTTGCTGACGCAGGCTGCATTAGACAGGACCCCAGTACATTCTTTGAGTACCAGACGAGGTCCTGTTTCCTTCGCCCCCAACAGTAGACCCCCTTATGCAGGAGAAGTGGGTCTAGCTGCTCTTGAATTTCCTCACGAAGGAAATCAAGCTTGACGTGGTGGACGCACCTCCTGTTAAGGTACGCACCGCACTGCCCAGCAGCTGCTGCTGCAGAGGTAAGGCAACCCCTTACCATGTGGTCTTGGAGGAGGATGCCCTCAACATCTACCCCTCGAGGGAGGATGATGACTTCATGGACAACTTGGACCAACCTGCAGAGCCTTCGGGTACTACCAGAGCACTGGACCATCCCCTAACACAGGAGAATCCTAGCACCACCCCAATTCACCTCTAGTGCAGCCTTGCTGACGCAGGCTGCATTAGACAGGACCCCAGTACATTCTTTGAGTACCAGACGAGGTCCTGTTTCCTTCGCCCCCAACAGTAGACCCCCTTATGCAGGAGAAGTGGGTCTAGCTGCTCTTGAATTTCCTCACGAAGGAAATCAAGCTTGACGTGGTGGACGCACCTCCTGTTAAGGTACGCACCCAATCACAACATAGGCTGCTCACTACCACCCAAAGGGACGTTAAGCCAGTGGCAAAGCAATTCTCCATTGATGCTTCCCTAGTGACTCAGGTACAGCATTGGGCCAGGACCAAAGACTGGGTGGCCTACACAACAAGGAAGTTGAAGAGGTTACCTGTGTCCAGCCAGCTGCCTACAAGGCGCTAGGATCCATGCCCCCTATCCCGGACGGAGTATGGGAACTTCTTTGCCAACCCACGAAAGGCACCCCAGCGGTGTCAAACTTTGGGGCCAGAATTGATAAATTTATTAGCCCTGCAGTCCAGTAAAGGGAAGAATCCCTCAGGCTGTGAACCGGGCCTTACAATGGGGCTACAAGTTTCAAGCTCTTGCTGTACGGGTGACAGAGGGGCTAGATTCGGTCACTTCCGAGATGTCTCAGGAAACCAAGAAGCTGTTGGCAAAGGCTAAGCGTGTGGGCCTCATGCTAAAACTTGACACCGCTTCTTCCACTCACCAGGACTCCACTTCGTGGACCGGCAGAGTGGATGTGGCAGATGACGGTCAACTTTCCTTCCCTTCTGCATGCAGAGTGGGTTCGTCTTCCTCATGTGGGTGGGAAAGAGGGAAGGGGCACTGCCCTCCGCAGGTACCCCCTGATGGGCGGTCAGTTTGGGGGCATCTGGGGAAATTTGCAGAGGAGTGGGGAAAGGTCACCTCGGACAAGTGGGTGCTAAGAACCATTCGGCAGGGCTACCGACAGAATTCACATCCCTGCAGGAAGGGGTCTTTCACCCCACCTCCACCCACTTCTTGAATGGACAGTCACTCCCAAGTTGTTAGGGACATAGATTTGGGAACTGCTTTCGAAAGAACCTATCACCCTGATCTTGAATACATCCAGGGACCTCTTAATGTCCACATTCTTTGTGGCCCCCAAGAAGGGGTACCAAGTGGCATCCAATTATCAACCTAAGACCACTCAACAAATTCATTCGTCCGTTAAAGTCAAGATGGAGACGTTGCGCACATCCTACCTCATTTCATGAAGGGCCCTTGGGCTACTTCCGTTGACCTCGCAGACGCGTATTTGCACGTGCCATCGCACGAGGAACACGGGCGCTTCCTGGCATTCCAATTTGAGGAAGTCATGTATGCTTTCAGGGCGTTACCCTTTGTTCTGTCGACCGCCCCTAGGGTTTTCACCCAGATAACCAGGGTTCTCGTGGTCTTTCTACGAAAGCAAGGCATAAGAATCTTTATGTATCTGGAAGACTGGCTTATCCACGCAGAAGACGCAGCCACCATTGCGGAGCACACAGACGTAGTTATAAAAGTGGCACAGGAGCTGACGTTCTCCTCTTGCAGGTAATGTCGCCAGCGATAGCATGGCTAGTATTCCTAGCATACCTAGCCAGTCTGGTAGATGTAGTCTCAATGTGCAGGTTTCATATGCGTGACCTACAATTTCACCTACTAATTTTTTTTGTCCCATCCAGAAGGGACCTCAGTATTTCTGTCCCCTGTCCACAGGCAGTGGTCCCCCACATCTTGTGGTGGTGAGTCCACTCCCACCCGTCACAGGTAGCAATTTTCCCGCCCGCCAGACCGTCACTGTCAATGATGACAGACGTATTTTTGATGGGTTGGGGAGCGCATTTTGCATGGTCCTAAGTCACTTGGTGCAATCAGCACATTAATATGTTAGAGGCAGTGCGTGGGGCTTTTGTTCACTTTTTACCAAAAGTACGGAAAAAAACTGTTCTGATACGCACCGACAACACCATGATAGTGGTTTATATCAACAGACAGGTAGGCACGAGATCCAGGAGACTCTGGATTTCGCCAAGTCCCTTCTATCTCGATGCATGACAAACAAGGTCCAGTCTTCAGACTATCCACCTACCAGACAAGGATAACATGATCACAGATCTGTTGTCTTGCCTTCAGGGAGCACCCACAGAGTGTGCTCTCATGCCGCAGGTGACCATCGCGATCTGGATGACTTTCTGTCTCCCGGACGTAGACCTGTTAGTAAGTAGTCTGTGGACAACCACAAGCTACCAACTTTTTGCACTCCAACTCCCGACCTGAGAGTCTGGAGAGTTGATGCATTCATAATTAAGTGGACCCACTTCTTGGGCTATGCCTTTCCACCATTGGCGCTAGTACCAAGAGTACTAGACAAAGTGATGTACGATCAGTGTCACATGTTACTTCTGGTAGCTTCCAATTGGCCCAGCCAACTGTGGTTCCTTCAGCTGCTCAATCTAATCGCAGGCTTCCTGTACGAGCTTCCGGTCAGAAACAACATAGTCTCGATTCCAGGCTCCGGCAAATTGCATCACCATCCAAAAGCACTCCATTTGACTGTGTGGCCTCCATCTGTGAATCGTTGGTATTGCAGGACCTTTCTGAAAAAGCTGCCCAAGTGGCAGCCCAGAGTTGGAAACCCTTCACTTTGGGGCTGTGTTCTGCCAGACTTGAGACTGGTGTCAGAATAGATCTGTTTCTCCACATTCTTCTCCACATTCTTGGTAACGTAGCGGATTTCTTATTGTATCAGTTTAATCTGAACAAATCCATCAATACAGTCAAAGGTTTTCAGACAGCTGTAGTAGCTATCCATTTCAGCTTTCCAGATAGGTTGACTATCACAGACGCACAAGCACTGCAGAGATTAGTGAAAGGAATGTTTTTCCAAGACCTTCAGTTGGGAACCTTGCTCACCCGTGGGACATGCAAGTGGTTCTTGGCAAGGGCTCCGTTTGAGCTGCTGTCTACGTGTTCACTCAAAGTACTGACGCTCAAAACGATTTTTCTGCTCTCTGCGGCCTCTGCTCATGCGCTTTCTCTTAAAGAAAGCCATATTCAATTCTAGTCTGGGGGTGTGCGGCTCGTGCTCGACCCGGTTTTCTTTGCCAGAAATCAAACTTTAGAGTTTCTATCGGAAGCGATATTCCTTCCATCGCTCTCTACATTTTCTGGCACATCAGAGAATATGGCCTGGTGCTCAATCCAACGTCTCAAGTACTACATTAAACACCCACAAGTGTTACGGAATGGCATAAAAGCTACATTTGTGTTCTTACCAAATCCACATCACGCCATTTCACGTGACATGATTTCACGGTGGATTGTCCAGACAATTTTATACAATAAATCAGCGTTGTTCACGGAACATCCGGTTTAAGCCACATCCAAGTATGTGGCATAGTTACATCAATTGCGCTATTTGGTGAGGTTCACCTTAACAAGATACTTCATGCTGCCATATGGAAAACACCAGCTGCATTCATCTCCACATATCTGAAGGACATACCAGACTATCAAGGTTGGGTTGCAAGGGCCATTTTTTAGAGAAGAGCCCCATCCCTTTCATGAGGTGAATATCTTTGTCTTTTAATAAGATTCTCTTGTTTAAATTACGATTCATTTGTCAATTGATTAATTTCTTAATCGTTTACTAACAAATTTTTGCCATTGTTCAGGCATGTTTTAGTTTCATTTTACTAACGGTTTGTTTTCCTTGTGTTTAACAGAGCCGCCCCTGTCCTCTGGCGAACCTTGTATGTTATCGCTATGACACATTGGACATTGTTTACAGTTTGTTTCTTTCTGTTTACTAAGATTTTTCCGTTTACGTGTTCTTTTGGGCGACTGATCCATGCTTATGCGACATTTTGCTTTAGTTATAAATAAGAGGTGGTTCCCTGTTCCGTCATAACGAGAAGCAATTTGCTATGGTTTAGTAATTCCTATACAGAGGTTTTTTCATCCGTAAGGGATTAAGGAAACTAGTCCTTTAAGTAGGAAAACTAGTTTTAGTATTAGGACAAGCCTTTTGTGGGCTTCAACCTTAACTCCCTTCCTTCCGATCCTGGGTAGCAATCTGATTGCATATTTATAGCATGGAAGGTAAATAAATTTACCCCGCTTAGTGTAACGGGGAGATAGACAAGTGATATTCTTACCTTCCATGCATCCCGGCCCGCCTTTCCTCTCATTCAGGCCTCAGTGGAATGTTAAGTGAGGGATGTTAGAGTTATAATGGAGGTCAAGGCTGGGTTGTTCTATCCATAGCATTTTATTATGGTTGTGGTTGTATAATCCAATGTGGTTCATGATCCATTTGTGAAAGCATGGTTTATTGAAGGTTGTATGATCCATTTGTGGAAATGTGATCCATTTGTGGTAACATAAACCATTTGTGGTTACATGATCCATTTGTGGAAACATGTTAAAGAAACATGATCCATTTGTGGTTATATGATCCATTTGTGGTTATGTGATCCATTTGTGAATATGTGATCCATTTGTGGTTACGTGATCCATTTGTGGTTACGTGATCCATTTGTGGTTACGTGATCCATTTGTGGTTACGTGATCCATTTGTGGTTACGTGATCCATTTGTGGTTACGTGATCCATTTGTGGTTACGTGATCCATTTGTGGTTACGTGATCCATTTGTGGTTACGTGATCCATTTGTGGTTACGTGATCCATTTGTGGTTACGTGATCCATTTGTGGTTACGTGATCCATTTGTGGTTACGTGATCCATGCGTGGTTACGTGATTCATGCGTGGTTACGTGATCCATGCGTGGTTAGTGATCCATTTTAGTGATCCATTTGTGTTTACATGATCCATGCGTGTTACATGATCCATTTGTGGTTATGTGATCCATTTGTGGTTACGTGATCCATTTGTGGTTACATGATCCATTTGTGGCTACATGATCCATTTGTGGCTACATTATCCATTTGTGGCTACATTATCCATTTGTGGCTACATGATCCATTTGTGGTTACATGATCCATTTGTGGTTACATGATCCATTTGTGGTTACATGATCCATTTGTGGCTACATGATCCATTTGTGGCTACATGATCCATTTGTGGCTACATGATCCATTTGTGGCTACATGATCCATTTGTGGCTACATGATCCATTTGTGGCCACATGATCCATTTGTGGCTACATGATCCATTTGTGGCCACATGATCCATTTGTGGCTACATGATTCATTTGTGGTTATATGATCATTTATATTTGTTTCATGATCCATTGTGCATGCAGTGGTTGTGTGTTTTGTTCACAAATCACATTCTCTTCCTTCATGCAGGTTAATGAAACGCTGCAGAGCAGTGACTGTACTGAGGAATGCACTTGTCAAGAAGGGGGTAGTATCTTGTGTATCAGTATAACATGTGATACCAATGCATTGTGTGGAACTAACAATGGAGAATTTGGTTGCTACTGTCGGGAAGGATATGAAGGAGATGGAATTTTCTGTAAAGGTATGGTGATGGTATTACTGATGTTATGTTTATAATCCTCCATTAAAAGTCAAACATTTATTTCAGTATTTAAATTGTACAAAATTGTATTGGACCAGCAGTTGTTGTGATGTTTACCATTCCTCACTGATGATTGGAATCTGTGTATTATTATTAAATTAATGATATGTGTATATACTTCTACAGTGTTCTAAACAAATGTTACAGTCTAAGCTGTCGGGTCTATAGTTTTCAAATAAAATGTTATCGATCTGGCTGCCGGGTGGGTCTATAGGCGTTACCACATGTAAAACAGAAAACTTTCATGTTTTTCATCAAAATGTGTCAGCTGAACATCTAGATCTTATCAATCTTTTAATAAAGTATTCATTGTAATATAAGCTTTCCATGCTCTTTATATTTTCTCTCTGCTAAGCGTAGTTTTTAGCACCTGTCTAGCGATGAAGCCTGGTGTGTTTACGACTATTCTTCCCCATCCTTTCACATGTACACTGCCATCATTTAAAGTTTGTGCAGAGCAAGGGTAAAAATGTATGATTAGCAGAATGAAGTTAATGAATTGATAGATTAGTCCTGCAAGCTGTGGATTATTTACAGTGAATATAAGAGAAAGGCTTGCGAATATGAAAAAAGATGTTTGTGGATGCATGATTGATGGATGAAATAGCCATATGAATTGTGGTTTACCACAAAGAAGTATGGAATAACTGGGAATATTGATTGGGGAAACAGAGTGGATATAGGGTAGGTAACAAAGGATGTGGATTAGGTAACTGGGGATTTAGATTAGCCTATTAAGAAAGAGATTGTAAGCAGTGAATCTTGTTATGAGATGTACCATTTTTTTGTGTAGAAATCTGTTCGGATGGATTATTTTCGTGTCCAGAGGGGACGTGTGTGAATGACGCATACATCTGTGACCTCTTCCCCGGGGATTGCGCCAACAACTATGATGAAGCTGAAGAACTTTGTTGTGGTAAGTACATGTCACCCAAAACCAAACAGATTAAAAGATTTTAACTTCTCAATGAATATCTGTAAAATGAACATATGTGTTTACCCTGCTTTACCCCTTAAAATCTGTAGTTAATAAAGTCCAAGGGTGTTTAATTTTCTAACTGGGTTCATGAATGGTTAGGGATATTTATTGTGATATTGCAGGAGTACATGGGTGTAGCCAGGGGAGTCGACAGGGTCGCACACCCCCCCTTCCCCCCTCCAAAAAAAAGTGAAGTTAGTCAAGGTCCAAAAATTTCCCTGTGTATGAACCAGAGCTTTCCCTTGCATGCCATCCCGTAAGATTCAGCTAATCCCATTAAAGCACCTCAGCTGTCCATTATCATACAGCAAAGGGAGGTAAGGGAAAGCTGTGTTGTCCAATGAACCCTTAATAGCTCTTAACCTTTTTTGTCAGATATCAGTCACCTCATGTAACTTTTTTTAACCTGCATTCAAGCTGCCACTTAAGTTATTCAAAAGAGGAATGAT
The DNA here is from genome assembly GCA_020152595.1 of Chiridota heheva. NCBI lineage: Eukaryota > Metazoa > Echinodermata > Holothuroidea > Apodida > Chiridotidae > Chiridota > Chiridota heheva. The sequence goes on along the minus strand of JAIGNY010000659.1, from coordinate 1,166,914 downwards.
CAATGTAATTGTTTCTTTTTGTTTGTTCAGATATTCGCCAATCAGAAGATCATTGTCCAAAGCCAGGTCACTTCAGATGCCCAGCCGATGGCAAATACATTCCTGTATTCTTCCTGTGTGATGCTTTTCCCTATGACTGCGCTGAAAACTATGACGAATCTGAGGAGCTGTGCACAGGTATGGTGGAGGTGGAGGATTACAACACACACACACTACCCCTGTTTGTTCATCCACATCTTTTATCCGTCCAGTCTCCTACATTGTTCAGCTACTAGGGAACAAAAGATTGCTGTGCTAGGAACGGAATTCCAACTATTTTATATAAAAATAATTTTATATACAAGACAACAAATGCATTCCAAACTTGAATAGCAGCAATTTAAGGATTTGTTTTGAGATAAAAAAAAAATTGAATAATAGAACTGACAACTGAATGGAATTTATAATGAATGTCTTGAGAGTGAATAGGGGAAAAAACAATAAGGTTTTGCTAGTATAGAGTGGAAACAATAGATTCTATAAACTCACAAGTTAATCTGCAATGAATTTTCATTTTGATTTGGTGGATAGATCAGCCCTCTTTGGTTTATAAGGGGAAAACAAGTTCAGCATATTTCTCTTGGAAGTGTCAGATTTGCAGTGAGTGGAGGTTATAGTGAAGATTGAAATGATGAGTTGGGTTAAGAGTATATTTAGTAGATGAGTGGGTGGCAAAAGGTGGTTTGGGGTAGTAGGTGAATGGATGATGATGGTAGGTGAATGGGGGATGTTATGTGAATGTGGTATGGTAGGTAAATGTGGTATGGTAGGTAAATGTGGTATGGTAGGTAAATGGGGCATGTTGAGGAATAAGGGATGGTACTTGAATGGAGGATGGTAGATGAAAGGAGGATGGAAGGTGAAGGGGGGATGGTAGGTGAATGTGATATGGTAGGTAAATGGGGCATGTTGAGGAATAGGGGATGGTAGATGCATGGAGGACTGTAGATAAATAAAGGACGGTAGATAAAAGGAGGATGGAAGGTGAAGGGGGATGGTAGGTGAATGGGGCATGATGAATTAATAGAAGTATGGGGATGGGAGTTAGAGGAAAGAATGTTGAGTGGAAGATGGTAGAATGATTGGTAGATGTTGAAATTAGGATGAAGGTAGGATGGCTTGGGGGACAGGATGTCATTGCATATGGGACAGGGTGGGTCAGCATTTGGGACAGGGTGGCGTGGCATGTGAAACAAGGTAGTGTCATGGCATTTATGACAGGCTGGGATGGCTTGTGGGACAAGGTGGGATGGCATGTGGGACAAGGTGGGATGGCATGGGGGACAGGGTGTAATGCCATGTGAGACAGGATGGCATGTCGTTTGGATTTCAGGTGGGATGGGACATGGTAGGATAGCATGTGGGATAGGATAAAATGGCCTGTAAGACAGGGTGGAATGGTACTTGGTACATGGAAGGATGGCATGTTGGACAGGGTAGGATGACAAATGGTACAGAGTGGCAAGGAATCATTATCATTGCCAACTCACTACATCGTCATCATCGCCAACCTGCTACATCGCCGACCCGCTGCATCGCCGACCCGCTGCATCGCCGCCCCGCTGCATCGCCGACCCGCTGCATCGCCGACCCGCTGCATCGCCGACCCGCTGCATCGCCGACCCGCTGCATCGCCGACCCGCTGCATCGCCGACCCGCTGCATCGCCGACCCGCTGCATCGCCGACCCGCTGCATCATCATCACCAACCCTCTGCATTGCTATATTCCGCCATACCTTTTTTTGGAAAATACTTTGGAGTCAGTTTGTAAACACTTTTTATATTTTTGTTGCAGATTTGTGCTTTCCACCTCAGAACATATTTGGTGGCTACTACAGCCCCTCCAAATCATACTTTCAAACTGACGATCAGGTGACGTACACCTGTTTTTCAGGGTATTCTCTGGTTGGTGGTACCAACATTACCTGTAATGGGTTCAACTTCACTGAAACAGTGCCAGAATGTTACCGTAAGTGTACTTTCCTTTGGGTTTATATTTTCATGTAAACATGTTTTTATGCAAAGCTCTTTGTAAAGTTCTGCTACTCTGTGAAATAAATGAGTGAAATGAATGTGGTTTAAAAACCGCTGAATGAAGCAAAATGAAATATAAGAATATTGACGTACGTTCCCAAAACCATTATCATTCTGTATTGTAAACAAAGTCAAAGCTATGATCTTTAAAAAAGTAGGTGGAACACTATTATGAAGATACTTTTTTATATTGTATATTATTCAACATCCCATACCTCATCAATAATGGTACTTTTGCTCAGTGGTTCTTCGTTCTATATTCATTTAAATTTATAGTATGTTTTTTTTTTTAATTCTTAAAACATTTGCATGACTCCCCCCCTTCCCCCCCCCCCAACCCCCTTTCAATGTTGACCATTGTTAATGCCTTTTTATTTTCATATTATATAGACTAAAAATCCAGAAAATCCGACATTGGCAGGGGGTAAGGTGGTTGGGGAATTCAACAATCGGTAAAGAAAATTATCAAGAATCACAACACTAAATATAAAGCTCGTTGCGATGCTACACTGTTCCAACAGTTGTGTCCAAGATTGTAGATCCATGTGTGACATGACTTTCTGTATTTCTTTGTCGATAGAAAATTGTGCGTTGCTGAGTGCTCCCTTGAATGGGATGCTGAACTCATCCGACACTGACCACGGCTCTGTCATCGGTTTCATTTGCGACGAATTCTACGAGCTAGATACCCCAGGAGCCTTCGTTGAATGCGACAATGGTACATTTGTTGGTGTTGTTCCAGCATGCAATGGTGGGTGTCTTTAGTGCGGATTACCATTTATAGCTAAAGTTTGAGTATGCCGTCAATCTTTATCATATTCGAAATTGACATAAAGCATAGGTCATTTGACCATGATTGTTATAAACCAGCATTAAAATTTAACAAACAGCCTTACAGTGCTGTTACTTCATTGTATGATTGCTTTTTTTGTAAGAGCCTTACAGTGCTGTTACTTCATTGTATAATTGCTTTGTATAGGGTATAAGTTTTTTAGTCACAGAACAGGGGAAAGCGAGGAAAATGCAAAATTGTATTCCTGGAAGAACTGGTGACTGCTGCAGATCCAGTGGCAGTACTACAGGGGACATGGAGTCATTGCTGCTCCACCACCCCTTCCCCCTCCTCAGAGGATCCCTTTTCCCCTCACTTGCCCCCTTTAGAAAATTTTGTAAAGTGACATATTTTGCCCGATTTATAGGTTTTTCCCCATGAGACAAAATTTCACCTCTCTTCTTCCCCCTCCATGACCTAAACTCTCACCACGATTGGCTGAACATGGCCCAACTATTCAAGAAAATATGCAAATTTGTGATGTCATCAGGAGTTCTTTGTGATGTCATCAGCAGTTCTTTGTGATGTCATCAGGAGCTCTTTGTGATGTCATTAGCAGCTCTTTGTGATGTCATCAGCAGCTCTTTGTAATGTCATCAGGAGCTCTTTGTGATGTCATCAGCAGCTCTTTGTGATGTCATCAGCAGCTCTTTGTGATGTCATCAGCAGCTCTTTGTGATGTTATCAGCAGCTCTTTGTGATGTCATCAGCAGCTCTTTGTGATGTCATCAGCAGCTCTTTGTGATGTCATCAGCAGCTCTTTGTGATGTCATCAGCAGCTCTTTGTTATGTCATCAGCAGCTCTTTGTGATGTCATCAGCAGTTTTTTGTGATGTCATCAGCAATTTTTTGTGATGTCATCAGCAATTTTTTGTGATGTTATAAGTAAAAGAGATCTGTGTTTTCTATTGTACTGTATTTGACATATTATTCGCCCACTCGAATAAGTGCCCACTTAACATTTTTTGACTGGTAGCATGATTTATTTAGTTTTGTTACTGTTATTTGCTTATTTTGCATCTGGCGCTCATGATGCTTTTGTGGTGATTATTGTGGGCTTGTATAGAACCAGTTTTCACAGTCAGTTTGAATAGCACACTGTACACGTCTGGACCATAGCTGCTTATCAGGAAGAAACTTTGGGCCTAAAAAGCCGTGCAACTCTATTTTTGTAATTGCCACGGGAGCTTATTATGTCGAATATGGTATTTTATGTTTTCTAAAAAAAACAATTGCCAGGATAGAGAGATCAAAGAAGTGCAGCGATAATTCTGAATAACAGTTAATTTGATCACAAAAATAAAAGATTTCAAGCTGTATCTTGGTTTGTACTAAGTTTTTCAGCTGATGGTATTTGTCGATCTATACTGACTATCATGATAACTCTGTAATTTACAGATATCAACGACTGTATTCCAGAGCCTTGCTCGAATGGTGGCACTTGTATTAATGAGATCGGTGGCTTCACATGTATATGTCCAACTGGCTGGAATGGTCCAAATTGCTCACAGAGTAAGTTGTTGTTCTTTTTGTCCAATGAGACTTTTTGAATTGTTAATGAACCTGTTTCTGTTTTGTTGAGTAATGTTTTCTAATATACCTAAATGATAAGACTGTTATCATTTGCATGAAAAATAAACACCAGTTTCCTTTAAACAATTTAGAGCTTTATTTAATGTTCTATGCTGGGTTCATGCAGGGCCATAGTTCTCATCCAGAAAGTGTGTGTGTGTTTGTGTTTGGAGGGGGACATTGCTTGTTATTTAAAAAGTAGGGGGTGACATAAGGCACCCCCCCCTCCCCCATTCTAGGAATTATGGCCCTGGGTTCATGTATATGTAGTATCAAGATAATCTCAGGACTCATTTTTATAAAAAGGTTGTTGTGATTTTTTGGCCAATGTAGATAATTGAATGAATTTAATAGTGAAAGATTGTTTTTTATTTGTAGAATCTTTTGAAAGTGAGAAACAGGAATATGAGTCCTGACCGCTTTAGTCGTTTCATTAAACATTTATCCATGGGCTGCCAGATTAATGTTAAGAATGAATTCTTTGCATCTCTTGCAGATATTGATGAATGCGCCAGAGCAAACGACTGTGATCTAAACGCTACATGTATAGACACCATTGGCAGCTACCGATGCGTATGCAACGCTGGCTACATGGGTGATGGCTTCACTTGTAAAGGTACGTTTGCCTATATGGGCACATATCATTAAAGGTTTATGGATAAGTAAAGATTTTATATGCACCAGAAAAACTTGAATTGTGAATAGAATAAGTCTTTAAGCATCATCATTATCACCTGAAGTTTCCGACGTATGGCTAGTCAAAGTTTGAATAGCATTTCAAAGTATACAAAAGTTGTGATGCATTAAAGAAATGACAGCTCAGAATTTGTAATGTAAATTTCTGTCCTAAATTTAAGCCATTGAAGATATTCAGATGCTTTTCTCCTTCTAAATTTAGATTGATGACATCATGATGGAAAATCAACCCTTCTTTATCATATTCAATTGCTCCCATTCAAATAATGTCAGTGAAGGATTGAAAAACAATCAGTTAACATAAGAAAAATCATAAATTCAAAATGCTGTAAAATGGTCAATTTTTAAGTGACAGAACTTTTTTATATTTTCATGGTTAATAAGCATATTCTCTCAATTAAACTCAAATTGTTGCTGCCATTTAGTAGATCTGTTAACAATTCTTCCTCAAACATCATCAACTTCCTCTGCAACAACAACCTCTTCCACCACATATAATCTCCTCCCCTCCTCCCTTTCTACACCTAACCTTACACCCCCCTTTCTTTTCATCTAAATTTCTCTCCCACATTCAGCCTTTTCCCTTTATCTCCCTTACAAACCTTTTATCTCCTCACTATCCTAACTCTTACACCGTTATTTATTAACACCCTCTTGGCACATTTGACCCTGACTGTCACGGTGCCATTAAACATCAACAAACCAAACCAAACCAAGATCTGCTAAGTATTGTTTACACATGTACGCTTGTTAAATTGTTGGTGCTCTGGCTGATGACTTTTATTATCCACTCAAGGTGACATACTTGAGATGAGGGTAGGGGTGTGGGGAGGGTGAGTGGAGCGGAGGGTGTCCCATCAATGATCATCACCCTTATGCTCTGTGATATATGCATTTTTGATTGTCTTGCATTAGATTGACACACTGGGATGATGACTTTTTTTGTTTTAACAGAGATACGCTTGCTGCCCTATGGTGATGCTAATGGTGATCTTAGACTAACACAGACGGCAGAGCCTGCTAGCCAAACTGCTGCCAACAGTGGAGCTAGAGAGGAAGTGTCAAGAACGTTTGTTCCACCATCTGGATTTCCATTTGGTGATACCTTCTTTTATAGCTTATATGTGAGTTCTTTTAGTCGCCTATGTGGTGGGCATATTCTTTGATATCACATAATAATGGCAAAACTAAAGCAAATGATACTTGAACATCTAAAATCTATTTGAGACTTAGTCGTGATATCCACTAGAATTTTAAAAACACTAAATCTTGCCAGAAGTTAATACTTGTTATCGCTATTGACAATGCTTGTTATGGTTATTGACAATGCTTGTATGACTATTGACAATGCTTGTTATAATTATTGACAATGCTCATTATCGCTATTGACAATACTCTTCTTATCGCTATTGACAATACTTGTCATGTTTAAAAATGCTTGTCATTGACAATGCTTGTTATAACTGTTGACAATACTAGTAATGGCTGTTGACGATGTTTGTTATTGAAAATGCTTGTCATGGCTATTAAAAATGCTTGTCATGGCTATTAAAAATGCTTATTATAACTATTGACAATGTTTATTATAATGTCTGTTATGGCTATTGACAATGCTTGTTATAACAATGCTTGTCACAACAATATGATTATTGACAATGCTTGTTAACTATTGACAATGCTTGTTATGTCTAATGACAATGCTTGTTATGACTATTGACGATAATTGTTATGGATATTGACGATACTTGGTATGGTTATTGACAATGCTTGTTATGGCTATTGACAATGCTTGTTATGACTATTGACAATGCTTGTTATGGCTATTGATAATGCTTGTCATGACAATTTGTTATGACTATTGACAATGGCTTATGACAATGCTTGTTATGACTATTGACAATGCTTGTTATGGCTATTGACAATGATATGACTACAATGCTTGTTATTGTTATAATGATTATTGACAATGCTTGTTATGACTATTGACAATGCTTGTTATGTCTAATAACAATGCTTGTTATGATTATTGACAATGCTTGTCATGGCTATTGACAATGCTTGTTATGACTATTGACAATGCTTGTTATGACTATTGACAATGCTTGTTATGTCTAATGACAATGCTTCTTATGACTATTGACGATACTTGGTATGGTTATTGACAATGCTTGTTATGGCTATTGACAATGCTTGTTATGACTATTTACAATGCTTGTTATGGCTGTTGATAATGTTTGTTATGGCTATTGACAATACTTGTTATGATTATTGACAATGCTTGTTATGGCTAATGACAATGCTTGTTATGACTATTAACAATGCTTGTTATGACTATTAACAATGCTTGTTATGACTATTGACAATGCTTATTATGGCTATTGATAATGCTTGTCATGGCTATTGACAATGCTTGTTATGACTATTGACAATGCTTGATATAACTATTAACAATGCTTGTTATGGCTGTTGATAATGTTTGTTATGGCTATTGACAATGCTTGTTGTGACTATTGACAATGCTTGTTGTGACTAATGAAAATGCTTGTTGTGACTAATGAAAATGCTTGTTATGACTTGACAATGCTTGTTATGACTATTGACAATACTAGTTATGGCTGTTGATAATGTTTGTGTTGGATATTGACGATGCTTGTTATGGCTATTGACAATGCTTGTTGTGGCTATTGACAATGCTTGTTATAACTATTGACTGCTTGTTAAGACTATTGACAATACTAGTTATGGCTGTTGATAATGTTTGTTATGATATTGACATGCTTGTTATAGTTATTGACAATGCATATTGACAATGCTTTTATGACTATTGACAATGCTTGTTATGGCTATTGACAATGCTTGTCATGACTATTGACAATGCTTGTTATGGCTTTCGACAATGCTTGTAATGGCTATCGACAACACTGATTATGGCTATTGACAATGCTTGTTAGTATGGTTATGCAGATTAGGTGTTTGAAAACTTGTTTTGGCTGATTGCTTTTAGAAAACCAAACAAAGTCTTGACTTCATCAGCCCTTGGAATTTCACAGAAAGTTTTTTTTGGATATCAACCTTGTTTTTAAATTTTGTTTTTTGTCCTGGTCTTAAGTTAGTTTGAGACATGTGTAGTGCATGTTCTAATTGAATACTGCTCATGCTTCTAGTAGCTCCTAAACTCTTAGTAGCTGCTACACTGTATGTGTTCATACAATCATAGTGATTTTGGCCTGTTTCAATGAACTAATTCACAAATTTCCTTTGATCATTGATTTATTAGTTCTTAGACAACGGTTTGATTGTTTTCATCAATGAAAATGAGGACAAATATGGCTATCCAAATCCATACCCTAATGGTATCGACGAATCATCGCCATTGAAGCTGGTGGCGCCATTCTGGATTGATGCAGAAGTGGGCTCAGTTGGAGAGGTTTTCTATCAGGTAATGAAAAATCGGTTATTTCAAGCAAAGCACATCTTGAGATGAAACATGGAAATCTCACTTCTTTTTTGAGCAGGTACGCAAATCTTTCAAGGTTTGTTTTAAAATGTTCGGCGATAGACCATAGACAGCAGGAAGTGACAACGCATTTACATTTTTATTTAGACTTGGTTTGACAATCACTGAATATTCAGTGGATTAATCAAATTCTTTTGAGTAAGCAATCAATAAAAAAAAAAACCCAGAAGAAACAAACCCATCAAAAAGCATGTGCCTCGCAACTGGTTTAACAAACGACCATGGACATGTAAATCAAGAAGTATTCCATGGAGCGCATGTTCTGCAATGCTGAATTGTCATTTTGGTTCGCATGTGAAACATAATGTGAACCTATGTAATGGCGATTTTGTCCACAGTTTTTCCAGAGATTTCCTCAGAAATGTTAAAAGTTTTTTGAGAATTCCTCAGAAAATATTAAAGTTTCTCTAGATATCCTGTATGGAAGGTTAGAATTTCCTTACAAAATGTTAAGGTTTTTCAGATTCTTCAGATTGAAGACTATGTTTCCTTAAAAAGTCTGCAAAAGATTTGATATTTCCTCAGAAAATAACTGTAAAATGATATAATTTTCCAATATTCTTCAGAGATCCTCAAGCGTCTCTCTGGTAACACTGGAGATTTAAAATCCTTAAAATTCTTCAAAATATTTGGGCACCAACGGTTGTATCAGGCATGATTATTAAATCTGCCTTTATTGTTGTGGGCATTTGCATAAAGTTGCTACAGTATATGAACTGACCAGACATTTTTATTTAGTATGCTCTAGTCAGGGAGTGTGACAGGATGTGACTACATATGGGCATATGGAGGGATGCCATGTGGGACATGGATGTGGGTCATGCGGGACATATGATATATTATATACCATATGGTATATGCCAACGGATATACCAGGCATAATTAATTGACTCTGCCTTTTTCCTTATTCAACAAGTCATTTGCATATAAGCATGGAGCTATTAACTGAGATGATATAAGTTATTATATGAACTGACACTTTCATACATTGTATGCTCAATCAGGGACTGTGATAGCTAGGATGAGACTTCTTAGGGGATGTCATGTGGGATATATGGTGGAATGCCATGCAGGACATAGGATGGAATGTCATGTGGGACATGGAATGTCATGTGGGACATGGGGTGGGATCCCATGTGGGACATTGGGTGGGATGCCACAAGTAACACAGAGTGCTACATAGGTTGGGATGCCATGGGTGACATAGGGTAGGAGGCTATGTGGGACATGAAATGTGATGCCATGTGGGATATAAAGTATGATGACATTGGGACATTGGGAGGGATACAATGTGGAACATATGATGAGATCCAATGTGGGACATAAGGTGGGATGCCATGTGGGACATCAGGTGGAAAACCACTGATGTGGGACAATAAGGTGGGATGCCATGGGGGACATGGGGAGAGATGCCATGTGGGACACAAAGGGATGCCATGTGGGACATGTCATGTGGGACATAGGGAGGGATGTCATGTGGGACATAGGGAGGGATGTGATGTGGTACATATGGTTGAATTAATGTGGGACATACATGTAGGATGGGATCCATGTGGATCATAGTGTGGGATGCCATGTGGGACATATGGTGGAATGCCATGTGGGATATATGGTGAAATGCCATGTGGGACAAGGGATGATGGGATGTCATGTGGGACATGAGGTGGGATGCCATGTGGGACATAGGATGCCATGTGGGACTTAATATGATATGCCATTTCTATAACTGGCAGGGTACTATTTTAGTTCATTTCTGTTTAGGTTTTTGAAATCAATTAATGTTTTATTCATTATTAGCTGTTAGCCTTTTGAAAATATCTTTCTAAATAACAAAGGTACAAGACATACAACACCATCATTGGACCTGTCTGTGTAGGAAGACAGCGTTTGCCCATGTTAGTTCTTATTTAATTAACCTTTCTGGGTTCAATGATTGGCAGCTTGTTTTAACCAATCACTGCATGAATTTGCCTAGCAACAAAATCTGCATAACTAAGTGGGGGCAAACATCCTACTGGTACAGTACAGCTAACGTCCCACGCACATGTAGTCAATGGAACTTTCTGTACAAAACAAATTTCTGCACACAAAGACTGAGTGACAGCAAAATGGTGAACAAAAATTGCGCGTATGGGCCCGCTACCAGCTTTGTAAATCTGATTGATGTTACCCAGAACACTTAGCAAACTGAATTTTGTTTATCCTATTTGCTAGAAACTCTTAAAATCTGGAGAAGTGCCATAAATGAATCAAAGCTTGTCGCGGGCCTCGCGAACATCTAAATGTCAACGCATTGGTAATGCATGATTGCAGATTTGAGGTTTGTTTGCCCCACATAGTTACTGCGTTGCTATGTAGGCAGTGGCTTATCTGGAAACCTGGAAAGGTTAATTGGTTTAGCAGCCACTCTCTCCACTCTGTGAATGGCATGCAGTTGCTGTCCTTGAAGGCTGTTAGTCCTGAAGTGGTTCTCACTTTGTGTGTGTCTTTGCCTTCGCTATTCATCTTCGCCTTCTTGATGCCCATCTGGACTGTCTGTACTGATGTCAGCATGTCTCTCTTGCAGACATTCTTGATGACATACACACATCTTATTAACACATTATTGTACTTTCTCTCTATAAAGGTGTATGAACTGAGTGGGAGCAACACAGTGAATCAGACTGCTGTCTTGGAAGAAGCTAATGAGCGAATTCGCTCATTTGATCCTGAGTTCCCCCAGTTTAATGCCTCTTGGCTGCTTGTCGTTACTTGGTATCAAGTGCCCTCCTTTGTATCAGTTGCAAATGTAAGTTTTAATAGAACTAGTATTGATGAGCTAGCACTAGCTTGTATTGGGGTGGATGTACCATTTCGTAAGGTTTTAGTTTCTATTAACAAGTCTGGGAGAATCCTGGTCTTTTGGTGTAATAAGAAAATACATTAAAAGGTGGAGCTTGGTATTTATTAAGATCCATGGAGGCTGCCATTTTAACTTGTGATAACATTATATCCATGGGATTTTTACTAAAGAACACGGTAATATTTGTGTAATGTAATGTATGATGCATGTACACGGTATCAGCAATGACTAAGCCAACACAGAATCATGCATCAAGAGGGCTGTTCAAAAGGTCAACGACCCGTCAATGGAAGTCTTTTGTTATTTCATCGCGAAGTCCATGGTGAAATTTAAGTCCCCGGTCAAATCTAATGAATATTCATTTGATATAGGTTTTTCTATCTTTTGGCATTCTCATTAAAAATCCCCATTGACTTACATTATCATTAGTTAGAATGGCAGACTCATGGATTGTGTAATGATTATAAAGCTTTGGTGTATTTATGATTACATTAAAAGTCCAGGATTCTCCTGGACTGATCAAGTTTATAAGTAAATTTTTAGTGAGTTTTAGTAAGTTTTAGTGAGTTAGTAAGTTTTGAGTGAGATTTAGTGAGTTAGTAAGTTTTGAGTGAGTTTGTAAGTTTTAAGTGAGTTGTTTTCATTAGGTTGAACTAAGTTTGGGGCTTTATTAAACAAAGCTTCTAAAACGTTTATTAGTAAAGGCACTGCTAAAAAATTTGGCCTGCAATTTTGAAGCAACAAATTAATCACATCATTCCACAAGATTAACTTTGCATCATAACATTGAGGTATAAATAGGTCTATGCTCAATTTTTCAATTCACCTTTCCCCAGCAGCAAAGACAAACAATGCCAGCATTGATTACACTTACTACTTATATTACAAAAGATTGCCATTATATTCAGATGTGTGTCACAAAAAAAATCTATGTAAGACCAGTGGGAATAGTTGTTTTCTTGAAGGAGCCTTGGAGAGGTGAAACTGTGTACAGTTTGTGGTTTGGGAAACAAAGAAATATTTAACTTTCACTCCGACTGGCCCTGCTCCAGTTGAGAGCCAGTTGAGATGTTCCTGGTTTTAAACAAAGCCATTTCTAATTTGTCTTTTTGTGCAAGCTTCAATGTGGATGCTTAGTCCTTTGGTTAAAATTGTGTTGGCTAAACTTGTATGAAGCTTTTTTAGACTTGGTTGTAAACTTTTCATTAGCTATAGAATGAGGCAAAACTCCTTGATCTTAATAACGGTTTCTGCTATTATGATAAAAGACATGGATGGGATTTGCCAACCGAAAGTAGGGGCAAAGTTAAAAGTTGTCGGGGGTGCAAAATCAAAAATCACCTTAAAATAGATACAAATTAGAAAAAAAGGGTGTGGGGAAGGGGGCAAATCCCCTTCAAATTCCACCTATGATAAAAGAGATACATTAGTTGTTTAGTAGAGCAGTTTTTAATTTTGCAAAAAAATGTTTTTTTAATATATGCAAAGTTTGTGAAATCTTAGAAAAGTGTTTTATATACTGTGTAATTTTTTTTTAAATATACTGTAGTTTTCACTTTGCTAATTTCACTTTTCAGTACTAAAAGGTGCTTTCAAGTAGTTTTCACTTTCCTAATTTTACTTTTCAGTACTAAAAGGTGCTTTCAAATAGTTTTCATTTTGCTAATTTCACTTTTCAGTACTAAAAGATGCTTTCAAGTAGTTTTCATTTTGCTAATTTCACTTTTCAATACTAAAAGGTGCTTTCATGTAGTTTTTATTTTGCTAAAATCACTTTTCAGTACTTGAATGGTGCTTTCAAGTTGTTTTCACTTTCCTAATTTTACTTTTCAGTACTAAAAGGTGCTTTCAAGTAGTTTTATTTTGCTAAAATCACTTTTCAGTACTTAAATGGTGCTTTCATGTTGTTTTCACTTTCCTAATTTCACTTTTCAGTACTAAAAGATGCTTTCAAGTAGTTTTCACCTTGCTAATTTCACTTTCAATACTAAAAGGTGCTTTCATGTAGTTTTTATTTTGCTAAAATCACTTTTCAGTACTTGAATGGTGCTTTCATGTAGTTTTCACTTTGTTTTCACTTTTCAGTAAAAAGGTTTTACTTTTCAGTACTAAAAGGTGCTTTCAAGTAGTTTTCACTTTGCTAATTTCACTTTTCAGTACTTAAAGGTGCTTTCATGTAGTTTTCACTTTGCTAATTTCACTTTTCGGTACTCAAATGGTGCTTTCATGTAGTTTTTATTTTGCTAATTTCACTTTTCAGTACTAAAAGTGCTTTCATGTAGTTTTCACTTTGCTAATTTCACTTTTCAGTACTTAAAAGGTGCTTTTATTTAGTTTTCACTTTGCTAATTTCACTTTTCGGTATTTAAAGGTGCTTTCAAATAGTTTTCACCTTGCTAATTTCACTTTTCAATACTAAAAGGTGCTTTCATGTAGTTTTCACTTTGCTAAAATCACTTTTCAGTACTTGAATGATGCTTTCAAGTTGTTTTCACTTTGCTAATTTCACTTTTCAGTACTTAAAAGGTGCTTTCATGTTTTGACTTTTCAGACAAACACTTTTCAAGCAGCTTTGGCTACTGATGGGAGGTACAGTTTTGTTTTGTTCAACTATGAACAAGATGCAATGAACTGGAATTTTGATGCACTATCAAACAGGGAAGTTATAATTGGCTACAATGCAGGACCTAACAATTACATCAATGTACAGCAGCTGAACCCTCCATTTGGTAGTGTCAGAGATCGCTTCAGACCAGACCAATTTACAGGAAATACCGGTCTTGGAGGTCGGTGGATTTACAGGCTCGAGCAAAACACTGAAAACACGCTCAACGTCAAGCAGTATTGCCTGGATTGGTATGCGCAACAACAGGACCACACGCAATGGAGCAGATTCTTGGGAACGTGTCCGTGTTCGTTCGGACAAGGAAGTAATGATATGTCATTGTCAAGAGGCCGCGGGCGATCACGAAGTATGATGAGTTCTGCTTCCTCATCCACTAACAGGAGGTTGTCCGCTGAAGTGCTTGCTGAAATTGAGGCCTTAAATGGTAAGAGTGTGCAGTAATAGGTTAGGGAGGAAGGAGGGAGGGAGGGGGAGGGGGTATTACAGAACATCTCTAAGTTTAAACTATCTTTAAAATAAAACTGAAAAAAGTTTCCTTTAAAGAAATGAAATACCATGAAATATGATGCATATGCTCACTGTATGTTTATCTCTGACAGATTCACCATTTTGTCTGCAAACATCAGTGTCACCAGGTAGAAATTTTGCTGGAATGCGATGCTGTTACCGGGGTGACCAATCACTCATCCAAGGCTATGGAGGGCTCTGGACCAGCAGTTTCATTGAAAGATACAGCTTTAGATTTGGAATTGACAGGAACTTCTTCCTGTTTTTAGCATATTTATGTGAGTTTACAATGTTTCATTTTGATTCTAGTTAAAGGATTAGTTTAGTGGTCAAGCATATCCATCTCATATGAAAGAGGACTTCACGAGAAACAAAATGGTGACGACAGCATTATAAAATTTATTAGTTCAAAGTTAGAATCATTTGTGTAGAAATGACTGGTGTAGTAAGTCTACTATGGAAAGTTGGTGTCTTCATCCTTACATTCTTAACAATTGTTAATGTATTTTAAAGATTTTTGTATTTCTTTTTACTATTTATATTATTTTCCCTCAAACTTTCTTCAGGTAGTATATTACAAATACCCTTTTAGTTTTACTAATTTTTTTGGACATATTCCATGGTTTTTAAGCCACAAACATGCTGGACAAAATATGGTAGAATAAATAAAGACTGAGGAATCTGAGGCTATGACATCACAACTAGTCTGATATCAATCGTTTCTACACAAATGTTTCCAGACTTTTAAACGTAAATATCTTCTCAACAGAGTAAGATTTTAGAAAGCTTTCATCACACCATTTTGTTTCTTTTGAAGTCATTGTTAATATCAGATAAACTTGTTGACCCCTGAACTAACCCTTTAATCCACTGACAGGCATAATGCTTCAATGTACAAAAGTGTACTTACTCTTCAATAATCTAAGCAGTGTCTCTAGTGCTGAATACTGTCTGATCCCACTTAATCCACTAAACATAGAACTGCCATTTTCAATCGGAATTGAAATTTAATAGCCCTGAGTTGCTTGGTGGGAATCGTTTGTCCTGAGTTTTGTTGGTAAATTCAGATAATAGTGCCAGAGCTGAAACCCATGCCTGACAAGGGTAGAAAGGAGGGGGGGAGAGGGAGGCATTTTTTGGGCCCGGCATCCTATAAGGCTGGTTAAAATGAAGGAAAGGGATGTTCTTTGAAGATATATGCATTAAGAGATTTCTGCTGGCCAAAAAAATGATGAGTCCTCTTTTTTCCCATGTGTACCAGAACCCCCCCCCCTCTCTTCCTTAGTGTACTTAATTATCATATCCCCCCCCCCCTCTCTTCCTTAGTGTACTTAATTATCATCCCCCTCCCTTCCTTAGTGTACTTAATTATCATTTGTTTCTTTATTGGACTTTAAGTCCCCCCCCCCTCCTCCGTGTACTTAATTATCATTTGTTTCTTTATTGGATTTATAAGTCCCCCACCCTCCTCAGTATACTTAATTATTATTGTTTCTTTATTGGACTTATAAGTACCCCCTCCCTCTCCCCTCCTCAGTGTACTTAATTATCATTTGTTTCTTTATTGGACTTCAATTTTCACTGGTAATTGTAGTTGGGCTGCGGATTCAGTACATTATCATGTATGAGCCCTATTGCTTTTACTATGGTATGATTGAATTCTACATAAGGAAGAAGTGTTTGTTGTTCATTGCTGACTGCTTATGAAGGTGGTTTTCTGTTTTTCAGTTCAAGACATTATCCCGAGAGAGTACTGCTGTAACCGGGCAAGTGATCCATTCTTCTGCGGGTTGTATGAAGAGAAAAGGCCTGCAGGAAGCTGCACCGGCTACCTCCCTCCAAATACAGGTTGGTCACACTTTTGTTCTGTTTATTTTACCTCTAGCTCAAAATTCCCACCACTCATTCAATCTTTTTGTTATTTTAGAACATTTAATTCTTTTCATTAAAAACTATCTTGTCATAATGATAAACATTTTGTAATTTCTATTATCTAAAAGTCTGAAATATGTATCTGCATTCATTTCAGTTTAATACAATTCAATGTAATGCTAAATGCTATAATGCTACAATACAATGAATTACAAAAGCAATGAGTTTATATGGAATTCAATACAATGCTTGATACTATATCTACCTACTGTGGTGTAGCGGTTATCATACCTGTCTACAGACCACGAGGCCCCGGGTTCAATCCTGGGGTGGGTAGACACGCCAGTGCACCACTACTGGTTATCAAAGGCCGTGGACATTGACTTGGTTGTCGATGTTATGTCTGTCCGTACGTCGTACCTGTGTTCTCGTCCGGGTGGTATTAAGCGTTTCGTGATAGCATTTGTACTATCATAACTGAATACGCAGGCGACGACCCCGTCATTGTAATTGTGTGTTCAACTCTCTCTCTCTCTCTGCATGATACTATGATTCAATGCAGTGCTCTATACTGAAATGCAATGCAATGCTGTACAGTACAATATGCTACAATACAACAAATTACTAAAGCAATGTAATGGTCTATAATGGATTTCAGTGCAATGCTGTACAATACAATGCTCTTCAATGTAATGCAGTGCAGCACTCTATGATATATTTCATTGCTTTCAGGATGGATCATAGGGGACCCTCACTTCAGGACTCTTGATGGCATCCCCTTCACATTCAACGGTCTGGGAGAGTACC
Source organism: Chiridota heheva (assembly GCA_020152595.1). Lineage (NCBI taxonomy): Eukaryota > Metazoa > Echinodermata > Holothuroidea > Apodida > Chiridotidae > Chiridota > Chiridota heheva. Next base: position 1,149,570 of record JAIGNY010000659.1, on the reverse strand, counting down.
AGCTGGCAGAGGTGTTTGATGTAAATGGAAATCTGGTCTTCAATCTCCAAGGTCGAACCAGACAGGTCAGAAACTCTATCACGGGAGAGCTGATGGCAGCGACATCCTTTGACGCATTCTCTGCCAAAGGATCCACTGGGAACCCAGTGAGTTAAACTTATTCTTTGATACCACAAAAACATGTATGGGTACCAGAGAAACGTACATTGGTACCACAGGAACATGCATGGGTATCACAGGAACATTCATGGGAACCACCATCTGCACCATGCTTTGTTCTATATTTTGTTAATGACCTAGAGGCACTAAAAACATTTTTACCAGTAAACAGTCATTAGAATGATTTGATTTTAATCATTTTGGACCAGCATTTTCCTTCTGTACAGACAATGAAGTCCCTAGACAAATTAAGGGAGAGTTTTTATCACATTTCAATCGATTGTGCAATATTATCCAACTTTGAGATTTTTCGTAAAACAATGGGGAGGACTGGGTATTCATGTTTGTGTTATTTGTACAAGATGCTTTAGACCGTCACTCTTCTATGAAATGGACCTTACACAAGGCGGGCCTTACCCAAGGTCTTACCCCAAAAGGCCTTACCCCAAAACAAACATACACTTTTGTGATGTTTTAATCAGTGACCTTGATCTCAAACAAGATTAATCACTATGTCCCTGTCACTTTGCTATCTTTCATTTCAGGGTCCCCAAAAAAAAAAAAAAAAAAAAACACACACACAAATTTCTGTTAAGTATCTAAGTATCCTCTGCATTTCCCCATTTGATCAAACCTTTTCTCACTTCTCTCTCGTGCTGTTTGTTAAATATAATTTTGACAGAATATACTTGTTAATTTGAAAATAATTGAATTCCACACATTCTAATCTCAAGCATTTTTAACTTAGTTTTCAATTACTTAATTATTAGATTAGTTATTAACTTAGATATTAATAACCATCAATGTGCTTAATACCATTAAAAGTTTGATTTGCAGAAAGCCTTTTGGAGTTGATCTGCCCATGCTATATATAAATATATATATAAATATATATATATATATATAAATATATATGTATATATATATATATATATATATATAAATATATATATATATATATATATATATATATATATATATATATATATATATTATTTTATATATATGTATATATATATATATATATATATATATATATATATATATATATATATATGTATATATATATATATATATATCATATATATATATATATATATATACATATATGTATATATATATATATATATATATATATATATATATATATATATATATATATATATATATATATATATATATATATATATATATATATATATATATATATATATATATATATATATATATATATATATATATATATATATATATACATATATATATATATATATATATATATATATATATATATATATATATATATATATATATATATATATATATATATATATATATATATACATATATATATATATATATATATATATATATATATATATATATATATATATATTCAGATCTCAATTTGCACAGTGTGTCTTACTGATTGTGTTATTTGCTCAATTTTTAGGTTTTCTTTGTGATGGATGATGATGGTCAGGACTTTGAGATCTACCTCGATTATGACCTGGTCAACAAGACCGCTCTAAATATATGTAAGTACAGTTCAAGCTCTGAATATATGTAAGTACAGTTTAAACTCTGAATATATGTAAGTACAGTTCAAACTCTGAATATATGTAAGTACAGTTGAAGCTCTGAATAAATGTAAGTACAGTTGAAGCTCTGAATATATGTAAGAACAGTTCAAGCTCTGAATATATGTAAGTACAGTTTAAGCTCTGAATATATGTAAGTACAGTTGAAGCTCTGAATATATGTAAGTACAGTTCAAGCTCTGAATATATATAAGTACAGTTCAAGCTCTGAATATATGTAGGTACAGTTCAAGCTCTGAATATATGTAAGTACAGTTCAAGCTCTGAATATATGTAAGTACAGTTCAAGCTCTGAATATATGTAAGTACAGTTGAAGCTCTGAATATATGTAAGTACAGTTCAAGCTCTGAATATATGTAAGTACAGTTCAAGCTCTGAATATATGTAGGTACAATCCAAGCTCTGAATATATGTAGGTACAGTTCAAGCTCTGAATATATGTAGGTACAATCCAAGCTCTAAATATATGTAAGCACAGTTCAAGCTCTGAATATATGTAAGTACAGTTCAAGCTCTGAATATATGTAAGTACAGTTCAAGCTCTGAATATATGTAAGTACAGTTCAAGCTCTGAATATATGTAAGTACAGTTCAAGCTCTGAATATATGTAAGTACAGTTCAAGCTCTGAATATATGTAAGTACAGTTTAAGCTCTGAATATATGTAAGTACAGTTCAAGCTCTGAATATATGTAAGTGCAGTTCAAGCTCTGAATATATGTAAGTAGAGTTCAAGCTCTGAATATATGTAAGTACAGTTCAAGCTCTGAATATATGTAGGTACAGTTCAAGCTCTGAATATATGTAAGTACAGTTCAAGCTCTGAATATATGTAAGTACAGTTCAAGCTCTGAATATATGTAAGTACAGTTCAAGCTCTGAATATATGTATATGTACAGTTCAAGCTCTGAATATATGTAAGTACAATTCAAGCTCTGAATATATGTAAGTACAGTTCAAGCTCTGAATATATGTAAGTACAGTTTAAGCTCTGAATATATGTAAGTACAGTTCAAGCTCTGAATATATGTAAGTACAGTTGAAGCTCTGAATATATGTAAGTACAGTTCAAGCTCTGAATATATGTAAGTACAGTTCAAGCTCTGAATATATGTAAGTACAGTTCAAGCTCTGAATATATGTAAGTACAGTTCAAGCTCTGAATATATGTAAGTACAGTTCAAGCTCTGAATATATGTAAGTACAATTCAAGCTCTGAATATATTTAAGTACAGTTCAAGCTCTGAATATATGTAAGTACAGTTTAAGCTCTGAATATATGTAAGTACAGTTCAAGCTCTGAATATATGTAAGTACAGTTCAAGCTCTGAATATATGTAAGTACAGTTCAAGCTCTGAATATATGTAAGTACAGTTCAAGCTCTGAATATATGTAAGTACAGTTCAAGCTCTGAATATATGTAGGTACAGTTCAAGCTCTGAATATATGTAAGTACAGTTCAAGCTCTGAATATATGTAAGTACAGTTCAAGCTCTGAATATATGTAAGTACAGTTCAAGCTCTGAATATATGTAAGTACAATTCAAGCTCTGAATATATTTAAGTACAGTTCAAGCTCTGAATATATGTAAGTACAGTTCAAGCTCTGAATATATGTAAGTACAGTTCAAGCTCTGAATATATGTAAATATATGTACAGTTCAAGCTTTGAATATATGTAAGTACAGTTCAAGCTTTGAATATATGTAAGTACAGTTCAAGCTCTGAATATATGTAAGTACAGTTCAAGCTCTGAATATATGTAAGTACAGTTCAAGCTCTGAATATATGTAAGTACAGTTTAAGCTCTGAATATATGTAAGAACAGTTCAAGCTCTGAATATATGTAAGTACAGTTCAAGCTCTGAATATATGTAGGTACAATCCAAGCTCTAAATATATGTAAGCACAGTTCAAGCTCTGAATATATGTAAGTACAGTTCAAGCTCTGAATATATGTAAGTACAGTTCAAGCTCTGAATATATGTAAGTACAGTTCAAGCTCTGAATATATGTAAGTACAGTTCAAGCTCTGAATATATGTAAGTACAGTTCAAGCTCTGAATATATGTAAATACAGTTCAAGCTCTGAATATATGTAAGTACAGTTTAAGCTCTGAATATATGTAAGTACAGTTCAAGCTCTGAATATATGTAAGTACAGTTGAAGCTCTGAATATATGTAAGTACAGTTCAAGCTCTGAATATATGTAAGTACGGTTCAAGCTCTGAATATGTGTAAGTACATTTCAAGCTCTGAATATATGTAAGTACTTCAATTATGACCTGGTAAACAAGACAACTGAATATATGCAAGTACAGATCAAGTTCTGAATATATGTAAATATTCAATCATGACCTGGTAGACGAGATTGCTCTGAATATATGTAAGTATTTCAATTATGACCTGGTAAACAAGACCGCACTGAATATATGTCAGTACTTCAATTATGACCTGGTCAATAAGACCGCTCTGAATATATGAAAGTACTTCAATTATGACCTGGTCAACAAGACAGCTCTGAATATATGAAAGTACTGCAATTATGTCCTGGTCAACAAGACCGCTCTGAATATATGTAAGTTTTTCAATTATGAGCTGGTCAACAAGACCGCTCTAAATATATGTAAGTACTTCAATTATGACCTGATCAACAAGACAGCTCTGAATATATGCAAGTACAGATCAAGTTCTGAATATATGTAAATATTCAATCATGACCTGGTAGACAAGATTGCTCTGAATATATGAAAGTACTTCAATTATGACCTGGTCAACAAGACAGCTCTGAATATATGAAAGTACTTCAATTATGACCTGGTCAACAAGACAGCTCTGAATATATGAAAGTACTGCAATTATGACCTGGTCAACAAGACCGCTTTGAATATATGTAAGTTTTTCAATTATGAGCTGGTCAACAAGATTGCTCTGAATATATATAAGTACAGGGCACGCTCTGAATATATGCTTGTACATGGCAAGCTCTTAATACCGTAATCAAAAGTATTAAGTGCCCTGCTCAAATAAGTACCCACCCAACATTTTTTGACTGATAAGATCATTTATTTGAAGACTTATCATTGCAAGTTACTCTATTTGCTTATTTTGCGCCTGACACTAATGGTGCTCATTGTGGGGCTAGTATAGAACCAGTTCACACAATGCAGTTCCAATAGCACACCATGCATATTAGGAAGAAACTTTGGGCCTAAAAGGTGGTACAATTCTATTTTAAGGATGTTGCACACCAAACGGGGCATGGCGAGTGATTTTAGTCAAGATAGAAATATTTGAAAATGGATTTTTGCTCACTCACACTTTAATTAAGTTTTCCGTTGAGATTTTCTAAAAATTCTTTGCAAATTTTATTTTATTTTTTTGGAAGTCATAGAGAAATTTGCTTTAGTAGGGTGTGATATTATTGTCGCAGCACAAATTTTGCTTTAGTTTGCATGAAAACAACCTTTTGAATAAAAAAAAAACCATGTAGGTAATTTTCATTTATGATTTGCAAGGCCATACACTTTAGAAGCAAGAGGTTGAAATATAGAATTTGTTCAATTTTGTTTTGGTGTGCAACAGCTTTTACATTGTGTAATATATGCACCCAAATTACAGAGCTAACTAAACATTGCTATACATGAAATAAACTAGCTTTTCTTGTGGTGTAGTGAGCCTTTTAGCATGTTCCTTATTGATTGTCTCTCTCTGGTGACACAAACATACAGGTGCTAAGGTTTGACTTGCAATTCAAACGCCAGCGATGACGACGACGACGAGTGAACACGCAATTACAATGACGGGGTCGTTGCCCGCATATTCGGTTATGATAGTAACAAAGCTATCACGAAATGCTTAATACGACCCGGATGAGAACACAGGTATGACGTACAGACAGACATGACATTGACAACCAAGTCAATGTCCACGGCCTTTGATAACCAGTTGTGGTGCACTGGCGTGTCTACCCAACCCAGGCTTGAACCCAGGGCCTCGTGGTCTGTATACATGTATGATAACTGCTACACCACAGTTGGTAGACAAACGCGGGCGAGGTGCAAAGCTCGTTTATAATGAGCACAGAGCAAAGCCACAACAAATCACGATCCAACGCACATAGCTTCGATAGGTTCGACGACGATGACGAGTGAGCACACAATTACAATGACGGGGTCGTCGCCTGCATATTCGATTATGATAGTAAGAATGCTATCACGAAACGCTTAATACGACCCGGACGAGAACACAGGTACGACGTACGGACAGACATAACATCCACAACCAAGTCAATGTCCACGGCCTTTGGTAACCAGTTGTGGTGCACTGGCGGATACGTTCCAAAGTGTCTGACATTTATATTCCGGATGGCACTTCACCATCCAAGAAGTCTCCATCCACATCACCAGCAAGTAAACAATAGCAGGATTATTGATCCATCGTATAAGGCATTGAACTTGATTTTAGTGTGGTGCACGAGTAAAATTGTCATAAGTTTGTTCATAATTAAAAGGCGTTTAAAACTTCTGACTGGGTGTAAACAACACAATGGATTTATCGATCGCTGTGTTGAGTGTCGGCACATCACAGTTTTGGGATCTACTCGAATTTGTGTGTGCTCAACTGTGGCCATTATATATGTGCGTAAAGTTACATAAGAAGCTTTATCTCGCCGGTCATGTCGCTGGCGTTAGAATTTTGAGTCAATCTCAAGAATAATTTTCCAAATTTGTTTTTCTCAGAGATATAATTTTTCTAAATTAAAAAAAAAATTAAAAAAACTTAAAGCGATTAACGTCTCTGAGTTATGAAATAAGCCACACCCACCATAGCAACGTGGTAAATAGGTGGTGGCAAACAAACCTCAAATCTGAAATCATGCATTACCAATGCATTGGCATTTAGATGTTCGCGAAAGTGTTCTGGGTAACATCAAATCATATTTACAAAGCCCGCAGTGGGCCTGGCCTGTAAGCGCAATTTTTGTTCACCATTTTGCTATCACTCAGTCTGTGTGTGCAAAAATTTGTTTTGTACAGTAAATTGCATTGACTACATGAGCGCGCACCTGTAGCTAGTTGTACTGTACCAGTATCACATAGGATGTTTGCCCCACTTAGTTACACAGATTTTGTTGCTAAGCAAATTCATGCGGTGATTGGTTGAAAAAGCTGTCAAACATCTAACTCAGACAGGTTAATTCTGGGTGTCTGTAGATAAAGGTTATCGCGCAACTGAATAGGCTATTGTGTCTAAAGAAAGGCTAATATTGTTATCTTTTTGCAGCTGCTGAAAGCACAAGTGATTTTGTGCTGAAGTATAACGATAAAGACGACGACAGCGTGGTTGCTTTTTGGCTGGATGGGATTGCTATTGTTGTCAGTCTGGAGCAGGCCGTCATGGACATTGTGATTTCTTTGGATCAAAAGTTCAAGGGAAATGATTATACCCAAGGACTCATAGGTAAAGTGTGGCAGTTTGTGCTATTGAAGATTAATGTTGAGGCAGGATGTAAATATTTGAACTTAAACGTCCGAGCCTACCATATTGAATCTGCATTTTTGAAAAACTTTTTAGATAACCCTTTTTTTTCTCTCCACATTTTCCATTCCTATCATTACAAGTATGTGTTAACTGAAAGGTAAAACTTTGATCTTCACAATGGTTCACATAATTTTACACTGGAGTATGCAAATTTATGCAAATTAGCTCATTTAATATGCATGTCCAGTGAACAAAACGGCCTAAGTTTGTGTTTCTGTACTCTCTTGTGGTAAGCAGTTGTGGCATTTTTGAACAAATTTATGAAATTTTGATGATAGTTTCTTTTCAGTGCTACCACTCATGATATTTTTGGAAGTAGGAACAATTGGAATATGTACATTAGTTCATAATGTCATATTTTGACCTACATCATGACTTATTATTATCAATTTTTGCAATATTGTGGGAGAGCAATGACCTGAAAATAAAGTTTTCTTGTTTGTGGGCTCTTGAAAATGTTAAATCAATTGTATGGTATTCATAAGGTTGTTTGTAATAATTGCATACTAATTAATATGCAAATTACCTCGAAATAAGAAATGAAATAAGATTTGAGAATGATTTCATGATTGGGAAAATGTAAATATCCCAACTTTTACTCATTTTCTTGTAAAAAGGAGTTTTATGACCCAGATGAACTTTTTATTCTAAAAAGTATATATATATATATATATTCTCACCCAAAATGGTCGATTTATTTTTAAAATAAGTAGAATATACTCTATTATTCACTGTAGAAATGTATGAAATGATGTGTATGGTCATGATTTTGCACAACAGGTATAGGGAATTTACACATTCTAGTCAACAGACCTGAAATGAATAGAATAAAACATACTGATTTACCTTTACTTGAGACTGCCTCCTTCAGTGTTCACCTCTTTCAAACTAATTTATCATATATCCTACGTGTAGACCTTCAATTACGATTTTTACACAATTTTTTAGTAAAAAATGTCTTTACACTAAAATCATTCCGTCAACCAAAATCTTTGCAAAGTTGCGTATCTTGGACGGTTGTAATGGTATTTCCCTATTTTGTGAGGGAGCTATGCATCAACATAGCAGCTTATTCGAAAGCTGGCTTCAAGGTCTATAAGATGGTGGAAAAAACATTCCATTCTGATTTTCCATTCTAGAGCTAGATATTTTTGAAAATGTCACTTCAAAATGGATCAAAAATGGTTAATAACAGTGTAAAATGCCCCAAAATTTCTGATTTGAGATGTTTTGGCAAAATTTTATGAGAATTCCAGTATTTAATATTCATGAATAACTTTTATCAAAAATAAAGAAAACAAAGTTTATTTATTAAAGTTTATTTAATAAAGTTGATTAATCATTTTTGGGGAAATTTTGGTGAAAATATAAAGATATCTCATGTTTGGCTCTATTTGGCTCTGAAAATCTCAATATGACCCCTATTAAAAATGGTTACAATATGAAAGAATCAAAGGAGTTCTTTCAAATGATAAATAAATTACTTCCGTATCCGCACTTCCAAATTGACAAAAATCATGTCGATCTGGCATTTAAGGGTTAATACACTGGGCAAAGGACTTTGTTTCGAGTGGAATGACCTGACTTTAAGAAGGCCATTTGCGAGTGTAGATTCCTTTTAACAGTGCATTAAATTATATAATAACTATGCCTAAACATGAATAATTTAATCAAATATCTGTGCATGATAAAAATCCTCAAAGCCTTAAAGGCTGAACATAAAAACATCATTTAAAGTCATTCATCAATAAACAAGCAAAATCTTCAATGGTAAATACCACCCTATTTGTAAATTATTACTTCAAGCCAAACACTTTGACCATAAGGGAATGCTTTTGTCCTTGTGTTGAGTGTAAAAGTCAGTGCAGCTGCAGTGAAATTTGTAAAACTGTCAAATAAGACAAAAATCTTTTGTTAACTTTCCTTTTTCTTCGTTTACTATCAATGTCAGATTACGACCATGGTGAAGTGTATGGATTATAAGAAATCCCTGGTGTAATTGCTTGTGCTGGATTGTGGTTTCTGGTCTGAGCAATTCAAAAATATAGACCCAACTGAATTGAGATGTTGTCGGGCTTATGACACAAAATGTGTTGCGAGGTTTAGACTAGCTTAATGGCTAGATCATTTAAGATGTTTAAAAAAAAAAAAATTAAAGCATTTAAAACAAAAATTAACATATTTGTTCGCTTTATTAACCAATTCAACTATTGTGAGAAGACCAGGATTTATCAATTTTCTATATAGGTTGCTTTAGAAATCTGCCTTGTTTCAACCATGACAATGAGGGCATTATATTCATGTAATGCCCTGCAATAGTGCTCAGGTGATAATGTATTCTGCATGGACAGGCTCACTTTATTTTGGGGGGAGATTTTAAATTACATTCCACGTGATGTTTTTATGGTAATGATATACTGTTTCAATTAATAACGTATTGCTCTATAAAATTCGGTATTGAAAATCCAATTTGTATATTGTCAATTATATTTTGATTTAAGATATATAATTGCTATTTAATTTTGCTCACCCATTTGCATGTTCCCTCTTAAGTCCTTTGACCAGGGCATTATGGGAGAAAATAAACATGATGCTAGAACATTAATCTTGATTTAATGCACTGGTCGTTACAATGCAAATACTAAAGAAATTCTATAAAGCATGCTGTTATTGATGTTTTTCTCCAACTACCAAACTAAAGAATTTAATTTTTGAATATTCAAAAAGGTATTTGGAATGATGATACCAGTGATGACTTCACGCTACGAAATGGAACTTTGCTCTCACCAAGTGACCCCAGCGGAAATTACACAGATCAGGACTTCTTCACATTTGGAGAAAGCTGTAAGTCACTCTGAATTAATAACTCTCTCATTAGTCACTTGGAAGTAATAACCCTTTCATAAGTCATTCAGAATTGATAACTCTTTGATATGGTATGAGGTCTGAACAGATTGATCCGTGTAGCAGATGGAAGAATGAAAATAGATTATGCAAATTTGTATTAATATCTGCTACTCACTTGCACCCCTTTCTCACTCTAACGTTAGTCTCAGTCTCACAGACATAGATTAAATTACTTTCCTGGGCAATTACTTAGTGGGATCCTGTCATCTCCTCTAGGCGCTATAGCTATCTTCCTGCGTAGTGAACAGAAGTTGGTTAAGTGCTTTTAAAGCAATTTTAGTATATTACTCTGATATGAATTCTTAGGCCTAAACAAATCATTAACCAATTATGGCATGACTTTTTCAGGCACTGTGTTTTCGATTTCTGTACTTTATTTTTTTGAATGATGCATGAAGCTGTCAGTTCCACATCTTGGTCCAATCACAGGTAATTTCCTCCTTATTGGTTGTCAAAAGACCCATCTGGGCATGACAAAAAATTGTATTAGTTTTTTATCTCAATTTATATTATTTTATAGTCTATAAATGTGAATGAGTTTTGCTGCAGGCTGCTTAATTTTGTTGAATTCTGATTGCAATTGTCCACAGGGAGGGTAGCATCCAATGAAAGCCTACTGACCAATCTAACAACAACACTGGCACTTACAAATCCTAGTGTAGCTGCACGCAGAAAGAGAGCTCTGGGGGATGAGGCAAATTTTCAACCAACTTTCCTTTCCAATTTAATCACGGAATTTGAAATGAATGATCCATCATTCTTGGCATCAGCCAGAACAACATGCGCTGGTAATGATGAGTGTTTGTATGACGCCCTTGCCACACAAGATGAGAGTCTGGGAGCATCCACTCGCAGGGTTGGTGACAACAACATCCAAAACGAACGCAATCTGGGTAAGAAAGTCTTCTAAGCTAAGTTTCATCCGATTTGTGTAGAAATGACTGACATCGTCTCACTTTCTCAAAAGTCTTTGTGTATAGAGGGATTCAATCACGTGACTCTTAACTCATCTGGTAGCTATTTTGCAAGGCAGGTGTCGTTGCATTTCATGCTTCTTCACACAGCTCAGTCACATTACACATACAACAAACATACTGCATACTAACCTACCTACCAGCTCAGCGAATTGCAATTTTTTTGTTCCCTTCCGATTTTACTTCATATTTCCCTTGAGTTTTATATATTCACTGGGTATACGAGACCAGCTCAGCGAATTGCAATTTTTTTGTTCCCTTCCGATTTTACTTCATATTTCCCTTGAGTTTTATATATTCACTGGGTATACGAGAGTAACTTTGATGTCAAAGCCATCTGATTGTTCGATATACAGAGGCAAAGCCTACATACCTGATACAAATTGCTCGTTGCAAATCCTAGTGTGAACCATTGGTTGAAATCCGTTGCATTGTACAGCAGAAACCCACTTCGAACGTCAATCAGGATCAGATGGAAATGGAGAAAACGTCTTTTATTATTTTATTATTATGGCACTCGTCTATTAGTGCAAGCAATTGCACAGCAGGATTCCAGCAAAATAATCTTACAAAAATAATTTTATATAGCAATACGGAAACGTTTGTAAGTTTAAATAAGTGTACAACAAACAACAGTTGTTCTTGCCTGACAAAAAAGCGATGTAAACAAAGTCACGTGACCTTATGACATCAGCTGAAACACCCTTATTTGAAATAAATGAAAACAGATTTTTAATTTTTGAAAACTTTTGTCAAATAAGACAGAAACTTTTGTTTACTTTTGTTTTCCTTTAAAGCATTAGTTTAGGGGTCAAGCAAGTCCATCTTATATAAAAGAGCACTTTAAAAGAAACAAAATGGTGAGGAAAGCAATCAAAAGTCTTATTACATTAAAGGATTAGTTCAGGGGTCAAGCAAGTTCATCAATATATGAAAGAGGACTTTAAAAGAAACAAAATGGTGAAGAGAGCATTCAAAAATTTGATTCCATTATTAAAGGAGTTATTGAAGTTTAAAGGTCATCTTTTTGTGTAGAAATGACTTTTGTAGTAAGTCAACTATGGAAGGTTGGTACCCTCATCCTCACATTCTTAAATATTGTTAATGTATTTTAAAGAAATTTATTATACTTTTTACTATTTGAATTATTTTCCTCTAACTTTCTTTAGGTGGTAAATTGTAATTACCCTTACCAGATTCTGCTTCACTACTTTCCTGACATATTTGTAGTTTATAAGCCACAAAATCGCAGGACAAAATGTGATAGTGACGTCACAACTAGTCTGATTTCAGTTGTTTCTACACAAATTATACCAACATTTAAATTTAATATCTCCTTAATGGAATAAGATTTATTAAACCTTTTTTCACCATTTTGTTTCTTTTGAAGTTCTCTTTCATATAAGATAAACTTGTCTTGACCACTAAATTAATCCCTTAACTGACCATTGTATCACCCTTTAATTTTTTCTATGAATTTTGTTTATTTTCAGAAAACTTTCCGCCTAATATCACAGCCATTAGCACACTTAATGTGACCGTGGGCGAGCCGGTTATTTTTGATGTCATAGCAGTTGACGCAGAAGGGGATGCAATTACTTTCAGTCTTGTGACTAATGTATCTACAGCCAATATAAGTCAGGATGGCATGTTCTATTGGTTGCCAATGAACACGGACATGGGTTCAATCTTAATCCAGGCCAGTGATGGCATGGCAACAGCTGCGGTCCAGCTTGTTGTTATCATTTGTGATTGTAAGAACAATGGCACATGTAATTTCAACCAGTACACCGCCACTTCAAACATTGTGGTGAATCATTTTGCAGTGAGTTCACTTTCATTTATTCTAAATCTGTAGTGTATGTTATGAATGAGTGGTGTATGTTATGAATGAGTGGTGTATGTTATGAATGAGTAGTGTATGTTATGAATGAGTAGTGTATGTTATGAATGAGTAGTGTGTGAGTAGTATGAATGAGTAGTGTGTTATGAATTATGAATGAATGAGTAGTGTATGTTATGAATGAGTAGTGTATGTTATGAATGAGTGGTGTATGTTATGAATGAGTAGTGTATGTTATGAATGAGTAGTGTATGTTATGAATGAGTAGTGAATATGTTATGAATGAGTGGTGTATGTTATGAATGAGTGGTGTATGTTATGAATGAGTAGTGTATGTTATGAATGAGTAGTGTATGTTATGAATGAGTAGTGTGTGTTATGAATGAGTAGTGTATGTTATGAATGAGTAGTGTATGTTATGAATGAGTAGTGTATGTTATGAATGAGTGAGTGTATGTTATGAATGAGTAGTGTATGTTATGAATGAGTAGTGTATGTTATGAATGAGTGGTGTATGTTATGAATGAGTAGTGTATGTTATGAATGAGTGGTGTATGTTATGAATGAGTGGTGTATGTTATGAATGAGTGGTGTATGTTATGAATGAGTAGTGTATGTTATGAATGAGTGGTGTATGTTATGAATGAGTAGTGTATGTGTATGTTATGAATAATGTGGTGTATGTTATGAATGAGTAGTTATGAATGAGTGTTGTTATGAATGAGTAATGTGTATGTTATGAATGAGTAGTGTATGTTATGAATGAGTAGTGTATGTTATGAATGAGTAGTGTATGTTATGAATGAGTAGTGTATGTTATGAATGAGTAGTGTATGTTATGAATGAGTAGTGTATGTTATGAATGAGTAGTGTATGTTATGAATGAGTAGTGTGTGTTATGAATGAGTAGTGTATGTTATGAATGAGTAGTGTATGTTATGAATGAGTATGTTAAATGAGTAGTGTATGTTATGAATGAGTGGTGTATGTTATGAATGAGTGGTGTATGTTATGAATGAGTAGTGTATGTTATGAATGAGTAGTGTATGTTATGAATGAGTAGTGTATGTTATGAATGAGTAGTGTATGTTATGAATGAGTAGTGTATGTTATGAATGAGTAGTGTGTGTTATGAATGAGTAGTGTATGTTATGAATGAGTAGTGTATGTTATGAATGAGTAGTGTATGTTATGAATGAGTGGTGTCTTTGTAAGGCAGTTAACATCTCTGAATTATGAAATAAGCCACACCCACCATAGCAACGTGGTAACTAGGTGGGGCAAACCTCACATCCGCAATCATGCATTATCAATGCATTGACATTTGGATGTGCATGTGGCCTGCCGTAAGTTTTGATCTATTTATGGCACTTCTTCGGATCTTTAAAGTTTTCAGCAGAAGGAATAAACAAAATTCCATTTGCTTACCATTCTGGGTAACAGGGAATCGGATTTACATAGCCCGTAGCGAGCCCGTAAGCGCAATTTTTGTTCACCATTTTATCGTCACCCAGTCTGTGTGTGCAGAAATTTGTTTTGTACATTATATTGCATTTGACTTCATAAGCATGTGCCGCTAGCTAGCTGTACTGTACCAGTATTGCGTAGGATTTTTGTCCCACTTAGTTACACAGATTTTGTTGCTAGGCAAATTCATGCAGTGATTGGTCGAAAAAGCTGTGCCATCTAACAAAGATATGTTATTTTTGCTGTATGTCCAGTAGATAGCAACTCCCTTTATGTGCATACACAACCACACCAGCAAAAATACCATAAAACTAGAATGCAAACATTGAAAGGCAACTATGGACAGGTAGAGATTTTTTATTTAGCGCAAAGAACTTTAAAATCTCAAACTAATAGTCTTTCAATTATAAAGAAAAAAAAACACCTGTAGTTTCCGAATTGAAAATCAAAATTTTAATGTAAAATTTTAATGTATGGAAAAGTTCTGTTTTATTGACTATTTTCTCCAGTTAAGTTTCAGCTAAATAGTATGATGATGGTATGATCAAAATCTTTGGCCTTCTTCAAGTACTCCCATTTAACTAACGTTGGTGTAGGATTGAAAAACAAGAAGTTATCACAAGGAAAATTATAGGATTTGTTGTTGTGATTTCACAAAATTTCAATAAAATTTGCATGATTTATTATAATAAAAAAAGGGCTAAAAATTCAAAATGCTGTAAATTGGTCAATTTGCATCTGATTTTGTTGTTGTTAACTTTCATGGTTTATAGCATATTCTCTTCCAACTCTAGTTGTTGTTCTTTAATACAAGTAGCACAAAATGCAGACTGGAAGGAGGAAAAGCGTGCATAGACAGAAGAAAAAAATTCTTATTGGGGATTTGATTCAAAAAGTAGGCCTCCCTGTTCTAGCAGTTGTCACATTAGTAAAGGCACTGCTTAAAAATTCCTTGTTCTAGCAGTCGTCACATTAGTAAAGGCACTGCTTAAAAAATTGGCCTGCAATTTTCAAGCAACAAAGTAACCACATCATTCCACAAGTTTAACTATACATTATAACATTGAGGTATAAATAGTTCCATGCTCATAGTTCATTTCACCTTTCCCAGCAGCAAAGACAAACAATGCCAGCATTGATTACGATTACTACTTAATATTACAACACAGGAATACCATTATATTCAGATGTGTGTCACTAAAAATACCATGTAACACTAGTGGGAGTAGTTGTTATCTTGGAAGGAGCCTTGGAGAGGTGAAACTATATACAGTTTTGTGGTTTGGGAAACAAAGAAATATATAACTTTTTCTTCGACTGGCCCTGCTCCATTCGAGGGCAGGTTGAGATGTTCCTGGTTTTAAGCAAAGCCATTTCTAATGGTAGCATCTACTTGGCTTGCTAGAGGTCATGTGTTCAATCCCCGGTGGGTGGTTCAACTCAGTGCTTTACAACTGGTTCATCATATGGCCATGGAAATCTCTGTATAACCTTAGCTTGTTGAAAAAGCGATGTAACTCCAACTAGTTTCTTCTCCTTCAATGTATGCAAATGAGCTTCTTGGGCAACGAGGTGTGAATTCCAGATTTGATCACCTGCATATTGCACTTGAGACTGCATACTACAGAAAAGACAGGGTGTAGCTGGTTTTTTTGTGTGACACCCTATGTCATATTTAAAATATGTAACCTTTTTGTTTGGATGGTTTATCTTAACTATGTGGTGTATTCTGTCCTAGGTAGCGGTATGTGAATGCACTAGTGCATGGACTGGAGATTTTTGCGAGGAAGATCAAGATGCCTGTGCCGATAGCCCATGCTTCCCTGGTGTGAGCTGTTTTGACAACATGGCACCACTTTCAGGGAATGAGTGCGGAGGTGGAGTTGCCCTAGTGGTCTCATAGGAGATGGGTTTAAGTGTTTTGGTAAGCATGTAGATAAGCATGTAGATTAGCATGTAGACAGCATGTAGGTGAACATGTAGATAGATATGTAGACAAACAATTAGATAAGCATGATGATAAGCATGTAGATTAGCATGTAAGTGAGCTTGTAAAGAAGCATGTAGATAAGCATTTTGCTGAATGTGTAGATACACATGATAGTATGCATGATGATACGCATGTAGATAAGCATGTAGCTGAACATGTAGATATGCATGATAGTATGCATGATGGTAAGCATGTAGCTGAACATGTAGCTGAACATGTAGATATGCATGATAGTATGCATGATGATAAGCATGTAGATAAGCATGTAGCTGAACATGTAGATATGCATGATGATAAGCATGTAGATAAGCATGTAGCTGAACGTGTAAATACACATGATAGTATGCATGATGATAAGCATGTAGATAAGCATGTAGCTGAACATGTAGATATGCATGATAATAGGCATCATGATAAGCATGTAGATGAGCATGTAGCTGAACATGTAGATATGCATGATAGTGCGCACGATGATTAGCATGTAGATGGACATATAGATATTGCATGCAGACAAACATGTAGATAAACATATAGATAGGAATGTAGATGAGCATGTAGATAAGCATGTAGATAAGCATGTAGGTAATGGCGTTGTGTGATCACTTATTTTGGGATTGTCTTTCTGTTACTAATTTCTGGGAAAGTGCATTTCATTTAGTCTCAAAACTTCTCCAAAGACTTTTTTGGCTATCCACAAAGCATAAATTATGCCCAATCCTTGCTACAAATATTCAGTCTTTTCACCCACAAGAACCTCCATTTTGGCGGGTATATGACTTTTAGACTGGTAGAAGCAATTAAAAAACCCACCACAGATGTTTAGTGATTTTACTTATCAGTAAATACACTCTTAATCATCTATATTCACACAATGGAATGTATTGTGAAGAGCCAGGTATTGTGGATTTGGTTACTGCAGGGCGAAGCCAAGTGTGTAATGTGGGGCTAAAGATCCATTTAGACTTTTAAAAGGATATTTTCCATCAGTGAGTTATAAACACTCTGGTGAGTTTGGGTGCATTGGACTAAAAATTTATAGCCAGAGTTATTCATCATGTATATCATCTGAATAATTTGTTACATCCTCTATGCCAAGAGATATATTTATTACTGGAAAAAAACACCAAATTCTATCCCTTATAAGTTCGGGTTTTTTTGTATAGTTTTTTCTATTGGCATTGAAGCTGAAATATCTATCATTAATGAAAGGAGAAATTACAATGTTGAATTCGAGGCCTTTATTAAAGCGATGCACTGAGAGAAATTGTTAAGTGCACCGTATCTCATCATTTCTATTACAAACTGCAATCTAAGTAAATTCAATAGCGACTTAATCTTAAAGAAATAGTTCATTGGTGAAGCAAGTTTATCTTATATGAAAGAGGACTTCAAGCGAAACAAAATGGTGCAGAAAGCATTTAAAAATCTTATTCTGTTATGGAGATATGCAAGTTTAAAGTTTGGTCTCATTTGTGAAGAAATGACTGAAATCAGACTAGTTGTGATGTCACAGCCTCAAGATTCCTCAAAATCTTTATATAATTTAAAGAAGGTATATTTAATTTTTTCACTATTTAAATTATTTTTCCTCAAACTTTTTCAGGTGGTAAATTATAAATATCCTTCCTAGATTCAGTTTTACTACTTTTTTGACATATCTGATTGTTTTTAAGCTACAAAATTGCAGGACAAAATATGATATATACAAAAAAACTTTTGAGGAATCTGAGACTATGACATCACAACTAGTCTGATTTCAGTCGTTCCTACACAAATAATACCAAAGTTTAAACTTAAATATCTGCTCAACGGAATAAGATTTTTAAATGCTTTCTTCACCATTTTGTTTCTTTTGAAGTCCTCTTTCATATAAAATGGCCATGCTTGAACCACTGAACTAATTAATCCTTTAATCAATAAAATCTCTTTTGTTTTTGCAACCTTGTTTTCATACTTTTATCATAGCAATGTTATGCATCTGTATATTTGTGTTTAAATGAAAATCGAGAACCATAATAATGGAGAGAAAAAAAATTGTGTTGTATGATTTAAGAGGCTCTGAAGATTCACCGAAGTCAAGCAGCGCCGAGCCCGGTCAGTACTTGAATGGGTGACCGTCTGGGAATACCGGGTTCTGTGGACTTTTTCTCTTTTAATTCATTTTCCATCCTTTAAATCTCTGTAAAAGCATCAAAAGAGTGATCCTTTATACTTTATACTGATGTTAATAGTTTTTCACTAAAGCAATCAAATGTATGCAAATTAGCTCATTTCACCAAAGAAGTTGGTGAAGAGGGAATATAGCATCGTTACCATTTGTCCATTCGTCGTCCGTCCGTCCACATCTATTGTCCGTCCGTCCACATCTATTGTCCGTCCGGCCTCATGCATTGTTCAGCTACTAGGGAACAAAAGATAGCTGAACTAGCAAAGGAATTCCAACTATTTTTATAAAAAGAAGTTTATATAAAGGAGAACAAATGCATTACAGACTTGAATAGCAACAATTAAAGGATTTGTTCTGGAATGACAAAAAGTTGGATAATAGAAATGATGACTGAATGGAATTTATAATGAAGTATCTTGGAAATGAATAGGGAAAAAATGTGAATGGAGGATGGGAGATGAACGGAGGATGGCAGGTGAAAGGGGTGGTATGTGAATGGGGCATGTTGAGTTGATAATAGTTAGGGGATGGGAGTTAAAAGGAAAGGATGTTGGGTGGAAGATTGAATGATTGGTAGATGAAGGTGGGATAACTTGGTGGACAGGATGGGATGGAATGTGGGACAGGGTGGCATGTGGGACAGGGCACTGGGACAGGATGTCATGGCATATGGGACAGGGTGGGATAGCATGTGGGACAAGATGGCATGTCATGTAAAACAAGGTGTCATGGCATTTATCACAGGTTGGGATGGCTTGTAGGACAAGGTGGGATGGGATGGCTTGTGGGACAAGGTGTGATGGTATGGGGGACAGAGTGTAATGACATGTGAGACAGAATGGCATGTCATCTGGATTAAGGTGGGATGGGACAGGGGGGATAGCATGTGGGATAAGATGGAATGGCCTGTAGGACAGGGTGGGTCGGCATGTGGTACATGTAGGGCAGGGTAGGATGGCATATGGTACAGGGAGGAAAGGATGGGGTGGGAACAAGGTGGCATGGTGTATGGGACAGGGAGGGATGGCCTGTGGGACAGTGTGGCATGGTATATAGGACAGGGTGGAAAGGCATATGGTGAGATGTTATCTTGATAGTGGTGAGGGGATTTGCATTGTTTGCGATATCTGGTTAAGTATGCAAGACCATCTTGTGTTTCAGATTTGGATGAATGTGATGTGTATGCCGATAGAAATGAGACATACGGTGGACCTCCCTGTGACCAGACCTGCACCAACACCCTGGATGGCTTCACTTGCAGCTGTAATTCTGGCTATGAACTTCAACCAGATCTTTCCACATGTTTAGGTAACTATTTTCTCACATTACATACATTTGCTTGATGGTCTTGGACATGTGATCTGAGCAGATCGATTTTTAATTTCAAAAATAAAACACTTTTTAGTTATTGAGTTATGACTGATCAAAGTGTAAAACTAATTTTTTCAATTCATTCAAAATTTGTGATGTATGTCGGGGCGAATACATTAAAATCTTCTATGTGTAATTCTTTTGTCTTGCACAAATATATAGTTTAATGTACTAAGGACTTTGCCCTCACTAATGGCTATCATAAAGTTGGGCCATTCCTCTCAGGCTTAAATTCTTTGCCAAAAGTCCTTTACCCATGTATTAAATGTGTATATAAACACTCTGCCTCAACATAATCTTAAATTCATAAATAGTAAATTAAGTTTCTAGCTTTCTGATTGGCTAATAGGTGGTCTCGAATCATTTGAAACCAGCAAGATGTACGTTAGAAGAATGATGATGATCAACACTTCCCATATATTAATACCCTTATTAAGCATAATAAATGTATATCATCCTAGGTCTCAAATGGCACAGTTTTAGATTTGTAATTATTCTGTGTGGCTAATCGAAGGTCTGGCATACATTCGAGACCAGACAGACCTGTATGGCAGTGCATATATGTGCCCCTTGGCCTACATTGGCAAAATAATGAAAAGTATACCCAAGGATATGCAAAGAAATATAAGAAAATGTATCAGAAAAATAAACCAACCACACAATTCTAGCCACAACAATCAGGACTCTTGGGGGTCTCAATCAACAGCTCTGGCTTTGATTCGAGGACAATCTTTCATAGCAACCATTCCCAATTAATTTATCAAAATTAAAGAAGGATTATTGAATTATTTGCCACCCCTCCTCTACTGACCAGAACAGAAATTTGAAAGCCTTGCAAAGTCAATATTTGGCCCCAAGTGATTAAATGTCGCAACGTTTACTGACACTGTTTTCAAAATACCTCAAATTGTGGATATGTAACTAACAGTACACTATGCATTATATTTTAAAACAGTCTGACAGTCCACCGTGTGTCTATATACGTGTAAACGTAACACTAACAGAATGTTAGCCTAAACTATTTTGGTCACAAAACAAATGAGCAGCCAACTAACGTTAGCCCAATTAAACCAAAATTTGACATTTGCAAACTTTCTACATTTCCTCAAAAGAGGCCTACAAGTAAACCTACGTTTATCATTTGAGTCATTTTAATGTATTTCTTTATCATCGTTTAAAAACAAACAGTTTTTGCGGTCGTACGGAAGTAATATGGAAAAGATGTTTGAGAACAAAGATGTGTTTTGTTTCATTAAGTTTGGCGAGTAACTTTAATTTGTACGGTCAGATTTTTGACTGGTCAGTTGGTTGTCGCAACACAAAATGAAACTAAATGACGTCACAATGAGTGTTAGGAGAATATGAAAAGTGATCAAAATAAATTGCTTTTTGTTCTCTATGTTTTCACCTAAAAAATGAGATATTTATGAATGGGAATAAAAGCGAGGGTGGCCGGTCTCAATTGGCATTTGAGACTGCGGATGACATCATTGTATGGCCAGCGGACCTCGGCTATCGCTTGGGTCTCTTCAAACCCAGCAATGACGTCATCCTTGGTCTCAAATGGCATTTAAGACCGGCCACCCTCACATTTATCCCCTAATTAATAGGATGATTTAATCATTGCAGACTTAAATGAATGCACATTTGGCACTGATGACTGTGCATTTTATGCCACCTGTATCAACACCGAGGGGGGCTACAACTGTACTTGTCAAGAGGGTTTCTCTGGTGATGGCCGCACATGTAACGGTATGTGAATCGCAGTTTGATATTACTAGATAGTTTGCTAGTGTCTTAGTTTTAGTATAGATTGTGTATGTCACTTCAGTGCTTCCCAATGAATGAGCAACAGCTCTAGGACCAAATAGGACATGGTGTGCTTACCTTGAGAATGAGCATCAGCTCAAGGCCCAAATAGGACATGGTGTGCTTATATTGAGAATGAGCATCAGCTCCAGGCCCAAATAGGACATGGTGTGCTTACCTTGAGAATGAGCATCAGCTCAAGGCCCAAATAGGACACGGTGTGCTTACCTTGAGAATGAGCGTCAACTCTGGGCCCAAATAGGACATAGTGTGCTATTCGTATTGCATGGATGATATCATTTGGGTTATTTATGAATTAAATGACATTCAAGATTCAATATTTACATTCCACACATGAACAAAGATTCAATAACTTTACAAAGTATATTATATACAGTGAAGCAAGACTAGATAAGCATATGTGTAAGTCCACTCGGACAAAATTGATTATGCAAATTAGCAAAAGCAAGAACATTAGATTTACTCAGAAGACATGTGTTTTTTCGTTTTATTGTCAGACATTAATGAATGCACAACTCCTCGCTGTGATAGTCGCGCTGTGTGCACCAACACTAATGGCAGCTACTACTGTACCTGCACTGATGGGTTCGAAGGAGACGGGTCTACCTGTGATGGTATGTAGTCATTAAGTGTTATTCATAGTCTGTCAAATTGTATCCGTAGGGGAAAAAGTTCTATGTCATATTACTATGATTTTTATAAAAGACTTGTTTGTGACACAGGAAATGCATGGAAAGGAGCACACTTAAGGTATGGGTCATCAAAGAATTCCATCATTCATGCAAAATTGACAACAAATTCATGATGAAATAACCATCCTTATGAAGAATGGTGCATCAATTATTCATGGGTTTTGCACAAAGTCCCCCAAGCATATAATGTATATTCTTATTTAGGCTTTGCCAAGGACTAATCTGATTCCTATCACTAAACGGCAGTTATGTAGGTTGAGCCCAAGATGAATGACCTATTGTGTACAGTGTAACAGTAGCTGGTTGCTAACAAGTGAACTGTGAATAGACTATGAAGATATTATCTGATAAAAGGTATAGATTACCCCTGTGTTGTGTATGGTGTAACAATAGCTGGATGCTAGTCAATGAAGTGTGAAGAGCCTCTCCGGTTAAATGGTGTGGATTACCCCTGATTTTGGGAAAATTGGGTGTGTCAGGTTGGAGGGGTCTAACTATGTACTTTGTGCTTCAGATTCACATCTAAATGGCTTTCCATCAAATTTTTCATTGTTATTATTGGCATATGGTCAAGATTTAGAAATTTGTTATTAGATACAGCTATTCTGCTATTTCATTTTATTTCATTTATTTGTTTCTTCACAACATTCAAAACAAACAATACTAATAATATACTGTACATATAACAAAAATACAGAAAGTTGTGAAAGGAAGTGCCTAAAAACCAACATGGCTTAACATGTAGGGCACTCTTTCAAAATAATGAGATAATATGACTTAATCTACTTTGAGTATATACATAGTTGTTTCTAAAGAATGATGGAGAGAAAAACAAAATAAGAAAAAGAAAAGAAAAACCTGACCCCCTTATAACCACCCCACCCTAACACCACCCACCATCCGTGGATAAGAAATAGTTTATATGAAGAGGGGACACAATAGTATGAAATACAATAGTTGAAGCCTCCACTGAGATCTACCCCCCCCCTCCCCCCTCCAAAAAAAAAAAAACAAAAAAAACCTTTAACATAACAATTCAAAAATAAATACGTTTGGATAATTTATGTATTAAGATGTTTACGAAGTAGTATAACGGAGTATATAACTGTTTTGAATGAATTTATTGTGGCAAAAGAATTGATTTATTTCAAATTATACCTTACCTTCTGTGCTATAACTATGCAATCTGGTCTCCTGTAGGCTGCTCTGCCATAGGTGGATTTATAATTCATCATATACAGTGTATGCATCAAGATAAACATCTTGATGAAAATGTATATTACTCACCTTTCCTCATAAAGGCCTCTAAAAGAATAGAGGTTAGAAACTTACAAGCTGGTGAAAAGGCTGTAATTATAAAAAAAATATGATACTAGTTTCAGCATTGTACTACTCTGATTAACCACTGAAAAGAAGTGAGGGATTACGACGAAGTGATGATTAGGTAGTATTATATAAACATCAACAAACCAAACCAGTACAAAATCAATCTCTTAACGTACAAAGCCCTGCATGGTCTCGCACCCTCTTACCTGTCTTACCTCCTTGAAACTTATACCCCGAACAGGTCATTACGATCATCGTCTCTTCAATTTTTTGTGTGAGAAGAAAACCAAATCCAAGGCAGGTGACAGGGCTTTTTCTGTTTATACGCCCCAAATTATGGAACATCTTGCCTTTCAACATTAGATCAAGTAATTCTCTGGCCACTTTTAAAACTGCTTTAAAACTTATTACTTCAAGCTTGCTTTTTATTCGTAGTCATGTATCTTACTTATTTTGTCTTTAGTTTTATGTTTTAGTGTTATATTTGGCTTTTATCTTTTATGCTCTCTTATGTTTTATTTCATTTCACTTCATATTTAGAATTTACTGTTAAGCGCTCTAAGCAGCCCTGTTGATTTAGCGCTATATAAGTTTTACTTATTATTATTATTATTAAATGGGTGAATCAACCTCAATCAGGTCTGGGAGACCAGATTGCATAGTTATAGCACAAAGGTAAGTATGATTCCCATTAATACCCCCGCTACTCAATTGAGGTAATTTACAAAAGTGGAGAGCTACTCAACTAATAATATTATTAAATTTGCTTTCTTTGTTGAAAATTGGAGAAAGCTGTAGAATGTTCAATTTTTAAACAATTGCGGTGGGATTTGCTTCTAATTTTAATTTTTCCAACACATTTTCAAACAATGCCTCTAAAGACCAACTAGTTCTTTACAGTGGGAATAATATGTAGAGGAAGTAATCCCTAAAAAATTGAATTTTTGCCAAAATAAATTTAAAACAAAAATATCTTCATTGTGCTTGCAGATATCAATGAGTGTACAAGAGGTCTGGATAATTGTCATCCATTTGCCGGATTGTACAAACTCTGAAGGTTCCTTTAGTTGTGTTTGCAGCATTGGTTTTGACGGTAACGGCACTTACTGCGAAAATATAGATGAATGCACCTCAGATACCCTGCGCCAGTGCAGTCCAAGGGCCATGTGCACTGACACTGTTGGCAGCTACAATTGCTTCTGTCCCAGTGGATTCTTTGGTGACGGTATAACCTGTGAAGGTAAGTTTATCTTACCATTCCAGGATGGTTTTAATAAGAGAATGGGCTAAGAAGGGTGAAATATCACAAGATGATATAATAAGAATGGTGAAACATAACAAGATGATGGGCTAAGGAGGGTAAAACATAACAAGATGATGGGCTAAGGAGGGTAAAACATAACAAGATGATGGGCTAAGAATGGTGAAACATAACAAGATGATGGGCTTAGAAGGGTAAAACATAACAAGATGATGGGCTTAGGAGAGTAAAACATAACAAGATGATGGGCTAAGGAGGGTAAAACATAAAAAATGATGGGCTAAGCAGGGTGAATCGTAAGATGATGATGGGCTAAGGAGGGTGAAACATAAGAAGATGATGGGCTAAGGAAGGTAAAACATAACAAGATGATGGGCTCAGAAGGGTAAAACAACAAGTTGATGGGCTAAAGAGGGTGAAACATAAAAGATGATGGTCTAAGAAGGGTAAAACATAACAAGATGATGGGCTAAGAAGAGTAAAACATAACAAGATGATGGGCTAAGAATGGTGAAACCTAACAAGATGATGGGTAAGGAGGGTGAAACATAACAAGAAGATGGGCTAAGGAGGGTGAAAGATAATAAGATGATGGGCTAAGGATGGTGAAACATAACGAGATGATGGAATAAAAGAAAGGTGATAAGTGTGGTAAAGGTCTACCACTTTAAGTGTCCTTATCCCTGCAGCCGCTAAGCTTGCCCTCACCCTCTTCCTGCCCCTTTTCCCAAAACCCTCTCTGACATCAAACCGCTTATCGCTTCCCTTGTTCGGGACTGCTGGCAAACCTCATGGAAGTCCCAAATTGAAAACAAACTTCATGTCATCCAGCCCACAATTCCGATCAAAGCCACCATCAACAACCTCTCTCGTATTGACAACGCTCATATTACCCGTCTTAGAATTGGTCACACTCATCTCACCCACTCCCACCTCCTTATTGGCTCCCCCCAACCCCTCTGCAGCAATTGCCATTGCACCCTCACAATCCATCACGTTCTCCTTGCTTGCCCCCTGTACAACCTTCCCAGAGCTTCCCTCGCTCCCTACAACTCAACTGCTGAGTTCTTCCAGAAAAATCCTCCGGAAGAAATTATCTCCTACCTTCATCATGCCTCCCTCTACGACCATATTTAATTCTCCTCTTCCACCCCCTCTCTACTTTGTTTTTGTTTCAACCATGCACCTCCCCTCATGAACATAGCTTTCTGACCTTTTGTCCTTAAATTTCTCTCATTCTCCCCCTGTTTCCTTTACTTCCTACCTCTAGAATGATCTGACCTCTCAGGCACAATTTGACCTTAGTTGTTGTGGTGCCGTTAAGCCATCATCAAACAAACAAACAAACAAACCTTATCCCTGCCTGCCAGTTTACTCCCAGTGATGCTCCTGAAACATCTATTGGTGTAAACCCAAGTATATCAAACATGTCCATGCCCTGCATAATGTTACTGACAAGTTTTGTCTTGAAAAGAAATTTAAATCCATATGTTTTGTTTTTTGCTAAAAATGATATAATGTAGTCTTGGCTTCACAATAAAGGCACAAGACTTCCAAAGTAGAATTGCTGAGGCTTCCCTAAATAAAATATGACTCTTAGTTCCCAGGTTATGCAGGTATAAGACATGGGATATCACCACAGAGAACTTATGGCCCAGAAGGTAATAATTAGAAGAACTTTCCTTTGTAGCATTTTGATGCATTTTCCATCACATGAATGCTAAAGAGTCAAGAGAATTATAAATAAAAAAACATAAGGGAGTCATGAGAACTTGTGTAATTTGAGGTAAAGCGGGTTAAGGAGTGGATTCTGATTTGTTACAGATGAGGATGAGTGTTTGACGGGGAATAACAACTGCGCTCCCTCCGGCTCCTCCACCTGCATGAATACCCAGGGCTCATTTGAATGCAGGTGCACTGATGGTTTCTCAGGCAACGGCACAGTCTGTAACGGTATGAGAATCTTCCTTCTTGTTCTACCAATATATACTTAATAATTTAGTCACTATTGCAGGGGTCAAAATGTAAGTTTTACGCCACTGTTCCACGGAACAGTAGTTTCTCAGATAATACTGTTCCTGATCAGATTCCACGGTTCCAACTTTTTTGCCGATAACAGGACAATTTCCTTTCTTCAAAATGGGCTTAATTTACAACTACTTTATTGGTTAATGTGTGCAAATTTATATGTCAGTTATTAGTATTTACATGCTATAGTATTAAGTTGCATACAGTTGTACACATGTAAGCATTCTTTCATTGGATGGGCTGGGAAGGGAGGGGCTTACAGGGAGGGGAGGGACTGATATGGACTTAAGGGTCCCCCAGGGAGGTAAGGGGCTCATAGGGAGGGGGAGGACTCTATATTTACTTGTGTTGATTCACTCATTAGGTATCGTATGTTGCCAATTTATATGACATTGTTGTCTATATCTATGTTTCTTTCTCAGATATCAATGAGTGTCTCTTGGCCAACGCCACTCTCTGTTCGTCAAATGCAAACTGCTCCAATACCTTTGGCAGTTACATGTGTCAGTGCTTGCAAGGCTTTGCAGGAGATGGTATCACCTGTCTTGGTAAGCATGATTTACTTCAAGTTGTACCTTACCTTCAGGGCTTCTGATGCCAGTGAATATGACTTGAGCTGAAGCAATTTTCTGTTATCAAAATTATGAGATGAACAGGGCTTTAATCTTGGGAGTGGACACAATATTAAGCAGTTTGCTGCTCTCAAAATCATGTGAAACACACAGCTTCCGGGGCTTGGACCTAGATTTGAAATTCTGATTTTAAGGAATTTCCTAAATGGTGCATGCCAATTAAGATCTATGTGCCCAAGGTTTTACTGTTATGGGCAGCATTTTTTTTTTTTTTTGGGTGGGGGTGGGAGGGCACCAAAATGCTACTTCCCCTCCCCCTTCCCATTGAAACATGAGCCACCCCATCACTGGTTTATGTGTGTCTGCTACTGTGCAATTCATAGAGATAGACCTGAATACTAATCTCCAGCTTTACAATTATTGTGGCTGGGGAATGCACATTATTTCAGGACTTTAAATAAGTTATTGCAGCTTCGAAGAAAAGAAATACTTACAGATGCAGGCAATAAGGTGCAGTGGCTCAGTGGTTAGGGAGTCAAACTCGTATTCGAAAGGTACCGGGTTCGATTCCTGCCACGAGCGCTGCATTGTGTCCTTGAGCATGACACTTTACTCTACTTACTTTAATCCACTCGGCTGTGAAAGTGAGTACCAGCACTGCTGGGGAGATAATCTGTAATGAACAGGCATCCCATCCAGGGGGAGTCATGTACTCTCATCCGTTAGCGCCATGGAAACCAGGGATCAGCACCGGCTCTATGAGCCTAAAGGCTCGATGAAATTAGCTTAGCTGGCAATTTATAGAGATGGGGGCAATTATTGTTGCTGTTACCTATTGATTTAATTACAGCGTTGAAAATGATGGCTACTCGCTTGTGATTAAGGTTCAGCAAACAGTAATAAAATCAAGTTAGAAAAAACAGTCTTTGAATAAAATAGGTGATATATGAAGGATTTATTTGTTAAAATCAATGTCATTTTGGGAGACCTTTTCCATGAAGGGAAAATTCCCCTGGAACGTGTGGTGGATAAGGATTTAAATATAATTTGCTATTTCTGTAGACGTAGACGAATGCTCCATTGAAGAGAACGACTGCAACCGTGTCATAGGAGTGTGCATGAATACTGTTGGTTCCTATGAATGCACCTGCACCACAGGTTATGAAGGGGATGGAATCACTTGCGTGGGTAAGTCTTGATGATTAAACTGTTCTTGTGGTAATGATGAAGATGGAATGATAAGGTTGAGGATAAGAGGGTGGTGATGAAGGATCTTCTTGATTTGAACATGAATAAGATTTTACATTGAAATTTAGTTTATAAATGGTGAGGATGAGTCAACAAGTGTAGTTGATATGATAGCATTACTAACGTAGATGGTGATCATGACGATGGTTTAAATAGCAATGATGATGGTAATCATGAAGAACTTATGTAATCATAATGGTGGTAACCATGAAGATGGTAACTATTATCATGGTAACCATGGTGATGATAACCATCATCATGGTTACTGTCATAATGGTTATCATGACTGCTAACCATGATGATGGTAACCATCATCATGGTAACTATGATGATGGTGACCATGATAATGGTAATCAGGATTGTGGTAATCATGTAACTGTGATGATGTTAACCATGATGGTATTCATAATAATTGTCACCATGGTAATAATGGTAGGAATAGCAAGAACAAGAATGGTCACAGTGTTCATGCATTTTAAATTGTGTCCTGAATTGTACTAAGTATCACCATTTCTGCTTTTATAGATATTGATGAGTGTGCCCGGAATCTCAGCGACTGTACCCAATTTTGCACAAATTCTAACGGTACATTTGTCTGCTCCTGCGCTGATGGCTACATTTCTGATCCAACAGAACCAAATGTTTGTCTGGGTAAAATATTTTTCTAATGGAATATTTTCATTGTTTTTCATGAATAGTTTTTCTTATGCAAGTGGAAATTGGCTTCTTAAATTCTCCATATACAGGTCAAACTCCCATGGTTTGCCTCTAAATTGAGTGGTTTTTTTTATTCCCCTACAAAAAAGTTTCCCCATATCTGTCTCTGTTCATTTATCCCTCCAGATTTTAGCTTCAAATCTGAACAAAGCTGGATTTACTTTGTACAAATACCTGTCAAGTCACACAAAACCACAAAATGTATGCATGTAATGTAGCTTGGTTCCTGCATTAAGAATTTTTGGCCCTTAGACCCCTCCAACCCGACACCCTCGATTTTCTCAAAATCAGGGAGAGACTTCACAAATCATTGACCAGCTATTGTTACACCATACACAACACATGGGTAATCTATACCTTCTTAACTGACAGCATCTTCATAGTCTATTCACAGTTCACTTGTTAGCAACCAGCTACTGTTACACTGTACACAATAGGTCATTCATCTGGGGCTCAAGCTACATAACTGCTGCTCAGTGATGTGAATCAGATTTGTCCTTGGCTGAGCCTAAATATACATTATATGCTTGGGAGGACTTTTGCAAAACCCATGAATGATTGATGGACCATTCTTTATAAGGATGGTTATTTCCTCATGGATGACTTTGGTTGAGGAGGCTTTGTTTTAAAGTCAGATCCATTGACAGACAATATAAGCCATTGAATCTGAAGATTAGGTTGGTTTAGGGAAGGGGGTGTGGATATATCAGCATACACACACACAGCCTATCCTCGTGTTGAGCTAGATGAAACATGCAACCTCGTGCCTGGTGGTCAATATCTAGTTTGGATGTGTACAGAAGTGGAAAGAAAATTGCATGTCTAGATTATTTATATTTTCCTCTATTCTCATTAATATTTATGTTAACATGAAAGAGATACAAGTCTGAGAAAGTTGGCAATATGTTAAAAAAAACTTTATATCCCATGTGTGGAAAATATAGCAGACCACGTCACCAATGGTTCCATCAATTTTTAGCTCAACTATTCACAGAATAGTAGAGCTATTCTTCTTTAATCGTCTGCATCCAGTTCAAGTTTTCTTTGATTGTTGGTTAAAGTTTCCTTTGTTTGTCGGTTTAAGTTTTTGCATGAGTTTGATTTTTATGATAATGACATGAATAGCAGTATTAGTCTTGGGATGAATTAGGAAGAAATGTAAGATTCCTTGCCTCTGAAGAATTGTAAATTAGGTGTCTTGGGTATGAAAAGAAATGTAAAAAGGGTTTTGGAGTTTTTGTTGTTGTTATGATAACGTGAAATTATCTGCCCCTGTTAGCCCTATTTATGTATATAATTCCCTCAATAAGCTCATTCTCTTTCCTAGCTTCAAATGGTTGAGGATTCTGTCCTTCCAACAGTTCTTGAATTAGGTTTTAAGAAAGTTAAAAGAGTAAAAAAAAAAAAAAAAAAGGAATAGGGGTAAAATGAAGGAAAGGGGGAGAATTAGGGAAAGGGGGAGAATGAAGGAAAGGGGGAGAATGAAGGAAAGGGGGAGAATGAAGGAAAGGGGGAGAATGAAGGAAAGGGGGAGAATGAAGGAAAGGGGAGAATGAAGGAAAGGGAGAGAATGAAGGAAAGGGGGAGGATGAAGGAAAGGGGGAGAATGAGGGAAAGGGGGAGAAAAGTTGTGAAAGAAAAAAAGAAACAAGAAAAACACTTTTCTTTGAGTTTGTTATAGTTGTTGCAGAGCAGAAAATTTTTCAAGACTTTCTGTGGTCCCAAAAGTAAATACTTTTGCAATCTCTGTTATAGCCCATAATAATGAGGCATAATCATCTTTTGGTTTCCTCTTCAGATGTGGATGAATGTCTCCTAAACCAGAATAACTGCTCTCAGGGATGTAATAACACTACCCCTGAGGTCAACCCACAGGGCTACGTCTGCTACTGTTATGATGGCTTCATGCATGATGGCTTTGGAAATTGTAATCGTGAGTAGTTTGATGATCAAATATTTGATGTTATTTTTGTTTTTGAATAGATGTTTTAGAAGAAGAAAATAGGTGTTCATTATCACCACACATTAGCTGATCCTTTATTTTTTTAAATATACACTCAGACCCAATGTCCAAAAAAACGAGATCTTTTTCCTTATTTTGAAACACAAACAATTAAGCTGAGGTTTCACATGCTGAGATGTTTCCAGACACGTGTCACCAAAACTACATGGTCCACTGCCCAAGCCACAACATACCTTCACTGTGCTTGCAGCAGGACTGTAGCTAGCTAAAGGAGGGGGGGGAATTACCCCCAGATTATCTGCCGATTGTGAATTTCCAGACATAAGGTATATGCACAACATGGGAACAGAAGGCACTTTGCCCCCACCCTCCCAGATCCACCGTGCCCATGTTTATCCTATTTTGCCCCCTATAAAAATTTCATGGCCCTAGCTTGCAGAGTACAGTAAACAATGGCCCTTTTAATTAAAGTAGGTGTTTCATTACAAGTAAACTCTGGATGAACTGCTGGGAGGTTTATTTTAGGGAGGATAATTCGTTATATTATTAACATCATTAAGGTTTGTGGCTTTGACTTGCTGCAAGAGAATTTTATAGAGATTTACAGCTGATGATATCTGGAATCAATATATTCAGTGGGCAAACTAAATTGAACTTAAAGATCACTCTTTGAAGATCTTGGTTATCTCTGTACTTTTTATAAGCATGACTTGTCCTTCTTCTTAAAAATTTGTTCCAGCAAATTATAACCACAAACTTACTGTAGCAAATAGTGAGACCACTTTATCTTAATCAAAATAACCATACAATAAGGACTTTATCCATTGCTAATATGATACTCAGCACCAACTTCCACAACAACTAAGGTTTTCAGAATAAAGAAAATAAAGAGGAGACCGACCTGGTTATGTATCAGGTCGGGTCTGACTGTTTGAAACTTTAAGGAGCAGTACAACTAATCAGGTAGAGGATGGAGTCTTCAAATTTAAATGCTAAACTGCTTTTAAGAGAAACAAAACTTTTTCATTCAGATAGTTTAGCACTTGTTGATTTTAGCCATGGCTGATGATTGTCTCAAGAATCTTATCGTAGATTGATTGGGTTTTTTTGGCTGTATTTTTACGAGAAGTTCTGCTGCTTTTCATCCAACTTTTGTAGCAAAGAAAAAAATACAGAAAGAACTTATCAGTTGATGACTTTACAAATTTGAAAGTTTCTTTCTTGATTAGACCTGAAAATGAAAAATTGGTGTAAAATGCTCATTTATTGGTCATTTTTGATGGGAGTAGTATTGTAAATGTTTTACACTGCATAAGAGAAGGGAGGAAGTTAATGGATGTTTATGACAAACCAACCTGCTTCTTTTGGTAGCTATTACTGAATGTACCGGCAATCCATGCATCAATGGAGCCTGCTTCTTGGACCAAGGCAATGAGACTTGCACTTGTTACACGGGATACCGTCTGGATGCAAACAACGCCACGCTTTGTATTGGTAAGTACACAATCGTCACCTAATACTAAGCTTTACATTTCATGTAAGATTCCTTGCCTCTAAAGAATTGTAAATTAGGTGTCTTGGGTATGTAAAGAAATATAAAAAGGGTTTTATATTTGCAATTTTGGGTTTTCTGTTAAAAACATGTTTCACAGAAGTTGGGTTGGGAGTAAGAGTGCAAATTCAGAGGAAAAGATATGGAAATGTTTAAATAGAAATGCTGATATTTTAGGGATAAGAATGCAAATTAACACTTTATCCCAAAATGTCCTCATTTTGCTGTTTGCAATAGTACTGCAATCTTAGTGTGTCTTCTTCTTCCTTACAGACATCAATGAATGCACAGACATGGATTCCCAGCACATGTGCTCGCAGAATTGTTTCAACACAGAACCAGGTTATGTCTGTAACTGCACCAGTGGCTATGAACTTGCTAATGATGAGCGAACCTGCAATGGTAAGTTAGTGATACAGATCAATTTGTTGATGAAGTTGCTCTGTTGCTCCATGTCGTATTAGATCAAAGCTACCTCTTTACCTGACCACGAAAGTTTGATTTTTTCTTGGGACTGAAAACCACACAAAATTTGAAATAGTTTTGTAAGGGTTATCAATTTGCTAAGGGTTACCAAGGGTTGCATGACACACAGACAGCTGAAAATACGAGACTGTGATGTTACTACTAGTCTGATGTCAGACATTTATACACAAATCTGCTACTACTCCAATCAGTGGCATAGCCACATGGGAATAGAGAAAGGGTTTCAGACCCCTCCTCTTCTCACCAGAAACAACATGAAAGTCCCTTGCACAACCCCTCCCCCACCTTTTTTTTGGACACTGCCTACACTACTTATTTAATCCCTTTTTTGGACACTGCCTTATTTAAATGGACACTGCCTTATTTAAATGGACACTGCCTTATTTAAATCGCTAAACAGATTTTTTAATTATGTCTTCACTGTATTCATCATGTAATTATCCTTCATTCAATTTCAAGAATGTTGTTATATTTAAAATAAATTGTGTATTGATTGTAAGTTACATTTGATCATGGGCAGATATAAATGAATGCTTGGATGACAATGCAAATGACTGTGACCGGACAACGTCAACTTGCTTCAACATGGTTGGAAATTACATGTGTCAGTGCCTGACCGGATTCATGAGAGATGGACCTAACAATTGCACAGGTATAACTGAAGAAACAATTCTGTATGTCCAGTCTAATTGCAAATAGAATATTGTGAAACGCATGTAAGAGAAGCATCATGCGTGGCAGGTCAACCTCCACCCCCTCCGTCCTCCACCCCCTCTGTCCTCCACCCCCTCCATCCTCCACCCCTCTATCCTCCACCCTCTCCGTCCTCCACTCTCTCCGCCTCCCACCCCCTCTGTCCTCCACCCCCTCCGCCTCCCACCCCTCTGTCCTCCACCCTCCGCCTCCCACCCCATCTGTCCTCCACCCCCTCCATCCTCCACCCCTCCATCCTCCACCCCTCTGTCCTCCACCCCTCCACCCTCCACCCCTCTGTCCTCCACCCCTCCATCCTCCACCCCACCCCTCCTTCATCCACCCCTCTGTTCTCCACCCCTCCGTCCTCCAGCCCCTCCTTCCTCCACCCCCTCCTTCCTCCACCCCCTCCATCTTTCACCCTCTCTGTCCTGCACCCCCTCAGTCCTCTTACCCACTCCGTCCTTTCACCCCCTTCCGTCCTCCCCCCCCTCCGTCCTCTTACCCCTCCGTCCTCTCACCCCCCCATCCTCTCACCCCTCCATCCTCTCACCCCATCCTCTCACCCCTCCTCCATCCTCTCACCCCTCCGTCCTCTCACCCCCTCTGTCCTCTCACCCCTCCATTCTCTCACCCCCTCCATCTTCTCACCCTCTTCATCCTCTCACCCCCTCTGTCCTCTCACCCCTCCGTCCTCTCACCCCCTCCGTCCTCTCACCCCTCTGTCCTCTCACCCTCACCGTCCCTCTCACCCCCTCTGTCCTCTCACCTTCTCCCTCCTCTCACCCCCTCCGTCCTCTCACCCCCTCTGTCCCCTCACCCTCCATCCTTTCATTACCTTTCATCATGCTTATGACTATTTTATTATTTGTCCTCATTAGGCTACTGCTTGATTTATGACCTCACCATGAATTACCTAGCTCAGGCAGGGGAGGTTCTTGTATTACATGCGCTGCCAATTTTCATAGTTTTTGCATATGTTACATTGTACATGTGAAATGTTGTACACATGAAATGTTGTACATATCTTATGTTGTACATTTATGTTGTACATATGATATGTTGTACATTTATGTTGTACGTATGTTATGTTGTACGTATGTTATGTTGCACATATGTTATGTTGCACATATGTTATGTTGCACATATGTTATGTTGTACATATGTTATATTGTATATTTGTTATGTTGTACATATGTTATGTTGTACATATGTTATGTTGTACATATGTTATGTTGTACATATGTTATGATGTACATATGGTATGTTGTACATATGTTATGTTGTACATATGGTATGTTGTACATATGGTATGTTGTACATATGTTATGATGTACATATGTTATGTTGTACATATATTATGTTGTACATATCTTATGTTGTACATATGAAATGTTATGTTGTATGTATATGTAATACTGTACATATGCTGTACATATATTTAATGCTTTACATATGTAATGCTTTACATATGTAATGTAATGCTGTATATATGTAATATAATGCTAAACATATGCACTGTAATATACTTATGTAATGCTGTACATATGTACTGTTGCACATATGTAATGTAATACTGTGTATCTGTAGTGTAAAGCTGTGCATATGTAATGTAATGCTGTGCATATGTAGTGTAATGATGTGCATATATAGTGTAATGATGTACATATGTAATGCTGTACATATGTAATGTAGTGCTGTACATATGTAATGTAGTGCTGTACATTTGTAATGTAATGATGTACTTATGTAATCTAATGCTGTACATATGTGCTGTAATGTTATACAATTGTAATGCTGAACATATATAATGCTGTAAACAGGGAGCTGTTAAATAACAGCTCCCTGCTGTAAATATGTAATGTTATGCTGTGCATATGTAATGCAATGCTGTACATTTGTAATGCTGTGCATATGTAATGTAGTACTGTACATAGGTAATGCTTTATGAATACAATGCATGATAATACTAATTCTCTTTTCATTCCTAACAGACATCAATGAATGCATGCAGGCAGACATCTGTGCAGCTAATGCTATTTGCAACAACACATTTGGTTCATATGAGTGCACATGCTCAACAGGTTTTGATGGGAATGGAGATACCTGCTTTGGTATGTCTTTTTTGTTTACTGTCTCTTCACAGTTTTTTTAATTTTTTGCTATAATAAAGATAATAATAATAAACATTTCTATAGCACTTTTTCTCAAGAGCTCAAAGCACTTCACAATAGAAAACTATTTTTTTTTCTTTTTAAAGTATCTAAATTAGTCAGACATTGTATAGAAATTGGAAGTTTGTTTCACAGTACAGGTACATAAAAAGCTTTGTCACCATAGTAATTCTTTGTTCTTGGGATGTGCAGTAACAATTATGTTGCAGAGCGAA
Organism: Chiridota heheva; assembly: GCA_020152595.1. Lineage (NCBI taxonomy): Eukaryota > Metazoa > Echinodermata > Holothuroidea > Apodida > Chiridotidae > Chiridota > Chiridota heheva. The sequence continues at coordinate 1,112,786 of JAIGNY010000659.1, read as the reverse complement.
GACCTTTGACTCATGTCACAAAATACCCATTGTTGAATAAGATGGAGCTAGACCATTTAGAGTTCTGAAAATAAACACTAGTATTTTAAAATCAATTCTGTTTTTACTTGAACCCAGTGCAATTCCCTGATATATGGTGATATATGCTCCCGTTTTGGTACACAGCATACAATTTGGGCAGCTTCATTTTGTAAACGCTGAACACATTTAATATTCCACTGTTGGTTCCAATAAGTATTGAATTGTCTAGGTATCAACAACGATATCACAGTGAGATGACAAGTGTTTTTGTCAATGTACTTTCTTATTAGAAATGGTAAGATGAAACTTTGCCTATCTTGTTACGTCTGTAATATACTGAGCATGACTTGTCCTTCTCCTTAAAAATTTGTTCCAGCAAATCATAACCACAAACTTACTGTAGCAAATAGTGAGACCACTTTATCTTAATTAAAATAACCACACAAAAAGGACTTCATCCATTGCTAATATGATACTCAGCACCAATTTCCACAACAACTAAGGTTTCAGAATAAAGAAAATAAAGAGGAAAAATCTGACCCGACCTGGTTATTTATTAGGTCGGGTCTGACTGTTTGAAACTTTAGGGAGCAGAACAACTAATGGGAAAGGTTAGGCATGAGGCCATGATTATGTCAAGGTTTTTAACAGTTGCAAATGGCTTGATTTCAATACCAGCTACACAAATTAACCCTTCCGATTAAGGGAATAAGCCGCACCCACCTTAGCAATGTGGTAGCTAGGTGGGGCAAACAAACCTCAAATCCGCAATCATGTGTGACCAACGCATTGGCCTTTGGATGTTCATGTGGCTTGTTGCAAGTTTTGACCCATTTATAGCACTTCTCTGTATCTTTAGAGTTTTTAGAAAAAGTAGTAAACAAAATTCTGTTTGCTAACTATTCTGGGTAACAGCAAATAGATTTACAAAGCCCGTAAACACAATTTTTTTCTCACAATTTTGCCGTCAGTCTGTGTGTATGCAGAAATGTGTTTTGTATAGCATTTTGCATTGACTGCTTGAGCACGCGCCGCTAGCTAGCTGTACTGTACCAGTAATGTATAGGATGTTTTCCCCACTTAGTTACGCAGAATTTGTTGCAATGCAAATTCATGCGGTGATTGGTTGAAAAAGCTGTCAATCATCTAACTCGGACAGGTTAATTAAACATGAATTAAAGTAATGCTATGATACATTTTAGACAGGTCTGACCACTACACTTACAGCTGACTCCCTTATAATAAGAATAAGCACAATTCTAGTACTAGCGGCATCTAGTTCCACTCTTAGAGTTCAGTATTTTTTAAGAAGTCGCCAAAATTATTAATATACTGTATTCGATGTAATAACTGCCTAGGGCACTTACGAATAAAGTATTGCACCACTTTTAAAAGTAAGATTCTTCCAAATAAGCACCGATGCCTTGGGCTGTGTACAGTGTGCTATTCGAACTGCATTGTACATATACAGTATATGAGCTGGTTCTATAATTTCTCCACAACAACCACCACAAAAACATCATGAGCAAACAATGTAGCAAAACTTGAGTATTTTAATTCTTCAACAAATCAAATCAATTATGTTATCAGTCAAAAATGTTTGGTGGGTGCTTATTAGAGCAGGGGCGAGTAATACATCAAATACAGTACGTGAATTATGACAGCATTACTTAAAGGCATCTGATAGTTTTGATTCAAATTCAGCCATTGATGATGTCTTAGGGTCTAAGATAGTCAGATATATCTGCACTTTATTGTGACAATACATTGAAATATAAAAAGGTTGGTATCCAGAAAAAGATAAACTTGTAGAACAATGTACAGAAGAAATGTGATGACATCACAAACTTGCATTTCTTGTTGAATATTATAGGCCTAAAAATTAATCTTTCTAAGTTAAATGATTGACAGCTTTTTTAACAAACCACCACATAAATTTGCTAGCAACAAAATCTGAGCAACTAAGTGGGGAAAAATTTGTACGCGATACAGTACAGCTAGCTAGCAGTGCGCACTGATGTAGTCAATGCAATATACTGTACAAAACAACAGACCAAGTGATGACAAAATGTGAACAAAAATTGTGCTGCGGGCTCATAAATCTGATTCTTGTTACCCAGAACGCTTAGCTAATGGAATTATTGTTCATTCCTTTGGCAAAACTCTCTTAAAGATCTGGAGAAGTGCCATAAAAGGATTAAAACTTGCGGCAGGCCACATGAACATCTAAATGTTTAAACATTGGTCATGCATGATTGTGAATTTGAGGTTTGTATCCCTCATCTAGTTACCACGTTGCTATGGTGGGTGTGGCTTATTTACTTACTTGGATAGGTTAATTGGTCGAACCACCAGTTTTTGGGATTTGATGTTTTTTTTTCATTTTAGCTGATTGTTGTCACTAATAACTGATTTTAGCTGAACGTGATTACTTACAGCACTTTAACCAATCAACTGCTGGGGACTTTTCCCTTTTGTTACTCAACCAATCAACTGCTAGGGAAATTTTTCCTCTGTTTCCTAACCGATCAACTGCTAGGGGAATTTTTCCTTTGTTACCTAACCGATCAACTGCTGGGGGGAATTTTCCCTTTGTTACTCAACCAATTATCTGCAGTTGCTGGAGGAAAAGTTGTAAGAAACAATGTGTGCACATATTACCTTTATGTGTAGCGCACATATGATTAGCATTTTTTTCATATGTTTGGTCTCATACCATGCGTGAATTGTGCAGAGGGCCAAGAATCTCTCAGTGTTTGACAGTTGATAAAGATTGTGACATTATTAGTCTTCAGGAAATTGCCGATTCAGATTGGAAATGGTCTAATAGTCTTAATCCTTTTGTAGATGAGGATGAGTGTGCCATAGGTACGGATGACTGTGATCCAGTGTTTGCGACCTGCGCCAACACCATAGGAGGCTACAACTGCACCTGCAATGCCGGCACCACTGGTGATGGATTCACATGCGAAGGTAAGCTTCTCATTGCGTTCTTTTAAGTAATAAATTTGAACACCAGTTATTGTGTTAAACATTGCTTAGTGATGAAAGGTCTATGGGCAAGCAGCAATTTCTATATTCACTTGGTTGGTGCCACGTCACATCTGGAGATGACGTCATTTGCTGGAGTGAAAACAAACCTTTGCGCGATACTCGTGGGCAAGTCCGTATGTGTTTACTGTGTGCGGTATGTATGGCATGTAAACAAACACAGTTGATCGCTTTGTTTTCACTCCAATGCAGGGTGAATGTGCACGGTTGCTATGACTTCAGGTCACATTTCCAACCAAGGGAATTGGTTGAAAGAATATTGACATCTGAACAGATCAGTTTTTGGAGAAAGCTGCTTTAGTTTTTGATCAGTTTTTAATGTAGAAATTTGCAAGGCGATACGATTAAATTCTTTATTTAATTCTTTTAAGTTTCTTTCCTAAATCTTTGTCACTGAAAATGATGGAAAAGTCTCTCCCAACTAGAATTTGATTGGGGGTATGGTAAAGACAAAACTTGTTGTCAGAATTTGCTCAAGTTTGCCCAGCAGGCAGCTGTTTTATGCATTTACAGAGAGCAATTTGTTCAGATTTGCATCGCAATTTGCGACACAAAAATTAGGCACAACGTTATTCAGCGATTCATTTCCCTACAGTGCTTAGCAAAATTGCAATAGGCTGCAATAAATTCCCTAACTAATTGAAGTGTTCAGCCTTCAAATTCAAAAAAGATAATCCAAAATCCTTTGTGAGTAACTTGTGAAATGCACTGCGATTCTGCAGCAGTAAACCGTGAAAGTTGAAATTAACGATAGGCCATAATGTAAGGCTTTAAATCACACTCAATCCAGGCCCATTTTACAAGCTGTTTAATTGACCAAAAATTATAAGGTCACAATACTTGAATTTTACAAGTTGTTAAATTGACCAAAAATCATAAGGTCACACTACTTGAATTGTCACAATCAGTACATTTACATGTAAATATTACCTGATCAGTCAAATCAATTTTGCAAGAAAGAAAAAATATTACAAAATAAACAAACAGAAGGTTTTAACAGAGCTGAAATTCTGCACCTTTTGCAAAAGATGGCAGCTTTTTCAAGAGGACTGATATAATCAGAACTTCCTAGGTGGTGGTGTAGTTTTGAAATATTTTACGGAGAGGTATCATAGTATGTAAGATTTTCACAATGAAAGCCCTAGCGAGTACAGCAATAAAGTTATGCAATATTGAGCTTGAATGACATTGAAGGAAAGTTATCTGTTCTTTCTAAACTGTATTTCCATGCACATTTTCCATAAAAATGATGATTTATATACTGTGGAAGTAAACTTTTTATGATTTGGAGATCAAAATTCCAGCATCTATTTGGGCTATGGAGTCAATACTTTTCCCATACTGGTTGTGCAATTTTTTTACTTAATAGCAGGAAAACTGAAAACAACATCGAAAAAGTACCATTTGAAGTGTATTAAAACAATACAAAATCATTAAGGCCTAAATATGCATCATTAATGTATTGCTAATCATTTTCATAATCAAATTGCTCCCTGATTTATATTTGCTCTTTTTTTTCACAAATACAGGTAAATGGTATTCCTTAAAAGATATAATTTTGATACAAACACAATAGGGAAGAAACTATTTCAATATCTTATTCCGTCAAGAAGTTATTTAAGTTCAAGGTTCTTACCTCCTTACTGACTCCCCCCTTCCACCCCTCTGCAACAATTGCCATTGCACCCTCACAGTCCATCACATTCTCCTTGCTTGCCCCCTGTACAACCTTCCCACAGCTTCCCTCGCTGCCCACAACTCAGTAGCCGAGCTCTTCAAAAAAAAACTCTCCGGATAAAATTATCTCCTTCCTTCATCATGCTTCCCTCTACAACCATATTTGGTCCTCCTTCCCCACCCACCCCTCTCTCTACATTATTTTTCCACCCATACACCTCCTCTCTCGATCCCAGCTTTCTGGCTTTTAGTTCTTGTGTTTCTCTCAATCTCCCCCTGTTTACTCTCCTTCCTACCTCTGGAATGATCTGGCCTCTCAGGCACAATTTGACCCTCGCTGTTGTGGTGCAGTTAAACTCTCATCAAACAAACAAAGTTCTTATCTGTGTAGAATTGACTGGTGTAGATGGTTAACGCCCTAGTCCTCACTTTCAATAACAAATGTTACTGCATTTGAAAGAAAATTAATTTTAACTTTTTTTCTATTCGAATTAATTTTCCTCAAACTTTTGTCAGGTAGTAAATTATAATAAACTTTGCTAGATCCTGTTTAACTATGATTTCATTGACATATTCAATGGTTCTAAGGCCAGGAAAATAATATAATAGTATAAATAAAGATTTTGAGGAATCTGTAGTGGTGATGTCACACAAGTGATTTCAGTTGTTCTTTTTCCTATTCCACACTCAGACCATCTCTCCATCTCCAACTATATCAACAACACCTGGCAAAACTCCTGGAATTACAAAACCAGTAATAAACTTCACACCATCAAACCTAAAGTTGGGATTAACACCCCTCTGCATAGTTGCAACCACAAGGAAGACATTGTTGTTAACCGCATTTGCCTCGGCCACTCCTCTCTTACTCATTCCCATCTCTTATCTGGCTTCCCTGCCCCTCTTGCCCCACAACATTGATCTCTCCATCAAGCATATTTTCTTAACCTGTCCCACTACCAGAACTCCAGATCTCTTCTCTCCTCACTCTACTCAATCTCGGACCTATTCAAAAACTATTAATTCTCAAACATCATCAACTTCCTCCACAACAACAACCTCTTCCACCACATATAATCTCCTCTCCTTCTACACCTAACCTTACACTCCCCTTTCTTTTCATCTAATTTTTCTCCCACATTCAGCTTTTCCCCTTTATCTCCCTTACAAACCTTCCATCTCCTCACTATCCTTAACTCTTACACCATTAATCATTGACACCCTCTTGGCACATTTGACTCTGACTGTCGCAGTGCCGTTAAACATCAACAAACCAAGCCAAACCAGTTGTTTCTACACTAATGATACAATTTCAATTTCAAAATTTTTCTTCTATTTCAAAAACATGTATTTACTTTACACTTAAATATCTCCTGATGGAATAAGATTTTTTAAATGCTTTTTTCACCATTTTTTTTTTTTTTTGAAGTTCTTTTATATAAGATGAACTTGATTGACCACTGAACTAAAGTAAATGCTTTTGTTTCTTTGTAGATGTTGACGAGTGCTTGAATTCAACGTGTAGTCCCAATGCTAACTGCACCAATACCATAGGTTCCTACCAATGCCAGTGCAACACAGGCTTTGAAGGAGACGGATCCACGTGTTCAGGTAAGATTTTCCCCCAAAACGTTTCATTTTCAGTTATCTTACCACGGAGTTGGAAAAAAACCAAGGTTTCGGTGAAAAAATCTGAAATTCACAGGAAGAAAATCTAATTTTCATTAACGTTTTTTATTTACTGTTTTAGATTTCTTGAGTAAACAACAGTATGTGCTTTAAAAACGTCCCCCATATAATTGTGAGATAAAAAGTTCATTAGATTGTGAAAGAGGGAAGTACATTATATGAAGATGTATTCACTACAATAAAGGAGACATAAAGTCTGACATAATCCTTATTTTGTATGATAGAATTAAAAATAACAAATCTTCTGACCCAAGTTTCATAACTCCCAAAGAAATCGTAACACATTTTTTTTAATAATCAAAAACTGTAATGCTACTACTAAATAGTACCATAGGAGCTGCCGTTTTGATTTCAAATTTTAATTTTGGATTAAAAACAGAATATACAGTTATAAAAAGATACACAACATTCCTTAGTCTCTGTTGGGGAAATAATGTCATCATTTAGAAGATTTCAATACAGAATTGAGCAAAATGGCAGCCTCCATATGTTGACTTTAAAGATAGATAACTTGAGTTAGGAATAAGATTTTGACTTGCTGTTGATGATAGTTGGTTTAGATTTTAATCCTCTATTATATGAAATAATGATTGTATCAGACTTTATGTCTCCTTTAAAGATGAGTAACTTGAGTTAGGAATAAGATTTTGACTTGCTGTTTTTGGTAGTTGGTTTAGATTTTAATCCTCTATCATATAAAATAATGATTGTATCGACTTTATGTCCTTTTAAAGATGAATAAGTTGAGTTAGGAATACGATTTTGACTTGCTGTTTGTAATAGTTGGTTTAGATTTCAATCCTCTATTATATGAAATAATGATTGTTATCAGACTTTATGTCTCCTTTAAAGATGAATAACTTGAGTTAGGAATAAGATTTTGACTTGCTGTTTTTGGTAGTTGGTTTAGATTTTAATCCTCTATCATATGAAATAATGATTGTATCGACTTTATGTCCTTTTAAAGATGAATAAGTTGAGTTAGGAATAAGATTTTAACTTGCTGTTTTTGGTAGTTGGTTTAGATCTTAATCCTCTATGATATGAAATAATGATTGTATCGACTTTATGTCCTTTTAAAGATGAATAAGTTGAGTTAGGAATAAGATTTTGACTTGCTGTTTTTGGTAGTTGGTTTAGATCTTAATCCTCTATTATATGAAATAATGATTGTATCAGACTTTATGTCTCTGTTGAAGATGAATAACTTGAGTTAGGAATAAGATTTTGACTTGCTGTTTTTGGTAGTTGGTTTAGATTTTAATCCTCTATCATATGAAATAATGATTGTATCGACTTTATGTCCTTTTAAAGATGAATAACTTGAGTTAGGAATAAGATTTTGACTTGCTGTTTTTGGTAGTTGGTTTAGATCTTAATCCTCTATGATATGAAATAATGATTGTATCGACTTTATGTCCTTTTAAAGATGAATAAGTTGAGTTAGGAATAAGATTTTGACTTGCTGTTTTTGGTAGTTGGTTTAGATCTTAATCCTCTATTATATGAAATAATGATTGTATCAGACTTTATGTCTCTGTTGAAGATGAATAACTTGAGTTAGGAATAAGATTTTGACTTGCTGTTTTTGGTAGTTGGTTTAGATTTTAATCCTCTATCATATGAAATAATGATTGTATCGACTTTATGTCCTTTTAAAGATGAATAACTTGAGTTAGGAATAAGATTTTGACTTGCTGTTTTTGGTAGTTGGTTTAGATCTTAATCCTCTATGATATGAAATAATGATTGTATCGACTTTATGTCCTTTTAAAGATGAATAAGTTGAGTTAGGAATAAGATTTTGACTTGCTGTTTTTGGTAGTTGGTTTAGATCTTAATCCTCTATTATATGAAATAATGATTGTATCAGACTTTATGTCTCTGTTGAAGATGAATAACTTGAGTTAGGAATAAGATTTTGACTTGCTGGTTTTGGTAGTTGGTTTAGATTTTAATCCTCTATCATATGAAATAATGATTGCATCAGACTTTATGTCTCCTTTAAAGATGAATAACTTGAGATAGAAATAAGATTTTGACTTGCTGTTTTTGGTAGTTGGTTTAGATCTTAATCCTCTATGATATGAAATAATGATTGTATCGACTTTATGTCCTTTTAAAGATGAATAAGTTGAGTTAGGAATAAGATTTTGACTTGCTGTTTTTGGTAGTTGGTTTAGATCTTAATCCTCTATTATATGAAATAATGATTGTATCAGACTTTATGTCTCTGTTGAAGATGAATAACTTGAGTTAGGAATAAGATTTTGACTTGCTGTTTTTGGTAGTTGGTTTAGATTTTAATCCTCTATCATATGAAATAATGATTGCATCAGACTTTATGTCTCCTTTAAAGATGAATAACTTGAGATAGAAATAAGATTTTGACTTGCTGTTTGTAATAGTTGGTTTAGATTTCAATCCTCTATCATATGAAATAATGATTGCATCGACTTTATGTCCTTTTAAAGATGAATAAGTTGAGTTAGGAATAAGATTTTGACTTGCTGTTTTTGGTAGTTGGTTTAGATTTTAATCCTCTATTATATGAAATAATGATTGTATCAGACTTTGTGTCTCTGTTGAAGATGAATAACTTGAGTTAGGAATAAGATTTTAATCCTCTATTATATGAAATAATGATTGTATCAGACTTTATGTCTCCTTTAAAGATGAATAACTTGAGTTAGGAATAAGATTTTGACTTGCTGTTTTTGGTAGTTGGTTTAGATTTCAATCCTCTATTATATGAAATAATGATTGTATCAGACTTTATGTCTCCTTTTAAAGATGAATAACTTGAGTTAGGAATAAGATTTTGACTTGTTGTTTTTGGTAGTTGGTTAAGATTTTATTCTTCTTTATATGAGAGGTTATATGAGGATTGTGTATGAGATTTTATTGTGTATGAGACTTTGTTTCCTTTAATATTATTTCTGTCACTATTTTTTTGTGGGAAAATATTCAACACCATGATTCAGAACCGTGGGAAATTTTATCCAACTTAGTCTTACCAAATGAAGGGAATAATTACTAATTTAAAGTTATAAATTGTTTGATTTTTTACAAATAATGCTTTATATTTATATTGTAACATCATAAAAAAAAATTGTTTGAAAGAGTTTAGAGATGTAAATTAAACTGATGACATGAAAAATAATACAGTTTCTTAAACTATAAAGTCAAACAAAGCTTTGTTTAACATGGTAACACTTAAAGTACCATCATCTTGATGCTGCCTTGCCCTTACTACCCTATAGTCATTGTCCGCTGCCTTTTTTGGGTCAAGCTGGGTTGTTCATGAGATCGAGTACCAAACAAAGATGAATCATATCGATGTGACTCGAAAGCAAACACAACATAGCGCAATTTTACTCAAGTCAAGATGAAATGGCAGAAAGCAAAATACCTACACCAGGCCTCATTAATTCTATCAGACAAGCACAAAAACTTATCTTGAGGGATATTTTGATGGTAAATGCTCCGAATTTCAACCACCCCCGAATTTCAACCACTTCTAACGTTAACCACCTTAGCAAAGTCTGACAAAATTGCTACGTTTACCAATTGTTAATTGAACTCCATTTTTACTAATTAGATGCTTCATAAACTGATTGTGCAGTTAAAAATAACAATTTATTAAAGTTTATATCAATTTTGACTGACAATCAGACACAGTACGTTTTACTTATACACCTGTTGGGTATTTAGGGATGTTTAACACACATTGGTTGAAATTGCGGAAAGTTGGGGCTGGCCAAAACTGATTTATTTTCGACAAAGCGACACCACATATCACGAATCGATTATTTTACAATTTTTTCAAAGGATTGGAGATAAAATTGGAACATTAATTAGTCAATATTTCGTTTTCATTTAATAAAAAATTGCAAGTGGTTGAAATTCGTGCCTACCATGCTACTTTTGTTTTAGAGTGATCTGAATGTCGCTGATGCGCGAATAGTATGTGACTGTTGGAGTTTGCCAGTTTTTAAATGCAGTAGCAACACAGTTGGTTATTGTTAATGAGCTAATCAAACCTATCTACTAAAGTAATATAATGTTACACTTCTGGAGTCAGTCATTCCATCAGACAAGCACAAAAAGTTCAGTTAAGGGATATTTTTATACTACTTAAATGATAGACTTTCTTTTAGAGTGATTTAACTGTTGTTGATGGAGTACTAATACTGGAGTAATCAAATGCTACTCTGCTGAGTAATGTCATTGCTAAACTAAATCAAATGTTACTACTAAAGTTATATAATTTAACTCACTTAAAGTGCATTACTCATCTGAGTATCACTGCTGGAGTAATAGAACATTACTCATCTTAGTATTACTGCTAGACTAATATCTAGTTTGTTACTTATGTTTTGTATAAAGAATGTTGCTTATCTAGAGTATCACTGCTGGGCTAACAGAATTTTACTAATCTTGAGTATAACTGCTAGAATAGTAAATAGTTTGTTACTCATCTTGAGTATTACTGCTAGATCAATAAATACTGTAGATCCTTACTTGCCGGAAGTATTTCTACTGGAATAATAAAATGTTACTGATCTGGATTATCACTGCTGGAGTAATAGAACATTACTCATCTTGAGTATTACTGCTGGAGTAATAGAAGATTACTCATCTTAGTATTACTGCTAGAGTAATAAATAGATTATTTGTTTTGAGCATCTGCTAGAGTAATAAATAAATCATAACTTGTCTTCTATTACTGCTAGAGTTTAAATAGATCGTTACCCAACATGAGTATTTCTTTTGGAGTAATAGTTAATGTTACTCATCTGCAGTAACAGAATGTTACTCACCTGGAGTTTAGTAATAGAATGTTACTCACCTGGAGTAATAGAATGTTACTCACCTGGAGTAATAGAATGTTACTCACCTGGAGTAATAGAATGTTACTCACCTGGAGTAATAGAATGTTACTCACCTGGAGTAATAGAATGTTACTCACCTGGAGTAATAGAATGTTACTCACCTGGAGTAATAGAATGTTACTCACTTGGAGTAATAGAATGTTAATTACCTGGAGTAATAGAATGTTACTCACCTGGAGTAATAGAATGTTACTCACCTGGAGTAATAGAATGTTACTCACCTGGAGTAATAGAATGTTACTCACCTGGAGTAATAGAATGTTACTCACCTGGAGTATTAGTGACGGAATGTTACTGCTATGTAACCTGTGTACTTTACAGATTACAATGAGTGTAGCCTGCCATCGAGTGATCCACGCTCCAGTGACTGTGATGCCAATGCTGCCTGCACTAACTCCGAAGGAAGCTTTATCTGTACATGTCAGGAGGGCTTTACAGGAGACGGCAAGATGTGCTTTGGTAAGTGTTCTGCACAGTTCACATTTTATAGTGAGATTAATTCATTCAATAAATACAGCAATAAGTTTGTTCTTTTTATATTCTCATGGTTACCTGTGCATCCTTCTGCATTAAGTGTGCAAGCTCTTTCCTTTCAGTATGCTAACATAGGGGCATTAATGATATGCCCACATGCATCAGATAGAGGCATCATATTACACTCGCGCGTGTTGGCAATGTAATTAGATTGTAGCTGTGCCAGGCCAAGCAAATAATGATATCATATTAGGTTGCCCTTGCTCTGGCAAGGAGTGTGATGTGCAATCGTCGATTTTGGCCAAAATTGGCGGTTGCAGTGCATACTAAATTGAAAGTGGAGGTACATCTCATGTGAATGTTGGTATTACGAGCCACAAATTGAGAGCATGACTCCCTAGCAATACTATGATAAGGATGTTTTAGTCAACAACATGTGGTCACATGACTTTGTTTGCATCACCATTTTGTAGGACAGACTACCGTCTGCTGTACACTTACATACATTTGCATGTTGTAATATAAGATTACTTTTGTAAGTAGTATGCTGGAATTTTGCTGTGTTATTGGTTGCACTAACTAATAGACGTGTTTAGAATCCACTGATTAAGACTACTTGGAGGGTAAGTTTTTCTTTAAAATCACATTTTATATTAAAAACCGTATTCATTTGGTCAGTTCATTTTAAGCAGCACGTGTTTATATACCCAGCACGTGTTTATATGCCCAGCAATGTGTTTTACATGAACAGCACATATTTTCATCATCAGCACGTGCTAGCGCATGTTTTAGATCGAGTATGTTTGTTTCAAGTGTACTGTGATTGAGCTGTGTGAAGATTAGATGCGTAAAATACTCAACGCAAAGCTCTGTCCTGCAAAGCTCTGTCTATATGGACATTGTTGCTCTGATTTGAATCCCAAACCTGAAAGACCTCCATTAAGGTCACAACCCACCTCACACACTCCCACCTCTTTAGTAGCTCCCTCACCCCTCTGCAATAATTGTCACTGCCCTTTCCTTGTCTATCATGTCCTCATTGACTACCCCATTTCCCCTAGAGTTTCCTTCACGCCTTACAATTCCATTGCCAAGCTCTTCCTGAATATTTTCCCGGATAGAATTATCTCCTGTCTTCATCATACCCCCCTCTACAATTATATTTAGTCTTCCTCTCCCATCCCCCTACCTCCATTTTTTTTTACTTCCTTTTATGATCCTGGCATCCTGTATATGGACTCCCAACCTTCTCCCACATATTTCCCCCTCTGATATAGTGGAGTCACCTGGGTACAATTTAACTGGATGTTATCGCCGTTTTGGGTACTCCATCTCCAATCCCGCCTCCCAAACGTGATTTCAAAAGAGTGCTGGTAGAGTAATGGTTAATCAACCCGCGACAAGTGTGCCAACTCAAAAATATACGCAGCATGGTTCCGGCGGGCCGGACCATGGGTCACTGAAGTGGAAGGAGCCAGACTGTGCTGCTCGAAAGATGGAGGACCCTTCAATAATCAGCCTGTGCTTAACCCTTACTGTACCACGCGGTGATATTATTGCCGTTTTGGGTGCCCCATCTTCAAGCCCGCCTCCCAAGCGCATTTTCAAAAAAGTGCTGGTAGACTAAGGGTTAAACCTCCCAGTACAAACCAAACAACACAACCCTTGTGTCCTAATAGTAATAAAAATGCAATTGCTTCACATTCTGCAAGATACTGTAGGCTATTGGTTAAGTGCAGATTTATGCAACTTACCTAGCTGCCAGTTATAACTTAATTGAGAGGCAAAGCATATTTTGTGTCCTCATTGCAAGCCAGGGAAACGATGTAGTTTGTATTCAACAGAACATCTCTGATGGTGTTTATTCATCTTGACCACAATTCAGTTTGGCTTTAAAGGGATTCTGCCAATTTTGTATTGAAAAACTATAGAAAAATATATTTCAAGGATAATTTCAAGGAGGTACTTCCTTAATATCTTGGACATGCTGCAACCCCTCCCACTTCTGCTTCCCCTCCTACTTCTGCATCCCTCCTACTTCTGCCTCTCCTACTTCTGCCTCCCCTCTACTTCTCCTCCCCTCCCACTGCTGCTTCCCCTCCCACTTCTGCCTCCTCTTCCACTTCTGCCTCCTCTTCCACTTCTGCTTCCCCTCCCACTTCTGCCTGCCCTTCTACTTCTGCATGCCCTCCTACTTCTGCCTCCCCTCCTACTTCTGCCTCCCCTCCTACTTCTGCCTCCCCTCCTACTTCTGCCTCCCCTCCCACTTCTGCCTGCCCTCCTACTTCTGCCTCCCCTCCTACTTCTGCCTCCCCTCCCACTTCTGACTTCTGACTCCCTCCTCCTCCTACTTCTGCCTCCCCTCCTACTTCTGCCTCCCCTCCTACTTCTGCCTCCCCTCCCACTTCTGCCTGCCCTCCTACTTCTGCCTCCCCTCCTACTTCTGCCTCCCCTCCCACTTCTGACTCCCCTCCTACTTCTGCCTCCCCTCCTACTTCTGCCTCCCCCTACTTCTGCCTCCCCTCCCACTTCTGCCTGCCCTCCTACTTCTGCCTCCCCTCCTACTTCTGCCTCCTCCCACTTCTGACTCCTCCCACTTCTGACTCCCCTCCTACTTCTGCCTCCCCTCCTACTTCTGCCTCCCCTCCTACTTCTGCCTCCCCTCCTACTTCTGCCTCCCCCCTACTTCTGCCTCCCTCCTACTTCTGCCTCCCCTCCTACTTCTGCCTGCCCTCCTACTTCTGCCTCCCCTCCCACTTCTGCCTCCCCTCCTACTTCTGCCTCCCCTCCCACTTCTGCCTGCCCTCCCACTTCTGCCTCCCCTCCTACTTCTGCCTCCCCTCCCACTTCTGACTCCCCTCCCACTTCTGACTCCCCTCCTACTTCTGCCTCCCCTCCTACTTCTGCCTTCCCCTACTTCTGCCTCCCCTCCTACTTCTGCCTCCCCTCCTACTTCTGCCTCCCCTCCTACTTCTGCCTCCTCCTACTTCTGCCTCCCTTCTACTTCTGCCTCCTTTTCCACTTCTGCCTCCTCTTCCACTTCTGCCTCCCCTCCCACTTCTGCCTGCCCTCCTACTTCTGCCTCCTTTTCCACTTCTGCCTCCTCTTCCACTTCTGCCTCCCCTCCCACTTCTGCCTGCCCTCCTACTTCTGCATCTCCTCCTACTTCTGCCTTCCCTCTACTTCTGCCTTCCCTCTACTTCTGCCCCTCCTCACTTCCCCCCTCCCCCTCCCACTCCCCCTCCCCCCCTCCCCCACCTCCCCCTCCCATCTCCACCTACCCCTCCCACCTGCCACTCCCACCTCCCCTCCCACCTCCCCTCCCACCTCCCACCCCACCTCCCACCCCACCTCCCCCCCACCCCCCCCCCACCTCCACCTCCCCTCCCACCTCCCCTCCCCCCCATTTCCCCTCCCACCTCACCCTCCCACCTCACCCTCCCACCTCACCCTCCCACCTCCCCTCCCACCTCCCCTCTCACCTCCCACTTCCACTTCCACCTCCCCCCCCTCCCACTCCCACCTCCCCTTCCATTTCCACCTCCCCTCCCACTCCCCTCCCCTCCCCCTCTCCCACACTCCTCCCTCCCACTTCCACCTTCCCTTCCATCATGCCGAAAAGTTTCTCTTTGAGTCTACCCGCACCCGACACTTGAATTAATCCTGAAAACTCAGGTATGACAATTACCAACCCGACTTCCTGTTCAGTGTATTGTTTCCACTCCCAAACAATGATTGTTTATCTGCCATTCTCATGCATGCCAGTCAAGTAGCCCAAGGCTATTTGTGTGTATAAGATTACACAAAGTCAGAGCTGAATAATCAAGGCACTTTTGTGATTGAAATCACTCATCTGTGTTAAGTGTCCCAGTGGGAGAAGTTTGTTTTCTAACTGGTGATAAAAATAACTATGTATCATAATGCCTGAGGTAATAATGTGCATTAACCGTGAATGATTGATGGACCATTTCTCCTAAGGAAAGATATTGCTTCATGATTACCTCCTGCCCTCTCACTTCCTCCTGCCCTCTCACTTCCTCCTGCGCTCCCTCTTCCCTCCCCTCCCCTTCCCTCAGTTCCAACCAATTAAATTCTTAATTATTTTTTATGTAGATATCAACGAATGCAATGGAACCAACAACTGTGTCAACAACTCTGTTTGTGAGAACAGTGTGGGTTCATACTTCTGCAGCTGTGCTGATGGGTTTCGAGGGGATGGGACCATTCAGTGTTCAGATATTAACGAGTGCCAGGACAATCCTGACATCTGTGATCCACAAGCTGAATGCATGAATACCATTGGCGGGTTTAATTGCTCTTGTAACTTTGGTTACACTGGCAATGGCTTCACATGTCAAGGTAAGAAGAGGGTGGGAATGTAATATTTAAATTGAGATCTCAAAACTGCAGAAGGTGTTTTCTCAGTCAATGAGCCATTATACTCATTGGATACATAGCAAAAACATTTTGTCATGAGGAGACCTCATCAAAATCTGTCACAAATTTTTAAGAAATTATTCAAAATGACATCATTGTAGGGTATAGACAAGCATTGTGTTTATTTGGACAAGCATTAAGTGCATTTTGAGTATATATTAGCATTTAGTGCCTTTTGCAAGTAAGCACTTTGTGCATTGTGTATAATCATAGATGAGCATTGAGTGTATTTTGCATGCAGATTAGTATTTAATGTATTTTTCATATAGGCAAGCATTAAGTGCATATTTTGGTTTTAACAGACACAGATGAATGTGCCACTGCCAGTGCAAATGAATGCCACACTGTAGCAGACTGCACCAACACTGAAGGCAGCTATGTTTGTACTTGTCAAAGTGGGTTCATCACTGTTGAAGGCGCTATCAGGGGACGAGAGTGTGAAGGTAAGTAGAGGAATATTAAGAGAGGTAAAGGAGTATCAAGGGAGGGGTAGAGGATATCAAAAAAGAGGTAGTAGTATTGAGAGAGGGGTAGAGGAGTATCAAGAGAGGGGGAGAGGGGTATTAAGACAGGGTACAGGAGTACATGGGAGGGTAGAAGAGTATTTAGAGAGAGGTAGATGATATCAAGAAGGGATAGAGGATTATCGAAGGAGGGGCAAAGGAGTATCAAGATGGAGGTATGAGGAGTATCAAGGAAGGGGCAAAGGAGTATCAAGACTGGGAAGAGGAGTATCGAGGGACTGGTAGAGGAGTATCAAGGAAGGAGCAGAGGAGTAACAAGAGAGGGATAGAGGAGTATTGAGGGACGGGTAGAGGAGTATCAAGAGGGGGTAGAGGAGTATCAAGGAAGAGGCAGAGGAGTATCGAGGGAGGAGAAGAGAGTATCAGGATGGAAGAGAGGAGTATCGAGGGAGGGGCAGGAAGTATCAAGGGTGGGGCAGAGGAGTATCAAGGTTGGGGCAGAGGAGTATCAAGGGTGGGGCAGAGGAGTATCAAGGTTGGGGCAGAGGAGTATCAAGGGATGGGTAGATGAGTATCAAGAGAGGTGTAGAGAAGTATCAAGAGAGGTGTAGAGAAGTATCAAGATGGTGTAGAGGAGTATCGAGGAGGGGCAGAGGAGTATTGAGGAGGGGAAGTGGAATTTTAAGGGAGGGGAAGTGGAGTATCAAGGGAGGGGCAGAAGAGTATCAAGATGGGGTAGAGGAGTATTGAGGGAGGGATACAAGAGTATCAAGGGTGGTGCAGAGGAGTATCAAGGGAGGGGAAGAGGAGTATCGAGGGAGGGGCAGAGGAGTATCAATATGGGGTAAAGGTTTATCAAGAGAGGGTAGATGAGTATCAAGGAATGGGGTAGAGGAGTATCGAGGGAGGGGCAGAGGAGTATCAAGATGGGGTAGAGGAGTAGCAAGGGACGGGTAAAGGGAGTATCAAGGGTAGTGCAGAGGAGCATCAAGGGAGGGGAAGAGGAGTATTGAGGGAGGGGCAGAGGAGTATCAAGATGGGGTAGAGGTTTATCAAGGGAAGGGCAGAGGTGTATCAAAGGTGGGGCAGCAGAGTATCATGGGTGGGACAGAGGAGTATCAAGCGATGGGTAGAGGAGTTTCAAGAGAGGTGTAGAGAAATATCAATACGTGTAGAGGAGTATGGATGGAGGGGCAGAGGAGTATTAAGGGAGTTTCAAGGGAAGGGAATTGGAGTATCAAGGGAGGGGCAGAAGAGTATCAAGAGAGGTTAGATGAGTATTAAGAAATGGGGTAGTGGAGTATCGAGAGAGAGGCAGAGGAGTATCAAGATGGGGTATAGGAGTATTGAGAGAGGGGCAGATGAGTATCAAGGGTGGTGCAGAGGAGTATCAAGGGAAAGAAGAAGAGTTTCAAGGGAGGGGAATTGGAATATCAAGGGAGGGGCAGAAGAGTATCAAGAGAGGTTAGATGAGTATCAAGAAATGGGGTAGAGGAGTATCGAGGGAGGGGCAGAGGAGTATCAAGATGGGGTATAGGAGTATTGAGAGAGGGGCAGATGAGTATCAAGGATGGTGCAAAGGAGTATCAAGGGATGGGAAGAGGAGTATCAAGGGAGGGGCAGAGGATTATCAAGATGGGATAGAGGTTTATCAAGGGTGGGGCAGAGGCGTATCAAGGGTGGGGCAGAGGTGTATTAAGGGTGGGACAGAGTAGTATCAAGGGATGTGTAGAGGAGTATCAAGGGAGGTATACAGAAGTATCAAAATGGTGTAGAGGAGTATGGAGGGAAGGGCAGAGGAGTATCAAGATGGGGTAGAGGAGTATTGAGGGAGAGGCAGAAGAGTATCAAGGGTGGGGCAGAGGAGTAACAAGGGAGGGGTAGAGGAGTATCAAGGGAGAGGTAGAGCAGTACCAAAAGAGGTGTAGAAAGTATCAAGATGGGGTAGAGGAGTATCGAGGGAGGGACAAGAGGAGTATCAAGGTAAGTTTAGAGGAGTATCAAAAGGCGGTAGAGGAGTATCGTGGGAGGGGTCGAGGGGAATTAAGACGGGATACAGGAGTATAAAGGGAGGGGAAGTGGAGTTTCAAGAGAGGGGAAGTGGAGTATCATGAAAGGGGCAAAGGAGTATCAAGGGAGGGTAGATGAGTATCAAGAGAGGGGAGGGGAGTATCAAGGAATGGGGGAGAGGAGTATCAAGAGAGTGATCTTGTGGTTACCATGTTTCTTTTTCTTCTCAGACCTTGACGAGTGCACATTACAGATTGATGACTGTGACCCACTGGTGCAGATGTGTCTCAACAACTACGGCAGCTACTCTTGTAGTTGTGCTTTTGGCTATGAACTTATCAACGGCACATGCACCGGTACGTTGAGCTGTTAAGTCTATTTAATAACAGTTTTTGTAGAAATGTTGCTGAGAAATGGTTCAGCATAATTTTGTAGAATGGTTTAAAACAGACTAAGAAGTTTCGTTCTGCCTACATGTAGCTGTAAGTGTAAACTTGTAGCTATTTTCATCTTATTTTGGCTAAGGATTTGAATAATTTAGTGCATTAACATAAGAGAGTGTAGATAAGTGATTCAACTTATAAATTTAAAAATAAAAGTATGTAAAACAGTTCTAAAACAAGTTCTGAACTATTTTTGGTGGTTTATTTTTATATTTTGTGTCATTTCAATTAAGAATAATTTTCAGGTCATTTTTAGAATAATTTTTAAGAATGGAGTTAATTCTACCAAGAAAATTTCTGTCAAAGCTGATTTTTCTTTGGCTGAATCTGTAATTTTCTGTAAATGTAGGAGTGTCTTGCTGAAGTGGATTGACATATGCTTACAGTGTTTGGTGTACATATTTTCTTTATTTTTTCATTGAAAATTTCTAAAAAATCTGGATTATTTACAAAAATAAGCATTGACATGTAGAATGAAATACCAAACTATAATAAACACAAACAGAGTAACAATGAAATGCCTGGAAAGGTTTAAGAAAGCATTCCCAGATATAAGTTATAAGTTATGTGCAATCAAGACAAAAAGGAAAAAAACACAAATTTATCAACCTGTTATTACAACAAATATATTATTTATATATATGTATATGTATATATGTATATATGTATATATATATATATATATATATATATATATACATATATATATATATATATATATATATATATATATATATATATATATATATATATATATATATATATATATATATGTATATGTATATATATATATATATATATATATATAAGATATCTCATACATTGTCTTTGACATATATTTCTGATCTTTCAATCCCATATAAGTCTCCCCCCTAGTTCATGTGTTCTAATTTCAAACTTTAATTAGCTATTCCCACGTACTTCTAGAACATGGGGTAAACCTTTCAACGTTCATTTTCTTCTGCTGCCCCCTTTTTATGGAGCGGACTTCCAGACCACATCAAACTTAGTCTTTCCCTCAATTCTTTTAAATCATCACTAAAGACATTTCTCATGTGTTCTGATTCTGTTTAATTTTTAGCTTATATTTGTTCTTGTATGTATGTATTTTGCAGTATTCTTAACTATTATTTTTTTTTTTTTTACATTGTTTTGCATTAATTGTTGCCGCTGTGCCATGAGCATCACTTTTGATGGATACTGGCGCATAACAAGTATTCATTATTCATAACAAGTATTCATTATTATTATTATTATTATTATGTATATATATTATTATTATATATGTATATATATATATATATATATATATATATATATATATATATATATATATATATATATATATATATATATAAATATATATATATATGTATGTGTATATATATATATATATATATATATATATATTTAGTATGTATATATGTATGTATATGTATATATGTATATATATATATATATATATATATATATATATATATATATATATATATATACACACACATAAATACATATATACATACATACATATCTTTATATATATATATATATATATATATATATATATATATATATATATATATATATACACATACATATATACATACATACATACATATCTTTATATATAAATATATATATATATATATATATATATATATATATATATATATATATATATATATATATATATATATATATATATATATATATATATATATATATATATATATATATACATATATACATACATACATACATACATGCATACATACATACATATATACATACATACATACATATCATATATAAATATATATATATATATATATACATACATACATACATACATACATGCATGCATGCATGCATGCATGCATGCATGCATATATATATACTCATCCCCCCTCCTCCCCGATAACATTTGTCTTATTCTTCCACCCGTTGGAGAGAAAAAATACACATGAAGCAATAGCTTTCTTTAAGAGAAATGGTCCATCAATCATTAACAGTTAATGCACACATCACCTCAGGCATTATGATACACAGCTATTTTTTTCACCAGTTTGAAAACAAATTTCTCCCACTAAGACACCTAACACAAATGGATGATTTCAATCACAAAAGTGCCTTAATTATTCAGCTCTGGCTTTGGGTAATCTTATACACACAAATAACCTTTGGCTACTTGGCTGTGGTGTACATGGGAATGGCAGATAAACAATCATTGTTTGGAGTGGGAACACAATACATGGAACAAGAAGTATGGTTGGTAATTGTCATACCTGAGTTTTCAGTATTAACTCAGGTGCCGGATGCGGTAAGGCTTAAAAGAGAAACTCGGGTGTCAGATGCGGATAGGCTTAAAAAAGAAACTTTTTGGCATGCAACTGCATCTAGACTTGTATTTTATTTGTTTCTTAGTGAATGATAAGGAATATTAACAAGGTTAATCTTTTTATTTTGTGCAGATATTGATGAGTGTATTAACAGACCATGTGACAATGTGCCCAACTCACGATGTGAAAACAACATGGGGGGATATGAATGCATCTGTCAGACTGGATTCTTTCAACTTGGTGGCAGTTCTTGTGTTGGTAAGTTCTGACCATTGGAATGGTCAAGCAGTTTCACTAAGAACATTTTGTGGACATAAGCTAAGCCCAATTTAATACCAACTTGACGTCGCTAACCTTCTGCTCTATAAAAAAGTTTCCACAGCCCTCTCGCTCCTATACAACACGCAAGTTAATCTCCACACTCCGACCTCTGTGTGGTAAACTTCGCAGTGAGTTTTCAAGAAGGTACCTATCTCAAAATATACTATTGCGGTTTTAGATTTCAAGTACGGGAGATAAAGTTAGTTAGATAGTTGTGCTTTTGTTTAAGGATTTTTTTTTTCTCAAAAAAACATAGCAACTCTTCATTCTCCTAGCAGTGTATAGGGAATGTCCATTTAATGAAGATGATATATATAAGAAACAAGAAGATATTCAACTTTGATAGATTTGTGTAGAAATACTGATATCAGTGAGAGATGCAGTAGTTTAGAAGTCATGCTCATATGCGAAACATAGAGCATTAGCTGTGGCTCTCCTTCAAATTCTGTTCCAGCCAGTCCAAACCACAAACCTAAATATTGTGACTAATATAACCAATTATCCTCCCTAAAATAAACCTCTTGCTAAATGATTGACAGTTAATATGGCATGCATGTAATGAAACACCTTGTTTTATTAAAAGGTCAGTTAGTGTTATCAAAGAAAACAATGGTTCTCTTATTGCCAGAACTAGTTACAACTACTGTGTGAACTTTTATGAACTGTATTTACTGTGTGCAATTATCTTTGGACATGTGGGTGTAATTTAAGTAACTGGTGTCTGGAATATTATCAGTGAGTGGAACTTGAGCTTAATTGCTTGTGGTTTCAAAATAAGGAAAAAGATAGAAAAATGATAGGGAAATGTCTGGCCTGATCTGCTTAACTTTGACATCGGGTCTGAGTGTTTATTTTTTTAAGGACAGGACCAGCTAATGGGGTTTGACTCCCATTGCGAACACTGCATTGTGTCTTTCAGAAAGACACTTAAGTCTTTGCTCCAGTCCATTCAGCTGTTAATCGGTACCAGCATGCTGGGAAATAAACCTGTGTTAGATTGTCCAGGTTGAGCCATGTGCTTCTGCTAATGAAACCGAGGATAAC
This sequence comes from Chiridota heheva, assembly GCA_020152595.1. Classification (NCBI taxonomy): domain Eukaryota; kingdom Metazoa; phylum Echinodermata; class Holothuroidea; order Apodida; family Chiridotidae; genus Chiridota; species Chiridota heheva. The sequence continues at coordinate 1,089,921 of JAIGNY010000659.1, read as the reverse complement.
CATCTGCTGCGTCATCATGGCCCGACATGGGTCAATATGGGCTGAAAATTAAACAAAATTAAATGCCATTTAAAAAAAGATACAAATTAAATCGTGGTGGAATTAAAAAATTTACAATTTCATTCATGTTGTTCTAAAATCAAAGCTTGACATCAAAGAATTGTGTTCCATTTACTTTTTCATCTTCATCAAGTGTTAAGCAGGTAAGTTTTTGATCTAATTTGCATTGTACAGTACCACATGACCAGAGTTGGAATTAATTATCAAATTTCCCATGGTTCTGAATAAAGGTGTCGAAATCTTCCCACAAATATCGTGACAGAAATAATATTAATGTAGTGAATACATCTTTATATGCTCCCCCTCTGTCACAATTTAATGTACTACTCATCACAGAATCACACGGGAGACTTTTTTTTCCACGGGATACATTTTTGTAGAGCACATATTTACCACATATACTGTTGGTTACTCCGAGAAATCTATAAAATAAAATAAATTAATACATTTTTTTACTTCCTGAGATTTCCCAATTCTCCTGCGGTTATAACTGCCAGAACTGCGAGAATGATCGTCTGCTGTACCCTTACAAATGCTTGCATGTTGTTATATAAGATAATTTGTGTAAGCTAATTATGCCGGAATCTTCCTGTGCCGTTGGTTGCACTAGTAAACATGTGGCGGGGAATAAAATGACTGTTTTCTCGATTTCCATCTGATACTGATCGACGTTCGAAGTGGGTTTCTGCTGTATGACGCAACGGTTTTTAACCTACGGTAGGCCTTACACACTAGGATTTGCAGCGAACACTTTATGCCTGGTATGTAGGCTTTGTCTGCATATACGGAATAGTCAGGTGGCGTTCATGCAAAAATTACTCTTCGTATGCCCGGTGAATATATGAAACGTTAGGAAAATATGAAGTAAAATTGCTGCCGCGAACAAAAACAATCAAATTTGCTAAACTGGTACTGGTAGGTAGGTTAGCAGGCAGTATGTTTGTTGTACGTGTGATGTGACTGAGCTGTGTGAAGACGCGTGAAACACAACGACGCTTACCCGGCAAAATGGCTTCCAGGTGAGTTGAAAGTTACATGATGAAATCCCTCTATATGGTGATATATCGCAATATTTTTGTCCATGATAATCGATATCTGATTTATCCACATCTTGACAGCTGTAGTATACCAAAATTGTTGATGTATTTACAAGACTAACCCACATGTTTTATCTTCACAGCTGTAAAACCTATAGCATTTCAAGCTGTGTTCACGGACATTGCTGGGATAATTGTTTATAGCAGTTTATACTCGGCGGAATTTCTTGATGCATCCAAACCCCAGTTGGAAATAGATGTGAGTTTTCATGAGAAATTTCTTTTTACAAGAAGAAATTATTACAGCAGTTACGTAACCCAGCCCAAAGTCAATAAACACAGCACTTGCAGGCAAATATAATTATTACATGTACCTCCGCCTATGAAGTTGGACAGAGGTTATGTTTTCGTCTGCGTTTGTCTGTTTACCATCAAGATATCTCAAGAACTGATTATTGTATTTGGATTAAATTTTGTGTGTGTTGTGTCTGCTGCGTAAGGAAGAGGTGATTCAAATTTGAGACATATTGGAACAGGGTAAGGGCACAAATGGAGGGGTGGGGCTGTTTTAGGATGAGATATGTCAAGACTTCTACTTCAAACTTTCCAATGGAATGTGCTGCACAATGAATTCATGCCTTGAAAGGATTTCTAAACAATCTTTATTCTGGAATGGTTGGGTATCAAAGAAAATCAAAACAATTGTGTTTGGCATGAATAGAAAAGGATGGAATGTGAATCTTCCCTGAAAAGAACTGAAAACAATGAATGCTTAGCCTGAATAAAACTGAAAACAATGAAGGTAGATAACCCTGAAGTGTCTTTAATGCATATGGCAAATACTGATTAAAAGTGAGAAAGGGATTTTTAGATATACCTTTGTGGGTTTAGGATTTCTGAGATAGATTGTATTGGGGATAGTGAACTTGACAAGATTTTAGACAATATGCAGTTAGGCATGTTGGAATTATCATGACTTGTCCTTCTCCTTAAAAATTTGTTCCAGCAAATCATAACCACAAACTTAGTGTAGCAAATAGTGAGACCACTTTATCTTAATTAAAATAACCACACAATAAGGATTTCATCCATTGCTAATATGATACTCAGCACCAACTTCCACAACAACTAAGGTTTTTAGAATAAAGATAATAAACAGGGAAAATCTGACCCCACCTGGTTATTTATGAGGTCGGGTCTGACTGTTTGAAACTTTAAGGAGCAGAACAACTAATGTCAAGCTGGCAGAGGTTTGTGTTCTACATAGTGCTACTTCTAGTTTGTTAAACTTTTGACATATGAGCTGGAAAAGAATATATACCATTCATCATCATTCTGCTGAAGAAGCGGTCATCCGCTAAGCTGCATATAACACCTTCTTACTGGTCATCCGCTAAGCTGCATATAACACCTTACTGGTCATCCGCTAAGCTACATATAACACCTTACTGGTCATCCGCAAAGCTGCATATAACACCTTACTGGTCATCCGCTAAGCTGCATATAACACCTTACTGGTCATCCGCAAAGCTGCATATAACACCTTACTGGTCATCCGCTAAGCTGCATATAACACCTTCTTACTGGTCATCCGCTTGCTTTGCATTGACATATTTTTGACTTCTGGAAAAAAATTATATCCTGGGAAAGAATTTCAACAATTATTTCTGGCTTAAAGGCAGCTTTTGAAAAGTAGCTTTTTGGCAAACAAAGTCCTTTCGTATGCAAATAAATTCAAACAAACCTCGGCTTTGAAGAGAAAAAAGGGGTGACATGGCATGATATCAGTCACAATAGGATTGTAATCGCTTTTGGCTTGCTAGGATGGTCTATTCTTGTAAAAAGTTCAGATAAAAGTAAATATTGTCTATGTATGGAGGCATGGAGGCATATTAGTTGAAAAAAAGATAATTACAACAATTAGATTTTACTTCAAGACCAACTGATTTTAAAAACTAATTGATTTTTCTTACAGACTAATTGATTTTACTTCAAGACCAACTGATTTTACTAAGGGACTTATTGATTTAAGTTACAGACGAATTGATTATACTTTAAAGATCAACTGATTTTACTTCAAGACAAAACTGATTTTACTTCAAGACAAAACTGATTTTACTTCAAGACCAACTGAATTTACTTCAAGACACAACTGATTTTACTTCAAGACCAACTGATTTTACTTCAAGACTAAATGATTTTCCTTAGAGACTAGTTGAATTTACTTGAAGTCCAACTGATTTTACCTCAAGACCAACTGATTTTACCTCAAGACCAACTGATTTTACTTCAAGATCAACTGATTTTACTTCAAGACCAAGTGAATTTACTTTAAGACACAACTGATTTTACTTCAAAACCAACCGATTTTACTTGAGACTAATTGATTTTCCTTAAAGACTGATTGAATTTACTTCAAGACCAACTGATTTACTTGAAGACCAACTGATTTATTTACTTAAAGACTAATTGATTTTACTTTAGACCAGTTGTTTTTTATACTTATCTTTCTTTGATTTTAATCCACTTCAATTATTTTTTCAAAATAAACAGATGGAAAACCACATGCAGGGTTTGGCAGGTTTCCTGGGGGCTACAATCCGGTCTTGCACAGAGGACACATTGGGAATATTAGTGAAGACTACTTTTGAATTTTTTGGAAATTCAACCTTGTCGCTAGTAGACATCAATAACTTCTTCGTTTCAGAATTAACTGGGCCGTCCTCAAATATTGTATTACCTAATCACATCTTGATTGCCGATACTATTTTTGTTGGTGAACCAGGTGAGTCTTTATAACGTAATTATTATTATTTTCATTAATGTTGTTGTTATAGTAATCTAAACCAGATTTTAATATGGACCACTGAATTAATGTAGACCAGATATGTTAACCTGGACCAGAGGAGTAATCTAGACCAGTTGTTGATCTGGACAAAAGGAGTAATCTAGACCAAATTTTGACCTGGGACAGAAGAGTAAGCTAGACTAAATGTCGACCTCGACCAGAGGAGTATTCTAGACCAAATGCTAACCTGGGACACAGGTGTAAGGTAGACAAGATTTTGATCTGGACCAGAGGAGTAAGCTAGACCAAATGTTGACCTGGACCAGAGGAGTATTCTAGACCAGATCTTGATCTGGACCAAAGGAGTAATCTAGATCAAATGTTGACCTGGACCAAAGGAATAATCCACATCAAATGTTGACCTTGGACAGAGGAGTTATCTAGACCAGATGCTAACCTGGGACACAGGTGTAAGGTAGACAAGATTTTGATCTGGACCAGAGGAGTAAGCTAGACCAAATGTTGACCTAGACCAGAGGAGTATTCTAGACCAGATCTTGATCTGGACCAAAGGAGTAATCTAGATCAAATGTTGACCTGGACCAAAGGAATAATCCACATCAAATGTTGACCTAGGACAGAGGAGTAATCTAGACTAGATGCTAGCCTAGGACAGAGGTGTAAGCTAGACAAGATGATGTTGATCTGGACCAGAGGAGTAAGCTAGATCAAATGTTGACCTGGACCAGAGGAGTATTCTAGACCAGAGATTAATCTGGACCAAAGGAGTAATCTAGATTAAATGTTGACCTGGACCAAAGGAGTAATCTACACCAAATGTTGACCTGAGACAAGAGGAGTAATGTAGACCAGATGCTAACCTGGGGCAGAGGAGCGTTCTAGACCAGATGCTAGCCTGGGACAGAGGGATAATCTAGACCAGATGTTAACCTGGATCAGGGGAGCAATGTACACCAGATGCTAACCTGGGATGGAAAAGTAATCTAGACCAGATACTAACCTGGGACAGAGATGTTTAGACAAGATGCTAGCCTGGGATAGAGGGGTAATCTAGGCCAGATGCTAACCTGGGACAGAGGAGTAATCTAGACCAGATGCTAACCTGGGACAGAAAAGTAATCGATACAAGATGCTAACCTGTGACAGAGAAGTTATCTATACAAGATGCTAGCCTGGGACAAAGGAGTAATTAAACCAGCTGGTAACCTGGGACAGAAAAGTAATCTATAGCAGATGATAACCTTGGACAGAGAAGTAATCTAGGCCAGATACTAACCTGGGACAGAGGGGTAATCTAGACCAGATACTAACCTGGGACAGAGGGTAATCTAGACCAGATACTAACCTGGGACAGAGGGGTAATCTAGACCAGGTACTAACCTGGGAGAGGGTAGTAATCTAGACCAGATACTAACCTGGGACAGAGGGGTAATCTAGACCAGATACTAACCTGGGACAGAGGGGTAATCTAGACCAGATGCTAACCTGGGACAGAGGGGTAATCTAGACCAGACACTAACCTGGGAGAGGGTAGTAATCTAGACCAGATACTAACCTGGCACAGAGGGGTAATCTAGACCAGACACTAACCTGGGAGAGGGTAGTAATCTAGACCAGATACTAACCTGGGACAGAGGGGTAATCTAGACCAGATACTAACCTGGGACAGAGGGGTAATCTAGACCAGACACTAACCTGGGAGAGGGTAGTAATCTAGACCAGATACTAACCTGGGAAAGAGGGTAATCTAGACCAGATACTAACCTGGGACAGAGGGGTAATCTAGACCAGACACTAACCTGGGAGAGGGTAGTAATCTAGACCAGATACTAACCTGGGAAAGAGGGTAATCTAGACCAGATACTAACCTGGGACAGAGGGGTAATCTAGACCTGATACTAACCTGGGAGAGGGTAGTAATCTAGACCAGATACTAACCTGGGACAGAGGGGTAATCTAGACCAGACACTAACCTGGGACAGAGGGGTAATCTAGACCAGATACTAACCTGGGACAGAGGGGTAATCTAGACCAGACACTAACCTGGGAGAGGGTAGTAATCTAGACCAGATACTAACCTGGGACAGAGGGGTAATCTAGACCAGATACTAACCTGGGACAGAGGGGTAATCTAGACCAGATACTAACCTGGGACAGAGGGGTAATCTAGACAAGATGCACACCAGAGACTGAGAAGTAAACTAGACAAGATGTTAATCTGTAACAAGAGACCCAATCCTTACCTGTACCTGTTCAATAATCCTTCTTAAGGCCACTGTTTACGGAACACAGAATGCAGCAAGTGATATATTTTAAAGAAGTTTGAACAAAACAAAGTGAAAAGAACATTTTGTCTTCTTTTGTTGATGGGTTGTCATCATATAACCTTTCAGATGATAAATGAATTTTAATCCAGGGGTATTTCTTAATATGCTCACTACAACAATCATCCCAACCTCAATGATAGCCTTCAAGGATTTTCTATATTTGGTATAAAAAGTATCTAAATCTGATTTTTGTGAGTTATTCGTGCAAAATTTGTGAGAAAAACAAAACTTACATTAAGAATTTTTGACCCTTAGACCCCTCCAACCCGACACCCCCGATTTCCACAAAATCAGGGGTAATCCACACCATTCAACCTAAGAGACTCTCACAATTCATTGACTAGCATCCAGCTATTGTTACACCATACACAACACAGGGGTAATCTATACCTTCTTAACTGATAAGATCTTCATAGTTTATTCACAGTTCACTTGTTAGCAACCAGCTACTGTTACACTGTACACAATAGGTCATTCATCTTGGGCTCAAGCTACATAACTGCTGTTCAGTGATATGAATCAGATTGGTCCTTGGCAGAGCCTAAATAAAAATATACATTATATCCTTGGGAGGACTTTGTGCAAAACCCATGAATGATTGATGGACCATTATTCATAAGGATGGTTATTTCATCACGATAGGCTTAGTAACTGAAAGTGATGGGAAAGTATTTTCCTGCTGGAATTTTATTGGGAGTATGGCAAAGACTCAAAATCTTTTGGTCATAACTTGCCGCACCACTTCAAAGAATTATGATGAACATTTCAAAAATCAAGGATTTAGAAGAAAAAAATACCAAGGTCGACATGTATTTCATCAACAAATTTGCATAAAGATATAAAAATTAATGCCTGAGATTTTAATAACAATATTCATATTACCTGTCTTAGAATTGGTCACACCCACCTCACTCACTCCCACCTCCTTATTGGCTCCCCCCAACCCCTCTGCAACAATTGCCATTGCATCCTCACAATCCATCACCTTCTCCTTGCTTGCCCCCTGTACAACTTTCCCAAAGCTTCCCTCGCTCCCCACTACTCAATTGCTGAGTTCTTCCAGAAAAATCCTCCTGATAAAATTATCTCCTTCCTTCATCATGCTTCCCTCTACAACCATATTTAATTCTCCTCTTCCACCCCCTCTTTACTTTGTTTTTGTTTCAACCATGCGCCTCCCCTCTCGATCACAGCTTTCTGACCTTTTGTTCTTGAATTTCTGTCATTCTCCCCCTGTTTCCTTTCCTTTCCTTCCTACTTCTAGAATGATCTGACCTCTCAGGCACAATTTGACCCTTGTTGTTGTGGTGCCGTTAAGCCCTCATCAAACAAACGCATGTAAAAATTGTTTAACTGATTTTGATGAAATGTTTTTCTACTAGGATGGTTTTTAATAGCTTTCTAAAGCAATTTAGCTGATTAGCTCTTCACGCCCATTTTGTGTGTAATACATGTCTGTTTATATGACGTGATATATATTTGATTTTTGCAGTCATCAACCCATGTGAAGAACAGACAGACAACTGTACGACGAATGCAGACTGCATCTTTCTTGGTACGAGCTATAACTACACCTGCTCGTGCCTTGAAGGCTTCACTGGTGATGGAATTGTTTCATGTGAAGGTAAGGAGTGAAGTGTAACTTCATTTATATGTTCACAGTAAATCTTGTATGTACATTACAAGTAGAGAATAGTTATCCTTATAATTGTGCCCGCAAATTTTAATCATGTTTTATTGGTTAGCTTTATGTTATAAATGTCGCAAGACAAAGACAGAAAGAAAAAAGTTGTGATGTCATAAACATATTCAAAAATTATGAAAACAATCTTAGGGAGATGTTTAATTTCCGCAAAGAGATGTTGCTTAACGTACTTTGTTTGTGTTAAAGCTGGGAGACTGATTTGACTGCTTTGGCATTTTTAATGTATTTTGAAGCAGTTTATGTAATGGATATCTGCTACCTGTTCACAGAGAAAGAGGCAGCAATGATACTCATAGATTTATATACCACAGAGAGAAGCAGTAATGATACTCATAGATTTATAGACTGCTACCTCTTCACAGAGAGGCAGCAATTATACTCATAGATTATAGACTGCTACCTGTTTACAGAGAGAGGCAGCAATGATACTCATAGATTTATAGACAACTACCTGTTCACAGAGAGAGGCAGCAATGATACTCATAGATTTATAGACCGCTACCCTTCTTAGAGAGGCAGCAATGATACATATAGATTTATAGACCGCTACCTCTTCACACAGAGAGGCAGCAATGATTCTCATAGATTTGTAGACCACTACCTATTCACAGAACGAGGCAGCAATGATAATCATAGATTTATTGACCGCTACCTGTTCACAGAGAGAGGCAGCAATGATTGATACTCATAGATTTATAAACTGCTACCCGTCACAGAGAGAGAAAGCAATGATACTCATAGATTAATAGACCACTACCTGTTCACAGAGAGGCAGCAATGATACTCATAGATTTAGAGACTGCTACCTGTTCACAGAGAGGCAGCAATCATACTCATAGATTTATAGGCTGCTACCTTTTCACACAGAGAGGTAGCAATGATGCTCATAGATTTATAGACTGCTACCTGTTCACAGAGAGGCAGCAATCATACTTGTAGATTTATAGACTGCTACCTGTTCACAGAGAGAGGCAGCAATGATACTCATAGATTTATAGACCACTACCTGTTCACAGAGGGTGGCAGCAATGATACTCATAGAATTATAGACCACTACCTGTTTACAGAGAGAAGCAGTAATGATACTCACAGATTAATAGACTGCTACCTGTTCACAGAGAGGCAACAATGATACTCATAGATTTATAGGTTGCGACTTGTTCATAGAGAGGCAGCAATGATATTTACAGACTGCTACCTGTTCGCAGAGGCAGCAATGACACTCATAAATTTATAGACCGTTATCTGTTCACAGAGAGAGGCGGCAATGATACTCATAGATTTATAGACTGCTACCTGTTCACAGAGACAGAGTGGCAGCATCGATATTCATAGATTTATAGACCGCTACCTCTTCACAGAGTGGTAGCAATGATATTCATAGATTTATAGACCGCTACTTGTTCACAGAGCGGCAGCAATGATACTCATAGATTTATAGACCACTACCTGTTCACAGAGGGTGGCAGCAATGATACTCATAGATTTATAGACCACTACCTGTTTACAGAGAGAAGCAGTAATGATACTCACAGATTAATAGACTGCTACCTGTTCACAGAGAGAGGCAGCAATGATACGCATGGATTAATAGACCGCTACCTGTTCACAGAGGTAGACAGCAATGATTGATACTCATAGATTTATAGACCGCTACCTGTTCACAGAGAGAGCCAACAATAATACTCATAGATTTATAAACCGCTACCTGTTCACAGAGAGAGGCAGCAATGATTGATACTCATAGATTTATAGACCGCTACCTGTTCACAGAGAGAGCCAACAATAATACTCATAGATTAATAGACCGCTACTTGTTCACAGAGAGGCAGCAATGATACTCATAGATTTATAGACTGCCACTTGTTCACAGAGAGGCAGCAATGATACTCGTAGATTTATAGACCGCTACTTGTTTACAGATAGGCAGCAATGATATTCATAGATTTATAGACCGCTACCTGTTCACAGAGAGGCAGCCGCAATGATACTCCTAGATTTATAGGCAGCTAGCTGTCAGCAGAGAGAGGCAGCAATGATACCCATAAATATGTAGACATCTCAATTGATCAAACAAACATTCAACCTTGATATAATGATGATGAAAAATACACAGCTTTCAAACTCTATAGACACATTTCAAACAAATTTTAACCAAACATGATTATTTAGTACTTTGACCAATCAACTGCTGGGGCAAGTTTCACTTTGTTATCCAAGCAATCAGCTGCAATTGATGGAAAAAAGTTGTATGCAACAATGTTAGGGTTTGAAAACATTTTTTTCTACGCATGGTTTCATACCCAGCAAGAATTGTGCAAACTGCCAAGATTCCGGAGTTCTTAATTGTTCCATTTGGCTATGTCTTAAATTAGTTTTTTTGGAAATTAGAGATTTAGAATTGAAAAGGTTGATTACCTTTCCTTACTGTCGTTTCACAAACCAAAATCATTCTTAGGTCCCAGTGACACAGTGGAGTTGTTTGTGTGCTATGAATGATAGATGTATTTGTTTGTATACAGTAGTTCTCTACCCTTGGATAGTAAAAATAATATATTCTCTTATATCATTCAGATGATGACGAGTGTGATTCTGATCCATGCGTGCTGGAGGGGGAGATATGCATCAACACCCCAGGTAGCTACAGTTGTGAATGTAGGCAGGAGCAGGGATACTTCCGCAATGGAGCCATTTGCAGCTGTGAGTATACTACACAATTAACCTGTCATGAGTTTCGACCAATCACTGCATGAATTTGCCTAGCAACAAAATCTGCGTAACTAAGTGGGGCAAAATTCCTACGCGGTACTGGTACAGTACAGCTAGCTAACGCTGCACACTATGCATTCACCCGTGCAGTTAATGCAATATACTACACCAAATACATTTCTGCCCACACATACTGAGTGACGATAAGATGGAGAACAAAAATTGCACCTAGGAGCCCGCTACAGGCTTTGTAAATCCAATTCCCATTACACAGAATGGTTAGCAAACTGATTTCTTTTGCTAAAATCTCTAAAGATCCAGGAAAATACCATAAATGGATCAAAACTGGGCATCTAAATGTCAATGCATTGGTTATACAAGATTGCTGATTTGATATTTGTTTGCCCCATTTAGTTACAGCGTTGCTATGGTGGGTGTTACTTATTTTATAACTCAGAGACGTTAATTTCTTTTTCCCATAATGTCATTTGCAAATGTTCTTTTCTCCGGAAAAAATGTCAATTTTATTGGGTTAAACCATATACATTTACCTTTGAAACTGGATCTGTTGGTAGAGGTGTAAATACAGGGCGTGTTACCCCCTTTTTTTGAGACTCATCAGCAAAATAAGAGATTAGTTGGTAAATCTGGTATCCCAAACAGGGTGAAATCCTCTTAGCAACTCAATGAGGTTTTTTCTTTGCATCGTAGGTAAATCTTATACCCCCTTGCCCCCCCCTTCACCCTGTAAAAATGGTCTACTAATTAATGCACCTGTCTGTTAGGTTGCATCCCTGTTGTAAATTTCACTTGAACCCATTTAAAGTTTTCAACAAGGTTGAACTGGGTTGAACTAGGTTGAACTGGGTTTGAACTGGCTTCAAATAGGGCAAAGTAAATAACCTAGTTCAACCCAGTTGTTCCAATTTCCGTATTAACCTAGTTGGGAAAAAAACCAGTTCACCCCCCCCCCTCCCCCCTCCCTTCCTGAAGTGGAATTTCCAGCAGGGATTGTTTGCATTGTGCTATCATTTGGTCTGGGGGTTATTCTTTTGATCGTGGCCTACTTGTCAATGCCCAACCCCAGAAAGTGTCACATCTCTTCAACTGTGTAACATTTCTCTCAGTACCAGAAATTTAATTCCTTGCAAAACTTTCAAAAGATATTGTGTTGGGTTTTTTTTAAGGAAACAATTGTCTTTGGTTGCTATATACCACCTGCTCAGTTTATTAAGTTGCATCTTACTTATACTTCACCAGTGTACAAAGCTTTCCGTGGTGGTTTCACGATCCTCGAACTGGACTATTTGGAAGCAGTATATTTGCCAGACTATGCCAGTTCAAGCTCCGTGCCGTTCCAAGTTCTGGAGAACAAGATATGCGGTGTGGTAAGTCATCTTTTGACATGTTCCAAGAATTTTGATAGGCACATGAATCATTGTTGGTGAGTGCAGGGCCAGAATTATAATCTGGAAAGTGGGGAGGGGATGGGGACATGGCCTCATACCCAAAAAGTTTGGGGGGGGGCAAATTTTCCCAATAATGTACTGATTTTTTTTTAATTCTGATGAAAAGTGGAGGAAGGGGGTCTTGTTCCTCTGTCACCCTGGAGTTATGACCCTGGGTGATTGTATGGAACCTAAGAACAGCTTTTTAATGTTTGTAAGTAAGCAACGACCTGATCAGATGTCACAAGCTTGCGCCTTTACTTTCTGGGATTCCTAAACCATGGATTTCATGTGTTTGCTTGAAAAAATATCAGTTATTATTATTTGATAAATATTTTTGAAAAGAATTTAATTTTTCTTGAATTTATGGAATATAATACCGTATTTGACTTTATGAACTTACAAAATTGAATTGCACCACTTTATATGCCCAATATTTCTTCTGAAGCACCCATGCTGATGAGTCGCATACAGCGTGTGAACTACATCGCACATGTATGCGTGAACTGGTTGCATTTATTTGTAGTGAACACAACAATTCAAACTTTTTTTGTCGAGTATTTCTGTGTCAGTTCTACAAATTTTAGAAAAACTTTTGGCCTAACAGTAGTAAGTTTGAAGCTTCATGTAGCATGTTACCAGGCCTAGGACTACTGCACATACAGTGCATTACTCCGAATTCGGCCAAACAAAGGGAAAGATATCCTTATTCCATAAGTAATTACTACAAATTTCTTCAGTTGTATTAACAGGAATTTAGACTAGTGTAAAAAAAAAATATGGAACAGAAATACATATAAATGGCATTCAATGTTTATTCAGGAAACAATATCTTTCCTTTGGAGAATTGGTCCGTCAATCATTCACAGTTAATGCACACATCACCTCAGGCATTATGATACACACAGCTATATTTATCACCAGTTCACAAACAATTTTCTCCCACTAAGACACTTAACACAGATGAGTGATTTCAATCACAAAACTGCCTTGATCATTAAGCTCTGGCTTTGTGTAATCTTACACACACAAATAGCCTTGGGCTACTTGGCTGTGGTGTGCATGGGAATGGCAGATAAACAATCATTGTTTGGAATGGAAACACAATTTACTGAACAGGAAGTCGGGTTGGTAATTGTCAAACCTGAGTTTTCAGGATTAACTCAGGTGTCAGGTGCGGGTAGGCTTAAAGAGAAACTTTTCGGCATGTTGATTTGGCAAATGTTATCATGGGAACTTATTATGTCGCATACGATATGTGAAACTTCTTACTCCTTGTTGTATGGAAAATATTCAGCTCCATCTACTTGAAAGCTGGAGATCCAGGGCTCAAATAAAAAAAAACCCTCTGGATAAAATTATCTCCTTTCTTCATCATTTCCCTCTACAACCATCTTCATCATGCTCCCATCCCTCTCCCTCTACAACCATATTTAGTCCTCCCCCTCTCTACATTATTTTTTCACCCATATACCTCCTCCTCCTCTACAACCATATTTAGTCCTCCTTCCCCATCCCCTATCTCTCTACATTATTTTTTCACCCATACACTACACCTCCTCTCTCGATCCCAGCTTTCTGGATTTTAGTTCTTGTGTTTCTCTCAATCTCCCCCCGTTTCCTCTCCTTCCTACCTCTGGAATGATCTAACCTCTCAGGCACAATTTGACTTTTGCTGTTGTGGTGCCGTTAAACTCTAATCAAACAAACAAACATCAATTCACGGTGGGTCTTTATTCACCAGTGCTTCACAACTGGTTTATCAAATGGCCATAGACATGTCTTTATAATCTTAGCTGTAGAGAAAAGGATGTAAAAAACACATATCTACTCACCTACCTACAAAATTTATTTCAAGCTACATCTTACCTTCCATGCTATAAATATGCAATCTGGTCCATTCACCTGATTCTAACGCATTTCTAACCGAAGTAAAAACGTGGTTACCAACCCAGCCTTAACTTCCATTACACCTCTAACATCCCTCACTTCTTTTCAGCATGTTGCTGTCACAACATTGCTGAGACTGGTCAAAAAATCTGTTACAATTGTCACCCTTTTTCTAACATTTTCTTTCTTGCAGCTCCAACTGTGAAGGTTTTTAAGCTGTTTTGAACTTTTCTTTAAGCTTTTTCCAGTCATCTGAGATAAGATAGAGGTTGCCATTGGCCCGGAAAATATTCGGTCTGACTCACAAGACTATCTGCATTGAGCTTGCACTAAGTTTAGGGTGATTTTCCATCCGCTCGTACAAAACAGGTGGCTATACAAGAAGAGTCCCACTCTCATGGCGGGAGGATAGCCTCGTAGTGTTATACTGTGCATATGTATTACATGTTAGGATATCTTCAGTACAGGTTCTCATATCCATTTGGCCAACTCCTCGATTTGCTGTTGGCGCATGCGCAAGAGGTCAACGTCACCACAGGATGGCTGCGGAGCGGCTGCAACTAGCTCCAAGGAGTTACAGTTTGTACAAGAGAGCCTATATTTTATTTTGCCGTTACCATACATAGCGTGAGGTGGTAAGTCTAGCACTATTTTTAAACAGCGTTTTTCACTTAAGCGTTGGTTAGAGGGTGCAGGAGGTTCCCCTTGCACCCCCTTTTCAAGAGAATTCACCTTTTCATTTTCTCTCCACAGACACCAAGTGAGCAGTAGTTAGTGTTTTCCACGCCTCTCCTGCATTTTTAAAATTTCTTGCATTTTCTCGGGTTTCAAAATTTTCAGATATAAGTCTTATCTGATTCATTTTTCTGGTGTACTAAACTGCTGTGGCATGTCTCATACTATGCACGTTGTCTTCCACAGTTCCGTCTTGCCCGCGTAAGGGTAGTCAGTACATCTCCAAACTTTGGTGTAAGTTGTATATTAATCGCGTTGTAACGGCGTATTCTCACAAAGTCAACTACATTTGCCAGTGCATCATGGCTTGATGTTACTGAGTCATTGGGGTCACAGGTAGTTGTCAACTTTGTTATTTATACTGACCAACCACCCTAGTACGTCACAGCTTGATGCAACTGAGTCAGTGGGGTCATAGATAGTGGTCCGTCTGGTGTAAGTTAAAACTTGTGGTGTAAGTAACAACTTAGCCAGAGACTAAGCTGTGTCTTAACGATGTAACTTACGATAAACCACACATAATACTAGTGCACTCCGTTGACACGACTCCGTTGACACAGCTCTGTTGACACGGCTCCGTTGACACGGCTCCGTTGACACGGCTCCGTTGACACGGCTTCATTCAATGGCTCCGCTCAATGGGTCTGTTCAACAACAAGTCTGATCAACAGATCTATGCGGCTCCATAGAGCGGGTGCACGACTCCATTCAGAAGCATGCCCACGGCTTTACGGGTCCATTGAACAGCCTCGTATGGGTCTATTTGGCATCGGTGAATGGCTCCATTGAACTGCTCCATACGGCTCCATAGAGCAGGTTCACAGCCCCATACAGGTCCGTACCACGGCTTCAAGGGTTCATTGAAAGCCCGTTCAGATCCATACGGCTCCAGTGAATGGCTCCGTTCAACGGGTCCATACAGCTCCATAGAACATGCCCCACCGCCCAGTAGCTGCCGCTGCCGACCTGCAATCTAGGAGGAGGATGCCTTTGACATCAATCCCTTGGGGAAAGATGTCGATCTCATGGATGACTAGACCAGCCTGAGGAAGCTCCAGATGCTACCAGGGCACTGAACCAACCCCCGGAAGGGGAGAGTTTTTTCTCCCACCACCTCAATCCAAGCCGTCTCCCCAAGTGCAGCCTCGCTGATGCAGGCTGCACTAGACAGGACCCGGTACCTTGTAGAGTACTGGACGAGGTCCTGTTCCCACCGCCCCCACCGGCGGACCTCCTACTACAGGAAGAGCGGGTCACGCAGCTCTTGGATTTTTCCCGCAAAGAAAATCAAGCTGGACGTGGTGGAAGCACCTCCTGTGGAGGCACACGCCCAATCCCAGCATAGACTGCTTACTACCACCCAAAGAGACACTAAGCCAGTGGCAAAGCAGTTCCCCATGAATGCTTCCCAGGTGCAGCATTGGGTCAGGACCCCACCAATGACTGGACTTCCTACAACAAGGAAGTATGTCAGGTTACCAGCGTCCAGCCAGCCGCCAAGGTGCTAGTAGGCATGCCCCCTATCCCAGGCGGAGTATGGGAAACCTCAGCCAAGCCATTTCTCTACATTCGGCGTCGCTTGGTGACGTAGCAGATTTCTTATTGTATTAGTTTAATCTGCACAAATGCATCAATACAGTCAAGGGTTTTCGGACAGCCATAGCAGCTATCCACTGGGGCTTTTCAGATGGGTGGACTGTCACTGACATGCGAGCACTGCAGAGATTAGTAAAAAGAATGTTCATACAAAAACCTTCAGTGTGAAACCTTGCTCCTCCATGGGACATGCATGTAGTTCTTGATACACTGGTACGGGCTTCATTTGACCCGCTGTCTGCGTGTCCGCTCACAGAACTGATGCTCAAAATGGTTTTTCTACTCTCCGCGGCCTCTGCCAGGTGTAGGGGTGCCATGCATGTGCTTTCTCTTGAAGAAGGCCATATTCGCTTAAGAGTCTGGGGGTGTGCGGCTCATGCCAGACCCGGCTTTCTTAGCCAAAAACAGACTTTAAGAGGTTCTACCGGAACCGATATTCCTTACGTCGCTCTCTACGTTTTCTGACACATCAGAGGATCGAGGCTGGTGCCTCAAGTACTACATTAAAGGTACACAACTGTTACGGATCGACGTAATAGCTTTATTTGTGTCCTTACAAAATCCGCATTGCGCCATCTTGCGCAACACGATTTCGCGTTGGATTGTCCAGGCAATCACTTACAATAAATTGGCGTTGTTCATGGAGCAGCCAGCTAAGGCATATCAAGTACAGGGCAGAGCTACATCAATTTATTTGATCATTAGCACTATTTGGGGTTCCCCTCAATGGATACTTCATGCTGCTGTGTGAAAACACCAGCCACGTTCATCTCCGCATATCTGAAGGACATGCCAGACTATCAAGGCAGAGTTGCAAGGGCTGTTCTTTCAAGAAAGGATGTCTTTTATGACGTGAATATCTTTGTCTTTCATTCCTGTTCCCTCTTGATTATTTACAAACGAATTTTTGGCCGTTGTTCAGGCATGTTTAAATTTGTTTAATTTTACTAACGTTTTGTTTCACTCATATTGGGCATTGTTTACAGTGTGCTTTTGTTTACTAACACTTTTCCATTAACATGTTCTTTTGGGTGATTAACCCATGTTCATGCAATGTTTTGCCTTGGCTATTACTAACAGGTGGTTCCTTGTTCCATCGTTATAAGTGGAAGCAATTTACTATGGTTTAGTAATTCCTGTCGAGAGGTTTTTCATCCTTAAAAGGATAAGGAAACTAGTCCTTTAAGTAGGTAAACTAGTCCTTTAAGTAGGTAAACTAGTCCTTTAAGTAGGTAAACTAGTCCTTTAAGTAGGTAAACTAGTCCTTTAAGTAGGTAAACTAGTCATTTAAGTAGGTAAACTAGTCATTTAAATAGGTAAACTAGTTGAGTTTTGGGACCAGCCTTTTTGTGGGCTTTGGCCTAAACTCCCTTCCTTCCGATCCTCTGTTGCAGTCTGATTGCATATTTATAGCATGGAAGGTAAGATAAAACTTGAAGTAAATTTACCCCGCTTATAGTAGCGGGGATATTTATGAGAGTTATACTTGCCTTCCATGCATCTCAGCCCATCTCCCCTTTCATTCAGGCCTCGGTGGAATGTTAAGTGAGGGATGTTAGAGGTATAATGGAGGTCAGGGCTGGGTTGGTAACTACATTTTTAGTTCGGTTGGAAGTGCATTAGAATCAGGTCATGTGACCAGATTCCATATTCATAGCATGAAAAGTAAGTATAAGTCTCGTAAATATCCCCGCTACCGTAAGCGGGGAAAATTTGATATACAAGATTCATTTTGACAGTGAAATTGTTTTCTAATTTTTTGCACAGATTCGATTTGCTTACCTGAGCCAGACTGCCATCCAGCAATATTTTGTGGACTGTTTTGTGACATCTCTTACGGAAGGAAGTGTTCAAAGTGAATATACGCTTCTGTTTGACTTGGGCCTACCATCCACTGCAACTGAACTGGAAATAAGGCTGACGAACAGTATTATCTTTAAAGACTCTGGGGACACTACGGATGGGGTCCTTCTCTCTGGAACGGAACTGCTCGGCAACCTAACCCTCTTAACGGGCACAGTGCAGATTGATTGTGAGTTTTTACACCGGCATGTTTTATTTTTTGCACATTTCTGCAGTGTCAGTTTTAGTGGATGGATAACAGTAGTTGAAAATGTGTACTCTAATGTACGAATGTCTAACATTGTCACCTTTGGCTCTTTTCTGGATTGTTTAGAAGATTTGCTTCCTTGCAATATGGCTGAACAAGAGGTGGCACACCTCTAATTTGCATTGTACATTACCACATGTCCAGAGCTGGAATTAATTATAAAATTTCCCCCAGTTCTAAATAAATGTGTTGAAATCTTCCCATGTAAAATCGCGACAGAAATAATACTAATGTAGTGAATACATCTTTATATATTTCTCTCTTTTGCAATTAATGTACTATTCATCACAGAATTACATATGGGATGTTTTTAAAGCACATATTTACCACATATACTGTTGTTTACTCTACAAAATGAGAAAATTTTCCCGCAAATTCTAGATTTTCCCACGATTAATAACTGTAGATTTTTTCCAGCTCTGCTCATGACAAATAAATGTTGTGAAAATGAATTCAAGGGTATTCTCATATTTTCCAAGGAAGTTACTTATTTCACTTAAGTTTTAGTAATTCTGTTTTAATTTTTGTTTTAATTTATCAAAAGAAATATTGCCCCCCATCCCCCTCCCTGCGTGTTATCAGTTTTCTCAGTTGTTAAAATGTGAAAGGCTTTATGAACATGCAGCTTTTTGTCATGTCTCTTTGCCTGGGGATGATGAGCACTGTGCATACTATCACTAAATGAGTCATAGGGATGGAAGGAAAGTTATGTCGGCCTTGAACGAATTAATGCGTTCTTTACATGTTTCATAAGTTTTATTTATATTTTCAGTGAAATGTGAGGCATGTCCGTGTCTCCTCCTTTAGTATTGGTTTCTTTAGAATTTGCATGTAAGTTATTATATGAACTGACACCTTTATACATAGTATGCTCAATCAGGGACTATTATAGCTAGGATGAGACTTCTTATGAAACCTATGGGATGTCATGTGAGACATAGGGTGGGATGCCATGTGGGATGCCATGTGTGTGAGACATAGGGTGGGATGCCATGTGTGTGAGACATAGGGTGGGATGCCATGTGTGTGAGACATAGGGTGGGATGCCATGTGTGTGAGACATAGGGTGGGATGCCATGTGTGTGAGACATAGGGTGGGATGCCATGTGTGTGGGACATAGGGTGGGATGCCATGTGTGTGAGACATAGGGTGGGATGCCATGTGTGTGGGTGGGATGCCATGTGTGAGACATAGGGTGGGATGCCATGTGTGTGAGACATAGGGTGGGATGCCATGTGTGTGAGACATAGGGTGGGATGCCATGTGTAGACCATGACGGTATTTATCGTTCTAGTTGTTATTATATTTATTTGTGTTGTTTTCTTTCAATGTCTGCTATGTTTGACAGATGCTCACAGCTTTTGTTGTTTTGTCCTCTCTTGATAGATATTGTGACTGCATGTCCTCCGTCATACTGCTTCAATGGTGGCACATGTTCTGTGATCCAAGGAAGTTACACCTGTGTGTAAGTAAATCTGGTGCACGTACATCGCTACCAGCACATACATCGCATACATACATTTTAGTTCTCGTGTTTCTCTCAATCTCGCCCTGTTTTCTTTCCTTCCTACCTCTGGAGTGATCTAATACTGCTTCAATGGTGGCACATGTTTTGTGATCCAAGGAAGTTACACCTGTGTGTAAGTAAATCTGGTGCACGTACATTGCTACCAACACATACATCGCATACATACATTTTGGTTCTCGTGTTTCTCTCAATCTTCCCCTGTTTTCTTTCCTTCCTACCTCTGGAGTGATCTAATACTGCTTCAGTGGTGGTACATGCTTTGTGATCCAAGAAAGTTACACCTGTGTGTAAGTAAATCTAGTGCACGTACATCGCTACCAACACATACATCGCTACCAACACATACATCGCATACATACATTTTGGTTCTCGTGTTTCTCTCGATCTCCCCCTGTTTTCTTTCCTTCCTACCTCTGGAGTGATTTAACCTCTCGGGCACAATTTGACCCTTGCTGTCGTGGTGTCATTAAGCCCTCATAAAAAAACATACATCGCTTCCAATGTATTTATGATTTGTCATAGAATTGCTGAAACTAATGTTGATGACAAGCCACAATTCAATGATCAGTATGTTATTAAAAATTTGATTGAAGACCAAATTGTGAAAAATAGTTTGTAAGAACATTATTCAATAACAATTCATACAAATTTTCCTGATTACAGCTGCACAGGACCTTTTCTGGGAGACAGATGTGAATTATTACCAACCACAGCACCACCGCTGACCACTGCCCCCAATGTGGTGACCTCTGTGATGGTGACCTCTGTGGTGGAACCATCAACCACGGTCCAGCCCAGGATAACCACCCAAATAGAAACCACAACAGACAATGCGTCTATATCGACTGCACGGACAGTGTCGACTGCTGAGCCATCCACTACAGCAGACGAGGAAGAAGTTACAGAGGCAGCAACAACGCCTGCTCCTGATGGTAAAGCAAACCTTGACTCTCCAACTCAAACCTTTATACCTCATATCAACTGAACTAAACTGTAGAACATGACCCTTTCAAACTATTTGTGACAAATATCTAGATCAGTCACTTGATTAAATTCATTTCTGTTTGACGTTTTTGCGGTTTCTTCCTATGTTTGCTTTGAAAATGTTTTTGTCACTTGAATAATTGATGGAATGTAGGGATTATAAAAAACAAATTGGTTAAAAAATGTGTTGATATCTTTCTGTTTTGTAGTTTTTGTATTTCAAAGACAATATTCAGTGTCAAATCTGTGAAAATTTGTTTGATCTGTCAATATTGAATTTGGGTGTTTTCTCTTGTTTCTTCATATTTGATTTGTTCCATACATCTTTGTCTCTTGAATAATTTATTCAATTTCTTACAGAAATATTCCCTAAATTTTCATTTTCATATATTATAGAGGAATATAAAAGGAACAAATTGGTGGAAAAACATGACAATTTTTGTATTCATTTAATATGATAGAAATAATAGTTATAAGTCATATGAAAAAATTTCAAATTGTACAAAACAAATTTAGTATATATATATATATATATATATATATATATATATATATATATATATATATATATATATATATATATATATATATATATATATATATATATATATATATATGTACATATATATATATACATATATACATTATTATTATTTTTCTTTGCATGGGTCTATGAATTTTTATATGTATATGATATTAATGATTTAAACCCTTAGACATTCATGTCAAAGCATCTTGGAAAGAAATTATACATCGTATAAAACAATTTAGCATATATTTTCTAATTTATTAAAACATTAATTCTGGCCATATAAATATATTACATAGCGGCCATTTTGTTCATACATACATACATACATAAAATACATATACATCATACAACATACATACATACATATTAGAATACATACATACATGTATTTCATTAAAATACTATTACATACAAATTGTCTAACATACATACATACATACATACATAATTTTTACATACATACATACATACATAGGTCTATAATTTTATATTATGTATATGATATTAATGAGTCAAGCCCTTAGAACTTCATGTCAAAGCATTTTAAATTTTAAAGAGAATTTCTAAAGAAATACATTGTGTGCTAGCAGATAGGGCAATTTTATGTTATCATTGGCATAATTTCATCACAAAATTAGACAAAATGGTAGCATCCATGTTACAACTTCAAACTTAGATAGGTGGAGAATGGAATCAGTTTTTATGATGGGGTTTTTGGTAGTTGGGTAATTAACATCTCTGAGTTACGAAATAAGCCACACCCACCATAGCAACGCAGTAACTGGGTGGGGGCAAACAAACCTCAAATCCACAGTTGTGCATTACAAAGGCATTTAGATGCTGCAAGCTTTGATCAATTTATGGCACTTCTTCAAATCTTTAGAGTTTTTAGCAAAAGGGATAAACATAATTCAGTTTGCTAACTGTTCTGGGTAACAGCAATCAGATTTACAAAGCCCGCAGCGCAATTTTTGTTTACCATTTTTCCGTCACTCGGTCTTGTGCAGAAATTTGTTTTGTGCAGTAAATTGCATAGACTACATGCACGTGTGCCACTAGCTAGCTGTACTGTACCAATAACATGTAGGATGTTTGCCCCCACTTAGTTATGCAGATTTTGTTGCTAGGCAAATTCATGCAATGATTGGTTGAAAAAGCTGTCAGTCATCTAACTCAGACAGGTTAATTATTTATCATATATCAAGCTAGAATTTGACTTTCTCCTTCAATGGAGTTTATAGACCTTGTGGTTTGAACAGACATGACAGATGCCAGGAGAGAATTCTTTTGGTTCAGACTATTGTACTTGGGTTGGGTGTATGTAAGTCCACAAAGACAGGATTATCTCGTTAAGTGTACAAGCTCTTTCCTTTCAGTATGCTATCATAGGGGCATGAATAATATGCCCAACGTGCATCAGATAGAGGCATCATATTACACTCGCGCAAGTTGGCAATGTAATTAGATCGTAGCTGTGCCAGGCCAAGCAAATAATGATATCATATTAGGTTGCCCTTGCTCTGGCTAGGCGTGAGATGTGCAACTGTCGATTTTGGCCAAATTTGGCGGTTGCAGTGCATACTAAACGGAAAGCGGAGGTAAATCTCATGCTAACAAGACTTTGCTTGTTTTACAGAGGGTCTTGGCATTCTGCAGCTGATCGGCATCATCCTGGGAGGCGTAGCAGCTCTTCTCCTCGTAATCATCCTCCTGACCTGCTGCTGTACCCTCCTCATCAAGAACAGGGACGAACGCTTTGCTTACACCGCCGATCGCAGATTTTACCACAACGATCCCAAGGCGCTTTACAACCTGCCCGTCTACCGCCAATCAGGCAGGGATCGTCTCCATGGACGCATCATTCCCCGTGCAGTGTACGACCCATATGCTTACGAGGAGGATGATGTCAGTACATTTGACAGTGAATCTTGGGACAGCGAGGACACATTTGACCGGGAAGATTACTCCGAGAGCAGGATGCGTCACCTGGCTCAAGTCATCACCCAGTCTCCATATCTTAATGTAAGACCATTTCAGATTTCATCTCATACTTGGTTTTTCTTTTGCAAAAAACGTTAGTTGAGAACCAAATGAGAGAATTTGAACAGCTACAGTATCCTTGCATATGATTATACATGACACTAGATGTGAGGCAGCCTTCACTTGCCTACAAATCTATTGAACACATTACAAATTGTCTGAAAATTATTCAAGATTGGATGTTGTATAACAAACTTGAAATGAACGATGCAAAAACAGTAAGTGATTTTATTTGGGTCTAATACACAATTGGCAAACATTAATGTCAAGCAAATCACTCTTGGCAATTGAGTTGTTGACGTATCTTCCACTGTTAAGTATCTTGGTGCATGGCTAGATAAGAATTTATCTGTCTTGACTTTACTAACAACAAATGTAAGGTTGCTTTTTATCACCCATGTAACATTAAATAATGTGCTAAATTCCTGAATCAAACTGCCATTTCTGCCCTGGTTAACTCACTTGTCCACAGCTGTCTTGACTATGGAATGTCCTCCTCACTGGAATCCCTGCTTATAATTTAATTAAACTCCAACGTGTCTAAAATTTTGCTGCAAGAATTGTAACCAAATCTCATCGCTCCACTCCATCCCTTGATCTGCTGAAGGAATTGCACTGTTAATACCAGTCCGTTACAGATTTAAATTCAAAGTCCTTGTGCTCATTTATAAGTCACTTAATAATTTGGCTCCTGTTTATTTAAGTAAAATGTTTCATTTGATTATTACCAACTACTTCTTGCGTTCTCAAAGTAAAATCTCTCTCAAAGTCCCCAAAACCAAAACAACATTTAGTGATCGCTAAGCTTTGGAATGCCCTCCCTTTATCTGTTTAATTTACACCTTCTCTCAACACTTTTAAAAACCAACTCAAGACCTACCTTTTTAAAGAAGCCTTCGATGCACCCAGTAATTTGTATAAACATTGTTGTTTCCTTGTTTCGTGTTGTTTTTTCTTTCTTCCCCTATTGCCTTAATTGTTAGGCGCATTTGAATAGCTTTAACTAGAAAATGCACCATTTAAATACCATATATTATATATTTTATTCTTAAAATTTGTAGTTTTGTTTGATGATTGTAATCCAGGTTTGAATCATGTTTCAGTGACGAACAAATACATTGTTTGAAAGTACAGCAGTTTATAATAAAAGATGGTGGGCTCAAAAAATCATTACCAAGTACGGGCACCAGCTGGGGTACATGTAGGGTGTGAAGATTCAGATAGTGTAAAGATTTGCAATGTACATCATACTGAGCTAGAACACGGGATATAATTGTTGAAAATAAGAACATTTTCCATCCCAACATTCAAATCATCAGGGATAAAATATTCCATAGATAAAGTTCAAGTGGGGATGCACCTGGATCATTTCTCTGTTCATAAAGCTTCCTGATAAGAAATTCCTGCACTTCAGAGATATAAACCAAACACATTTAGGAAAAATAGGTATTTGCACCTTTTTGAACAAAAAAGCACACCAAGGATTACTGTGCAGGGCCTTATGCATGCAAGAGGTGCCTTTGGTAGTTAAGAAATCAGGCTGCACATGGAGGATTACTGTGCAGGGCCTCATGCATGCATAAGGTGCCTTTGATAGTCAAGAAATCAGAGTGCATGCTGAGGATTACTGTGCAGGGCCTCATGCATGCATAAGGTGCCTTTGGTAGTCAAGAAATCAGAGTGCATGCTGAGGGCCTTACTGTGCAGGGCCTCATGCATGCATAAGGTGCCTTTGGTAGTCAAGAAATCAGAGTGCATGCTGAGGATTACTGTGCAGGGCCTCATGCATGCATAAGGTGCCTTTGGTAGTCAAGAAATCAGAGTGCATGCTGAGGATTACTGTGCAGGGCCTCATGCATGCATAAGGTGCCTTTGGTAGTCAAGAAATCAGAGTGCATGCTGAGGATTACTGTGCAGGGCCTCATGCATGCATAGGGTGCCTTTGGTAGTCAAGAAATCAGGGTGCACACTGAGGATTACTGTGCAGGGCCTCATGCATGCATAAGGTGCCTTTGGTAGTCAAGAAATCAGGGTGCACACGGAGGATTACTGTGCAGGGCCTCATGCATGCAAGAGGTGCCTTTGGTAGTCAAGAAATCAGTGTGCACACTGAGGATTACTGTGCAGGGCCTCATGCATACAAGAGGTGCCTTTGGTAAGCAAGAAATCAGGGTGCACACTGAGGATTACTGTGCAGGGCCTCATGCATGCAAGAGGTGCCTTTGGTAGTCAAGAAATCAGGTGCATGCTGAGGATTACTGTGCAGGGCCTCATGCATGCAAGAGGTGCCTTTGATAGTCAAGAAATCAGGTGCATGCTGAGGATTACTGTGCAGGACCTCATGCATGCATAAGGTGCCTTTGGTAGTCAAGAAATCAGAGTGCATGCTGAGGATTACTGTGCAGGACCTCATGCATGCATAAGGTGCCTTTGGTAGTCAAGAAATCAGAGTGCATGCTGAGGATTACTGTGCAGGGCCTCATGCATGCATAAGGTGCCTTTGGTAGTCAAGAAATCAGAGTGCATGCTGAGGATGAGGATTACTGTGCAGGGCCTCATGCATGCAAAGGTGCCTTTGGTAGTCAAGAAATCAGAGTGCATGCTGAGGATTACTGTGCAGGGCCTCATGCATGCATAAGGTGCCTTTGGTAGTCAAGAAATCAGAGTGCATGCTGAGGATTACTGTGCAGGGCCTCATGCATGCATAGGGTGCCTTTGGTAGTCAAGAAATCAGAGTGCATGCTGAGGATTACTGTGCAGGGCCTCATGCATGCATAAGGTGCCTTTGGTAGTCAAGAAATCAGAGTGCATGCTGAGGATTACTGTGCAGGGCCTCATGCATGCAAGAGGTGCCTTTGATAGTCAAGAAATCAGAGTGCATGCTGAGGATTACTGTGCAGGGCCTCATGCATGCATAAGGTGCCTTTGGTAGTCAAGAAATCAGAGTGCATGCTGAGGATTACTGTGCAGGGCCTCATGCATGCATAAGGTGCCTTTGGTAGTCAAGAAATCAGAGTGCATGCTGAGGATTACTGTGCAGGGCCTCATGCATGCAAGAGGTGCCTTTGGTAGTCAAGAAATCAGGGTGCACACTGAGGATTACTGTGCAGGGCCTCATGCATGCATAAGGTGCCTTTGGTAGTCAAGAAATCAGGGTGCACACGGAGGATTACTGTGCAGGGCCTCATGCATGCATAAGGTGCCTTGGTATTCAAGAAATCAGGCTGCACATGGAGGATTACTGTGCAGGGCCTCATGCATGCAAGAGGTGCCTTTGGTAGTCAAGAAATCAGGGTGCACACTGAGGATTACTGTGCAGGGCCTCATGCATGCAAGAGGTGCCTTTGGTAGTCAAGAAATCAGGGTGCACACTGAGGATTACTGTGCAGGGCCTCATGCATGCAAGAGGTGCCTTTGGTAGTCAAGAAATCAGGGTGCACACTGAGGATTACTGTGCAGGGCCTCATGCATGCAAGAGGTGCCTTTGATAGTCAAGAAATCAGAGTGCATGCTGAGGATTACTGTGCAGGACCTCATGCATGCATAAGGTGCCTTTGGTAATCAAGAAATCAGAGTGCATGCTGAGGATTACTGTGCAGGACCTCATGCATGCATAAGGTGCCTTTGGTAGTCAAGAAATCAGAGTGCATGCTGAGGAGTACTGTGCAGGGCCTCATGCATGCAAGAGGTGCCTTTGGTAGTCAAGAAATCAGGCTGCACATGGAGGATTACTGTGCAGGGCCTCATGCATGCATAAGGTGCCTTTGGTAGAAATCAATAACATTACTGTGCAGGGCCTCATGGGTCCACACTGAGGATTACTGTGCAGGGCCTCATACATGCAAGAGGTGCCTTGGTATTCAAGAAATCAGGCTGCACATTGAGGATTACTGCGCAGGGCCTCATGCATGCAAGAGGTGCCTTTGGTAGTCAAGAAATCAGGGTGCACACGGAGGATTACTGTGCAGGGCCTTATGCATGCAAGAGGTGCCTTTGGTAGTCAAGAAATCAGGGTGCACACGGAGGATTACTGTGCAGGGCCTTATGCATGCAAGAGGTGCCTTTGGTAGTCAAGAAATCAGTGTGCACACTGAGGATTACTGTGCAGGGCCTCATGCATGCAAGAGGTGCCTTTGGTAGTCAAGAAATCAGGCTGCACATGGAGGATTACTGTGCAGGGCCTCATGCATGCATAAGGTGCCTTTGGTAGTCAATAACATAAGGGTCCACACTGAGGATTACTGTGCAGGGCCTCATACATGCAAGAGGTGCCTTGGTATTCAAGAAATCAGGCTGCACATGGAGGATTACTGTGCAGGGCCTCATGCATGCAAGAGGTGCCTTTGGTAGTCAAGAAATCAGAGTGCACACGGAGGATTACTGTGCAGGGCCTTATGCATGCATAAGGTGCCTTTGGTAGTCAAGAAATCAGGGTGCACATGGAGGATTACTGTGCAGGGCCTTATGCATGCATAGGGTGCCTTTGGTAGTCAAGAAATCAGGGTGCACATGGAGGATTACTGTGCAGGGCCTCATGCATGCAAGAGGTGCCTTTGGTAATCAAAAATCAAGGGTGCACACTGAGGAGTACTGTGCAGGGCCTCATGCATGCATAAGGTGCCTTTGGTAATCAAGAAATCAGAGTGCACACTGAGGATTACTGTGCAGGGCCTCATGCATGCAAGAGGTGCCTTTGGTAGTCAAGAAATCAGGGCGCACACTGAGGAGTACTGTGCAGGGCCTCATGCATGCATAAGGTGCCTTTGGTAATCAAGAAATCAGGGTGCACACGGAGGATTACTGTGCAGGGCCTCATGCATGCAAGAGCTGCCTTTGGTAATCAAAAATCAAGGGTGCACACTGAGGAGTACTGTGCAGGGCCTCATGCATGCATAAGGTGCCTTTGGTAATCAAGAAATCAGAGTGCACACTGAGGATTACTGTGCAGGGCCTCATGCATGCAAGAGGTGCCTTTGGTAGTCAAGAAATCAGGGTGCACATTGAGGATTACTGTGCAGGGCCTCATGCATGCATAAGGTGCCTTGGTATTCAAGAAATCTGGCTGCACATGGAGGATTACTGCGCCGGGCCTTATGCGTGCATAGGGTGCCTTTGGTAGTCAAGAAATCAGGGTGCACACGGAGGATTACTGTGCAGGGCCTCATGCATGCAAGAGGTGCCTTGGTATTCAAGAAATCAGGCTGCACATGGAGGATTACTGCGCAGGGCCTCATGCATGCAAGAGGTGCCTTGGTATTCAAGAAATCAGGCTGCACATGGAGGATTACTGTGCAGGGCCTTATGCATGCATAAGGTGCCTTTGGTAGTCAAGAAATCAGGCTGCACATGGAGGATTACTGTGCAGGGCCACATGCATGCAAGAGGTGCCTTTGGTAGTCAAGAAATCAGGCTGCACATTGAGGATTACTGTGCAGGGCCTCATGCATGCATAAGGTGCCTTTGGTAATCAAGAAATCAGGCTGCACATTGAGGAGTACTGTGCAGGGCCACATGCATGCAAGAGGTGCCTTTGGTAGTCAAGAAATCAGGCTGCACACTGAGGATTACTGTGCAGGGCCTCATGCATGCATAAGGTGCCTTTGGTAATCAAGAAATCAGGCTGCACATTGAGGATTACTGCGCAGGGCCTCATGCATGCAAGAGGTGCCTTTGGTAGTCAAGAAATCAGGCTGCACACTGAGGATTACTGTGCAGGACCTCATGCATGCAAGAGGTGCCTTTGGTAGTCAAGAAATCAGGCTGCACACGGAGGATTACTGTGCAGGGCCTCATGCATGCATAAGGTGCCTTGGTATTCAAGAAATGAGGCTGCACATGGAGGATTACTGTGCAGGGCCTTATGCATGCATAAGGTGCCTTGGTATTCAAGAAATCAGGCTGCACATGGAGGATTACTGTGCAGGGCCTTATGCATGCATAGGGTGCCTTTGGTAGTCAAGAAATCAGGCTGCACATGGAGGATTACTGTGCAGGGCCTCATGCATGCAAGAGGTGCCTTTGGTAGTCAAGAAATCAGGC
The DNA here is from genome assembly GCA_020152595.1 of Chiridota heheva. Lineage (NCBI taxonomy): Eukaryota > Metazoa > Echinodermata > Holothuroidea > Apodida > Chiridotidae > Chiridota > Chiridota heheva. The sequence continues at coordinate 1,060,371 of JAIGNY010000659.1, read as the reverse complement.
TGCACATGGAGGATTACTGTGCAGGGCCTTATGCATGCATAAGGTGCCTTTGGTATTCAAGAAATCAGGCTGCACATGGAGGATTACTGTGCAGGGCCTTATGCATGCAAGAGGTGCCTTTGGTAGTCAAGAAATCAGGGTGCACATGGAGATTATTACTGTGCAGGGCCTCATGCATGCATAAGAGTGCCTTTGGTATTCAAGAAATCAGGCTGCACATGGAGGATTACTGTGCAGGGCCTTATGCATGCAAGAGGTGCCTTTGGTATTCAAGAAATCAGGCTGCACATGGAGGATTACTGTGCAGGGCCTTATGCATGCAAGGGTGCCTTTGGTAGTCAAGAAATCAGGCTGCACATGGAGGATTACTGTGCAGGGCCTCATGCATACAAGAGGTGCCTTTGGTAGTCAAGAAATCAGGCTGCACATGGAGGATTACTGTGCAGGGCCTTATGCATGCATAAGGTGCCTTGGTATTCAAGAAATCAGGCTGCACATGGAGGATTACTGTGCAGGGCCTTATGCATGCAAGGGTGCCTTTGGTAGTCAAGAAATCAGGCTGCACATGGAGGATTACTGTGCAGGGCCTCATGCATGCAAGAGGTGCCTTTGGTAGTCAAGAAATCAGGCTGCACATGGAGGATTACTGTGCAGGGCCTTATGCATGCATAAGGTGCCTTGGTATTCAAGAAATCAGGCTGCACATGGAGGATTACTGTGCAGGGCCTTATGCATGCATAAGGTGCCTTGGTATTCAAGAAATCAGGCTGCACATGGAGGATTACTGTGCAGGGCCTCATGCATGCAAGAGGTGCCTTTGGTAGTCAAGAAATCAGGCTGCACATGGAGGATTACTGTGCAGGGCCTTATGCATGCATAAGGTGCCTTGGTATTCAAGAAATCAGGCTGCACATGGAGGATTACTGTGCAGGGCCTTATGCATGCATAGGGTGCCTTTGATAGTCAAGAAATCAGAGTGCATGCTGAGGATTACTGTGCAGGGCCTTATGCATGCATAAGGTGCCTTTGGTAGTCAAGAAATCAGAGTGCACACGGAGGATTACTGTGCAGGGCCTCATGCATGCAAGAGGTGCCTTGGTAGTCAAGAAATCAGGCTGCACATGGAGGATTACTGCGCCGGGCCTTATGCATGCATAAGGTGCCTTTGGTAGTCAAGAAATCAGGCTGCACATGGAGGATTACTGTGCAGGGCCTCATGCATGCAAGAGGTGCCTTGGTATTCAAGAAATCAGGCTGCACATGGAGGATTACTGCGCAGGGCCTCATGCATGCAAGAGGTGCCTTGGTATTCAAGAAATCAGGCTGCACATGGAGGATTACTGCGCCGGGCCTTATGCATGCATAAGGTGCCTTTGGTAGTCAAGAAATCAGGGTGTACACTGAGGATTACTGTGCAGGGCCTCATGCATGCAAGAGGTGCCTTTAGTAGTCAAGAAATTGGGGTCCACTAGTAGCAACAAACCCCCTAGATATTCTATTGCACAGGTTAGCTTTTACATTTCTGTTATTGGAATTATCATGATTTTATTCATTGTTTTAACCTGATTTTAAAGATATACAGACATGTACAGTAGAGGCAACATTAGCTAAATTGTTTGAAAATCTATTAAAAACTATCATAGTAGCAAATAATTTCATTAAAATCAGTTAAACATTGATCATTTTACTGTTGATCATTTTACTGTTGATCATTTTACTGTTGATCATTTTACTGTTGATCATTTTATTGTTGATCATTTTACTGTTGATCATTTTACTGTTGATCATTTTACTGTTGATCATTTTACTGTTGATCATTTTACTGTTGATCATTTTACTGTTGATCATTTCACTGTTGATCATTTTACTGTTGATCATTTTACTGTTGATCATTTTACTGTTGATTATTTTACTGTGTTTTGAAATGTCAGGTACCAATTTCCATAGTTTTCCAATTTTGTCGAGTATTACAGGCCAATCATGGTATTTTTCCTAAATGTCAATCATAATTTAAAATGGTGCAGCAAATTCTGAGCAAAAATTTATTTTGAATCTTTGCCATGCCCCAATAAAATTCTAGCAGGAATAAACTTTCCTGTCATTTTCAGTGTCTGAAATTTAGGAGAGAAATTGACAGAATTACATGCAGATTTTGAGCTGTCCGCCCAGTCATACATCACAAATTATGCATAATATAAAAACAGGTCAAACCTTCATCAGACACAGCGCAAAAATAAAAGTTTTTTTTTTCTTCAAAATTTAAAAAACTGAGATGCTCAGATTGGAACTCTTCTAACTAGTGTAGGAGATTTTCTACATGCCCATTGCTGTATCATTTGCTGATGATGATTATTTTAACATTCACAGGATCACATGAGAGACAGGATTAACAGTGCAGTGCGGCAACCTGTAGCCAGAATGCCAGAAAGCCAATTTGTCAGGCCATACATTGTTGGTGATAGTGAGGAGGTGAGCATACATTTTTTATTGGGATGGGTACCACTGTTTTTGTTTTGTTTCCTCCAGGCAATGGGATGTCTCAGGTATTTAAGCTGCCGTGCAGATTTGTGTTATTTTTTATATTTCACTTTTCGTCATATGTCAGGGAAAGCACACGTAAGTCACAATGACTTGTTTTCAGTGAGGACCCATTAAACTTGTTAGGATGGAAAGTGGTTAAACACCCTCTTCTTTTTGAGAAGTGTTCAAAAAACCAGGCAGGGGATGAAAGTCCTACCATCAGGACCAACAGCTTTACTCTCTCTCCGAAGGACAGCGAGCGTGAACCATTGACCACTTTTCCAAAGGTCGGGTGGAGGAGAAGATGAGATGTAGAAAACAACCCTCTGCTCTTGATGTCAGCGTATATCGTTTTGCATATCTGTGGAAAAATCTATGGTTAAATCGCCGTTAGACTTGAACCTGGAACCTCCAGCATCTCAGTCATATGCTCAACTGACTGAGCTACCTGCCTCCAAATGGTGCCCCCATACCAACACAACCTAATGCACCAATGCTCCTTCTTTATTGTTAATCTGAGAGTAAGCACATATTACTTGCAGCCCGAACTCCCTCTATATATGGTGCACAAATTAAAATATTTGTTGTTCTTCATAGTCAATTTGGAAACTTGTATTCAAATTGGAGACAAGTTTCCTCAAGTACAATGACCATGGGTATACACATGTTACATGTAGGTACAGTCTTTGTTGGGGGTGATGAGGGAAGCAGGGGTGGTATTTACAATAGGGTGTCACATTCTGCTAACTAGTCTTATTTAACCAGTCACTTCTAAAAGTTTATGCTTTTTGAAAACACTGAGGCTTAACCAACTATATTTGAATCTGTCTTGTTCCTAAGTTCCTTTCAGATGTATTGTGTCAAAAATCACATGAAAGTCAATTCTGCGATAGTTCAACAGAATTGCAAGACTTTTTCCTGAATATTTCTTTTGCTAGAGGCAAGCTGCCTATGAATGACAGTGGGTGCGCATGTGTAGGAACCAGGGGTATTAGCCATTGCATCTATGTATTGAACACTTTTAAAAGAATTTTAGTTAATTGACCACATGTCCATTTTCAATTAATTCTTGTTGTAGGGTGAACATGGGTCAGAAGGTGTCATACCCAGATGAGATAAAATCTTTTGTGGGTTACGCATCAAACAGCAAAATGAAAGCAGACTACTGTGCCATCTTGGTCAATCCTGCTTCCCCTTCAATGCTGGCCAAGAAATAAAAATAAATTTATGCATTTTGCAGTTTTAAGCATAGATAGTGGGCAGAGGGGAGGACATTGGAATCACAAAGCTTTGTGTGTGTGTGCTGTTAATTTCAACATAATAGGTCATAGAATGGACTGCACATATCCTCTTTCAAGATTAGGGTAGGGGGAGGCAGGACCAATGTTGGCAATACCCATCCGGCAAAAATTATTAGGCCCCAGCCCCCAAACACGGTGTTGGGGCCCTGTTTAGGAGTTGGCTCAAATTATTTTGACATCTTCTTATGCTGTTTACACCCTCTGTTGATGTGCCACTAACACAAACTGTAACAATTTCTGGCACATTTGACTTTGACTGTCGCAGTGCTGTTAAACATGAACAAACAACAACTTTAACAATTTGAACCTAAAAATGAGAGAAAGAAGACTAATTTTTTTCCATTTTATTTCATTAATAAAAAGTGAGGAAGAAAATAAGCTTAATATTTACATTAGATTGCAGCATTGATGTCAGTACACAGTATGCATTTTATTCTACTTTCAAAAGCAACTACATTTTGTACTAAATTTTGCTCCCCTTTTGCGGGGAGAAAAGAGCTATGGAAAGTTTAGAGGCATGATTTGATTTCAAAACCTTTAAACATTCCTTTCAGAATTAATGGTTGGTCATACAAGTCCATTCTGTAAAGAGGATACCAGTTTGCAAATAGATTTACAAGATTTTTTTCTCCATGTAATCCGTTCTTCTTAATAATTAGTTTCATTTTCTGATTTTGCCTCACAGGCCATGGATTTCGCGTATGGCAATTACCCCCCACCATCCCCTCACACCAGAAGAGGCGGCTTCCCACTGCCAAGACCACAACCTTACTACTACAGAAACGACGGTGATCAGTATTACTGATGTCATCAGCAAATTATTGTTATTTAAAACATGGTAATATGGTATTATATGATAGTATTAAATCTCCTTTACACATAAATATGTAATGTTTGATAAGCGTAGACTGGGGATTTCCTTGTTTGCAGGGTATAGCTGCAACTTCTGAATGCAAGTAGTTTATGGTGCTGTCACATTTGTAACAATACCTCCCGCAACTCTTTGGTTGGTTCAATGTAGATATACACGATGCAGGGAGTTCGTCATAATGCAGTATCTTCCAGCACTTTCCATAACGTATGTAATGTTTTATCTATCATTCAAAGTGTTAGTTTTTCAGGTCTGATTATCAGTTGTATTGTTCTTCCACCGTTAATTAATGTTAAATTATTCTCGGGCAAAAGCCTTTATCTCGACCTAGTATATATGTGCAAATTTAGAGAAAATAAACTATATTTTGATATTTTTAGCTATTTCAAATTATTGTAGATTGTTTTTTCGAAAGATAGATTATAATGCACTGTTTGTACACATGTAATTCTTGTTTACTTTGATAAAAACCCTAAAGAAAAATATTACAATTTTAGAACCAGTTAGAAATTTCCATAGGGGCAAAGCTGGATCATCATGTGACTATAATTAATTTTGTCACAAGTTTGATGTCAAGTTAATGTCAACGTTCACCAGGAAGGTCATCTAACCCTTCTTTACCTTACCTTAGTTTTGTGACAGTCAAAAGATTGGTGGCACTATTTGAAAACATTGAAGAGGAAAAGTCAAATAATTGAACAGGAGGTATACAGAGTATTCATGAATAAATATATATTTAAAGATAATAAATATTTATATTATAGAGTTTCAGTACTACTGACTGCATCCAAACAATACATGATTCTGTGTCTTGTGAGAATAAAATGGATTTGATTCTTGCTGCTGCCTTAAGATTTGGTACATTTTGTGAATGAGTTGTATTCAACCACTTTTAAAATTATAGTATATTGTAACATATGTTGGACCCGTTAAAAAAAAAATATTAGCATATCACCTTAACCCAATTGGAAAAGTGATGTGGGCAGGCTGTTTTTATCTTGTATTGTTTTCCCAACCAATTCATTTTGGCGATTTGCAACTTTCCGGATCAGGTCAACCACAACAGGCATAATAAATATTGAAAACTACCAGAGGCAATCGTTCATATTTCGGTAGAAAGAAACAGAAGTATGAATACTGGATGACTGATCCCAAGAGAAAAATATGGTACTTTTTCAAAAAAATGAGGGTTTTTTACAAAACTGATGCGAATGAGGGGGTGATATGCTAATGATTTATTTTATGGGGCCTTAAAGCAGCACCTGCACTAACTGTGGTTTTAAGTTGTTTATGTATTCCCCACTGTGTTCCATTTGTGTGGTATTTAAATTAATTTCATGGGTCTCGCACAATGTAAACTTTGTGGCAGAACTATTACATGGCTAGATACAAAGGGAAATGGTGACTTTAAGAAGAACCATCTTATTGTATGATGTCATTGCCTCACCAAATGCTGAGCCATTTAGGTATTCCATTTGCAGCAGTTTCTTTAATTTTAACCGTAACCCTCTTTGTATCACCTTTCCTAGCCAGTCATCTTGTTATGTTATGTATCTAAAACACAACCTGTGTGGTACATTGCCTTTACCTCTCCCCATGTGGTACATGAAGCAAGTTTTGTGTTAAGTAACAAAAGTTTTACGTTACATTAGTAAAGGCACTGCTTAAAAATTTGGCCTGCAATTTTCAAGCAACAAATTAACCACATCATTTAACAAGATTAACTTTGCATCATAACATTGAGGTATAAATAATTCTATGCTCACAAATCATTTCACCTTTCCCCAGCATCAAAGACAAACAATGCCAGCATTGATTACTACTTAGATAACAAAGGATTGCCATTATATTCAAATGTGTGTCACTAAAAATACCATACTATGTAACACCAGTGGGAGTAGTTGTTGTTTGAAGGAGCTTTGGAAAGGTGAAACTGTATACAGTTTTGTGATTTGGGAAACATAACGTTTACTTTGACCAGCCCTGCTCCATTTGAGGGCAGGCTGAGATGATCCTGGTTTTAAGCAAAGCTATTTCTAATCATATCAAAAAGTTTTGCATCATATGACAAAAGTTTTCTGTGAGGTAACAAAAGTTTTGTGTTATGTTAAACATGATAACTATATCATGATGTGTTACTGCCTTACTGTCTTACAAGGCAGTAACACATAATGATATAGTTTACTGTGAGCAGCCGGTAAGCCCATACCATACTGCCATGTCTTCCATCCTCTACCCTTGAATTAGTAAATCCTTGCTATTTTATTCCTTTAAAATTTCAATGTTTTGTTTATTTAAATGTATGAAATTTTTAATCTATGTATATCTGGCTTTCAGAATACTTTTATACATGTGTTTTCTACTTGTTCATAATGTTGTACACATATCTAAGTATATTTTGTACTAATTGCAGCTTTTTATAATGGTGAAAGAATGAATATAATGCAAATAAATACTGGAGGATAGTCTTTTCATCTTTTCCCTGGTGTGTATCTTCTGCTTGGCGATCTCTGAGGTGAACTTTTTCTGCATGTACCTGTGAAAGAGATGAACATAGCGTCAGAATCTTCCTTATTATTAATCAATCATACAACTAGGACTTCTGTGTACATTGCAGCATGTAACCCATACCCGAAGACATCAGTATTACATCTCTCCCCTGCACCCTCTTCAAAAGAATATATATTCACAGGTGAATTCAGCAGCAGCGGACTTACAGTCATCTTCTATGGATGACTTAAAAAGAGTAATTTAAACCCAACCCCTCCATTCTGATACATGACTATGTGGACAAGACATGAGTTTAAGCCATGAAATCTGTAATCCTGAAGGATTGGAAAGAGTTACAAATGGAAAGACTATATATAGGGATAGTTTACCCGGGGGTCCAACTGGGACACCCGGGTAACACACAAAACAAGCTGTAAAAGTGACCTTCATAATGATGTTATTTTTGACCACAGGGAACTAAAGCCCCTCTCACTCCCTGTAGTCATGCCACTGCCATTCCATCCAAGCCATAGGACCGGTGCTTATCCCCAATTTCCATGTCACAAGCATGTGACTTTCCCTAGACGGGGCCCCAGTCCATCACAGGCTAACTCCCCAGCAGAGCTGGTACTCATTTTACAGCTGGAGTGGACTGAAACATGTCGAGTAGTGTCTTGCTCAAGGACACAATGCAGCGCTTACAGCCATAATGTGATATTATTTCTGACAAAAGTGTATGTCCATGGGGAACTAAACACCCCTCCGTTAATATTTACCACGATGCATTTCCAGTATCTAGTCACCTTCCGCAGCTGAAGTGGCATATTTGCACCCCTCAAAATGGTGGTGGCTTCGTGACCAATCACAAGACATCCCCACCAAAACTCTCAATCCCTCTGTGAGTACTTACATCCATCCAAACGTTCTTCAAGCATTGAAATCTGCTCACTTAGTGAGGGGATCCTTTCGATCTGTGAGATGTGTTCGTTCCTGACTACCATGGCATACTCTAAGACCGGTAGCGCTGTCGGTGCTGAGGGGTTATCATTTTGTTGCAGTTGTTGGCTATCATTGTGATCCTTCCGCATCTGACCTAGTTCCTAAATAATTGATAAAAAACAGTGACCTCGTTTTGGGTGGATTCGGTTTCAAATCAGATCGAAGGGGGAGTGACAAATCTATGAGTGGGGTTTAATGCAGGACATCAGGATGAAGATCGATGGGATGATACCTTGTTTTCTTTCCAATGAGAAGGTATTTATTTCACATTTGAGTCTATATTTATATCAATAACCCTTGAAAGTTGGATGCAAGCCTGCAAGTGATTGGTAGAAAGTATAGTGTCAGTGGCGTAGCCAGGATTTTCATATTGAAGGGGGGGAAGGATTAAATTGAACTGAGCAGTCAAGAAAGTGCTCAACTTACTTTGCCCTCAAGTTATCAGCGTGGGGTCCAGGGGCCAGCATAAGGGCCCCTATTGGGTTCCAGTGGCGAAGCCCCCAGTAGGGGTCCATGGGGTGAAGTCCTGGAGCCCCGGAAAGTATGTCACAATGCATAGTAAGAAGGTGTATTAATAATAAAATTATACAAGTCAAAATTCATGTCAAAGAGCTATATTACACTATACAAATCATAAAACGCACGTGGAAATGTTTTATTGTTTACATTTGTACATGGTTATAGGTTCATCATCACTCTTTAAAAAAAAGGGGTTGTCTAAAAGTTAACCTAGAAGTAAATATGAGCCTGTTCTGTATCACGTTCCCCTCTCCCCTCCCTCCCCTGACACCCACCTCCCCCTCTCTCGATTACGGGACACTTTGCCGTAGTCTCAACCGACACTGCACGCATAATAATGAAATTGATGGTGCAAGTGTACCGATGGCACCAATCTCAACCGATGGCACCAATCTCAACCGATGGCACCAATCTCAACCGATGGCACCAATCTCAACCGATGGCACCAATCTAAACTGACGGCACCAATCTGCACTGACAGCACCAGCCTGAACCGACTGATTAAAATCTGAAAAGACAGATTAAAATATTGAGGGAAATCACCCTCTGGCTACGCCACTGCCTGGTGTAGTAAAGGAAATGTCACGTGCCACTATGGAAATAAATTTTAATTCTAAATGTTACTTTAAACTTTAGTGCTTTCCTTTTTATTGTGCAATCAGTTTATTTGTTTTTGTGCCATATTGCTTTTTTTTTGTAGTTTTTTTATTTTTTTTTATTTCTAAACCCAACTTCATTTTTATTTTTGTTTATGCAAAATTGATCTCCAAGTGAAAAAATATTTGAATCAATCGAAACAAAAATAAGAAACACAAACTTGTTGGTGGTGCAGGTTTTTGGTGGTTAGCAGGTTAGGTTTAGATACAAATCCCTCAGTATGTTGACATTGGGATTGCCGTACGAGGGCACAGGTGTTCCTAGCTTTATGGCAACCTATACACTTATCACAGGTATTGATCCTAGCGTTATTGCAAGCTATATACTTAATACATATATAATAAATACGTAAGAAGTATATAGGTTGCCATAACGCTAGGAACACCTGTGCGTGTATGAGGGTTGTTAGAGATTAGGTGCAATTCCTGTTTGTTTTTTAATTCACACATAGAAAATTGATGATTGAAAAATAACTTATTTTTTGGATATTCTTATATTAATTAGTCCAAGTAATACACTTTTCCAAAAACGTTTTCCTAAATCGTTACCTATTTAGCACCACCACGGGATAAAGTTATCCGAGATTCATATTTTGGTCGCCATTTTCTAGTCACCGCACGTTTGTGAAGAAAAAAAAAATGTGTGCGAAAACAAATAAATGATACATCAAGAAATATTTAGATTATAAAAAAAAATTCTCAATTAATCTAAAAACCTATTACTCCAGTGAAATGGTATAGCCCTTATGGCAGTGTTTTGAACTTTAACCGTACTTTAGGAGGATCGTCAGACGATTTTTACGGAAAGAAAAGTAGTCCATAATAATTCGATAAAAGTAACTAAAATCACATTAAAAATAGTTTTTGAAGACATGGATGGGCTTCAAACATCGATTCAAGGTATAGTTTTCATAAAGATCTTAAAACAGATTTTCCTGTACAGGAGGGTATAGGATTTTGTAGCACCCTCGGACGGCCAGCCATCACCAATGGCAGCATTACTAACACGACTGGCATTACTGAGTCCGACGGTACTACGGGGAGTACTAGAGTAACCCTTCCTGCAGTCCTGGCAGTAAGGTTTATTTCCGCCTATAAAGTGTTCTATCTTAGGGCCCAGAAATTTCTAGGAACCGATTATCATCGATTCCATTAACAATATTTTAATGAATTAAAAATTGCTTCTTACCCTTTCCAATGCCTCCACTCTGTCCAAGACAAATTGAAACTCGGGAATACATGATAAACACACTGCAAGAGAAGATCAAGAATGGTATGTTACGTAATAAAGCGTTACGTCACCCAGGACAACTTAAGGACACATAAATATTGTTTCCGAGGTTCTGGTTTTCGATTTACTGAAGTTTTAAATGCCCGCAAAAGGACTGATTGTATGCTACCGGGTGAGACAGTGAAATTGATTGTTGATCTGTTTTTAAACTAACAAGTACTTTGTAGTAGACCTTCCCTTTAGGTAGAGAATGACTGATGCATAATGATATTACAATTCTTGTCCAAGGTCAACCCGTAATGCCAAAATAGTGGAATAGAAGAAAATTTCACGAAAATTCTCAGAAACTTAACGGAAAATCGAAAAAAAATTACCCCAAAATGAAGGAAATTTTACGAAAATTAAGATAATTACCCAAGATATCCCAAACATTGAAGGTCAGGAAATTTTCCCCAAAATTAAAGAATATTTAGGCCTACCAAAAATCGAAGAAAAATTGCTCCAAAATGAAAAAAGTTTTCGAAAATTGCACGAGAATGAAGGAAATTCCGCACAAAGATTGAAAGGGATTTCCCAGACATTAAAAGAAATTTCCCGACAATTGAAGAAAATGTACAAATTGGTAAATCGTGATCAAGAGGTATCTTCTCATGGTAATTTTTTTTTCATCGAAATAATCCCATGGGGCTGGCCTCCCGCCTTCCCCACTCTAAATCCGCCCTGCCCATTGGTAGGGTCTTTGGGGCCTGTGTATATTGTTGAATGGTCATATTTAACACCAGTGTGCACAGGGACAGTGCGGTTTTAATGATTTTATCATGTTTTCATGCTTAGGTCACGGGTGTTGCCAGTCTTTCAGATTGCTGGGGTTGCCAAGGGGATAGAAGAAAAAAAAGTTCATGGCTTAAAATATTTTGGGAAATTTTGTCAAAATGTTAATTACACTGTTCGAAGGCTAGAATTATCTGAAGAGCAAGTAAGTCTCAAAATCAGTGGACATTTTAGCATATTTTCTGGACATATTCACGTACCGTAGGTTTTGCTGTGTGGGGGAGGGGGCGGGGGGATCACGCACGAATCCTTAAACACCCTGGCTATGAATGTGCAGTGAGGACGCACACATTTTGGTCTTAAGAATATGAAAATATATCCATCAGCTATATTCTATTCAATCTCGTTTATTTTACTAGATATAATGGTTTAAACATCGAAGGAATTCTAACTGAGAAAAAGCGATCAAGTAATATATAGGAGTAAAATTATGGTCCTCATACCTTGACATGTCCGGCCATCCGCCGTTAATGAAAACCCACTGTGGCACCCGCAAGCGTAGCTGCCGTTGTTGTTTTTACATAGTTGTGTACACCCATGATCATTATGCTCGCATTCATTAATATCTAAAATAACAATAAGATCATCACGTGATAAAGTTTTGGGCGTTTCTTAAATAATTAAATGATCGGAAAACGTAATCAGGGATCAAGGAAATGTACGCAGGATACGAGGAATTTACTAATAATTGGCTTTCACGGGGTGGCATTGTTCCGAATTCACCCCCTCCCCCCCCCCTACCTCATCAAAATGGTTTTCGTTTGTAGTGGAACGGGAATGTGTATGTAATTGTACATTTTTTTAAAAACTCGTCGGACAGACAACATTTTGAACAGTTTGCCACGGTCAAATTCGAAAATGACGTTCAAATTAGAAAACATCTGTCAAATTTCACTGCTCCCTGTACTTTTGAAAGAGGAAACAGTGTTCTTCTGTATAACTAAATTGTTTCTTTCCGTTTGCCGTCATCTACACTTTGGGAATAAAAGATAAGAAAAACGCAGTTGATTTATTCAGCCAGTGGCTAACTAACCCCCACAGCCCCCTATAAATTTTGCACTTCAACAGCACTGAACAATTTTGCACTTCAGTTTTGGTGGGGTGCCAAAACTGGAATCCTGAAAAATGGGTGGGCCATGGTCCCGTGCCCCGTTGTCGGGCTGGGATGTTTTAGAAGCCGTGCAATGAAATGACTGGAGAGGGCCGCGGCTCAGGAATGTATGATATCACTAATTAAGGTTGGGGCCCTCAGAGGTTCGGAGCATGGGGCCTTTGTGCCATTGACACAAAGACACAATGGCCAATTCAACACCTGTCTTGACCCGCTTCCGGCGCAACTGCATTTTAGGGAAACTGAGCAAAATAAGTGTAGAGGCATAAAAAAAAAAAATATATATATATAAAAATGGCCAGAATGCCAAATTCTGTACGAGCCTCAAAGGATACCTTGTGTCAGTGCTTGCATGTGTGCCTTATAATGAAGAGGGAAAACAAGCAAACAAATACAAATAACAAGACATCGTGAGACATACACAGCAAGTAACGATTTTGTATAGGCTATGTTTCTGCATATCCAGATGTTCCATCCATTCATGTGTTGCACGTATAAGGAAGATGCTTACCTAACTCGCATGATCTTCCTGTCCACCCACTTTGACAAGCACAGGTTTCGGGCCTCAAACATTGCCCTCCATTTTGGCATTCAGGTGCGCATATAGCTGAAGGAAAATAAACTAATATATTGATTCATTTATGGTTTATTTGATCATTTTTCTCAACATTATTATTTTTTGCCTAAATAGCCAAGGGCGTAGAAAGCGGGGTGGGGGCTTAGGGATTTACCCCTAGTCAAACATGTGAGCGGGCGGAAGTGTGCTTCCCCCCCCCCCTTTTTTTCCCCACACACACACACTTTTCAGGGAAGAACCCCCGATTTTAGTTTATCCGATTATAATCATTTGAGCATTACATCGTATACACCGACTTAGCGCCTGCGTATGTGTTACATACAACATGCATTTAGTACGAGTACATGCAGGTGCCAGGTCACTGCACTGCGAGCGTGTATGTACTGCCATGTACGTCGTGTCTGATACTAACTTAATTGTCTATTCTTTTTTGTTGAAAATGATAATAATAAATTCCCACAATCGTGAAAACAAAAGGGAAAAAATGAGACTTTTGAAAGAGGAGGGGGATTAAGGTTTGTAGTAAATCAACTTTCAACCCACCCCCCCCCCCTCCCAACCCCTCGCAAAAAAAAACATTGTTCCTACGCCGTTGTAAAATAGCAATTATCGTGTTAACTTTAAAATACAATTCAAAGCTTCTGATTGGCCAGATCGGGAAATCATGGTAGCCCTCTGAGGCTTGCTAAGTAATGTTGCTTCAATTTTACCAAAACTTTTGAATAATTCCTTATTGTATCCCCAAACCAGAATGAAAGCATGTAACCCGGAGGGTAATATTCTCTCAATGGCTGTTTGCCTCGTTTTCCTCCCCAGCGTATTATGTCTCTGTCATGGTCGTAATTCCTGGGTCACAGGTGAATTAAAAACAAATATAGCTTTTCAAAAAGTATGGCACCTCCCCGCTTCCCAAGGCGTAGGAAGTGGGACAAGGAAAATTCTGCCCCTCAGAGAAGAATTCACCTGCCCGGTTTCAAGCTATCTGCCCTATAGGGAGGTAAAATTTGAAAAAAATAAACATAACATTGATAAAATTTGACATTAATTTGGTGAAATTATTGAAAATGTTGGTAAAATTTTGGTAACATCTGCCGGAAATGTAGAAAAAAAATCCGAAAAATAAAGAAAATTTTCTGAAAAAAATAGATAAATTCCCCAAAATGAACAAAATTGCCCTAGAAATGAAGAAAGCTTCCCATAAATTGATGGAGATTTTCCAATTAGCAGCAACGTTTCATGAAAGCTTAATTTATCAATGCAATTTGTCCGGAAAATTTGTAGGGCTCCTGCCCCCACCCACCCCCCGCCTCGAGGTAAGCCTTCTTACGCCCCTGCCCCCTGAACGGCTTCTGGATAGATAGAATAGGTGGGCAAGTTAATTAGTCAACACAATAAGTTTACACGATTCTGTACATACCTTTTCAAACTATATATCTTAAATAAAAAGTCCTGAAAGGATATAAACTCTGATTTTTCACTAAAGATTTTTTTACAGTAACTTTCAATCCAAATTCATAGCCTATTAACTTAGTAAACTTGAAAGAAATCAGGCGCCGCCCATTACGTGACATGACCCACATGGGTCTCTGTCGCCTCTGGGGGTGAAAATATCCTGGTAAGCTGGTAAGAGGAAAATTGCACTATTGTTGCTGCTAATCGGGAAATCTTCAATTTCGGGAAATCTTCTTTAAATTCAGAAAATCTTCTTCAATTTCGGAAAATCTTATTCAATTTCGGGAAATCACCTTCAATGTCGGGAAATCATCAATTTCGGGAAATCTTCAATTTCGGGAAATCTTTAATTTTAGGAAATCTCTTTCAATTTTCGGGAAAATTTTCGGGCAGTCTCTCTTCTTTTCTTTGATTTGCAAGAAATTCATTTAATTTTCGTAAAATGCCACTAAATTTTACCAAAATTTTGAATACTTTTAACAAATTTTCCTTCAATTTTAATATTCCTTTTCTATTTTAATTGAATTAGTTCCCAATTTTACCTCCCAACCAGAAAGAATTCATATAACCGGGAAGCAGGGTGAGAGAGAGTTGAACACACAATTACAATGACGGGGTCGTCGCCTGCGTATTCGGTTATGATAGTACAAATGCTATCACGAAACGCTTAATACGACCCGGACGAGAACACAGGTACGACGTACGGACAGACGTAACATCGACAACCAAGTCAATGTCCACGGCCTTTGATAACCAGTTGTGGTGCACTGGCGAAGCAGGGTGAGCAGTTTGCATCCCTATATATACGCCTCTGGTCTGTGTTGTATACTTACGCTGAGTGCATGAATGCGAATTATGACGTGACTTTCTCCACCCTCTGCAGCAGGCAAATTGCGGTTCTGTTGACACCTCGACCTGAGGGGGAACATATCGTTTTCGGTAACCCACGTGATACACCGTTCTGTTCCGAAATTTGAAGAAGAAAAAATGCACTGTCAGATATGTCAGAAAATTGAGCCTAAGATTTTCGTGCCAAAATATATTTTTCGAACCACTGTTGTTAATTAGGATACGCTGAATCTAAAAAGGTTGGATGTCACTTTTTACGAGCATTTTCAGCCGCCATATTGAATTTCAAATTGAGGGCTATTTTGATTCTTTTGGGGGAAATTCCAGCTAGAAATATTAGCCAAAATGGATTTTATTCGCTTAATTGATTAATTTTGATGCGCTGATTTCAAAACAAGTTGAGTGCCATTTTTCAACCACGTCTTAAGCCGCCATTTTGAATTTCAAAATGGCCACCGCCATTTGTATTACTTGTTGGAAAAATACCTTTTAACGATCATACTACTGAGATGTGTTTTGTAGTGGAAATTGCTATATTTTGATGAGAGGAGCCCTTCATAAAATCATTACCAAAGTAACTGGGATCAGATGGGATTTTAGCAGGTTATCAGAGATCCATATGTCCAATGTGGGTTCCATACGGGTGCTGTGTGGGCTATTTAGGGAAAGAACGATCTCGCTGTTCGACCCCATATCCCATGTCAGTTAAATGTGAGTTGAACTGTTAAATGTGGTATATCTGGGAAAGATATAAACACCATGTAGGATCCACCTGGGTAAGGGGGGTATATGACCAGATGGGATACATGCATGTCCCAGTTAATAAGCCTCTCCGTATACCCCTGAACAAATTGTCCCTGTTGATGTTACCACAAACTACATAAATCCCCCATCAGTTAAAGCCAAACCAATAACTGTGGACAACTTAGAATTCCATTCCTGTGATCCTTTTGTCCGAAAATATGAGACATTTGACAGGGCTTTGCTTGCTGGCTCGTGGTATGCTTTGCTCGTAGAGATAGGAGTCCAGACACTGGTAATGTTAATCCTGAGGGGCCATCTAGATGACTCTGAGCATCCTGACTCTGTTAATTCTAAAGATCAATCTACAGTTCTAGGTGACTCTGAGCATCCTGGCTGTGTTAATCCTGAAAAGCAATCTACAGTTCGTGATGACTCTGGGCATCCTGATTCGGTTAATCCTGAACTGCTGAAGAGCAATCTACATTTCGAGATAATTCTGAGCATCCTGACTAATTAATCCAGAGGAGCATTTTGCAGTTCTAGGTGACTCTGAGCACCCCGACTCTTTTAATCCTGAAGAGCAATCTACAGTTCTAAAGACTCTGAACAGCATGCAACGAAATCGTCTGCTAAAATTGTGAAAACAGACATTAACTTGGGCAGCTTCAAACTCCTTCTTGATGCAGTCACAACAGCTAAAGGATCACCCAAAGACACGGAGTGCAATTGTTTCCCCTTTGTTAGGAGATCTCCAACTGATTATAGTGCTCTCCATACAGTATTGTGTCTTCCTCAAAGCATATTAGCTCCTGTTGTAGGTCCCCATTACAAAATTGTAATGACACTTAAACTTTACCTGAATGACTGAATGAGAGGGCGATGAAATTACAATCTTCAACAAGGAATGCCGACTGGATTTTGAGAGTGGGTGAGCTTCATGCTTCATTTCACGCTATGGCAAAGTATATTGAAGTCAGTGGTCTGAATTCCATTAACATAAAGCTGGTCTTTATTCTCCATCGGCAATCCGTCAGTTTCACTGGAAATTAGTTTAAGTGTAGTGTGTTCCACATCACCAATATCATGGCCTGCCTCTTCTTTGGAGCATCTTCACGCTAAGAAAACTTGGAAACCATGTTCCTGAAATGCCATGAACTCCGCAATAAGCTTCATACGAGACAAGATGATATTAGAGATATATTTGAAGAAGCACGTGCAGCCTCGCTACGCTTGTCCAAGACCTTGGAGAGATGGCACAATTTCTCAGGAGTTATATGAAGCAGGTGGAGAGTTTACTTCCCTTGATTCGAGGGAGCAGACAAGGAAAGTGGAACCTTCATCTTGGTGTTCTTTAGGAGCAAGTCAAGTACTACTTTGCTCAAGATCTCTTAATATGCTGATACCAGGCTTACCTTGCACAAATGCAATTGCTCAAGAACAAGGATCATGACACCTCAAAAGCTCTGAGATGTGGCGATTTCATGTGCCTATAGCAGGCACTCCATTCACAAATCTGTTCGTGGATCAAGCATTGGAACAACTTAGAAGAGAATGAAAGGTTGCAGGAGGAATTACTGGAATTACACAAATGAGGATGCACGCGATAGATTCTGCTTGATTGCCTCCTGGGCTAATGATGGTAACTGCATAGACAGTGATGAACAACTAACAACCAAGGAGCATTATCAAGTTTGTGGCTCCATAGCATATCGCATGTTTAAGAATTCATCAATAACCATGGGGGAATTATCTAACACTGTGGGGGAATTATCTAACACTGTGGAGAAAATCCCGTCATGTGTAAGGCCAGAGAGTTTAAGAACATGGCACTCACACGAAGAGGCATGTTCTTGATACATCCAAGACTGACTAAAAATCAGATCATTTCCTTTAAACATTAGTAAGACTAATTTCAACATACAAACAAATTCTTTCACCAGTTGATTGATGTCCCGCATTTAGACTTTTACACCCGGGTGACTCAAACAGCCCTCAACACACACACACTTCCCAGTTAGTCACCCTGCCCCACAAGAAACAGGCCGCGTCGCCCTTGTATCATATAATTTATAGAAATACATTATAAATCCGTGTTACCATTGGATCCATACCCTTGCTTCGCACCAGGACCATACGATTTTTCATTTACATTTTGCCATTTTAGCTGGGCATCAAAAACAAGAAATCTTCAGACCAAGGCTTGGTCCATGATTTAACGAACGCCACAATTTTGCCCGATTTCTCTTAAATTTGAGAGGAAATTTCTGTTCTGCAGCCTGTTTAGAAATAGTAACTAAGATTTCAACATGAGAATTTAAACTTATCTTCCTTTCATCAATTAAATTTTCGACCTTTGTGTTGATTTAAAGTCATTTTGGAGCATCAAAAACAAGAATTTGTTAGAGCTTCCGGGGCCTCGCCCCCTGGACCCTACGACGACATTGCCACTGGACGCCACAATGGACCCTTAGGCGGGTTCATGCTGTTTCGCAGTGCCATGTTTGGTACTTGAGTACTGTGCCCCAAACCAAAATGTCTGGCTATGCCACTGGTTTGTGATGAAGGAGGGTCTGTTCCTAGTTGTTCTATATTATCAGATTGTGTGATTGTGATTGCAAGTGCAAACTTCTGTCGGGCAAATGTCCCCAGCGCTCGAAGTCTAGTTATGCTCCTGATTCTCCCTCCCGCGCCCACAACCCGAACATATGAAAAAATGTACAATTTGATAAGGAAAAGTCAGAAATTGCAGATAATTTTTCGAAAATAACAGAAAATTTGAATCTTCGTTCTGAAATGTCGGAATTAAATCTAGCTTATAAGACACGGAGAGGTGTAATGAGCGTAAGTTACGCTTAAGTGCAAACTGAAGCCCGATTTTTTTTATTGTTTTACTAAGGTCCCTGGTTGCCTCCGGTTACCCACTGGACGGGTCATTATCAACAAGGCTAGAGTGTCAGTGGCCAGGTGGCATGGTGGCAGGCCGCTTTTAGGGGTAAAAAAACATGCATGAGCCTAGTTATGTCATTGGTCAGTTGGTCAAGACAAGACAAATATGCTTTTAAGTTTTATCATTCAATTTCGCCAGGCCCATTTCTGAAAATACGTGTTCCAGATTGGTTTGCATCTGTTGCATATGGTGACGATGCGTTTCTTTTCGTTTAACAGTTTAATGAATATCAAAAACAAGCAATGTGAAAATTATCGTTCGTTATCTTTGTATATGACGTAGCCGTTAATGGTTGCAATGGGCCAGGAGATAGTAATTAGGCGGAAAGTCTTTTAATGGTAGTCTAATAGACATACATGGTAACATAAATTAATTTAATCGAGCACTAAATTTAACTATCGGATTCACGGGAAGTGATTAACATTCCGGTACATTAAACAGCCATTAATAATCGACCAATTACTTATCGGGTTAATAAATGACTTTCAAAAGGAAGCTAATTATTTCACCCACAAAACTCTACTTTCAAATATTTCATCAGTGACATTTAAACTGCAAATATTATTCTAGATAAATGTGGTTATAATTGCTTTCATAGCGCGATTTAGGAAGCATTCAATTATATAATGTACGACATTGACCTACAGTCCCTAGCTTCAATGGGATGTAGTTTGTCATGCTGGTGCGCTCATGACCTAAAATATGACCGGTTGACTCATATGAAAGATGTATCGATCACTTTAAAAGGCATCGATATGTATTGATCACTTCAAAAAGTATCGAAATATATCAAAGGTCGAGACAGTCTAACAGAATGCCCAAACCATTCACGATGACATATATTGGCGAATTTTTAAGGGATAGGGGATACCCTGATCCGCTCCAACAGAGATCCTTTGGGGCAGGCCGTACCAAGCTCATATTGAGTGGACATACCATGATTCATTATGAATAGTGTCCTTATTCTCATTTAAGAGTTCGGTGATGTAAGAACATGAAAAGAAATTGTGTTTCAATATGTCGGTGAATTCCCCCTTCATCCTCCTCCCTCACACGCCTGGTGGCTACACTGCCCTGGTATACTATATATCTTATAATTTTAAGTATTTGCCTTGTTATGCCTGTGGTACTTGGCCTTGCTATACCAGAAGTACTTCCTTGTTATATACCAGTGGAACTTGCCTTGTTAAACCAGTGGTGCTTGCTTGGTGATACCATTGATACTTGCCTTGTAATACCAGTGGTACTTCCGTAGTAATACCAGTGGTGCTTGCTTGGTGATACCATTGATATTTGTCTTCTTATACCAGTGGTACTTGCCTTGTTTTATCATGCAGTGGCACTTGTCTTGGTTACACCAGTGGCACTTGCTTGGTTATACCAGTGGCACTTGCTTGGTCATACCAGTGGCACTTGCTTTGTAATACAAGTGATATTTGCCTTGTAATACCAGTGGTACTTCCGTGGTAATACAAGTGGTACTTTTTCGGCAACCAAAACTGGTATTCCTGAAAGGAGTGGGCACATACCCCTCTCCCTCCCCTTCACACGCTTCCGGTTGTCACTACACTTTCCTGGGTGTATCAAAGGCCCGTGTATGGTTATACCAGTGTTACTTGTATGGTAATACTCACCTATATCGTACACATCTCTGGCTGTAACCACAACTGACGAAATACGGCTTAAAAATAGGTTGACAGTATGACTCCACGATAAGTCCAGATGGCTGACGAGGGACGTAGTTAGAATTTCTGCAGACGTGATGGCTGTTAAAACAAGAAAACATTTCACTCAGTACACGATATACACAGGCTGACAGAACATAAAACAAAGAAGACATATTATTAAGTCATTACCACGTATGTTATAGCAATCATGTTTTATATATGTCGGGTACTGTTGGTTTTCTAATCAATGTATGATTACAACGACCCAAATGTTTCATAATCGTTTACCTAAGTCATTCTCCATGACTATCGCTGAAAATTTTGCTGGGAACCGGGATGTCACAATTGTTGCGAAAGGCATAACATTCGGAAATAAAACTGTACATGTAGGCCTACTGTTTAAATAAAACTAGAAAAAAAAACCTAAGAGCTAGTATTATTACCATTTTATTAGAGTATTGATACTATTCTATTCATCACTTCATATAAATTTGAAATATACAATGAAGCTGAATCAGAAGCTGTGAGGGCGTCACAGATGGGGGTGGGTGAGATTATCGTAACCTTTAAAAGTAATTGACTCTCCATGTACAATCTTATTTTCGATTCAAAATTGAAAGAGCATACGAAGGTAACAAGCAGGAATAAAAATGCAGAACATTTAGATCAGGGCATGAAAAACAAAATTATTCTCCATGACTAACAAAGTTATACAGAGTATTTAAAGTCTAAAGCTATTTGTAACAAAATACTGCACACAATAGCAGAATGGTGGGTTAAGTTGAAGTAGACCATAGCTACACAGGATAATACAAACTGAGAAAACACATTAAGGAGATGATTAAGAATTAGGAATAAACTTGGCTATAAAGGCTTAAGAGGACTCACGGAAGGGCCATGGTCCCTATCAATGGGTAGCTGGGACCGAAGAGAACATTTTAAGATACGGATGTGCATTATTTATATGAAGGAAGTGTGAATAGGTATCGCTTACCAGCTTACCGAGGATTAACAAGGATTACGCACATAATTAACAAATATTTGTAGGATTACGAACAGAATTAACAAATATTGTCAAATTAAAAAATGTTCGCCACAGTAGCAGACAGGGACGAATACTTTGAGATCAATCATGTCAATAATATGATCAAAGTTGACCATATTATGGTCAAATTTGTTGTTAAATTTTGACCATAGTCAGATAGTTAGATCGGTGCACAGTTGACCCATGTCATGGTCAAATTTGATCCTTGTCATGGTCAAATTTGACCATTCCTTTTTTAAAGTGCATAAAGGTACAAATATTAGATTGACCACACTCCGACGGTGACGGTCACAATTAAAAACGGTGAACTTTGACATGACTTACTGTACCAAACGACTGTTTCGCAAACAAGTCACTTTCTCATGACATTTTTTAATGTTGCTCTGGCATTTCATAAGCCAAACATATTAAGTTACATTTCTCCGTATCCCGGATCCGTATCTCTCAACCTACATGTCCATAATAGTTACTCTGATCATAAATAGAGAATATCCAGAAAATTTGATGGATCGAGCATTGATCATAAATCGTTGATCCCTTATCAACTTTGACAGGATACCCACTTATGTCTGTTCATATGTCTAATGTTCGTTAAACCAAGAGAGTTTTTTCTAAATAAACATTGAGGTAATTATGGCATATTTCTGCCCACAAGTTATACAAACATCGAAACGTCGGGAAGCGTAATGATACTTCAAATGTGCCAAAGGTACACATAGGTGTGAAGAGTCTTATGTACACGTGTTTTACAGGTAGATCTCTAGACAAATGGCGTCTATGTTTGAATAAATTACAACATTTGGAAATCTGTGATAAATTGTACTTTGATCTCATACACAATAGTGGGGACATGTTTTGGATTTCATATACCTGTTTACTGACAAATAAATTCGCTGTAGCTTCCAGCTTATATACAACTGAAAGTTTAGATCAGAAGTCATGGACATTTCTGTTCTTATTTGAGGCTGTAAATTGCATGTTTGTGGCTTCTTCTCCATGAAAGAGGTTTTGAAAAGAGGCGTAGAAGGACACAGGGGAAGGACACCCTGAGGTGAACTCACTTTCACGGTTGTACTCTTTCTTTCAGGTTGGAAGCTTTGGAAGGTAAAAGTGGGAAACTATATTAAATAGGTGTGAAAAAGATTAGTCAATTTATAGAAAATTCGGTGAATTTGACTAAAGTTCTGTAAAATTGTAGAAAATTGAAGTAAAATTTGGTGGAAAATTCCCGAAATTTAAAGGAAATGTTCCGAAAATGAAGGAAATTTCCCGAAAAATGAAGACAATATCCCGATTAACAGCGCAACGTTTGACTGTTTGATTGAAAATTGGGAGTCTATTCGACCCCTACTGTGGGTACTCATTTCACATGTGTTGAACCCGGCGGTGGTTTCGTCATTCAGCCTGCGGCCGAGACACCTATCAGTCCACTGCCCTCTTTTCTGGCAGTGACATTTCTATCAAATCTCCTCCCAGTTTTTGTCTTTCGGTTTGTGATGTCTCCCATGTACTTGAAATTTATCATCCGCTAATCGGAGGTCATGCAAGTTAACTGCCAAGGCATCAAACCATGACGAAGAACGTGACAAAGTTGTTCTGGAACTCCTATCTATCATTTATGACATTTTGTATTATTATTAATTTTTTTTTGAAAGAAGAAGAATTCTGTTTAACTTTGCTGCAGTTTACACAAACATAAATGTCGTTACCTGGCGAACAACCAGTGAAGTAGTCTCATCACGCGCGTCGTTCTCTTAAGTGTCAGTTTGTTTAAAATTGAGTTTGGAGATGAAACATGCGTGACTTATGTTTGTCACGATATAAGATCATTGCATAGACACCCACTGATTGATAAGGTAGTCTCATTTCTGGTTTTGCTTCTGGAGGATAAACAAATAACTATGTTTCAAAATAAGACGAAGTAATAATGTAGGGAAAACACTTGTTATCACCTTTAATGTAACTAACGTTGTCAGGTTGTACACTCGACCTGAAGAAACAAATCGACCTCGAGACCTTTGGAAAAGCCAACTCTACTTTCCATATTCTTTAATGGTTGGTGAGTGATGAGTATAGATTGTATAATGTCAGAGCGTTAATAAAATAACACGCTAAAAACTTTTAAGTGTTAAATATAACACTTTCATCGGTGTTAAAGAAAAGATTTACTGATTTTTAAAGATGACTGAATTGTAACACCTGTAAGTATCACAATATTAACACTTGTTACCTTTAATTGTTGGATAGCTACCAAAACAATAATCAGGTGATGGGCGGAGCCACAATATTCAACACTAATTAATATTTATTCAAAAATAGAGATTGATAACTGAATTATTATTTCTATTTTCGTTTCTAGTTCACTTTATCAGTCGGTGTGTATTTACTTAATCTTGTGGTTTCATTACATAAATATTCCTAGATGGCGTCCCATATCTAAATGGCGTCCCATAACTAGATGGCGTCCCGTAACAAGATGGCGTCCCATATCTAGATGGCGTCCCGTATCTAGATGGCGTCCCGTATCTAGATGGCGTCCCGTATCTAGATGGCGTCCCGTATCTAGATGTCGTCCCGTATCTAAATGGCGTCCCGTATCTAGATGGCGTCTCGTATCTAGATGGCGTCCCATATCTAGATGGCGTCCCGTATCTAGATGGCGTCCCGTATCCAGATGGCATCCCGTATCCAGATGGCGTCCCGTCTCTATATGGCGTCCCGTAGCTAGATGGCGTCCCGTATCTAAATGGCGTCCCATACCTAGATGGCGTCCCATAACTAGATGGCGTCCCATATCTAGATGGCGTCCCATAACTAGATGGCGTCCCATATCTAGATGGCGTCCCGTATCTAGATAGCGTCCCGTATCTAGATGGCGTCCCGTATCTAGATGGCGTCCCGTATCTAGATGGCTTCCCACACCTAGATGGCTTTCCACACCTAGATGGCTTCCCACATCTAGATGGCGTCCCACATGTAGATGGCGTCCTATATCTAGATGGCGTCCTATATCTAGATGGTGTCCCATAACTAGATGGCGTCCCATATCTAAATGGCGTCCCATATCTAAATGGCGTCCCATATCTAGATGGCGTCCCATATCTAGATGGCATTTTTTCTCCAATACATAATAGCATATATACGATAATCGAATCGAGTGACCAGAGAGGAGGTGACTGGTGGCGAAGGGACTCTCTCCGCCGTTTGTTTCGTATAGTAGTGATACTACCAGCTTGGATTAGGGAACAAATTTTACACATTGAAAATACGACAAAAACAAAGTGGAAAATTGGCGGCCATTGCCATCATCTTGGCTGCTTTCCCCACCATTTAAACGGTCATCATGGTCGTTGGTATAATTTTCATCTTATACCCGTGTTATGATCACCATCGATGGCACTCGCCAAAGTTGTCATTATCCACTGTTGGATGATCATCATGGTTGTGCAATCATCAGTCATCACAGTGGTGGTCTTCAGAGGTATCGTCATTGAGAACGTCGGCATGTCATCATCAATCTGGTATTCGTCATGACTGCCATCATCCGCCTTTGGTGGTCGTCAGGGGTATCACCATGGTCGTTTAATATAAAGAAATCATATTGCTAGTCGTTATGCGTCTCACTAATGGTTATGGTCATGCTCGTCAACATCAATCAGGTAGTCGCCGAGGTCATCATTATCTGTCCTTGGATGATCATTAGGCGTTCGTCATGGGTGTCGTCATTTACACCGATTTCATTGTTGTCGCTGTCATGATATTTTATTCGTTATGATCATCTTCACAATTTTAGTTCTCACAGTGACGTCGTCTATCGTGTGACTGCTTATCCCAATGTATTCAAAACACTGTGCTTTTTGAGGTGTTTCAAGTCATGTTTGTCTTCACACCGCGCACGTGTGGTGTGCTTATATACGTCAAGTACCGTAATGGCAAAGATAAATGATGACTTTAGTTCAAGTTGACGAGAATATTTGAACAGAGTTTACATTGTTCAGTCAACTGTTGTTCTTAAGTAGTGCGATACATCATCTTCTGGTTATGGATCACTCAGTAAAGTACACTTAATACTGCCAATCTAAGTGCGGTATCTAGTCTACATAGGGAATACTGTCAATCTAAGTTCGCCATTTAGTCTACATTGGAAAATACTACCAATCTAAGTGCGGTATCTAATGTACATAAGGGATTACTGCCAATCTAAGTTCGGTATTTAGTCTACATAAGGGGAGTACTGCCATTTAAGTGCGGCATCTAGTCTTCCTCGGGGAATACTTGTCAATCATAGTGTGGCATCTAGTTATCATCAGGGAATACTGCCAATTTATGTGCGCCATCTAGTCTACATCAATGAATGCTGCCAATCTAAGCGCGGAATCCAGTTTACATAAGGGAATACTGTCAATTTAAGTGCGGCATCTAGTCTACAAAAGGGAATACTGTCAATCTAAGTGCGGCATCTACTCTACATCGAGGACTACTGACAATTTAAGTGCGGCATCTAGTCTACATAAGGGGAGTACTGCCATCTAAGTGTGGCATATAGTCTTCATCGGGGAATACTGTCAATCTTAGTGCGACATCTAGTTTACATCGGGGAATACTGCCAATTTAAGTGCGGTATCTAGTTTACAACAGGGAATACAGCCAATCTAAGTGCGGCATCTAGTCTACATAAGCAGATAAGGGAATACTGCTATCTAAGTGCAGCAGCTATCCTTCATCAGGGAATACTGTCAATCTAAGTGCGGTGTCTAGTCTACATAAGGGAATGCTGCCAGTCTAAGTGCGCATCTAATCTACATCTGTCTTCCTTACAAACCCAGTTCAGAGGTCAAGCAAGTCCATCTTATATGAAAGAGGACTTCCAAAGAAACAAAATGGTGTAAAAAGCATTCACACATCTTATTCCGATAAGGAGATATTCAAGTTCGGCAACATTTTTGTAGAAATGACTTGAATCGGACTAGTTGTGATGTCATAACCTTAGATTCCTGAAAATCTTGATGTATTCTATTGTATTTAGTTCTTCAATTTTGTGGCATTAAAACCATTGAATATGTCAGGAAAATTGTAAATAGAAACTTGTATTGGTAATCATAATTTACCACCCGACATGCCTGAAAAAAGTTAGAGGAAAATAATTCAAATAGAAAAAAAAAATTAATACATTTTCTTGAAATGCATTAACAATGGTTGAGAATACGAGGACAAGCTGACAAGGGTGCAAACCTTCCACTACACCAGTCATTTCTACAAAGATAAGACAGAGGTTTAAGCTTAGATATCTCCTTAACCAAGTAAGATTTTTGCATGGTTTCTTCACCATTTTGTTTATTTTCAAGTCCATAAGACAAGCCTGCTTGACCACTGAACTTCAAGGGGAAAGTGGGGAAATGAAATGTTGAAATATTCAACCCATGCAATTTTATTTTACGGGGGAAAATCTATTTCGTGATGGGAGTTTCCTCCACCGGGCGGGGAGGTATGGCAAACTGACTAGTTTATACAAATATGACGATAATCTTGTGCGTTCAAATTTCAGAGTGAGAAATTTGGAATTTTGTTCAGAATGTTCCTTTTACATGTCGTAACAATGTACCCTTACGCTCACAAATAAACTGTACTGAAACTTTAGCAGTACCACAAAATGTACAGAAAGATCAAGGTCTGCAAAACAGCGTAGATTAAGTCACAGGTCAAGTGACTCTATCAGTCTATATGAAACTGAACACTATTATCAATCAGGTTGAATTACACCCGGCCATCGACATTGGATTTGCGACTAGTGTAAGGGTTATGAAATATCAAAAAAGAAATAATTAGTTACATACAATACAGCAGGACACAGCAAACACAGGGTTTTTATCGGCATTCAACGATTTAATAGACACGACTCTGAGGGTCCTTCACTGCCGTTTAGTAATCCAAATTGATTTTTAATGATCACTACAAAAGCGTTCAGTTATTTTTGGGGAGATTTCAGAAGGTCGGTCTTATTGATGTGACGTATTTATCATTCAATACTTTTAATAAAATGGACCACATACAGACTCATCACCTGAACTCCACGTATGAGCGACGTATTTATCATGCAATATCCTTCATAAAATGGAACCGGCAACGTATACATCACGCAGTACCATTCATAAGAATAACCATGCGACGCATTCATCACGCAACACCCTTCATAAAATGGACCATGTCTTCGTCGTCCTTATCAGCGTCATCAATGTCATCGTCATCATTATCATAGTTATCATTATCATCGTCACCATCGTCATTGTCATCGTCATCCTCATCATCATCATCATCATCATCATCATCATCATCATCATCATCATCATCATCATCATCATCATCATCATCATCATCATCATCATCATCATCATCAACATCATCATCATCATCATCATCATCATCATCATCATCATCATCATCATCATCATCATCATCATCATCATCATCATCATCATCATCATCATCATCATCATCATCATCATCATCATCATCATCATCATCATCATCATCATCATCATCATCATCATCATCATCATCAATTTCAGTATCATTTTCAAAGTATACAACTTTAGAATTACATAATTTGAAAAGCAAAAATTATTGTAACGGCTGAAATTTTGAAGTTTGAATTATGGTCACTGCGCATGTCTCTATCTCCCGAACAGGAGCGTGGACCGGACTGATCATCGTTATCATTATCATCGTTACCATTGTCATCGTCATTCTTATCATTGTCATCAATATCAGCATCACCATCATTAGGGTCATTGTCGTCGTCATCGTTATCATTTTTTCTCTTCATGTCATTCGTCCTCGCATTTTTAAATATCAGGCATCAATATTTGTATGCTAATTTGTGATGTAGGGCGACTTTGGACATTTCTTAGGTTAATCCTTTGTTACGGTCCATCATAATTTTATGATATCAGGAAAAGGTGCAGAAAATTTGACCAACAGTTTTTGAGCCTTTACCCCATAACGTCTCTGAGTTACGAAATAAGCCACACCCACCATAGCAACTCGGTAACTAGGTGGGGAAAACAAACCTCAAATCCGCAATCGTGCATTACAAATGCATTGACATTTAGATGTTCGCAAGCTTTGATTCATTATGGAACTTCTCTGGATCTTTCGAGTTTTTAGCAAATGGGAGAGAAAAAAAAAAAAGTTTGCTAAGTGTTATAGGTAACAGCAATCAGATTTACAAAGCCCGCAGTGGGCCCGTAATTGCAATTTTTGTTCACCATTTTGACGTCACACAGTCTGTGTGTGCAGTAATTTGTTTTATACAGTCAATTGCATCGACTACCTAAGCACGCGCCGCTGGCTAGCTGTACTGTACTAGTACCGCGTAGAATGTTTGCCACACTTAGTTACACATATTTTGTTGCTAGGTAAATTTTTGTGGTGATTGGTTGAAAAAGCTGTCAATCATCTAAATCAGACAGGCTAATTGCCCAATGAAACATACCTGCAATTGACTTTCCCATAATTTGCAGTAGGACCTAAGAAATAGGAAAGAATTGCATACAGATTTTTAAGCTTTCCGCAGTCAACGTCACACATTTAGCATAACCTAGAATGAAAATCGAGCATCCGTCATATTAAACTTAAAAACTAAAAGTGCTACTTTCAAAACTCCAAAACCTGTATGGACTGCTAAGATTTTAAAACCCTCATACATATGCTCCTACACCTTTTAAGAAAGAGTGATCAAGAGTGATCAATCAGAAAAAATATCAAATATGTTCTTAATGTAAAAAGATATTGAAGTAGTTACTTCACTGCTTTTTTTCATATGAGAGTAACCTTTCTTAACCACTAAACTACTAGATTTCAAGGTGAACAGTTTAATTTTTTTAAACAAAGTTTAAATTTGTAGGCGGCAACATACGCATTTCTACAAAAGCTTATTAGGGCCATGTTAAAAATATTTTTGGGACTTAAAGACAAATATTTTCATGTTGAAGAAATATTTGTTCATGTTGAAAAAATGTTTTCATGTTGAAAAATATTTTCATGTTAAAAAAATATTTGTTGAGTTAGAACAATATCAACAGAGAATTGCCATTAGCGTGAGATGCACACTTAACTTGGGGAAGTAAGTGGGGCTTCAGGTTTGTCGTGAATAATCTAAAAGGTTAACTAACAGTCCAACTGATTGGTATTTGATTGGAAGTTCAACATTTATATCAACACTTTCGATGTATCTGGGAGATGGGCAGCCACACACCAAACTCTGAAAGAACGAGTCCCCCGTAAGAAATTTGGACAAACATCTCCCCGCATCATATTCATGTGCGGTTTCATTTCAACAAAACTCAAATACTTAAATAAACCAGAAGCTCTTTGGATAAACGGCTGTTTATCAACAACATTTAAGGTTTTTCATATGAAGCCTAACACTATTATAGATATCTCTCGGGCTGCAATTTTGATTGTGGCCTATAGCCTACATATTGCAAATTAAAAATACGACCAAATAATTATTTTGAAAATATTTTTATTGAAATTCCAAGCATATCATTTTAAATATTAATTTCATCATTCTTTTCAAATCCTTCAGCTTAAATGAATTGGTAAATTGCTCCGGGTGACGATTGACAAAAGGAACACTTTAGGGAGCGACCTAGGTTCGATGACTGACGAACAAAATCCGGATGACATCCACACTGCCACAAACACGAGACGAACGAAATTGAAAACATTATCGCTTGATACCTTCGTACAAATCCACCTTTCAGACAGTCACACACCACACCATGCAGGGTCATGCAGGCAGTCTAAACCCCATTTTGTATTTCAGGTTGTAATTCAACACAGTGTTCCTAGACAACCCCTCGATTACTTCGACCAGGGTCGTAAATTCAGGGACAGGGGGGACATGCCCCTCCCCCACTTTTTGGTAGGATAACAAATTGTCGGCAAGACACTAATCGTGGGCATCTTGGATGAACATCTTGGTTAAATATTGAGCTCTTTGACCCTTATAAGGCACATTACAAACAGCCTGGAACAAACGGGTCTCCTAAATCAGGAGTATTATGTTATAGGCATATACGTGAGAGAAATTATCACGAATTAGTAATTCATTCAAGGGGTGTTGAGGGGTGGTCCGTGAGGGTAGACACTTTGCAATTTGAGATCATTATTATGTGATTACCAATGTTCAATTATGCCATGATTTGCCTACCGAAAGTGTGGAGGGGGAAAAGTATGGAAAGGGAGGGGAGGGGGGCAAGTCAAAAGTGGAGGGGGGAGCAAAACAAAAAATCATGCGAAGAAGCAAGATGCAAAAAATAACCATACAAAAGGTACAAATTCGGAAAAAAGTGCGGGGCAAGTTCCCCCTTTCCCCCTCAAATCTCGTCTATACTTATGCCAATGTTTACACCAATTAGCCCAGCCACCACCTAGACTACGGTCTGTTTGAAGTGAGTCAGTTTGTGGTACAATCGAAGATTTAAGATGAATTTTACCAAAATTAAACCCTTAAAGTTGTATGTTGGTTTGAACAGATCTGTTTTCACCTTTTGTTACCCAATTTCAAGTCAATTGGGATTCCGTTTTCTTTTTTTTTTTACTTATATAGTATGCTAAAAAGATATTGGTCAAAATAGGAGCTACAAATCACGCCTATGTCACTACAAAGGCTAAAGATATTCAGGTTGAATCATGATGAGAAATATTGTACTGTACTCTGTAGTAACAGATTTTGAAATGTCACTTACCCCGAAGGATTCAGAGCAGCCGTAACTGTTTCAGCGCAGAACGCAACTAGAACTTGAATTAAAAACTTTTTCCACTTTTTCGGCAAATCTCGTGTGTTTACAGCCATTGTTCCACACAAATGCCAGCTAAAGAGCGAAAAAGTCCCGAGAGAAAAAAAACTTTATGAACTTGAATTCGAGCAGTCACATACACTTTTTTTCCATTTAAATATTGAATGATTCACCCATCTATCCTGTCGTTGGTCACCGTAAAGTCAATACAATATCAATGGCAATTCCAGTGTTCCCAAACATGTACACGCATATTAATATAACTTTCTAATTACTTTACACCGTTTGATTAGAAGTGGCCTAATTATAAAATAGCTTCACAATTTTGAATGGTGTCGATTACAAGGTCACGTGACGTACGGTCATAAGGTTAACGGTCGGTCTGGTACGCTTTCAATGATCGATGGGTAGCGAATGATAATAGGCAGCCAGGTAACATTCTATAATTCAAATTTTTATTGAAGACAATTTTTTTTTTAATATAAACAAAAGTTCGAAGAAAGTTATGTTAACGGACACATGTTGGAATTTCTGCTGGAGTATGTAGGAGCTCTTTGGTTTAACACGTAGGCTATCCGATCGTTTTTCTGCTCTATACTAGGCTAACGTACAGCACTATACCATATCCGTGGACACTTAATATCCGAAAACAAAGAACTCGAAAGCCAACTCATTGTAAAATATCTTTGAAATCTCCTTTATATATATATCCATATTTTGTATGTAATAGTTGTCAATTTTCCAATTATTTTCACCACAAATCAAAATTCTCCATTAGTCAATTTTTCCCATAAAACGATCGATCACTCTCAACGATACATGTAAAATGAATTATCTCTGTAATAATGAATCATTAATGAAGTTATCCGACCAATCAAGCAGCGATCCATCCATTCGCTGGTACTCACGACATGACACTCTTATTAATTGTTCTCTGTACTGCATATCTTTCGTTACCTTCCTTATAAATATGGATTTCGGCTTATTGACATTATAAAACACCATATCAAAATGAAATTATCGTCTGCGCGGTGTGGTCTTTGACCCTTGCGTGTATTCAGGCGCCCATTGTGTTAGACACCAAACCAGATCTACCAACCAAATAATAATATTTGCTCAGGTTATCATCAACTTATTTTTGTTGCCGAGGTTCACCTTTTAACTGTTTAAGATATATATTACCCCAAATAATTATTTGCACATCGCACATTGCGCACACATATCATCATGTCCTGCATACATGGAATGCGACCAGACACAGGCGTGGTCTGTTGGTGCTTGGCTTTTTAAGTCTCAACGGCATCTGGGCATAGGGTCAGTAGCAAATTATACAACGGGGCAAGAAGGGAACATTTCCCCGGTCCCGTATTTGTTGACTGGCCCCCAAAAAATTAGACAACAAATTCAGAGACTAATGAGCTGTTTGGGCTCATTCTTGGCTAATTTTGTTTTACTTACGTCCATGGGTGACTCGCCATAGGGTCAACTGGTCAATGGGTGCCATCCAAAGATGAGCTAATCATTGATTAATGAATACAAACATGCTTGAATCATATAAATGATTAAAAAGGATGAAATGTTTTGCCCTTATCATTTTGCCCCTATATTCTCAGAGTTGAACACACAATTACAATGACGGGGTCGTCGCCTGCGTATTCGGTTATGATAGTACAAATGCTATCACGAAACGCTTAATACGACCCGGACGAGAACACAGGTACGACGTACAGACATAACATCGACAACCAAGTCAATGTCCACGGCCTTTGATAACCAGTTGTGGTGCACTGGCGTGTCTACCCACCCCAGGCTTGAACCCGGGGCCTCGTGGTTTGTAGACAGGTATGATAACCGCTACACCACAGTAGGTAGATAACCCCCTATAATCTCATACAGCCGCCTATATCTATATCAGACTTTCATCATTAATTTGGTCCATTTTCGTTATCTTCTTTTGCTATGCATGAGAGCATATCCCTCACTAAATCCCGCTCACTAGGGAGGTGAAATTATCTTACTCCAGAAAGATTTGCTTCACTCCAGTTTGATGTTGAGCAGGGACGTAGCCAGTGGTGGCGCTACGAGGACATGAGAGGCATTTCCCCACGAAATCGCTTTAACCCCCCACACACACACACACACTTTCCTCCATAAGTGTTGTAAAGTACACCTAACAAATTTTGTCCGATTTATATAAGCTTTTGCCACCATGAGACACAATTGCCCCATGATCAAAATGCTGGCGCCGCCACTGGAAGTAGCTAGAATTTTATTTTTCTGTACCGAGCTCAATGAGATTATCTAATCATACGCTTACGGAAACAATCTCCACTTAAGGGGGGACCTTTTTGGGAGGAGTGGGGACTTTCTTTGCCCGAAAGAACTCCGGATCTTTTTATTCAAGTTGTTCGGGCTGATCTTTTTTTACCGGTTTTCTAAAGGGTTTAAAATTATTCATTAAGCCCCCCCTCTTCCCCCTCCTCCTGAACAAAATGATATTTAGCGTTATTTTATTGCTATTTATTGAAGTATTGGCAATTCTATAAACGTATAAGACGACTACGTTACAAATGAAATGACGTCGCAAGTACTTAATAGGTTTTACATACAAACATAGTTCATTCAATGTAAATTGACATTGTGAATTGAGTTGTATTATAGCCTATTAATCGTTTAAACACTGCTGAAAAGTGACATTTTTATTGACTACGCTTTGTCCTGAAAGAAATTCAAATAATATCCGTCACTTGCTGCAAGTAGGTGAAGCATGATGATATGAATGACGGTGAAAAATGTTAAAGGATTAGTTCAGGGGTCAAGCAAGTCCATCTTATTTGAAGGAGGACTTCAAAAGAAACAAAATGGCGAAGAAAGCTTTTAAAAATCTTATTCCGTTACCAGGTTAAGGAGATATTCAAGTTTAAAGTTTAGTGACATTTGTGTAGAAACGACTGAAATCAGACTAGCTGTGACATCACAACCTTAGATTTTTCCAAGTCTGTATTCTGTCATAATCATTTTGTCCTGAGATTTTGTGGCTTAAAAACCATTGGATATGTCATGAAAGTAGTAAAACAGAATCTTGTACTGTTGTAAGGCTAATTATAATTTACCACCTGAAGAACGTTCGAGGAAAAATAATTTAAAAAGTAAAAAAAGTTAAAGTTTAAACTTGGATATCTCCTTAACGGTATATATATTTAGATAGTCACTCCACCATTTTGTTTTTCTGAAAGTCTTCCTTCATATAGAAGTCAGACAGCTTGCTTGAAAACTGAATTAATTCTTTCAATGAGTATTATAATCTGAGCAGATAAGTTTGAAAATAACACTTTTAGTTTTTTGATATATGATTGATAAAGAGTTTGATCAGTTTATCATTTAGGTTTGTGATGAATACATGTCCTGGCAGCCTGGCAGTGCCTGGGCGAACTTATGATTCTCCAAATCCCCCCACTCTCCTCCTTCCAATCATTATACCTTCCCGGTTGCATGCGTTCTTTCCGAAATGGAGGGGAAATAGGGAAATTAATAACATAAAATGGAAAAAGATATAACATTAAATGAAAATGTGATAAAATTGGGCAACATTTCCGGAAATTAAAAAAGATTTCCCTAAAAATACGGAAATTTCCCGATAATTGAAGTTAGGCCTATTAGGAGCAACGTTTTATAGAAACTTAATTCACCAGGTATTCCCGCTTATAACCGCAAAATTATTTCCTCTTCTTCCTCGAAGAGGTCTTTCCCCCTGAGAGTGACCCTTAATACGTCCTGATACCAATAACTTCTTAATACATAATATCAGCGAGGTGTTATCATGAAGGCGGCGTGTGCCTGCCTATGCTCCCTCATTACATTCAAATATATTTCTAGGAATGGGACCGTAAAAGGAATGGGGTGGGCTAGTAAGGCCAGGGGCGGATCCAGAGGAGGGATACTTTTTTACCATGAGATAATTCTTAGTCACGGTTTATGTAAATTTTCTTCAATTTACGGGAAATTTCATTCAATGTTTGAGAAATATCTTTTAATCTTTGGGAAATTTTCTTAACTTCGTGCAAATTTTTGGAAAATTTCCTTCATTTTAAGGCAATTTTTCTTCGAATTTTTGAGAAATTTCCTTCAATGTTTGGGAAATTTCTTTTAATTTTGGGCAATATTCTTACTTCTCGTGCAATTTTCCTTAAATCACTTTAAAACAATTTTAAATCCTTAAATTTCTTTCATTTTCCTTTTATTTTATTTTTTTGATATTCGAAAAATTTCCTTCATCTTGGGGCAATCATTCTTCGATTATCGGTAAATTTTCTTCCATTTTTGGAAATTTCTTTTTAATGTTTAAGAAATTTCTTTCATTCTCGTGCAATTTTTTTCAAACAGTCAAACATTCGGAAATTAAATGATTTTGTGGGCAACTTTTCTTCGATTTAGGTAAAATGTCTTCAATATATATATTTTTGGAAATTTCTTTTCAATGCTTGAGAAATTTTTTTCATTCTCGTGCAATTTTCGAAAATTCTTCTTTATTTTTGGACAATTGTTATTTAATTTTTGGTACGTTTTCTTTAATTTTCGGGAAATTTCATTTAATTTGGTGCAATTTTTCTTTGATTAGGCCCCTATTGGTAAATTTCCTTCAATTTCTTTCAATGGGATATTTTTTCCAATGATTAGGAAATTTCTTTCATTCTCGCGCAATTTTCTTAAATTTTCGGAAAATTTCCTTTGTTTGAGGACAATTTCTTTTCCATTTTCGGTCAATTTTCTGCATCACTTATCGTGAATGTTGCCAAATTTTACCAAAATTTTCAATGAATTTACCAAATTTTCATTTGATTTTTCTACCAATTTTCCCAATCGACAGAAAACATACAATAGGGACGCGAAATCCTTTCAGGGGGTGCCTTCCTATCTGTTCCCCACTTATAAGACTCTGCACTCTTGTCCCAATATGTTCCATTAATCATACAAAAATAAATTGAAATAAAAAACTGCTCATAAATCACGTTATCACATCATCTTTGGTTTGGTTTAGTTGGGCCCCTGACATTTTATCATGGCTTCTCCCACGAGTAAGGCTATACTTAATTATGGCGGTGATGCTTTGCTGAAAGTGGAGGGGTTAGGCGTGGAAGTTCTCGACTCCTCGGTCATTGTCGATGTGTCTATGTGTGGCAGATATTGAGGAAGGGATCAATACAAAGTTGTTTTTCAAAGTTTGAAAAAGTTTAACGCCTTCCGATAATTGTGTCAAATTCGCCACCTCAAGATTTCTAACATACTACTACTGGGATAATTGACCTAACATCCTTTGACCACCCCCCTCCCCCTCCCTCTCAATCAACCTTGTCTTGACCGTCAAACAATCATCATCACTAGATCTTCTCCCGTGATTCGGCAAAAACTTAATTTTCTGATTGATTATCTGTCTTCTTGCGATATTTCGGAGTAATTAATGATCTCCCATTTTCCAAAAATTGAACACTTAAAAAATGACTAAAAAACATAAATTTTACAACGATTTGAAAATGATATATACATAGACTTTACAACATCCTCTGTCATCGGAAATGATTAACGACACGATGAATAAATTTGTATAATTTATATAATATACTGCGAGCACGAATCAAAGCCAATTTAGACTGCTTTGCATGCACGATTAACACCACAATGTTGTTCTTTAACACTTTTAGCGCATTCGCTTTGACACCGAATTTTTAACTTTTAAAGGTGGTAAATTTCTTACAAGGAAAATGATTAGGAGAGATTATGAACCTAAAGCCCACGTCAACCTTTGAAGAAACATCTGCAGCGTGCACGCGGTAATCTGCACTGCAGTTGTCAGGCTTTGCACAAGGGCGGATTACATAGGCCTACCGTCAGACCATAAGAAGACACTAAAAAATGTGGAACATGCGTACCAAAAAAGCTCAATTTTGGAAAATAATCATCAGCCGACAAACGTTACTGCAAAATTACTTGTTGCTTTTTACCCTAAACCGGCTGGGACCGACTTTATGGAATTAATTTTTCAGTTTTGGGAGAGAAGTGGAGGGGGAGTCACACCCCTGCAACCCATTGCGTCCCTGAATTTTAGCTTAAGTTTTCTGCACAGATGCATATTTGTTTGCCCTATCTGGCTGATATCACCCCATTGTCTGATTGAAAGAATGTGCAAACCGCATGAGTTCCAGATAAAGGTTCATTTTTGGGTCCCGAGCAATAACACCGTAGGACATGCTCTCAAGCCACGACTGCCAAGCGCCAAATTTTGCCGCGGCTTCACCGTGTGCACTACACCACACATCCTAGAGAAGGCTTATGGCTGCAAGACACAAAAAAAGATTATAATCTATCGTAACAAAAACGCCATTAGCTTAAAGTATCGTACAGGGACAGGGAGCTGGAAGCCCCGACGGGAGTCCGAAGGAGTGCACGGGGTGAGTCTGAGAGGGGGATATAGCTATCATTAGAGATAGTGCTGTAAGCCAATACCGCTCCGCTACCGTATTTTCTGCTGTCTGGGCCATATTAGACACGATTTGGGGGAAAGTTAGGGCTGCACTGCTCGTCGGGGAAAGTTAAAGCACCTCTCTTTTACCTTGTGATTCCCCAACGAATTTTGCCACGACGTATCCGACGGGCTTCCCCACACGGACTCCATCCTGTGCCCATCCTGTGCCGCCACTGCTATCGTAACCAAAAAAACGTCATTAGCATATGATACTATCGTAACGTCATATTTATTTGAATATTTTTGTTTAAAAAGTAAATAAAACTAGTAAAATAATTTGAACGTGTACGGTTTTAATTCCCGTAAAAGCTATTCTGGATCCACCTTTGAACTCCCTCAATAACACTTACCCACAACCGATCACACTACATGTATTCTTGTTCTCGCACGAAAAAAAAAAATGGACATATAACTTGAGTATTATTATCATGCCCGTGGCTAGGAAGGGAGGTGGGAGGGGGGGAGAGTCCGAGCGGACGGTCCCACTTTTGTCGAAAAAGTGCGCTGTTGAAATCTGAAACACTAATAATCACCTGGAATTTCATACTTTGTTTCCTTTTCATATGAAAAACGAACCACCTTTTGTTGAGGGAGTGCCCTTTTGAAATCTAAAAGAATAATAAGCACCTGGAATTTCAAAGTTTGTTGCCCTCTGTACGGGCCTGTATGTCATATTATATTAGTCCCCTTTAATGTTATATGTGAAACTGTAACCCCCCCCCTTCCCCATCCCCCTCACCCCACCCTCCCCACGAAACAATATTCGGACGCCAACATACGCTTTTTTGTGAGTTTTTCAGTCAATAGGAAACTTTACAACAAATAAAAATAACAAGTTTCTTTGGCCAGATAAGCTGATAAAATAGCCATTAAGACGGAAGAAACGCCACCATAAGCACTTGAACATGTTGAAGAACGTTTGGACAACAGATACGTAAGATTAAATAGCACTCCGTATATAATTAATAATAAAAGCGACAAAAAAGATAATTAGGACCAGGAGAGCTACAGAGTAAACAATGAGCCGCGCTGTATGTGGTAAATATTGTATTTCAGTGAGTGATTTGAATTTGCCTTGCCTATACAGATCCGTACAGTCGGTAAAAGTGTACGTATAATACAAGTTTACGTAAGCGTGTAAAAACTATGATACAGAGTAGATTTTTGGAAGAATTTTTAGTCAGTTACAAATGACGAGAAAATACGTGAAATGAGTTGATCAGTTTGCAGGTTTTGTTCAAATTTAAGGAAGAATCACACCACCTTGTTACGAAAAATTCGGCATGTATGCCCCCACCCGCCCCTTTGTGACCTAATCTGACAGTGGCATAGGAACCGGGGGAAAGTACCATTTGGAAGTATAGTAAACGAAGAAAAAGTCGGATCTGATCATACGCTTACTGTAGCTACTTACATTTCCCTCACGCGGTCAATTAAATGTTTTTATTTATTTTATTTATCTATTATTATCATTTTTTAAAATATATTTTTGAAATCACCGTCGTTCCTCAGACACTGGTTGGTCATTACCCTTTGCCCCCAATGTGAAGTTGTTCACGGCTAACAGAAGTACATGCTATATCCAGCGTTGAACTGGCCTGGCACAAGGGCCCCTTGCTCCGAGAGTCCCAGTGCCCATCTCAACCACCTACTTAATCATTCCTGGCCTCCTTATTATAAACCTTAGTCGATATTGCTAAAGAGCAAAAATGTCATCGACGCAATTATATTAATAAACAAATTTGGTGCTTTTAGAAATATTTTTGTATACACCCGCCCGAATTTAACCTCTTTTATGCTCGGCCAATTTGTTGTACTCGAAAAGCGAAAAGTGGTTAATCGGTTGATTAATGTAAGCCATTCCATTGTGCGAACCTGGTGGAACGTTTTCCCATTTTCCCTACCTTTTGTGTCGCCACTGGTTATACGACATACCAACCGTAGTTTTCCCCTTTTTCCTACCTTTTGTGTCGCCACTGGTTATACGACATACCAACTGTCGCTTTTCCCTACCTTTTGTGTCGCCACTGGTTATACGACATATCAAGTGTCGTTTTCCCTTTTTCCCTACTTTTTGTGTCGCCACTGGTTATACGACATACCAATTGTCGTTTTCCCTTTTTCTCTACCTTTTGTGTGGCCACTGGTTATACGACATACCAACTGTCGTTTCCCCCTTTTCCCTACTTTTTGTGTCGCCACTGGTTATACGACATACCAATTGTCGTTCTCCCATTTCCCCTACCTTTTGTGTGGCCACTGGTAATACGACATACCAAATGTCGTTTTCCCCTTTTCCCTACCTTTTGTGTCGCCACTGGTTGGTTATACGACATACCAAACGTAGTTTTTCCCTTTTCCCTACCTGTTGTGTCGCCACTGATTATACGACATACCAACTGTCGTTTTCCTCCTTCCGAGTCCGAGCGGACGGTCCCACTTTTGTCGAAAAAGTGCGCTGTTGAAATCTGAAACACTAATAATCACCTGGAATTTCATACTTTGTTTCCTTTTCATATGAAAAACGAACCACCTTTTGTTGAGGGAGTGCCCTTTTGAAATCTAAAAGAATAATAAGCACCTGGAATTTCAAAGTTTGTTGCCCTCTGTACGGGCCTGTATGTCATATTATATTAGTCCCCTTTAATGTTATATGTGAAACTGTTTCCCCCTTCCCCATCCCCTCACCCCACCCTCCCCACGAAACAATATTCGGACGCCAACATACGCTTTTTTGTGAGTTTTCAGTCAATAGGAAACTTTACAACAAATAAAAATAACAAGTTTCTTTGGCCAGATAAGCTGATAAAATAGCCATTAAGACGGAAGAAACGCCACCATAAGCACTTGAACATGTTGAAGAACGTTTGGACAACAGATACGTAAGATTAAATAGCACTCCGTATATAATTAATAATAAAAGCGACAATTAAAAGATAATTAGGACCAGGAGAGCTACAGAGTAAACAATGAGCCGCGCTGTATGTGGTAAATATTGTATTTCAGTGAGTGATTTGAATTTGCCTTGCCCTATACAGATCCGTACAGTCGGTAAAAGTGTACGTATAATACAAGTTTACGTAAGCGTGTAAAAACTATGATACAGAGTAGATTTTTTGGAAGAATTTTTAGTCAGTTACAAATGACGAGAAAATACGTGAAATGAGTTGATCAGTTTGCAGGTTTTGTTCAAATTTAAGGAAGAATCACACCACCTTGTTACGAAAAATTCGGCATGTATGCCCCCACCCGCCCCTCTGTGACCTAATCTGACAGTGGCATAGGAACCGGGGGAAAGTACCATTTGGAAGTATAGTAAACGGAGAAAAAGTCGGATCTGATCATACGCTTACTGTAGCTACTTACATTTCCCTCACGCGGTCAATTAAATGTTTTTATTTATTTTATTTATCTATTATTATCATTTTTTAAAATATATTTTTGAAATCACCGTCGTTCCTCAGACACTGGTTGGTCATCACCCTTTGCCCCCAATGTGAAGTTGTTCACGGCTAACAGAAGTACATGCTATATCCAGCGTTGAACTGGCCTGGCACAAGGGCCCCTTGCTCCGAGAGTCCCAGTGCCCATCTCAACCACCTACTTAATCATTCCTGGCCTCCTTATTATAAACCTTAGTCGATATTGCTAAAGAGCAAAAATGTCATCGACGCAATTATATTAATAAACAAATTTGGTGCTTTTAGAAATATTTTTGTATACACCCGCCCGAATTTAACCTCTTTTATGCTCGGCCAATTTGTTGTACTCGAAAAGCGAAAAGTGGTTGATCGGTTGATTAATGTAAGCCATTCCATTGTGCGAACCTGGTGGAACGTTTTCCCATTTTCCCTACCTTTTGTGTCGCCACTGGTTATACGACATACCAACCGTAGTTTTCCCCCTTTTTCCTACCTTTTGTGTCGCCACTGGTTATACGACATACCAACTGTCGCTTTTCCCTACCTTTTGTGTCGCCACTGGTTATACGACATATCAAGTGTCGTTTTCCCCTTTTCCCTACTTTTTGTGTCGCCACTGGTTATACGACATACCAATTGTCGTTTTCCCTTTTTCTCTACCTTTTGTGTGGCCACTGGTTATACGACATACCAACTGTCGTTTCCCCCTTTTCCCTACTTTTTGTGTCGCCACTGGGGATACGACATACCAATTGTCGTTTTCCCATTTCCCCTACCTTTTGTGTGGCCACTGGTTATACGACATACCAAATGTCGTTTTCCCCTTTTCCCTACCTTTTGTGTCGCCACTGGTTGGTTATACGACATACCAAACGTAGTTTTTCCCTTTTCCCTACCTTTTGTGTCGCCACTGATTATACGACATACCAACTGTCGTTTTCCTCCTTCCGAGTCCGAGCGGACGGTCCCACTTTTGTCGAAAAAGTGCGCTGTTGAAATCTGAAACACTAATAATCACCTGGAATTTCATACTTTGTTTCCTTTTCATATGAAAAACGAACCACCTTTTGTTGAGGGAGTGCCCTTTTGAAATCTAAAAGAATAATAAGCACCTGGAATTTCAAAGTTTGTTGCCCTCTGTACGGGCCTGTATGTCATATTATATTAGTCCCCTTTAATGTTATATGTGAAACTGTAACCCCCTTCCCCATCCCCTCACCCCACCCTCCCCACGAAACAATATTCGGACGCCAACATACGCTTTTTGTGAGTTTTCAGTCGATAGGAAACTTTACAAGAAATAACAAGTTTCTTTGGCCAGATAAGCTGATAAAATAGCCATTAAGACGGAAGAAACGCCACCATAAGCACTTGAACATGTTGAAGAACGTTTGGACAACAGATACCGTAAGATTAAATAACACTCCGTATATAATTAATAATAAAAGCGACAATTAAAAGATAATTAGGACCAGGAGAGCTACAGAGTAAACAATGAGCCGCGCTGTATGTGGTAAATATTGTATTTCAGTGAGTGATTTGAATTTGCCTTGCCCTATACAGATCCGTACAGTCGGTAAAAGTGTACGTATAATACAAGTTTACGTAAGCGTGTAAAAACTATGATACAGAGTAGATTTTTTGGAAGAATTTTTAGTCAGTTACAAATGACGAGAAAATACGTGAAATGAGTTGATCAGTTTGCAGGTTTTGTTCAAATTTAAGGAAGAATCACACCACCTTGTTACGAAAAATTCGGCATGTATGCCCCCGCCCCTCTGTGACCTAATCTGACAGTGGCATAGGAACCGGGGAAAGTACCATTTGGAAGTATAGTAAACGGAGAAAAAGTCGGATCTGATCATACGCTTACTGTAGCTACTTACATTTCCCTCACGCGGTCAATTAAATGTTTTTATTTATTTTATTTATCTATTATTATCATTTTTAAAATATATTTTTGAAATCACCGTCGTTCCTCAGACACTGGTTGGTCATCACCCTTTGCCCCAATGTGAAGTTGTTCACGGCTAACAGAAGTACATGCTATATCCAGCGTTGAACTGGCCTGGCACAAGGGCCCCTTGCTCCGAGAGTCCCAGTGCCCATCTCAACCACCTACTTAATCATTCCTGGCCTCCTTATTATAAACCTTAGTCGATATTGCTAAAGAGCAAAAATGTCATCGACGCAATTATATTAATAAACAAATTTGGTGCTTTTAGAAATATTTTTGTATACACCCGCCCGAATTTAACCTCTTTTATGCTCGGCCAATTTGTTGTACTCGAAAAGCGAAAAGTGGTTGATCGGTTGATTAATGTAAGCCATTTCATTGTGCGAACCTGGTGGAACGTTTTCCCATTTTCCCTACCTTTGTGTCGCCACTGGTTATACGACATACCAACCGTAGTTTTCCCCCTTTTTCCTACCTTTTGTGTCGCCACTGGTTATACGACATACCAACTGTCGCTTTTCCCTACCTTTTGTGTCGCCACTGGTTATACGACATATCAAGTGTCGTTTTCCCTTTTCCTACTTTTTGTGTCGCCACTGGTTATACGACATACCAATTGTCGTTTTCCCTTTTTCTCTACCTTTTGTGTGGCCACTGGTTATACGACATACTAACTGTCGTTTCCCCCTTTTCCCTACTTTTTGTGTCGCCACTGGTTATACGACATACCAATTGTCGTTTTCCCATTTCCCCTACCTTTTGTGTGGCCACTGGTTATACGACATACCAAATGTCGTTTTCCCCTTTTCCCTACCTTTTGTGTCGCCACTGGTTGGTTATACGACATACCAAACGTAGTTTTTCCCTTTTCCCTACCTTTTGTGTCGCCACTGATTATACGACATACCAACTGTCGTTTTCCCCCTTTTCCCTACCTTTTGTGTCGCCACTGGTTATACGACATACCAAGTGTCGTTTTCCCCTTTTCCCTACCTTTTGTGTCGCCACTGGTTATACGACATACCAAGTGTCGTTTCCCCCTTTTCCCTACCTTTATGTCGCCACTGCTTATACGACAAAC
This sequence comes from Chiridota heheva, assembly GCA_020152595.1. Classification (NCBI taxonomy): domain Eukaryota; kingdom Metazoa; phylum Echinodermata; class Holothuroidea; order Apodida; family Chiridotidae; genus Chiridota; species Chiridota heheva. The sequence continues at coordinate 1,015,778 of JAIGNY010000659.1, read as the reverse complement.
CAACTGTAGTTTTCCCCTTTTCCCTACTTTGGTGTCGCCACTACTTATACGACATACCAATTGTCGTTTTCCCCTTTTCCCTACCTTTTGTGTCGCCACTGGTTATACGGCATACCAATTGTCGTTTTCCCATTTTCCCTACCTTTCGTGTCGCCACTGGTTATACGACATACCAACTGTCGTTTCCCCCTTTTCCCTACCTTTGTGTCGCCACTGCTTATACGACATACCAATTGTCGTTTTCCCCTTTTCCCTACCTTTTGTGTCGCCACTGGTTATACGACATACCAAGTGTCGTTTTCCCTACTTTTTGCGTCGCCACTGGTTATACGACATACCAACTGACGTTTTCCCCTTTTCCTTATTTTTTGTGTCGCCACTGGTTATGCGACATACCAACTGTCGTTTTCCTCTTTTCCCTACCTTTTGTGTCGCCACTGGTTATACGACATACCAAGTGTCGTTTTCCCCTTTTCCCTACCTTTTGTGTCGCCACTGCTTATACGACATACCAATTGTCGTTTTCCCATTTTCCCTACCTTTTGTGTCGCCACTGGTTATACGACATACCAACTGTCGTTTTCCCCTTTTCCCTACCTTTCGCGTCGCCATAATACACACCAACTGTTGCATTAAAACAAATAAGTTTGCTAGCATCTTGTTGTTTAGCCAAGAACGTAATGAGGCATAATTTCCTTGACGCCTCAGTTTCCTCCAAACCAACATTTGGAAGCGGAGAAGACCGGGTGGGAGTTAGAAATTAGGAAGGAAATAATCAAGAGATACACACTAAATACCACTTTTAATGTTTAATAGTTCGAACAGTTTTGTGCAATATTGTAGTAGATCCTGCACGCTCACAAAAGTATCGATTCTCCAACCTTTCATCCAATCGTTTTTATATCATTCATTAAATTTTCTTTGCATATCTTGATACCTTTCAGTAAGCCTTTGTGCGTATACGGGTCCAATTTCTGGTAAGTTGCATTTTGTATACAATAAAAACATCTATAACTTCTTAAATTTCTTCAAAGCCATTATTTTGATTTTGTGAAAATGGTTAATGCCAAGCTAAGTTTCTATAATTCAAGTCACAAGTCATATCTTCGCAATCAAGTCAAGTCACAAGCCAAAAAAAAATGTTACTTTAGTCGGACTCGAGTCCAAGTCAGTCACTCGAGTCAACAACTCTGCATATCCATATACCCCTAAGTGTGGCACACTTGACATAGGCTAAACCAAGTATAACGATATTACTTGGAATTCCTTTCAAAAAGCGATCGACAAGTGGCTTCAGCTTCGTATTCGCAATGTGATATACAAGAACACCCTTGAAAAAAAGGCTGTCGTGGCATTTATCAGTTTATTATTATTTCTAATTGATAGTAAAAGCAGTGACGTATCCAAAGGGGCCATTGGGGGCTTAGCGTCCCCCTCACCTCCCAAAATTCTGTCGAAGCCATAGATATAATCAACTGAAATATCAAATGAACCATGTGTGGCTTTTTTTTGCAATCGTATCGACTGAGCTATCGTTAATTTTAGACCGAACCTTTTAAAATCTTAAAATAAGCCTTTACATTTTTGCCCACGCTACTTGGGAAAATTTATGGGAAATTTTCGGGAATTTTCCTTAAATCTACAGGAATTTGTCTTTTCTGAAAATTTTCTTCATTTTCAGGAAATGTTCTTTTTTTTTTAGAAAATATTCTTCAATTTTTCCGAAATTGTTATGAATTTGATGGAAATCTCCGTCAATTTTTGGGAATTTCTTGCATGTTCGTGAAATTTTCTTAAATTTCCGGGAATTTTTCTTTAATTTTAAGGAAAATTCCTCACTTTCCAGGACAGCACTGTCAATTTCGAGAAATTTTCAGGAACGGTTGCCAAAATTGAACACAATTTCAACAAAATTTCAATTTTATGTTAATAATTTCACAATTTGTCATCAAAATAAGCATGCATGCAACCGGGAACACCCTTTTCGCGGGTGCCTCTAACTCACACGAGCCTCTGTCAAGTCTGTCCTCCTAATCTGAAACCGGCTCTCAGTCAGTTTCCTCAAAAACGAAAAGCAAAGAAAAATAGCAAGGTGATGTAGGTATTAATTTATTTATCATAGAATATAGTAAATACAATAAATAAAGACGTCATAAATAATAGATTGGTCCCTGCTAAGAAAGAACACCTGCTTCCATATGATATGTAAAGTCAATAACAATCATCGCCATTTAAAATGATGACCTAATCCCAAACGTAATAACCAATACAAGAAATAATCATGATATCTAAATTTCCACGTTCCCTATGCTAAAACGAATGTAAATACTCCTTCTTTCCCTAACTGCCCAAACACTATAAGAATGAAATGCTTTACCGCCAGACATCGATATACATTCACTAAGTCTAAACTGTTTAACAGCTTAACCTAGCCTACTAAACTTGTTAACTGTTTTTTCCGTATATTTGTTACCCTCGGTTGTCGTTCATATCCAGAAGGATTTTTGCCGACTTAACCTGGGTGTTTGAGTTTCCATTACATTTACCTTAACCAAAGACTTAACCTATTCAGATTCAGATTCAGGTTGCAAGATTACTTCAGCAGATAGAAAGTGGCGTACGTACCCACGCTAACAATTCATTAACTTAGCTGTTGAAGTGTCCGGTTAGTTCATAGTTGTTCATTTCAAATTTCAAGTGATATCATTCTCCTTCATTAACTCTTTGTGAACAAAGAGCTAAGCTCTTTGTTGTGACTCTTCAAAAAATATTCTGGGGTAACAAATATTTTCTATTATGTTTCTGAAACAATACAAATATCTGAACGATACCATTCTTCATATCACGTTTTGGAGGTGGCTATTAAAATATCGGATTGGCAGCGGAACTTCTCGTCTGCATTCCTCGACGTTGCCAATTTACATGATTTTTGCGAATAAAAACAACGCCATAAATTTTTGAATTAGCATTACTAAAATTTATTGTAGCTTCGTAACCAAAATACAATCTTCAATAAATAGCACTTAACCATAAATCCATATTATCTTCATTGAATAAAATAAAAATAAATAAAAAATTCAATTAAAAGATGGCGGATTTTGAGTATGGAGTTTACAATACTAGACCTGTCGCCTGCTGAGGGCCACAGCTAAAGGCCACAACAGAAAATGTCTGCGAAGGCAATTTTGTGTAATATGCGGTTTTTGAGGTCTCGCGGTCGTCGAGGGCTGTACCTGCACATTAACAATTCACTGCAGCCACGAGAAAACCAAAACCGAGAGCAACCTTTGTTCCGAAAGTCTCGTTTTGTTCTGCAGTTACTTAAATCGTCTATTGATGAACATGACTTAGACGGGGTCGTCGCCTGCGTATTCGGTTATGATAGTACAAATGCTAGAAACGCTTAATACCAGCCAAGGACCATCAAATGACAACCAAGTACCACGGCCTCCAGTTGTATTCCATTGAACCCGGGGCCTGATGTACTCTGTAGATGTATAACATATAATGTTACCATGGCCATCAAATGTACCCTCTGTATTCCATATAATGTACTCTGGGTATTACCCATGTGTTGCATTGCATATAATGTGCATGTGTACTGTATATAATGTATGTGTACTGTATATAATGTATATGCATTGTGTCTAATGTACCATGTGTATTACATATAATGTACCCTGTGTATGGTATATAATGTACCCAGGCTGTGTATTGTATATAATGTACCATGTGTATTGTACATTCCACGTGTATTGCAATGTGCACTGTGTATTGCATATAGCTGTATAGTGTACTCTGTGTATTGCATATACTGTACCCGGTGTATTGAATGTACCATGTATGTGTATTGAATGTACCATGTATATTACATTTAATATACAATGTAGTGTATTAGTATATTAGTGTACCCTGTGTTAGTGTATAATGTACCCTTGCATATAATATACCCTGTGTATTAGTATTTAATGTACCCTGTGTATTAGTATTTATTGTACCCTGTGTATTAGTATATAATGTACCATTTATATTGCAAACGTTCGTTCATTACGTAATCACTTTATATTTCAATATCATTAGGCCTGGAAATATTATACTTCTTTAGAAAACATTTCATCGTGCTCATTACTTCTTCCACCACGTGAACCGTCACACTATTGTTTTCTATTGAGGCAGGGCTTTAATTGTATTTAGGTATTTAAGACAAGAACGTTATTGTTTAAATCTTTCAAGTTGAGGCCAGAAACCGACAATCTTTATTTCTTTTCACTGGGCCCATCTTTGTTACCCGGGCCCGGGTAGCAAACTATATGGTGGATTGTCGATTGTATCTGGTTGGGGAGGCTCTTGACTGTTGCCACAGCATGGCGGAGAAACCGGTGAAGAAAAGAGGAAAGAAGCCCGGGTTAGTGGATGTACCGAGAAGGGACGACCAAGAATGGTTTGCGAAAGATCGCGGATCACGCGTTGCTTCCAGGAGGGTACAAAATTATACTCTAATTTTTATAATTCGCATATTTAAACCTACCCAGTGGGCGTGGTGGCAGGGGGCTTGCCCCCGTGAAACGTTCTGAGAGGGCGCCGAATGCTCACAGGGGCGCAAAAATTTCCCTGAGAATATATTCTTAATTCTCAACTTCTGCAATTTATATCATTTTAGAACAAACGTTTTAAATAATTTCTCTCAAAGCTTTCTCCTTGCATCAAAAACATAAAAATCATCCCTGGACCCCAACTAAAGCCACATACATTTTCCAAAATGTATATCCCTTTAAGCTAACTTTCGTGAGGAATTGACACGATTCTAAGCAATTTTCTGATGTCAAAATCACGCTAAAATACGCGAAGCTTTCGGGAGCTTCGCCTCCTAAGCGCCTACCAGAACTTCGACCCTGGATTTGACACAATATTAATCAATTTTCTGCTATCATTATCGCAAAAAATGCAGGGTTCGCCCCCTGGACTAAACACAACATCACCAAACATCCAAAAGCGAATTTAAGCAATTTTCTGTTATAAAAATCATAAGCAACTCAGAACTTTTGCAAGCTGGCAGGGGCCGATTTAGAGGGCGGTGGGGCATGACCCCTGCGATTTTTCCGATGATACTTTTTATGTCTTTGGGTCAATTTTCTTCAATTTTCAAAACTGCATTTCAATGTTTGGGAAATCATTTGATTTTTGAAAAATTTCTTGTGTAAATTTTAAATGAAATTCTTAATTTGGGGGTAAATTTCTCTGAATTTCGGTAAATTTTCTTCAATTTTCGGGAAAATTCTTTAATATTTGTGCTTTCCCTTTCAATGTTTAAGAAATTTCTGTCATTCTCCTGCAATTTTTGAAAATTTCCTTCATTTTGGGACAATTGTTTTGTTTCTTATGGAATTTCCTTCAATGTTTGGGATATGTCTTTCAATTGTTTGAAATTTCTTTCATTCCCGTCCCATTTCTTTCAATTTTCGGAAAATTTCCTTCATTTTAGAGGCAATTTTGTTTTTATTTTCCTTAAATTTTCATCAATTATCGAGAAATGTTGCCAAATATTATCAAAATCTCTAATGATTTTACCAAAAATTCCTTCAATTTTGTTGTTGTTAATTATTTCCTAATCTTTTTAATCGAAAGAAAACCAGGCAGTACCTTTCTCTCTGCTCCCCATATAAGACTCTGCAGGCTTGTCCCAACATGTTCCATTAAACATGACAAAATTCTGCTCATAAAACACGTTATCACATCATCCTTGGTTGATTTGACTTGCCCTCCCCCCTCCCCATACGACATTTTATCCTGGCTCCGCCCTTGCCGCTTTTCATCGGGCCCCTAAAAGCGCTTCAACTTTGGATTTGACAAAAATATTATGCAGTTTTCTGCTCTTAAAATCGCGAGAATTGCAGGAATTCAAGGGCTTCGTTCCTATATTTAACACACTCAATTTTTAGCAATTTTTTGCTCCTAAATTTACGAGAACCCAAAGCTTAGACCCTGGATTTGACACAATATTCTGCAATCAAAATCCCGTTAAACGCAGAGCGAATCTCCCGGACCCCTACCAGGGCTTCGCCCTCAAACAACTTTAAGCAATTTCCTAAATGATGCCATCTCAACGGTGCATGCCAATTTAGATCTGCACAACGTCTTACTCTTATGAACACTTTGTTTGAGGAGAAAAGGGGGCACCGAAATGCCCTTTCCCCCAGTGAAACATGACCCACCACGCCACTGCCCCTCCCTTTTCATGAATATTAATTTCTAACTGAAAGGATCAGGGAGCTGTTAGTGCTTTCCCTCGATCTTCACCAAGGTCCTCCCATAAGAGTGTTCTTGAACAGCATACCACAACAAGGGCACCGGAACGGGTGGGGCAGATGTGGCATAGGTCCCACCAATAATTTGGCCGATCTTAGGGTTTTCTTAAGCCTCAATTGTATCATTATATGAAGCGATTATTTTCTTGAAAAATGCCCCATATTAATCAAGGATTTTTAAGTGCCAAAACCCGCGATATTGCATTTCCTGGCACCAATTTTCAATAAAATAAAAACAAATCCCTCCGTTTTCCTGCCCCACCAACCTGAAACTCCTTCCGGCGCCCCTACATGCACAACTTCTGCTTGGCTAAGATTCACTCAAATTACTTTTTATCAATGCTATGTTATCTAACAATTGTGTTAAGAACATTTTAACATGCTGCATTCAAAGTATTCCAGTATAGAGCCTATAAGGAAAAGGTCCATGCTTATTAACCCAGGGTGAACATAATGCTCTCAAATTAGAACATAAATTTGATTGCAAACACGTTCAGACGCCGTGGTGTCAAATTGTCCATCTTTAAACTGTAAGCAATTACCAGAAAGGTAATCCAAGTTGATAAGAGGCTGCTGAATACCGGGAGTTAAGATTGCTTACAGATTTTTTCAGCCAATCATATACAAGATCACGATGAGTTGATCCATCAACTGGCGACAAAATAATTTGGGACTGTGATAAAACAATGGAAAAAACCTGACACTACAGATTTCATCACGTGAATATCGAGGAAGTTAAACTCATCTGAAAGTTCATTTTGCCGTGAAAATTAAGACATAATTTATAAAGTGGTTGCGTTTTCATTAACGCGTCTTTTACACGTGTTGTAGGTACGGAGTCACATCATTCACATACAATAAACCTTATACAGTGCTGGCTGCTAACCTACCTAAAAATCCAGTACCAGTTCAGCGAATTTTATTTTTATTTTAATTTTTTCGCGGCGGCGATTTTATCCTTTATAATTTCTAACGTTTTATATATTCACCGGGTATACGCAGAGCAACTTTTTCGATTCAAGGCCAAATCTTAATTTATTTTCAACAGTTATACCAGACCTTAGTTTCAAGAATATACCTGAAACAAAATGTTCACTTGTAAATATAGTTAATTATACATGGGTAAATGACGTGCGTTTACGTATAAGCTAAACTCACTTCAGCTTACGTCGATCAGGATCAAATGGAAAAAATCAAGAAAAATCTTTTTGGGTTCCCCATGCATTTTTATACCATGGTAAATCTAATAACTTGATAAAAATGTAAATAACCAATCTAAATGTCATTAAGTGTCATTAATAAGTCTTAAAATTCCAGTGCGCTGATTATTTTAATCGAAAATTATCTTATATAACAACAACGCAAAGCGTTAACATCGAGGCCTCTTCAAATTGCAAGCTTAGGGCCTCCAGGTATAAATCAGACGATCGTTCTCGCCGATATGTCGACAAAATGGCGATGTAAACAATAAGATCAGGGAGTTGTTCCATCATGGCGCTCCATGACCTCTCAAACTCATCTGAAAGCCATTTTGCCGTGAAAGCGTCTCTGAACATCCTAAATAAACACCCTGCCTGCTAACCTACCTACCAGTACCAGTTCAGCGAATTTTATTTTATTTTAATTTTTTCGTCATTTTACAATCATTCCATTCAATCATTTCAAGTAATTTTTTGCACTAAATTTGTTCTTCTAAAAATATCTCTGAAACTTCGGCACATTATATCATATCAAGTTCTGATAAATATTGATGTTTATGTGTAGGCGTTTCGTGGTAAATACTCGAACTCGTTACATACTTCATATACCAACGGCGTAAGTTTGGTGGTGGGGGTCCGGTGCATGCTGGGTGGTTGGGGACCCTGCGAACGAAGCGAGCGTTGAGTCTGATCGCGTAGCCTTCTTGTTACTAGTACCACATCAAGGCCGGGGGCCACTTTCGGGACCGTTTGGGTCGGGGGCCCGGTGCTGCAGCGCATGAGAGCGCATCAATTTTACGCCTCTGATTTATACTGCAGACATAACAGACTCATTTGAAAATAATACAAATCATGTGTTTTGATAAAATACTTTCGTGTATGTGTTTTTTTATATGACAAATTTTTTTTAATTTTAGTTGAGTTAAACTAGGATATCCTAACACTATCATTTATTCGCATAAATAATTAATCGACAAGGGAAAAGATTCACCTTAAAAGATTACTCGTCCTCTACTTAGCTTACCCTCACCAACCCTGAAGCTGGTAGAGCATAGAGCGCTACATCGCAAAGGACCGCATTATAATTGTAAAGACTTTTATCCCCCACAGACCAAGAGTGTGAAGAAGTCACTTCTGAAAAGTTCACCGCATGCTGGCATGACTCAAAAGGCTCACCACCCTTGTACCACAGCCACAATCACGGTTCGAGAGACATCTACCGCCACAGGTGCACCTTATTATTCAAAAGACCTCACGATATCCGGACCACACGGTGCGGAGGCTACCTTATAAAGGTCCATCATCCATGATTCAAAAGACACTCACCAAACGCGGACCCAAACACTGCGAGAGAGCTATTTTAAAAAGGTCCACCTCTTAAAGAATCACAGCAGGCTCGGATCCCAGAAGTCCAAATGGCAGCTTTGCTATCTTGGAGTGGTCAACTTTATGATGCAAAAGACTCCCACCATTTCTAAACTCAGACAGTGCGGTGATGCAGCTATCTCTAAAAGGTTTAGCCCATAAGAAATCCTCAGCACGCCCAAACCCTACAGTGTGATAGGGCTATCCCGACGGAATTCACCTCATGATTCAATCGTCCCATATAGGCACGGACCTTAGCAGATCGAGAGGCAGCTACCATCGAGAGATACACTTCATGATTAAAAACGACCATCGCCACGTCTGGACCCAGTCAATGCGAGAAGACAACCAGGGCCCACTTCATGATGGTAAATGACAACCCCTCACATGACCCCTGGCTTCTCAGCTGGCTGGATGACCGTATTCCTTGTAGAGTCACGATACTCCAAAACCAATATCACATCTGTCTGTCTAGACAAATTATCTGCTTTAATTGTTTCGAAAGCTCTATAAGCAAACTGCAGCAAAACCACATAATGACGAGATCTTCAGAAAACACAGTGGGAGGATATATAACAAAAGTTAACCACGAATGTTACTGAACGTTTTCATTCCTTATATTGCCCTTCAGTTGGATATGCTGCTTTCTTAAAGCTGCTTGGGAATACGTTAAAATAAAAATAAAAACCCCAACTGCTGAAGATCCCTATATGTCACAATTGAAAAGTCTGTTGATGATCTGTTCCGTAAATAGTAGCCAGTGATATGCACCTTTTCAACCCTGAAATAAGCTTTGTTTGTCCCACTGTACCAATACGATGGTACCCTAACTTTGAGGCCCAATCTTTCTGTGGTGGCTGAATTGAAGTTATTTGTCACCCTTTGTCACCAGTCATCAGTTTCATCGATAAAACAACGTTCGATTTAATAATACCAACTGGTTTTTTCATACAAATATTAAATAAGTTCAATACATCTGTTGATAAAGATAATAAAGCCTATTTATACAACATTTCCCAGTACAGTACAAAGGGTCGATTTAGTACGACGAACCAAATGGAATGTCCGGTAAACCATGGAGCTATTAACTGAGAAGGAGAAAAAGCTCTTTGATGTATCAGAAGTTCCGCCGTAACTTGATCATTGCAAGGACGATTACAGCAGGGAGCTGTTGTTATTTTGTCAAAATAACACCTCCCAGATTACACTTAATAGCTCCATGGGTAATCTGATCTTCACCACTTGAACGATGTAGATTGAAGACCAAGATTCAATTCCTGCACGACTATTTGTACTAAGTATGACCGAGCTGCCGAGTATGACTAAATGGCAGTAGACAGTGGTTATGGCGTAAGTCTCGTACTCAACCGGATCTAATTTCAGCCAGGGCGCTGTACCTGTGTACTGTGTCATTGAGCAAGACACTTAATTGCATTTTCTCCAGAATACTCAGCTGTGAAATGAGTTCTAGTTTCGGCTGAGGAGTTAACCCCTGCGGTAGACTGGTGTCCTATCAAGGAGCTCCTTGGTCCTATCCAATGAGGGGCAAGTACTCTCATCCGCTTAGTACCATGAAAATCGTGTACAAGCACCGGCTTTATTACCCCTCGAAACTTGATGAGATTTACCTATATGACTGAAAATAGGATAATGCATCACAATTTATTAATACTTCAAAGGAATCTGACGGCCGAAAAGTAAGGGCGTATCTTGAGGCTTAAGAATATTATGGTGGGATGGATGATATCTCGAGATACTTCCTGCTACAAGGTTCATCATTTAGTGTAAATAATCCTTGGCCCTAGGTAAGTTCGGGAGAGCATTTTATACCTCCTTTATACCTGTGCTTTATACCTGTGCTTTATACCTGTGCTTTATACCTGTGCTTTATACCTGATGCCTGTGCTTTATGCCTGTGCTTTATGCCTGTGCTTTATGCCTGTGCTTTATGCCGGTGCTTTATGCCGGTGCTTTATACCGGTGCTTTATACCGGTGCTTTATACCGGTGCTTTATACCGGTGCTTTATACCGGTGCTTTATACCGGTGCTTTATACCGGTGCTTTATACCGGTGCTTTATACCGGTGCTTTATACCGGTGCTTTATACCGGTGCTTTATACCGGTGCTTTATACCGGTGCTTTATACCGGTGCTTTATACCGGTGCTTTATACCGGTGCTTTATACCGGTGCTTTATACCGGTGCTTTATACCGGTGCTTTATACCGGTGCTTTATACCGGTGCTTTATACCGGTGCTTTATACCTCCGTGGAGAGAGTAAGAATATACGAACCTTGATTTTCCAGTGGTGAGAGCGGTCCTTTAGTCGACTACTTTAAACAATGCAGGCAGCTAAAAAGTCGTTCGTGATGGGCAGTGACGCCTGCTATTTTTTGACATGATAATCAGAGCCCTTGTTAACCAATTATCAGGAGCCAAAATCATTTGAAAAGCGTTTATATTAAAGGATTAGTTCAGTGGTCAAGCATGTCCTTCTTATATGAAAGAGGACTTCAAAAGAAACAAAATAGTGAAGAAAGCACTGCAAAATCTTATACCGTTAAGGAGATATTCAAGTTTAAAGTTTGGTATCATTTCTGTAGAAACGACTGAAATTAAACTAGTTGTGATGTCACAGCCTCAGATTTTTTAAAATCTGTATGTACTTTAAAGAAAGTTTTATGTAATTGTTTCATTATTTAAATTAGTTTTCCTCAAATTTTCTTCAGGTGGTATATTATAAATACTCTTCCTAGATTCACTTTTACTACTTTTTTGACATATCCCATGGTGTTTAAGCCATAAAATCGCAAGACAAAATATGATAGAATACATAAAGACTTTGAGGAATCTGAGGCTGTGACATCACATCTAGTCTGAAATTCAGTCATTTCTACACAAATAATACCAAATTTTAAACTTAAATATCTCCTTAACAGAATAAGAATTTTTTGAATGCTTTCTTCACCATTTTGTTTCTTTTGAAGTCCTCATTCATATAAGATCAACATGCTTGACCACTGAACTAATCCTTTAAGAAGAAACGAGGGAATATGATTGACTATACGACTAATTATTGCTTTGGATAAGCTTATTTCGGGGAGACATTCCAAAATGTTTTGACATTAACCTTTTCGGGAAAAATACCGGATGTCCGTTAACAATCGATGATTCCAAACACACTTAGATCTCTGCCACAGATGAATGAGCCAGCCGGAAAAATATTTTGTGTTATATCGATGAATTAAAATCTAAATAGTATAGCCTTGAGATACCAATATTCAGTGGCGAGTCAATGGTTCAAAGAAAGGGTGCTACTGTGGGTGAATGAAGAAGTACAACTATGAATGAATGAAGGGGTGCCAATGTGGGCGAATAAAGGAGTGCCTCTGTGGGTAAATGAAAGGGTGCCCGTACGGATGAATGAAAGGGTGTCACTGTGGGTATATCAAGGGATGTCACTGTTGATAAATCAAGGGGTGCCACTTTGCTTAAATCAAGGGGGCCACTGTGAATAAATCAAGGGGTACCACTGTGGGTAAACCAAGGATTGCTACTATGGGTAAATCAAGGGATTCCACTGTGGATGAAAAAGGCCTGCTACTCTGGATGAAAAAGGGGTGCCACTGTGTATTAATCATGGATTCCACTGTGGGTAAATCAAGGGATGCCACTGCGGATAAACCAAGGGTGCCCCTGTGGATGAATCAAGGGGTACCACTGTGGGTAAACCAAGGATTGCTACTATGGGTAAATCAAAGGATGCCACTGTGGATGAAAAAGGGCTGCCACTCTGGATGAAAAAGGGTGCCACTGTGGGTAAATCAAGGGGTGCCACTGTTGGTGAATCAAGGGGTGCCACTTTGTTTAAATCAAGTTGTGCCATTATTGGTAAATCAAATGGGTGCCACTATGGATGAAAAAGAGGTGCCACTGTGGGTTTAAGAAGGGGTGCCACTATGGATGAATGAAGGGATGCCACTGAATGAATCAAGGGGTGCCACTGTGGGTAAATCAAGGGATGACACTGGGTAAATCAAGGGATGCCACTGCGGATGAACCAAGGGTGCCACTGTGGGTAAACCAAGAGGTGCCACTGTGTATACATCAAGGGGTGCCACTTTGTTTAAATCTAGGGGTGTCATTAGGGATAAATCAAAGGGGTGCCACAATGGATGAATAAAAGGATACCACCGTGGGTGAAAGAAGGGGTGCCACTTTGGATAAATGAACGGGTACCACTATGAGTTAATGAAAGGGGTGCCATTGTAGGTAAATAAAAGGGTGCCACTATGGATGAATCAATGGGTGCTTCTGTGGATGAATCAAAGGGTGCCACTGTGGATAAATTAAGGCGTGCCACTGTGGGAAAATCAAGGGTGCCACTATGGGTGAATAAAGGGGTGCTGTTGTGGATGAAAAGCGGGTGCCACTGTGGAAGAACCAAGAATATCACTGTGGGTTAATCAAGGGATGCTACTGTGGGCATATCAACGGGTGCTACTGTGGATAAATCAAGGGGGTACCACTGTGAATGATTGAAGGGGTTCCACTGTGAATGAACGAAAGGGTGCCACTATAAATGAATAAAGCTGGTGCTACCGTGGGTGAATGAAGGGGTGCAACCGTGGGTGAATGAAGGGGTGCCATTATGGATGAAATGAAGTGGTGCCACTATGGATGAATCAAGGGATGCCAGTATGGATGAAAAAGGGACGTCACATTGGATACAAAAAGGAGTGCCACTGTGGATGAATCAAGGGTGCCACCGTATGTATATCAAGAGGTGCCACTTTGCTTAAATCAAGGGATGCCATTATCGGTAAAACAAAGGGGTGCCACTACGGATGAATAAAGGGATGCCACCGTGGGTGAATAAAGGGGTGCCACTGTGTATGAATCATAAGTTCTACTGTGGGTAAATTAAGGGGTGCCACTATAGGTGAATCAAGAGGTGCCACTATGCGTGAGTGAAGGGGTGCCACTTTGGATGAAAAAGGGTGCCACTGTGGATGAATCAAGGTGCCACTGTGGGTAAATCAAAGGGTACCACTGTTGGTAAATCCAAGGGGTGCCACTTTCTTTAAAAAAAGGAGTGTCATAATGGGTAAATCAAAGGGGTGCCACTGTGGATAAATGAAGGGGTGCCATTGTGAGTGAATGAAGTTGGTGCCATTGTGGATAAATCAAGGGGGTGCAACTGTGAATGAATAAACGGATGCCACCTTGGGTGAATGAAGGGGTACCACTTTGGGTAAATCAAAGAATGCCACTGTAGGCGAACCAAGGGTGTGAAATCGTGAGGTGGCTTAATGGGGTTTCAGTGTGTAAGAATCAAGGGAAGCCACTGTGGACGAACCAAGGGTGCCACCATGTGTGAATCAAGGAGGTACCAGAGGGTGCGATCAACCAGGGTTCGATTTTCGTTTAATAATCATTTTAGGTACAGACATATTCAAAGCATGATACCCATACGATATGGAATCTCCCGCATGTTAATAATTCAAAGGCGTTTGCCATTAATTCCCATCAAAGCCATGCAAATTCCCAAACGCTTGAAAGAAATTTGTCATTTGATTTAGGGGTGAAGCCCAGTGATAAGTAGGCCTATACATCAAACTGTCAAATAACATAAGGTGAAATAAAATGATAAGAAATGAAATGGTGAAAAATATTATGCCTATGAACTGATTACATCCACATCGTCATGTGTAAACTCAGAACTTAGAACGTACGGGGTTAATGACCAACACCGGGTATGGAGGGAGGGTCACGACTTATGATAGTCACGCGTCACCTCAATGCCGATGAAAGGGAGTTGGGATATCGGAAGCCATTATCAGATTATTGTCAGTTAAACTAAACATATTGTGATAAAAAGCCACAACGTATACAAGTGCATCCGTTGACTAATTTTCTTTTATTACTGTTACCAGAGATGCAATGGCTCAGTGGTTAAGGAGTCATGCTCGTATTAGAAAGGTACCAGGTTCGATACCCGCCGCGAGCGTTGCATTGTGTCCTTAAGCAAGGCACTTTACTCTACTTGCTTCAGTCCACTCAACTGTAAACTGAGTACCAGCGCTGCTGGGTAGTTAACCTGCGATGGACTGGGTCCCATCTAGACGGAGTCATATATGTACTCTTATCCGTTTACGCCATGGAAAGCACCGGCCCTATGAGCCTAATGGCTCGGATGGATTTAACTAACTGAAGACGATAATAAAAGGGATTTTAATGATAAAACGGATGATTGACAGAGACAAATGTGATGTCTTTTTTATGGATTAAAGTGAAAAACGATGTTGCAGAATACGAACCGAACAAACCACACTGGACGCGAAGCATGTCCAGTGTGGACATGAATTTGTCGCGTGTATCCTGTGATATCCTGTGATACACGCGACCGACACATGTTCCTTACCTATTACCTTTTTCATATTAAAAGTTGCAACAGTCAAAATAATAGTTTGTAGTAAAAAGTTATTTTCCAAAATATGCCGCCATAAACTATTCACACGTTTATGAAAAACGGCCGTTTACCGTTTTTGCGATGAAAAACGGCACCCTATAATTACTTTTGACGTGTAACTGGCAACCATTTTGCTATATTGCCCCACTGTATGATTGATTTCAGATATTCCAAAGAAACTGGTAAATTTGTGTGGTTTACTTTTCACCGAAAATCCGTCATTGTGCTCATCCCCGCTCAATTTCTTAAATATTTTTTTATGGATAATCCCGTGAGAAAGTTCAATTTTCACACAAAATCACAGATTAAACACTGTTCAATGACATTAATCGCAAAAAAAAAAAAAAGTTTTCTAGCAGCCTTAAAAACTTATTTGGGAAAACAGAAGCAAAACAGCCGCAAAAGACTGACAGAACGTAAATCACCAAAAAGAAAAAACACGAAGTAGTAAACATTACAGGATATCTAAAACCATATGGATATCTAAGTTCAAGCTATGGTTAAAGTCAGAACTATTAACTGCGGCAATTATCATACTTGCAGACTTGCGTCAGCATGTCAGGAACCATAGATCTGTAGATCGCGGCTACCCTCAACACTCAGTAACAACGTCTTAGGTAGATATTAAAAAAAAAAATCGTGGAAGAGGGGAGGGGGTGGGGGAGATTTTATCATTTTTGATTTAATGAATATCTATTATCCAAAAAGTATTAGTAAAGAGTTGCACCTGAGAGATGCATCCTTCCTACTATACGCCCCTGGTATTACTTCTTGGCTTTAAATGCCACTGACTTCTAATATGCTCAAATATAGCTTTAACATCAATTTCCAGATAAACAGAAAATTTATTTAACTGTTTAGTTAATTGAGAATAGGCCCTATAGGCACGACAAAAAATGTAATGATAATTTAGGTCAAATTTTATTATTTAAAGACCGACATGACCGAAGACTGTCATTGTTTTATTATCAGATTATCAGAAATCTCCATCTGGTATACATGGTTATCATCAGTTTTTGTATGCCATCTGATATTACCTTTCATAAACATCTACAAAGGCTTGAAGTTGATACCAAATGAGCAATTTGTTTGGAGATATGAGCTAAAACAAATTCCTGATGCTTCTGCATTTTACCCCTTTCGAGACTCTGAAATTGATCCATCGAAGTTCCGCCTGTTTTGGGGGATATAGTGAGATGCTACCAAGGACAGCGGCATATTTTTAAAACTGTGGGCACAGTTTTAGGGGCACCCTCCGCTCAATTTGAAATACGGCAGTATATATCATACGGCAGTAAGGCATATAGCTGAAAGGGCATTCCCCCCCCCTCCCTCCCCTCTCCACCCCGGCCAACGGAAATTCAGAAATTGCTTCGGTCCGAAAATTGCTGGTGGCCTCTTTCTTTTCTTATTATTCTAACTTTACAGCCATGCAGCCACCTGGCCATGAGACTTGTAAATTCGGAAAATGTAGGACAAAAATTATGAAAAATCGCAAAAAGAGGGCCAGAAAACGATGTTCTCAGAAACATATGTGAGAATTTTCTAGATTAAAAGCAATTAAACTCGGCAAATATCAGACAACCAGACCCAATATTTCTTTATCATTTATACAAGGGGGCTCAAAACAGTGGCAAAGCAAGGGGCCCCGGGCCCCGGTGTAACGATTCAAATGACTCCAAGGAGAGTCCACATTCACTCCAGCTCCACCCTGGTTGGGGCAGGTTTGATATTTAAAACCCCTAGACGCCCGGGAAAAGGCATTGTCAGGTTTTCCTGACTGAAAATGGGAATTATTTCAGATTGCTATTTTAGTCGGTATATCAGGACGGAACTTCAAGAACTTGGCAATATGCAAATCATAAGAAAATGAGTCAAATCATCATTACGTAAACGATTGTCCTTTAACACTTTGAATACAACATCAGGTGAACGTGCACCATAAACGGACCGATATAGCAAGTACGTTAAACACTAATTTACAAGATTGTTTACGTACTTTTTGAACAGACAGTTTCCTGTGATTTATCAGTCTTGAAACATCTAATTCAGACTAGGAGCAATTGACTCAAATGGGTTATTATGACAAACCCCAAAATGGTCCCATCTATCTTTCTTCAGCCCATCTATCTAATAGTTTTCAGTGGGCCCAACTTATGATTGAAGGCCCGTTTTCCCATCATGATAGCAAGGGACAGAAAGGAACGGCCCATTTATCTATCTTTTTGGTGGGTCTGACTTATGATTGAAGGGCCTGTCATGAAAACAAGAGGGGCAGAAAGGAAGGGTCTATCCTGAAAATAGGCTCTTAAAGCGTACATGGGCCCTGTTTGGTTATTGCATGTGCCTTTTATATCACTACGAGACGCTTCGCCGTCCTGTGGCTGGCTTCAGCGGATATATTTTTTTAATGGTAATTATACTAGTCATCGGGCCACCGGGAGAGGGGCGTCCATGATGCGGCCGGATCTGTTGCGGCCGGGCCTGTTGCGGCCAGGCCTGATGCGGCCGGGCCTGTTGCGGCCGGGCCTGTTGCGGCCGGGCCTGTTGCGGCCGGGCCTGTTGCGGCCTAGACAGTTGCGGCCGGAACTATTGCGGCCGGGCCTGATGCGGTCGAGCCTGGTTCGGTCGGGCTTGGTGCGATCGGGCCTGCTTCGGCCGGGCCTGGTTCGGCCGGAACTGGTGCGGCCGGGCCTAATGCGGCCGGGCCTGGTGCGGCCAGGCTTGGTGCGGCCGGGCCTGTGGCGGCTTGGTACGACCAGGCTTGATACGGCCAGGCTTGATACGGCCAGGCTTGGTAGGGCCAGGCTTGGTACGGTCAGGCTTGGTACGGTCAGGCTTGGTACGGCCAAGCTTAGTACGGCCAGGCTTGGTACGGCCAGGCTTGGTACGGCCAGGCTTGGTACGGCCAGGCTTGGTACGGCCAGGCTTGGTACGGCCAGGCTTGGTACGGCCAGGCTTGGTACGGCCAGGCTTGGTACGGCCAGGCTTGGTACGGCCGAGTTACGCTACTGGCTCCAGTTTCGCGTTGGTTTGAACACTGGTAAAAGGCCCTTTTTGAAAATCATAAACAAAATAACAAAACAAAACTGTTTCAGAACTTACATCTACCAGTCTACGATCTATCATTGTTGACTGCACAGTCGAAACATGATCTGATATTCCAGTGACCCTTATTTTCAGGAAGGTGGCGACTAAAATGGTATTCTTGGCGTCAATGTAATTATTAGGGCTGATTTTATTTGATGTCCCAGTGTAAAGGTGTATAAAAATGATCTCAAACCTTTGTCAAATGCTTATTTTCTGAAATGTTTTTGATGATCGAAGCCAGACCCAGAGAGGAAAAAGGGGTTGCCTAAAGTCACAAGATCAAAACATATAATATGTTAACATATAATTATGCCACTTTGGAATAAGAGATGGTATAAAGGGAATCTTGACTTTTCAAAATCAGTTCGTCAGACCTTTCCTTCACAATTGAGGGGGGGGGGGTAGGTGGGAATGGTACTTGCCCCTGGCCACTGCTTCCTGCGCCACTGAGTAATTTCAAGATTTAGGAGAAGCTATTGCATGTCATAATTTCTAATCATTTCTTCGATCCTTTGAGGGATATTAGAAAGCATCATCTTAATGCACGGACCGGACCGAGGACCTATAACGTGGTCATTGACGCGTTGCTATGGTGACCAACAGAGGCGTAGCGACCGTGGTTGTGGGGTGTCACACACCCCAACCGCGATTTTTGTCGGGGAAATTGTGACTTTGTTAGGATATTTTCACCAATCTTCCCTAACGGATCTTCCCTAAAAAGATGAACAATCGGAAATGAAAGCCATGCCAAAACAAACAAAAATGATAAAAATAGTTATGTCGGGGATATTTGTACTTTGAAACTTGATTATTCATAACCTTATAAATTTAAAGAAAAAAGAAAAAAAAAATCACATGATTAAACACACCGACACACACACATCAACTAACTCATTGCCTGTACAAGCAGACAAGACTACAGATCTTGTTTTGAACTTGTCGATTTAATCACAATTGAAACTTATTTTTTTACGGTTAGGATGAAGGAAAACTCAAAAACCTGTTATAACTAAGTTACAATGTGGACTGTGTAAGCGACAATTTGATAACGACTATCGGAAAAACCATAATGTAAAATATCATAAGGATCTATTTTCAAAAGGAGCGCATACCATTTTAAACTGCCAATGCTCAGTTAATTAGTTTGTGGCAACCGCAGCTGCATCAGTCGTCTTTTATGATTAAATTATTATGTGAAGAATTATTTTTAGATAAAGTTGTTAGTTTTGTAAAAGTCTATAGGTAGATACACCTCTCTTGCATAACGTTGAAAATAAGCTGTAAAATATATGATAATGGGTTGATTGGGGCCCTATGGCAAAGCTTCAAGGGCGTAGACCCCGGGAGGGATGGGTTTATATTTCACCCACTTTTTGAAAAGGAAGGAAGGAGGGGGTATTATGTACAATTATCCCCCCACTTTGCCGATAATACCGCCCCACATTTTCAATTACTAAAATAAATGCTTTTTGCCACTTCTGTTATTTGATTGAAAAATTGGGGACGATTACCGTATATCATAAAACTAACCATAAATCAAGAAAATATATACTTTCATGCTAATTACCACAATATAATAGTTATCCTGATTAACATCACGTGAAAGATGTTGTAAAGTAAATTCCGATTTCCGAAGTTTCTTGGTGTGACCTTAAACTAACGATACTTAACAACTCAAGGTCTCATGCAAAGATATAAGACGCCAGCGTTAATTTCTATGACATGTGATGCATTTGCTCATCACCGCAATGACCGGTATTATTTTACCCAGGCCCGCCAAAGTGAGGTGTGTGTGTGTGTGTGTTTGTTTGTAAGTGTGTGTGGGGAGAAGGGTGGTTGTGGGAAGGGGGATTTATCTCGCATTCGAAAGCTAAAATTGAATAGATCTGTTTGTTATTAAGAATGACTTTTAATTGTTTTGGACTCAAATTTCACCCCAAGAGTACGGCCTACATATTTTCTACGGCATTTAGAGGTCAATGTGTTTGGACCCTAAGCATGTTTTGATGTTATTTTGGAGTCAATTTTAGCCCTAAAGTATTGAATATTCCAGGAGCTTCCGGGGTTTCTCCCCCTGGACCCACACTGGTGCTTCGCCTCTAGACCCTGGATCCCACGCCTATCAGCGAGCGCTTCGCGCTCGCATTGCCGCTAACGCGGCAAACTAGTCCTCCAACAAAAATCACCCCCGCTTAAAAAACGGATCTACGCCCTCGCTAGAGAGGGAAGGGGGGTGGGGTCTCTTATATCCTAAGTGTGGGGTCCTTTCATTAATTTGATTTTAAATTTGGAATAGAAAATTGGGCATTTTATTTCTTTCCTCCATTGTCAGATTGTCGAAAACTTATACTGTACTTCAAAGATTGTTGATTTTTGTAAATAGTACCTACACGTTTGAAGGAACCTCTTTGTTTGTGGCTTTCATCAATTTAAAGTTGAATTTTAACTTTTCAAGGACCACAGGCATACAATTTCCTTGGCATAATTTCTGAAAATTATACTCGAATTTTTGCGACACCTATGGGGCAGTTGCACCCTGCAGAGGTCCATGGTAACCAAGCTCTGACAGGGGCACACGAGCCTAGCTACAACGGGAGCTACAATTCTAGATCTCGTTGATGTTGTTATCTATTTTCATTTTATGGAATCAGGGACTATCATCATATAGCAGTATCTCTGAACTTACTAACAAGTTGAATGACGCCTGCTGAATGTTGAGTCACATACAGACATGAATATTTAATTATCAGACATAAAGTCAAGTTGCTTAACTCGGAATGGTGATCTATTATGAATCTCGGGAATGAGATGTTGCTATTATTCAATTAGGATTTCCATACACCAATGGCATTTATCATCAATTGCCAGTGTGAACAACTGACTGGTACAAGATAAAGTCAACAAAAGTGTTTGTAGGGATAACCCATGGTAATACGAAGCAAAATATATGTGAGTCAATAGTGATGAGAAAAACAATTAAAAAACGTATTTTGTATTTTCTTCTGTAGTTTATATTAAATGGTACCTCAATGAAGGCCGGTGTTTCAGTTTTAATACAAAAAGTACTCATGTAAAATGGAAACGTATGGGAGCCTAAATAGTTAAGTTTCCATGCTGTTTTGGGGTGACATTACCGGGTAAATCTGTTGATTATAGATAAAATATCAGCCATAAAATGCCTAAAATCGCAGAGCTTCCGGAGTTTCGCCACCTGAACCCCTACTGAGGCTTCGCTCCTGGACCCCACTAGGGGCCCTAAGGCGAGCCCCACCCCACGCCATTTGAACTAGTGCTTCGCTCTAGCATTGACGCCTACGGCGTCAAAGATTTTGTCGGGAAATATTCATTTCCTCCCCCCCACCCCTCCCCAATAAAATTTCGTAGCTACGCCTCTGGGGACAAACAGATTTCATACAAAATCTCAACCATGGGCCAAAGAGCTTCCACACAAAGCTCTTTGCATGGACGAAATTCACAGCAATCTGACATTCAGTACCATATTCTGCCGACAAATCACTCTTGACAGTTTGAAGTATTTAAGCTGCAATGCTTGCTTCGTCGGATTAGAACATAATATTACGGTTATCGAGATTCACGGCAGTCATGTAGAATGATTTACAGTTATGTGAAATAAAATAAGATTAGAGATAATAAAGGTATTACTCATTCCTTGCTGTGATAACTGAATAATTGGCATTCGGCTTTTTGGACCCTTATGAATTGTCACCTCAAAAAGGTAAACAAAGTGACAGCGTTGTTATCATATTTCAAACCCTGGTAGGTTTCGAAATGTGAGGTTATGTCTTATTTGTCCAAATGATTGTAATTACCGGCACTTAACACATTTATTAGTTTACAAGATGAGCGGTTACTTGTGTGGTTTCAGCTATAAAATAGCTTGAGTCATGGAAGCTTTTGTAACCTATTACCAACAATGCCAGAACTTTTAAGCAGATCAAGAACCATTTACTTTCTTTGACTTCCGCTATCTTTTTTAGAGTGGGGAAGGGGATCGTAAATTTTGCCAAAACTGTATGTTATCTTTCATAATTTGTGGAAATATCTTGCAAGAAGTTTTGAAATCCCACGCAGATTTGTTTCCAACAGGCCAATGTCTACCAATGCGGTGCATTAGTACCTCCTATATGTACCACATCCTTGTTTTCAAGACGACTGCACCACGAGGGAATGACTTCCAATAATGTTCAAATAGGCGTTTATACCTCTTCGCTGATGGGCAAATGCCAACATTGGTCCTGACCATGGGCGGGATTTGTCAACCGTGGGGAAATGTTAAAAGTGTGTGTGTGTGTGTGTGGGAAGAGGAAGAAGGAGTGGATGGGGGTGAGGGGAACCACGCTAAGATGCAAAAATTCACCACACAAAAGATACAAATTTGGAAGAAAAAAAGTAGGGGCAAGTAATCTCCTTGCCCCCTCAAATCCTGCCTATGGTTTTGATCCCCCAATCTCAAACCTGTGTCAGGAGTCCTGTGACGGCGGAATAATTCTGAAAGTGGGGGAGGGGGATGAACATGTAGAAGGTGCATATCATTTTGCCAAAGATGCCACCATAAAAGCTTGTGCGCGGCAGGGGCGAAGGCTCCTGAAGACATGCGATTCTGAGCAGTCTAAAAACGTGGCCCGGTACAGCCCTCAACCCGTCTCTATTGTCCCTGAGAACTCAACAAAACTTTGTAAAAGTGGTGCAACAGCAGTATGGGAAAGGTGGGTAGAACTCACAGCCCCAAGACCTCAATTGCCATATGGACCCCAGTTCCGTTACTGCTTGACATAATTAAATTTGGAATGAAATAATTTTGATTTTTAACGGTTGTTGGTGAAGAAATCAGGAGAATTCGGACAGAAGATAAATTCAGTACACCAAACACACATAACCCTAATTTATTTTCAGATAAAGCTGTTGGGATTTCATGTCAATAGGTCACAAATAGGTCGGAAGTTGATTCATGTTAATAGGTCACAAGCAGGGGGTAGGAAGGGTTCCCTCTCAGGGAAGACAATAGTCCTAAAATTTCCGGGTTACAAGCGGAAAAATTGCACTGGTAAATTAAGTTTCTATCAATGTTGAAGTGCTTATCTTGATTATGTTAATAGGTCACAAATTGATTTGTCCAATAGGTAACAACTTGATTCATGGTAATAGGCCACAAGTTGATTCATTTTAAAAAGTCACTAATTCATTCATGTTAATAGGTCCGACAGATTGATTCATGAAGTTAATAAGTCACAAGTTGATTCATGTTAATAGGTCCAAATTGAATCATGTTAATAGGTCACAAATCGAGTTATGTTAATGTCACAAATTGATGTAAGTTAATAGGTCACAAATTGATTCATGTTAATAAGTCACAAATTAATTTGTCAAGTTAACAACTTGATTCATGGTAATAGGTCACAAGTTGATTCATTTTAATAAGTTACTAATTCATTCATGTTAATAGGTCCGACAAATTGATTCCTGAAGTTAATAAGTCACAAGTTGATTAATTCTAATAGGTCACTAATTCTTTCATGTTAATAGGTCCGACAAATAGATTCATGAAGTCAATAAGTCACAAATTGATTCATTTTTAAAGGTCACTAATTCATTCATGTTAATCGGTCCGAAAAATTGATTCATGAAGTTAATAAGTCACAAGTTGATTAATGTTAATAGGTCACACATTGATTCATGTTAATAGGTTACAAATCGAGTTTATGTTAATGTCACAAATTGATTTAAGATAATAAGTTACAAATTAATTCATTTTAATAGGTCACAAATTGATTTCTTGCTCATGTACAATGTTATCAGTCTTATCATGAAATAGATTGTGAGCCAATGGTCTTTTTCGTAGTCCAAGTCAGAAGGACAAAATATTTTGTTGCCGATAATTCTTTTATGAATACATTAAATGAAAGTTTTAAATGTTCCACAAAACATTTCTTGCACTCAATTCATGTCAATAGGTCACAAATTGATTCATGTTAATAGGTCACAAATTGATTCATGTTAATTGGTCACAAATTGATTCATCTTAATGTCACAAATTGATTCATGTAAATAGGTTACAAATTAATTCATGCAATAGGCCACAAATTGATTTCTTCCCCATGTACAATGTTACCAGTCTTATAATGCTAGAATATATCTGTGCATTCCACTGCTCCCCATGGTCCTACATTTGGTTCCTTTGTAAAGTGACAGAAAAAACCGTCGAGAGTCAATGCTGACCTGGGGTATCTTGAACATACATACCCCTTTAAAAAGCAAAAGCTGATCACAGACTGACAAGCTATTATTTCAACACAATCACGTATCTTCATTTTTACAGGCCCTATGACCTGGGCCTAGTAGGATTCTGGGGAAATGCCCCTACTTACGCTGCTCGACCGACGACTAAACATATTGCTTAAGATAGCAAATTTAAAGAGAAAATAAATGAAGCAAATCAGGAAACATGCAGAAAACACCGCTTGAAGATATTGTAAAATGATCACATTCTTTATATTCCCTCACATATCAATAAAGAGGTGCTACATTTGAGAAAGGATGGAAAATCGTACAAACCTTCTCATGAATCAATTTTGCATAGTTTGCGAGCTTCTAAGCTTGAGTCCGCAATAACAAGAACATATAGCTTTAAGCCAACTCACAAATCAGCAAGACAAATCTTATTCTATCACAGAGAAGAGTGTTCACAAGGCAATCTTTAGGGATAGCGGAACCATGCCAACTGCACCCTTGCTGCAGAGTAAGGAGGTAAATTGCCGGTAGTGGAAGACCAAGTAGAGCCTTTATTCTGTCAATACATATGAAATTAGGTTGTCCTGGTCTTCTAGAGACCCCACGAGGAGGGGTGGGGGGGGGGGGGGAGAGGGCAGGGGGGAGGGCACTTCCATATGTGAGGTATATATACATGTGCCGCCCGAGCAGTTGCCTTTTTTTAGAATTTTCGTAGTGCAGGTATCAAAAATCCAATCTCTCATACTGTTGGTCTCAAAATAATTGCATATTTTTATACTGCAGGTATCAAAAATCACTTATTTTCATACTGCAGGTATCAAAATCATAAACTGTTATACTGCAGTTACCAAAAAAATCTCTCACACTGCAGTCCAATTTGAAATTCTGGGCGGCACATACCTACCACTTTAATATAGAAGTTCCCCCTTCCCCCCCCCTCTTCCCCTCCGGGCTAAAGCCTTCAATTTTCCCTTGAAAAATAACCTTTTCTAGGCAGTTGTCTTGACATCTAGCTATATGTCTAATTATAAGTTTAAAGCTTGAAAACAAAAAATCAAAATCCATTCACAAATCTTGCATAGAAGATTAGCTGTAACATACATTGAGTATTTATTTGACACAAAGCATATCCTAAACAACGCTCGGGCAAGACAAGTATGCAGACATAAGAAACTACTTTGTTTGTTATTCTAATATCACCTACAGTAAGTAATGGCTCTATTCACATGTTGGAAAATCCAACATTTGCAACAACAATATTCTTTAAGGAACAAATTATTCATAGCTTAGAACTACCCTTGCAGGAATGTAGTACTTTACTGGAACTAAAGACACTTAAATAAAGCTTGGGCCCCATGACTTGATGAAGTGTCAGGATTGTGGAGGTCTCTAGTTAATCCCACCAAAAGCTGACAGCGGTGCTTGGGCTCAGTGACTTGATGAAGTGTCAGGATTGTGGAGGTCTATAATTAATCCCACCAAAAGTTGGCAGAGAAGCTTGGGTTCAGTGACTTGATGAGGTGCCAGAATTGTGAAGGTCTCTAGTTAATCCCACCAAAAGCTGACAGAGAAGCTTGGGTTCAATGACTTGATAAAGTGCCAGTAATGTGGTGGTAGATACAACACCTGCCCTGGTTGCAGGATGCCCTCTTGGTAGACCGCAGAAGAAAAGCCCGGAAATTGATCCAGGTTGGGGTTTTCCACATCAACCTAAAAATGTGATACAAAAGACAAAGTTACTTGAGGTGTACATTACATGTACATGTGCTATAGACATGATGCAAAAGACATAGTATATTTACACAAGGTGTACATCACATGTAGATGCCCTACAAATCATTACATGGCCAACCTGACCTGCAATAAGGCAAGTTGCATCACTTGAGCAGACTTAAGCAGGATGTGGGTAGCATTTGAGGCAACTTTCCGAATAATCTTTACCTGAGCTGCTTATATAGTAAGCTATAGTAAGCTATGCCATGTCCATAGGATCTGTATGCATCACTATACAAGTAATTCATTGTTCAGCCATTGTGAACTGCTACAAATTTATATTCTCTAGAAATAAAGTGAATGAGAAAAAATGAGATTTTACCAAAGGAATGGAATTTATACTTTTTCTTGATGTGATATCACAAAATCTTAATAAAACGTGCCGGATTTATTATATATTAAGGCCTGAAAATTTAAGATGCTGTAAAATAGTAAATTTTTAACCAATTTTGATTATTTTTTGGTGCTATTTTCATGGTTTATATAACTCACTGAAGGTTGTACATCATTTGTGTTATGGAGCTCTGGTATGCACGTATTCACACCTCTAGTCTTATACAATCAAAGGCTGTAGTTGCAAGATCAGACAAATATTTATCTCATGTAAGATAAACAAATTCAAATTATGAGAAGAATCTGTGATATCTGCTTATAACTAACACAAACAATCTAGGTCAAAGGTAGTGTACTACAGAAAAAAACAGCAGTGTTGAGTTGAACGACCTCGAAAGGGTTTGGGTTACATCTAAGATGCCCTATTCTTTGAATCTTGGGGTAAGTGAAGATGTTATCGACGTTTTTCAGCCTGTTTATGACAGTTTGTGTATCATTATCACGACATGACTGTCAACAATGGTGATTTATTTGCAAAGTTTCATTAAAGTAAGCGGCTTTATTTCTTGAAGATCATACATCCAGCTTGCTGGATCATTAATCATTGATCATCATCAGTGATCATTCACACATTTAAATCTATTAGTCTTCTCTTCCATGACTTTTGTTCAATTCTGTTGATGTCTACATTTCATAAAGCTACTTAATGTATGATTGAACAAATAGATAGCAAAACCTTTTTGTAATTATTTTGTATATTATACAACCTCACAGCAGTTGAAGGACTATGGACATCTGGCAGATTTCAGATATGTGAAGGAGCATGGAATTCTGAGTAGAATAGTTTTTAGAACTTGTAAAAAGCTTATTTAGTTTTCAATTAACGAAAGTTTCATGATTTGTTAATTTGTCCAAAATTTGTGATATACTATGAGGTACACATCTCAAAATCTTTATATAATTCTTTAAATTCTGTTCTTCAAATTCACCTACTTGTGAATTTCAGAATGTCTTTTCTAGATATATGATGATTCGGGGGGTGACAAAGTTCTATCAAATTTTTCCCACTATCCAATTCTATATTTCAGACAACATTGACAGAGTAATAAAAACAAAGGTTTTACAAAAGGTAATGAAGGATCCTTCCCCCATTGATGTCACACATTATTGCACAATAACACCTTAAAAATTAACCAGAAAACCAAAGTTTTAAGGTTCCCAAGGGGAGTATGAATTTTAAATTTGAACTATTGTATAATACATATATTCAAGAGCTTTTGTCTTTGTGCAGTTTGTGTTTGATGAGGGCCTAATGGCACCATGACAAATGAGGGTCAAATTGTGCCTAAGAGGTTAGACCATTCTAGAGGTAGGAAGGAAAGAAAACAGGGAGATTGAGAGAAACACGAGAACTAAAAGCCATAAAGATGAGATCGAGACAGGAGGTGTATGAGTAAAAAAAAAATGTAGAGAGAGAGGGGGTGGGGAAGGAGGACTAAAAATGGTTGTAGAGGAAAGCATGATGAAGGAAGAATAAATTTATCTGGAGTTTTTTTTAGAAGAACTCGGCTATTGAGTTGTGGGCAGCGAGGGAAGCTCTGGGAAGGTTGTACAGGGGGCAAGCAAGGAGAATGTGATGGACTGTGAGGGTGCAATGGCAATTATCATTCCAACCTTCATATATCCTTCACTATAACCTCCACTTACTCCATTGCAGCACAGCTCTCCCCACATAACTTAAATCTAACACTCTCAATAAAAACATGCTCAACTTTTTTGCCTTATAGACCAAAGAGGACTGATCTATATACCATATCAGAATGAAAATTTATTGCCGGTGGGTCTGCAACTAGTGAGTTCACAACTGGTTATTAAAGGCCGTGGCCGTCTTGATATAATGTCCAGGACTGGATGCTTTCGGGACATTAAACTATGCTATGCTATTAATTTGGAGTTTATCATATATAAAGTCTATTATGTTTCCACTCTATTCCAGTAAAGACTTACTGTTTTTTTTTTCTTATTCATTCTCAAGACACTTAATCATAAATTCCATTCAGTCGTCAGCTCTATTATTCAACTTTTGTTTCATCCCAGAACAAATATTTTACTTGCTATTCAAGTCTGGAATGCATTAGTTCCAAATTCTTTCAAAGCAAGATTTTCCTTTATATAAACTTCTTTTCATAAAAATAGAAAATACTTGGAATTCCTTTTTGAGGGCTGAAATCTATTGTTCCCCAGTAGCTGAACAATGCATGAGGTCGTACGGACAATGGATGTGGATGAATGGACGGACAGACGAACAGATGGACAAATGGACTGACAAACAGACGGATGGACAAACGGATGGATGCATGAACAGACAGATAGACGAATGGTAAAGATGTTATATCCCCTCTTCAGCAACTTCATTGGTGAGGGGATAAATCATATCCTTTTGATAATAAATGAAAACCAGGTTTATTTTGTCTTACGTAAAAAATCTGCACTTATCATAAAGCAGATTTAAATGTTGGTGGGTTTGCGGGCTTGGCTGGTGGGGTTTAACAGCTTCCAACAGCATGGTAACATTGTGTCAGAGGGGTTTAAATTATATCAAAAATTACTCAACAGTAAAAATGTGCAGAGTTGGTGGCAGCAGGAAAGAATGAAAATGGGGGTTGATACAAATATCACTAACCAAACTCATTGGACAATTCAAAGATGGCTGATTTTAAAGGTCTCATACAAAATAAAAATAATTAGTTTATCATGAAAAAGGTGATGCGGGCGTGCGGTATTAATTTTTTCCCCAAGCCAATTAATTTTGGTTATTTGCAACATTCCAGATCAGGTGAACTGCATCATAGTAAACAGTAGTACAGATGCTTAATGACTGATCCAATTGAGAGAAAAATATGGTAGTTAATTTATCAACAAAAACAAATACAGGTTTCTCTCAAACCTGATGCGCACGATTTAGGGTGATAAGCTAATCATTTTTTTTGATGGGATCTAACATTTTTGGAATCTTTGAAATGGATTTTTTTGTTTTTTTTTTTTTTCTAACTTAATCATTGATCATCATCAGTGGTCATTCACACATTTAAATCTATTATTCTTCTCTTCCATGACTTTTGTTCAATTCTCTTGATGTCTACATTTCATAAAGCTACTTACTGTATGATTGAACAAATAGATAGCAAAACCTTTTTGTAACTATTTTGTATATTATACAACCTTACAGCAGTTAAAGGACTATGGACATCTAGCAGATTTTAGATCTGTAAAAGAGCATGGAATTCTGAGTAGAATAGTTTTTAAAATTTGTAAAAAGCTGATTTAGTTTTCAAGTTATGGCTAAACAAAGTTTCATGATTTGTTAATTTGTCCAAAAATTGTGATATACTAAGAGGAACACATCTCAAAATCTTTATATAATTCTTTAAATTCTGTTCTTCAAATTCAGCTACTTGTGAATTTCAGAATGTCTTTTCTAGATATATGATGATTCGGGGTGTGACAAAGTTCCATCAAATTTTTCCCACAGTCCAATTCTATATTTCAGACAACATTGACAGAGGAATAAAAAACAAAAGGTTTTACAAAAGGTAATGGGGATCCTTTCCCCATTGATATCACACATTATTGCACAATAATACCTTGAAAATTAACCAGAAAAACCAAAGGTTTTGAGGTTCCAATGACACGGAATATGAATTTTAAGTTTAAACTATTGGATAATAAATATTATCAAGAGCTTTTGTCTTTGTACAGTTTGTTTGTTTGATGAGGGCCTAACGGCACCACGACAACGAGGGCCAAATTGTGCCTGAGAGGTTAGATCATTCTAGAGGTAGGAAGGAAAGAAAACAGGGAGATTGAGAAAAATACAAGAACTAAAAGTCAGAAAGCTGGGATTGACAGAGGAGGTACATGGGTGAAAAACCCAACTAATCATTCCAACCTTCAATATAACCATCACTTATTCCATTGCAGCACAGCTCCCCCCCCCCCTCCTTCCCTTAAATTCCTCCATAACTAAAATCTAATACTCTCAATAAAAACATGCTCAACTTTTTTCCCTTATAAACCAGAGAGGACTGATCTATCTACCATATCAGAATGAAAATTCATTGCCGGTGGGTCTGCAACCAGTGAGTTCACAACTGGTTATTAAAGGCCGTGGCCGTCTTGATATAATGTCCAGCACTGGATGCTTTCGGGACGTTAAACTATGCTATACTATGCTATGCTATTAATTTGGAGTTTATCATATGTAAAGTCTATTATGTTTCCACTATTTTCAAGTGAAGACTCTCTGTTTTTTCCCTTATTCATTCCCAAGACACTTAATTATAAATTCCATTCAGTCATCAGCTCTATTATTCAACTATTTTTACATCCCAGAAAAATATTTTACTTGCTATTCAAGTCCAGATTGCATTGGTACCAAATTCTTTCAAAAGCAAGATTTTCCTTAATATAAATTTCTTTTCATAAAAATAGAAATTAGTTGGAAATTCTTTTCGAGGGCTTAAATCTATTGTTCCCTAGTAGCTAAACAATGCATGAGGTCAGACGAACAATGGATATAGATGAATGGATGGACAGACGGACGAATGGACGGACAGACGGACGAATGGACAGATGAACAGACGGATGGATGGACAAACCGATGGCCGCATAAAGAGACAGATAGACGAATGGTAAAGATGCCATATCTCCTCTTCAGCAAGTTCATTGGTGAGGGGATAAATCATATCCTTTTGATTATAAATGAAAACCAAGTTTATCTTGTCTTATATCAAAAAATCTGCACTTATCATAAAGCAGATTTAAATGTTGGTGGCATTGTGGGCTTGGCTGGTGGGGTTTCACAGCACCTCAACAGTATGGCAACATTGTGTTAGAGGGGTTTAAATTATATCAAAAATTACTCAGCAGTAACAATGTGCAGAGTTGGTGGCAGCAGGAAAGAATGAAAATGGGGGTTGATACAAAATATCACTAAGCAAACTCATTGGATAATTTAAAGATGGCTGATTTTAAAGGCCTCATAAAAAATAAAAATAATTAGTTTATCACGAAAAAAGTGATGCGGGTGTGCGGTTTTAATTTTTTTTCCCAAGCCAATTAATTTTGGTGATTTGCAACATTCCAGATCAGGTGAACTGCATCATGCGTAATAATTATTGAAAACTATTGGAAGCAAACAGAAGTACAAATGCTTAATGACTGATTCGATTGAGAGAAAAATATGGTATTTCCTTTATCAACAAAAACAAATACAGGATTCTCTCCAACCTGATGCGCACGAGGGTGATAAGCTAATCATTTTTTTTTGATGGGACCTAACATTTGTTGGAATCTTTGAAATGGATTTTTTTCCTTCTTTTTTTTCTAACTTTTTGTTCTTGACTGCACTTGGTATAAGTTTGCATCATTTTCAAATGTGTTCATTACTGAAACAATAAAGTGTTCAGAGTTCCAGTGCTACAACAAGGCATTTCTAGAGAAACTCTCAAATATTCACCTGGGAAAATGTTGAATGTATTGGATGGCTTATTACTTCAATGTTTGTTTGTTTGTATAATGAGGGCTTAATGGCACCACAACAACGAGGGTCAAATTGTGCCTAAGAGGTCAAATTATTCTAGAGGTAGGAAGGAAAGGGAACAGGGGGAGAATGAGAGAAATTCAAGAACAAAATTCAGAAAGCTGTGATCAAGAGAGGAGGTGCATGGTTGAAACAAAGACAAAGTAGAGAGAAGAGGTGGAAGAGGAGGGTTGTAGAGGGAAGCATGATGAGGGAAAAAGATAATTTTATCCGGAGGATTTTTCTGGAAGAACTCAGCAATTGAGTTGTGGGGAGCGAGGGAAGCTCTGGGAAGGTTGTACAAGGGGCAAGCAAAGACAAAGACTTCAATGACAAATAACTGATTTTGATGCAGTTTACATCAAAAACCCCTTGCAGTTACACCTGTTACCCCTATCATCTAACATCAATAACACTTACCTGGCTAGTATTGTTCAGCAAGAAATTTTCATGTGGGTATAACTTGGCAGTTTCCTCCTTTGGGTAAATGCGGACATACTTTTCACCGACAACCTGTGCCAAACAGTTATGCTTTGGGTCATGGTGAAGAGGTGACACAGTGCCTGCTGGTCCAAACCAGGCGTTGATGTCAATGTCTTCATCTTTCACATCATCCCCCTCTTCACTATTTAAGTCCTCAGGTGTCTTTTCTTGACTTTGCTTCATGTTCTCAGCACTTTCTTGGCTTTCACATTTGTCATTTCTTGCTTTTGCAAGTTTGATGCAACAGTAATCTGGAATACATATATCATTTCTTAGTTCTGGAATCTGCAATTTACAAATACAAATAGAGTGAAAATTATACTTGCTGTGGATGACAAGTGCAAATCATCTGAGAATTCTATTAAGAACAAAATCTTGTTTTCAAAGAAATTAAGGAACAACAGAAAGCATTTCTGTGTACAACAGTGTGCAACCAGGACGTATTGGTCACTGAAAACTACCAGAAAATGTTCTCACACACCAACTTTTGTTCTTTGAGCATTGTAGTCTTATCAGGATTCATTAATTTATTGTTCCTTTTAGAGGTATATGGACAAGTACAGTAAATATTTTATATGAGCCAGAAAGAGCTTTAAGTTCTAAACAGAATAGTCTTTAAATTACATCAAAAGCTTTCTTTAAATTATGTCAAAAGCTTTCTTTAATTTACGTCAAAAGCTTTCTTTAAATTTTGTCAAAAGCTTTCTTTAAATTACGCCAATAGCTTTTTTTAAATTACGTCAAAAACTTTCTTTAAATTACATCAAAAGCTTTCTTTAAATTACGTCAAAAGCTTTCTTTAAATTACGTAAAAAGCGTTCTTTAAATTACGTCAAAAGCTTTCTTTAAATTATGTCAGAAGCTTTCTTTGAATTACGTCAAAATAGTTCTTAAATTACTTCAAAGGGTTCTTTAAATTACGTCAAAAGCTTTCTATAAATTATGTCAAAAGCTTTCATTAAATTACATCAAAGCTTTCTTTAAATTAAGTCAAAAGCTTTCTTTAAATTATGTCAAAAGCTTTCTTTAAATTAGGTCAAAAGCGTTCTTTAAATTACGTCAAAATGCTTTCTTTAAATTACGTCAAAAGCTTTCTTTAAATTACGTCAAAAGCTTTCTTTAAATTACATCAAAGGCTTTCTTTAAATTACGTCAAAAGCGTTCTTTAAATTACGTCAAAAGCTTTCTTTAAATTACGTCAAAAGCTTTCTTTAGATTAAGTCAAAAGCTTTCTTTAAATTACGTGAAAAACTTTCTTTAAATTACGTCAAAGGGTTCCTTAAATTATGTCAAAAGCTTTCTTTAAATCATGTCAAAAGCTTTCTTTGAATTACGTCAAAAGCGTTCTTTAAATTACTTCAAAAGCGTTCTTTAAATTACGTCAAAAGCGTTCTTTGAATTATGTCAAAAGCTTTCTTTAAATTTTGTCAAAAGCGTTCTTTAAATTACGTCAAAAGCTTTCTTTAAATTACGTCAAAAGCTTTCTTTAAATTACGTCAAAAGCTTTCTTTAAATTACGTCAAAAGCTGAACCTGTAGGTTCTGAGCAATGACTAATCAAAGTTTGAAAAATTCTCAATGTATGCAAAAGAGAAGATGGCTCAATATGTTTAATGTAACTCTTTAAATTTCCATGGCAAAAGTATCTTTTTAAGCCTACCCGCACCCGACACCTGACTTAATCCTGAAAACTCAGAACCCGACTTCCTGTTCAGTGTATTGTGTTTCCACTCCAAACAATGATTGTTTATCTGCCGTTCCCATGCACACCACAGCCAAGTAGCCCAAGGCTACTTGTGTGTATAAGATTACAGAAGCCAGAGCTGAATAATCAAGGCACTTTTGTGATTGAAATAAATCATCCATGTTAAGTGTCTTAGTGGAGGAAATTTGTTTGCAAACTGGTGATAAAATAGTTGTGTATTATATGCCTGAGGTGATGTGTGCAATAACTGTAAATGATTGACAGACCATTTTTCCTAAGGAAAGATATTGCTTCATGTCTGTCCTAAATTTGACTCACTAAAATTCCTCAGATTGTTTGCTCCTATGAAAGGGTATGATAAATATTCAAAATCTATTGGTCAGATTCAACTACTCCAATTCAAATGATGTTGGTGGAGGATTGAAAAACAATAACTTAACATATGGAAATTAATCAATTCTATTGATGTGAATTTTAAGTTTTGTTTTGTTTATTCTCTTCCATTTTTATTGTATTGTACAGCGCTTTGAGATTCTTCTGAGTTAAAGGCGCTTTATAAGCACCAGCTATTATCATTATTATGTAACAAAATTTTAATAAAATTTGCATTTTTTACGAAATGATGTAAAATGGTCAATGTTTAACAGATTTTAATGAATTTTTTTGCTATTAATTAGCATATTTTCATGGTTTATAGCATGTTTTCATGGTTTATAGCTTATTTTCATGGTTTATAGCTTATTTTCTCCAAATAAAGCTGAAGTTGTTGATACCTGTCCATAGACCTCTAACCATAATATGACATCAAGGTCAATGGTATTACAACACCAAAATAAAGTCGAATTATTCTAAATATTGATCCTCAGTATGAATATACAAAGTGTGGCATGCAGTCTATTATTGTCTCATTGCCTTCATTAACATAACCTTAACCATTTATGACAAAGTAAAAGTCAGTGTTAAAGAAGTAAGACAGAATACGTCATCCTTGAAAAGAAAAGATTACGTAAACTTGATCAAACATTATATATAAATTTAAAACACTATCATACTCTTCAATGACAAAACTGATGCATATCGAAGTAAATACTTTGTAAGAAAATTAATTAAAGGATTAGTTTATTGGTCCGTATTTCAATCACGTTAAACAACAAAAAGAACCGTTGAATATCTAGCTCAGCACCTTGTTCCATTCAGAGGATTTACAATTTGTAATATGTACAAGATTTGTTTAAAGTGACTGTTATAGAAAGTCTACTAGAGAAGAGCGATGTCACACACTCACCTTCTTCACAATCGTCACTGTATTTCATTCTAAACAATTTAACTTTCTTTTCTAATCGAAAATACATTTTCATATGATCTTCAGATGGTGGTTATAGCAGTCAGTCATTGTTTGAAATGACTGTTGTAAAAAGTCTACAAGAGAAGAGTGATGTCACACACTCACCTTCTTCACAATCATCACTGTATTTCACTCTAAACAATTGAACTTTCGTTTCTTAATGAAAATACATATTCATATGGTCTTTTGATGGTGGTTATAAGTCAGTCATTGTTTGAAATGACTGTTGTAAAAAGTCTACTAGAGAAGAGTGATGTCACACACTCATCTTTTTCACAATCATCACTGTATTTCATTCTAAACAATTGAACTTTCTTTTCTAACTGAAAATACATTTTCATATGATCTTCAGATGGTGGTTATGACAGTCAGTCATTGTTTGAAATGACTGTTGTAAAAAGTCTACAAGAGAAGAGTGATGTCACACACTCACCTTCTTCACAATCATCACTGTATTTCATCTAAACAATTTAACTTTCTTTTCTAAATGAAAATACATATTCATATGGTCTTTAGATGGTGGTTATAACAGTCAGTTATTGTTTGAAATGACTGTTGTAAAAAGTCTACTAGGGAAGAGTGTTGCACACACTCACCTTCTTGACAATCATCACTGTATTTCACTCTAAACAATTGAACTTTCTTTTCTAATTGAAAATACATTTTCATATGGTCTTCAGATGGTGGTTATAACAGTCAGTTATTGTTTGAAATGACTGTTGTAGAAAGTCTACTAGAGAAGAGTAATGTCACACACTCACCTTCTTCACAATCGTCACTGAATTTCATTCAAAACAATTTAACTTTCTTTTCTAATTGAAAATGCATTTTCATATGGTCTTCAGATGGTCATAATAGTCAGGCATTATTCGAAATGACTGTTGTAGAAAGTCTACTTGAGAAGAGTGATGTCACACACTCACCTGATCATGGTTGTACCATTCAGTGAGTCATAAAGTCTTCAAAAGTATTTCATTAAATCACAGATAGATTTTGAGGAATGTGACCTCACTTCTAGGCTGATATCAGTCATTTCTGTACAAATCTAATAATACAAAAAACTTGAATATGTATTTTGATGAACACGCTTGACCATGTATAGAAGTCTCCCACCTGACTGAAGAGCTGATGTTGAGCGAGGTAGCCAATAGGACCCGTAGTAGGTAATGCATCCTGCAAGGAAAACAAAACAGGCTCAACTAATATAACATAGTATGTTTCTAGCAAAACATTTGTCTCTTGCCTATAACACACTCAGACAATCCACCCTCACCTGAGAGACAATTCACCCTCAGTTGAGATACAATTCACCCTCAGTTGAGAGACAATTCACCCTCACTTGAGAGACAATTCACCCTCACTTGAGAGACAATTCACCCTCACTTAAGAGACAATTCATCCTCACCTGAGAGACAATTCAACCTCACCTGAGAGACAATTCACCCTCACTTGAGATACAATTCACCCTCACTCGAAAGACAATTCACCCTCACCTGAGAGACAATTCACCCTCACTTGAGATACAATTCACCCTCACTTGAAAGACAATTCACCCTCACTTGAGAAGCAATTCACCCTCACCTGAGAGACAATTCACCCTCACTTGAGAGACAATTCACCCTCACTTGAGAAACAATTCACCCTCACTTGAGAGACAATTCACCCTCACTTGAGAGACAATTCACCCATACTTGAGAGACAATTCATCCTCACTTGAGAGACAATTCACCCTCACTTAATTCATCCTCACTTGAGAGACAATTCACCCTCCTTGAGAGACAATTCACCCTCACTTGAGAAACAATTCACCCTCACTTGAGAGACAATTCACCCTCACTTGAGAAACAATTCACCCTCACTTGAGAGACAATTCACCCTCACTTGAGAGACAATTCACCCATACTTGAGAAACAATTCACCCTCACCTGAGAGACAATTCACCCTCACTTGAGAGACAATTCACCCTCACTTGAGAAACAATTCACCCTCACTTGAGAGACAATTCACCCTCACTTGAGAGACAATTCACCCATACTTGAGAGACAATTCATCCTCACTTGAGAGACAATTCACCCTCACTTAATTCATCCTCACTTGAGAGACAATTCACCCTCCCTTGAGAGACAATTCACCCTCACTTGAGAAACAATTCACCCTCACTTGAGAGACAATTCACCCTCACTTGAGAGACAATTCACCCATACTTGAGAGACAATTCATCCTCACTTGAGAGACAATTCACCCTCACTTGACAGACAATTGACCCTCACTTGAGAGACAATTCATCCTCACTTGAGAGACAATTCACCATTACTAGAGAGACAATTCACTCACAGTACAGCCCTGGAGATTGTTCATGGAAACCTAATAGGGCAGTCAGCTTGAGATTCGGGGTGTCTTTAATTCATGTTAAAAGTACCTGTAGTTTCCGAGTTAAAGCTAATCCAAATTTGAAGAATTTTTAATTTATGCAAAAAGTTATGATGTATGAAAAATCAATCAAAATCCTAATGTAATTCTTTCAACTTCTGTCCGATATTTCAGTCACTGAATATCACCAGACTGTATTCTCCTGCTAAGTTTTGATTGGGGTATGAAAGATGGAGATTCAAAACCCTCAATGTCATCATATTCAACCTCTCCCATTCAAATAATGTTGGTGAAGGATTGAAAAATATCAAGTTAACATAAGGAAATTGAATTGTTGTTCTGAGTAGATGGCACAAAATTTCAATAAAATTTGTTAAAGGCTTTAAAATTCAAAACACTGTTAAAAGATCAATTTTTAACAAATTTTGATGACAGCACTAGACTGTACACAACCCAACAAGAACATTGACTGTATACAACCCAACACAAATATCGGCTGTACACAACCCAACACAAACAATGACTGTACACAACCCAACATGAACATTGACTGTACACAACCCAACATGAACATTGACTGTAATTGTAAGCCAATAGATACTAAACACGGCCCAACATGAACATTGACTGTACACAACCCAAAATGAACATTGACTGTACACAACCCAAAATGAACATTGGCTGTACACATTCCAACATGAACATCGACTGTACACAACCCAACATGAAAATTGACTGTACACAATCCAAAATGAACATTGACTGCGCACAACCCAAAATGAACATTGACTATGCACAACCCAACATGAAAATTGACTGTACACAACCCAACATGAACATTGACTACACAAGCCAACATGAATATTGAGTGTACACAACCCAACATGAACATTGACTGTACACAACCCCAAATAAAGATTGACTGTGCACAACCCAAAATGAACATTGACTGTACACAACCCAAAATGAACATTGACTATGCACAACCCAAAATGAACATTGACTGTACACAACCCAAAATGAACATTGACTGTACACAACCCAACACGAAAATTGACTATAATTGCTTTGCAATCATCCATGATGAAATATAAATACCCTTACTTGATTAACAAATTGCTGAATGAATTCTGAGATGGTGATAAGAGACTGAGTCCAGTTGTCCTCTGTGTACTTTGTGCCAATCTCCACTGGCACTGTCCGGTCTCCAGCGATGCTCTGGAGGTACCTGAAGCTGGAAATCAAAACAACAGGTGATGAAATGGGTCCAGAATAGGTGGTTTGTGCATGTGATACAACTAAAATTCACCCTCCATAAGGTGTTTGTGTCTCCAGAATAAAAGTTTTCTTTCTGTGTCACAAATTACTGTCACCTTAAAGGATTAATTCAGTGGCCAAGCAAGTTTATCTTATTAGAAAGAAGACTTAAAAAAACCTAAAATGGTAAAGAAACTTCTATATCTTCAGGTTTAAAGCTCTGTCTATCTGTGTAGAAGTAACTGGTGTAGTAAGTCTACTATGGAAGGTAGGTGCCTCCATCCTCACATTCTTAATAATTGTTAATGTATTTCAAAATAAATGAAATTAATTATTTTACTATTTGAATTATTTTTCCTCAAACTCTCTTCAGCTAGTAAATTATAATACCTTTACTAGATTCTGCTTTTCTTCTTGCCTGATGTATCCCATGGTTTTTAAGCCACAAAACTACCGGACAAAATAATGATAAAATTCATAAAGACTTTGAAGAATCTGAGGCTGTGACCTTACAATTAATCTAATTTCAGTCATTTCTACAAAAAAGATACCAAATTTTAAATGTAAATATCTCCTTAACATAATGAGATTTTTCAATGCTTTCTGCACCATTTTGTTTCTTTTGAAGCCCTCTTTCATATTAGATGCAATTGCGTGACCCCTGAACTAATCCTTTAATGACAGTGTGGACAATATTCCAACAACTTCAATAATGGATAAGTAAACAGCAAGAGCAAAATTCAGACTAAAATGCAAAGAAACAGTAGACTTACCTCCACTGTCTATTATTCATAGCAGGCCAGTGACTGATGACACCACAAATGATGACTGGTACCCTCAGTTCCATATGATGAGATCTGAAGTACTCCAGGGAGGGGCAATCAATCCTTAGTATCTCTAACTCCTTGATGATGTGAGGTTTCCTGAGGTGATGTGATTTCAATCTTTTAAGATCTGGCTGTCAATGGACAGGAGAAAAATAAACACAAACATATACTACATTTTTGTAATCCAGTAAAGGACACATCCCAGTTCCATTGATTGGAGTTGACATGTTGTTCCAAACATGGGCTGTCAAATGCAGTTTATATCATAATTTCATGACTCTTTAATCTACTGTATTCTAGCAATCCAGTTTTCTAGATCTCCACAAATTTTAACATAATTATTACCACTGTTGGTTTTCCTTGTGTTGCCGAGGAACCACGTGAGGCAGCGGCTCCATTTCCCTGATCAGCTTTTGTAACTCAGATGCAACTGAGGTGAGGATTCCATCTAAGACTGGCGCTCCCATCAGCAGACCCATGTCACATACTTTCAGGGCATCCTGCATGAAACAAAACAGAATTGCTGATAATGCTTTATGTTGTTTTTTAATATTCAAGGATTACTTCAGGGGTCTTATTCCATTATGGAAATATTTAAGTTAAAAAGTTTAAAGTTTGGTATTGTGTATAGAAATGACTCAAATTGGGACTAGTAGTGACATCACAGCCTCAGATTCTTAAAAGACTTTACGTATTCAATTATGTTTTGTCCTGTGATTTTGTGGCTTAAAAATCATTGGATTTGTTAGGAAAGTAATAATCATAATCTAGTAAGAATAAATACCTTCTGAAGAATGTTCAAGAAAAAATAATTCAAATAGTACATAAATTAGATGAATTTTCTTTAAAATACATAAATATTTGTTAAGAATGTGAGGATGAGCATGCCAACCTTCAATAGTAGACTTACTACATCAGTCATTTTTACACAGATAAGAGGTTTAAACTTGAATATCTCCTAAACGGACTAAGATTTTTGGATGCTTTCTTCACCATTATGTTGCTTTTGAAGTCCTCTTTCATATGATGGACATGCTTGACCACTGACTTCATCCTTTGAAGTGTAGACAGTTACTGGTTTGTGCACATTGATTACAGATAGAATCTACAGATGACAGGCAATGGCATAGCCAGCACCAAAAAGGACACTCTCACCTAAAGCAAGAAAACTATGTTACAACCACAAGTGATCAACAATGGTGATCAATGGTGACCAACATACAGTAGGGAAGCACCCTCTGGTCAGGGGTGTCAGAAGTAACTCGGGGCAAGGGGGAAGAAAATCAAGTGAGGGCACTTTTTTGACAGTAATTGACGGGCACTTTTCATTTAAAAAAAAGCACTTTTGTCAGTTTTCGAAAACGTGTGGCATGTACCCCCTGGCTCCTGGTACCTAAACATATAGTTGGAGTATAGGCAGAATTTTTGGAAGCAAGGGGGCACCACTAATTTTTCCAAAAGTATGCTTTTGTATGCAGATGTTTTGTATCTTAGCATGATTTGTGATCCCACCCCATGTCACACCACACTTTTCTCCACTTTTTGCAGGCAAATCCTGCCTGTGGGTTTGAGATTGGGGAGCCAGGACCAATGTTGGCAATTTCCCATCAGGGGAATAGGTAAAAGGCATATACTTTTAAAATTACTACTAAGAAAATTATTGGGGGCCATGCCATCCCACCACGGCCCTCAGTGTCGGGCCCTGGTAAATGACATGCCTTCATTGTGTGAAATAAATAGTAAATGTATGTTACATGTATTATGTAGGATTTGTGACTGAGTGGATTTCTATTTGTTTTCAAGCTTGAAAAGTGACCTAGAATAATTTCATATAACTTTCAAAAGGGCACCTCCTGCCCCGGTCCATCCCAATTTTCAAAAGGGCGCCTCATGCTTCCCTTACTCTGGGGCAAGAGGGCCACTGCCTCCTTGCCCCAGTTGTTCCAACATTGCTGCCTCTGGTTCTACCAAACTTTATTTAAGCATAAAACTGGAATGTTTTTTGGCAAAACAAGACATTTTAATCTTCATTTATTTTTATCATTCTGTATCACATGCTTGACTTCTCAATATTGAACCCCTGTGGTGGTACGGCTTACCTTCAAGACTTGCGTGTTTTCTGTTTTCTCATCATCACTCCAAGCAGCACATGTCGCAAGGGCTTTCAAGAATGACACCAATGAGTAAGCCTTCCTCCAGCACACACCAACATCCTTCCAGTGACCGGTGTTCAGTTTCTCCCAAGCAAAATCTAAAAGTTCTTGAGCTTCTTCCCTACATAGATCCACTTGCTTCAAGGTAAAGAAATTATTGATGCAGTTTGTTAGGAGGGCACAGAAAGCTCTGCTGCAAGATTCATAAATATTCAACACTTCAGCTACGAATGCTTTCTGTGGTGGTATAAACTTTTGTAGCTTGGAAGGAAGCAAGTCTGTCATTGGTAGATGTACCGTTATCCCAATGCATCACTAGGCAGCCACTCTGAAATCGAAAAATATATATATAGTATGTAGTAAGTCAGGTTTTACACAGCTTTAATATGCAACTTATGGACTATAGCTTTAATTATCTTAAATTGTATGTTCACTGAATACAGTAGTTTAAGGAGTCATGAGCACAACTGCAGCCAATTAGTGATGACAAACTGTGTGGCTCAGTGCAAGATGAATGTACCCAATGTACCAGGTGCTGCGGAGGGGGATTTTACAAGGGGCAGGAAGGGGCGGGGAGGGAAGGGGACAGAGGGGGAATACGGAGGGGGTATTAGGTACGGAGCATAACCACAAAATCAAGATGCAAAAATTCACCATACAAAAGAAGATACAAATTCGGAAAAAGAAGTGCCCCCTCCCTCTCCAAATCCTGCCTATGCAAGTGTTGTTAAAATGCACGTGGTCGACCACTATTCGGCCAGATTACTGGTAGGTAGTATTACTAAAGTTAAAGTGTTAGTACTTGGTAGGCTACTAGTACTACGTTAGGCCTACTGTTGAATTTGAACCAGTAAAACCTTTATTTTTCGCAGAATTGGTCCAACCCTAGGCTAACTTAGTTTCTTCGCCTGGCAATAAAAGCCAAGTGGAGTTATCATCCGGTCTACTACCATTGTCCCTATCTCTCATTTGATAATTATCATGAACACAATTTTTCATAGATGCAAGTAAAAATCGCCGTGTTTTTTTAATTGTGAAAATATTCACCAGTTTCTGTCACACTACACTGCTACAGCTAGGATCGTATTTGTGATAAATATCTTGTAGTTGCATGTAGTTTGGCCAGGTAAATCCTTCTTCCTATCCTACGTACCTGTTTAGTCTAAACAATTTGGATTTGAATATTTATCAAAAGACTCCGACGGCGTACACTGCATCATCAAAGACGTGACCGTGTACAAACTTCGTGCATGCATGCACACCTGTAATTTTCCACCAGTTTTCTCAGATTTTGATCATTCAGAATGGCAGAATATGTTCAGAAAAGCATTGAAGATACGTTGGAAGAACTTGAACAGCTTGAAAGAGTGGAACTATTTTCTGGGACTGAAATAAAGTATTAAATTTCATCTTGCCATATCATTAATACTTTCAGATATTTAGCAGAATTGGTATTGGTAAATTGCAACGTTACAAGTGCATATGGTCGGATGGTTAGAGCTGGTCATTAAGAAGTCATTTCTATTATATTATTTTGAATTACGTTTAGCCTAGATGGAATTCTGTAGCCAGCTAGGCCATGTTAGTACATTTCTATACTAGGCCACAATTACGATGGGTGGGGGGAGGCGGGGGTGGGGGTCACTTGCGAAACAACGTTTATACTGTAGGGCTCACCCAAAACTCAATCATAGAATAAAGCCTACAGTGGGTGTACCAATTCAGCACATCGGGAATTGTTTTTACCTCCGTTCGTTATATGTAGTTTTTTTACTTCTAAAAAATATCATTGATTAAAAGTTTAAGATATAAATATTCTAGTTAAAAAGTATTTGAACTCTAAAAGTGTTATTATTTTTTAAAATCTTTATTTTGAAATTTCGACAAGGTGTACATGTACCACGAAATGTGTACTAGTTGAGCGTATTTAAAACACACAGATTTTCTGCAATTCATCTCATTTTTATACATATATTTTACAGCTTTTCACAAATATATTGAACAAAAACATCCTAAATAAACTCTTTGACATTAGGTTTAGATACAATGATACCCGTCGGCCAGTCGGCTATTAAATAAAAGCCGTTTTAAGATTGAACCTTTTTCTATCTTTTTTGTATGTACCACTTGCAATGGAAAAATAACAAATTGCGTATTTATACCGCGCAAGCGCAGTCAAGT
This sequence comes from Chiridota heheva, assembly GCA_020152595.1. Classification (NCBI taxonomy): domain Eukaryota; kingdom Metazoa; phylum Echinodermata; class Holothuroidea; order Apodida; family Chiridotidae; genus Chiridota; species Chiridota heheva. The sequence goes on along the minus strand of JAIGNY010000659.1, from coordinate 971,091 downwards.
AGTTACGAGAAGACAATATGCTAAACTGGTACAGGAATTTCGCAACCGATAAAGGTCGCGAAAACATGGAAAAACAATATTTATCATGCAAACTTTGTTTATTTTGCAAGTTTACAATAATTTTCATACGTTATTTAACCTGCAAAGCTTGACCATATTTTTGAAGATTTTTTTATTCGTATGCTTTCTGATCAAAACGGAAAAAAGTAGTATGATTTTTTTCACAGAATCAAGTGTCTCGAGTGATGTAGGCTCAAAATCAAAAGGTAAAAATGTTTCTTTTACTCGTTAACGGAAACATATTTTGAAGTTTTAATTCAGCACAAATTTGTGATTTTGTATGTTTTAAGAGTAAGAACAAATGGTAAGATTTTAGCAATAAATTACTAGAAGTAAACGAATAAACAAATGCGAAAATACGCAGAATTGGTACATGTGCTGAATTGGTACACCTACTGTAGGGCACTTATCATTACGGTCAATGGGAGTCGGAAAATGCGAAATTTCTTCTTTTTTTGGTGAAATGGTATGACAAATCGAATAATAATTACATTTTTGTTTGTGTTCAGCTGAGGTCCCTAACGTTAGGCCATATGTGTAATTTTCCCCCGAAATCACACAAAATTGTGTTTTGCTCCTATTGACCATCATGATAAGTGCCCCTTTAAATCGAGTTTCGGGTGAGCACTATAACGTAACATTAGTTATTAGTCATATAGGCCTACCCACATACACTTTTCAATACTGGTGGCATGTACAGTGGGTTATTACACTTTCCATACGTAAATGCGAAGGTGCGATATGTTAGTGTAATAAAACTGACCGGGGTGGGGACTATCCCCCTGGGGTGGTGAGGAATATTGCCGATTAGGATCTATAATAGATGCAATTTACTGTACATTTGAAAAGGGACATAGACCATTGATAACTGTTTTCATTCTTACAAGTACACAAATGTACTTCATTCAACAATGACTAATTTTGACTAATTTCAGAAGTGTACATTGCACTATTAGGATTGGCACTTGGAATTTAGGAACTTGAATATAAGGATCATAAATAATAACATAAGATGGTAATTACATACGGAAAGGATGACATTGGGGGGAGGATGGAGGGGGGGATGGCATGGCATCAGGGAGGGAGGAATAGATAGATGGCATCAGGGAGGATGGATAGCATTGGGTAGAGATAAATGGGGACCAGAGAGGAAGAGATGGAGATGGCATCAGGGGAGGCATTAGGGAGAGATAGATGGCATCAGAGGGGAAGGATGATGGATGGATGTATTATTGGGTATGTAGCATCAGGGATGGATGGCTTTGGGGAAGGATGGAATGGGGAGGATGGATGGTAGAGAGGATGGATGGATGGCATTAGGGGGAGGTATGGATGGCTTCTGGAAGGAGAGGATGATGTATTATTGGCATCAGGGAGGTGGGAAGGATAGCATCATGGCAAGGATGGATCGGGGGAGGAGATGGATGGATGGATGGCATTAGGGAGGATGAGATAAAGGGAGGGAGGGATGCAGGGCAATAGGGAGGCATCAACAGGAGAGGATGAGTGGGGAGGAGAGATAAGATGGCATTAATGGCATCAGGGAGGAGAAAGGGGGAAGGATGGCATCAGGTGGCAAGGGAGGGAGGATGGATGGATGGCATTGGTGAGGGGATGGATGGAATCAGGGAGGGAGGAATGACATCAGGGAGGGGGATGGATGACATCAGGATGGGGAGGGAGGGGATGGATAGCATCAGGGAGGAGGATGGATGGCATCAGAGAGGGAGGAAGGGATGGATGGCATCAGGAAGGCGAGGGGAGGGAAGGATGTTATTAGGGGGATAGATGACTTTCAGATAGAATTCATCAAACTATTGACATTTCATACTTTGCTACAGTAATTGCAGTGAATAGATGTATGTCATCATTTGATTAATAAGTATTATTCAATAGTGAATAAATGAGATATTGTGTTTACAAGGAAAGCATCACACCCACACACACACACCAACACCACTGCATAGGTTCCTGATGCTGATAGCATCGGAACAAGAAATGAAAACAAAGAATTAGACACTGTAAGTGGACCTCCCTATAGCTTAGCTTGTTATCAAAATTGATCTCACTGGAAGTTACGGGAAAAGTATCTGCTTACTGCAAGTACAGTAGTGCACTCCGCCTGCAACTGCGAATAAATAGTCGAGCATGCTGTCATTTAGATAGCTCTAGTTTGCAAATGTTATGCGAAATCCACTTTTAAACCTCCCCTCAACTGTAATTCTTTAAAATGTTACTGAAAATAAAATCATTATCAATATTTACCATGAATACTGACACAAAAAGCCATTTAGCCTTCCAGAAAACCTTGAAAAGAGAGCAGTTTTCATGTTCCGATGTGCTCTTAGCGAATTCCAGTTGGCAATGAATATTCATAAGAGGAACTTCAAGGTTCATAGAATAATTTTGGTCGTTTTATCTGCAGTTCCGATTGCGTGAGTATATTTTTACATTAGACCAATGAACAACTTAACTGATTGATCTTCATGTTATCTTATGAATGTTCATATATTTTTGTGTGGAATGATGGCTGACAATTCCTGCAGTCACCCGCTTGTTTTCCGTTCAATTACTTTCTATCTGGGTTAGTTTTTTCCAAAGAAAAGTAATAAACGAATTCTTGATTAACAAAGAAGGAAATTATCAACTCCAGAAGATATGTGCTTTTGTAGTTTGTTAGATATTGTAAAGAATTTTAGGGTGCGATAAGATTTTTTATGGAGCCTAGCATTATGTTTCATGAGTGACCCCTTCACGTATTGTCCCCTATAGGCTGCATTGAAAAAACCTCAAATTTTGTCAATTTTTATTCTTATTTAAAAAATCTTGCATCTTTGGTCAAGGACTCTCTAAAAATTGGAAACTCTTAAGAAATACAAGACAAATTCCTTAGTAATCTATTCCCTGCAAAAAATATTTGAAAACTTTCCTCCTGAGTGCAAAATTAGGGAAAACTTTAGACTCTTTTTGAGAACTCCCATGTGCCTTAGAAACGAAATTCCAGTCGTTTTTTTATTACCAAAATCAATTTAAATGAAACTATTTACATTTGATCATGAACAAGTCTGATAATTGTGATGAAAATAATCTTCCAAAATATATTGTCTGTAATTTAGTCATTTATCAATTAGTTATGTCATTAAATTTGATAAAAGCTGCAAAAAACAAATGTTTTAAGTCTAACATGGCTTTCCGAATAGTTTAAATTTTCCCAGATTTTGCACCAAAGGAGGAAATTTGATGTTGTATATCGAATTTGTGAAATTATGGGAAATAGAAAGCAGTGCATTTAAACATATGTTGAATGGTCTTTTTTTCAATTTTGGAGATATAATCAGTGAAAATCTGGAAATAAATTATGAGTCCTATTTCAGGAAATCATTTATAAGTTTGTGGAGATTTTTATGTCTCACTCAAAATTTGTGCAGAACTTTACAAACTCTGCAGCTTGCATCGTGTTCAAGTTTCGACCGAATTGCATGTCTGATATTTTTCTCTGACTATTAAAAAAGGTAATGAAACAAAATTTATAAAAGTAAGTGTTTTCCTTTTATTTCAGAGCTATTGTGAGGAAGAGAACTGCAAATGAATATTGCTTGAATCGTGTGAAGAAGGAAAAGGAGGACTTCTTGAAATATATTCAGGTACTTGTTTTTATTCCAACACAGAGTGTAAAAGGTTAAAGTTTTAAGCACATACTGTCAAAACAGAAAAAAAGGTCTAGTGCAGGAAGGATTTTAACAACTGGTTAATAAATAGATAAAAGAGGTAATTATAATGATCAACCACAACTCAATTGCTGAGTTCTTCCAGAAAAATTCTTCGCATAAAATTATCTTCTTCCTTCATCATGCTTCCCTCTACAACCATATTTAGTTCTCCTATTCCACCCCCTCTCTACGTTGTTTTTGTTTCACCCATGCACCTCCCCTCTCGATCACAGCTTTCTGACCTTTTGTTCTTGAATTTCTCTCATTCTACCCCTGTTTCTTTTTCTTCCTACCTCTAGAATAATCTGACCTTTCAGGCACAATTTGACCCTCGTTGTCGTGGTGCCGTTAAGCCCTCATCAAACAAACATCAAAGACAAACATCCTGATTTGTGGTTTTGTTAATACAAGTTATGGCTATAAACTATTCTGGACAATTCCTTTTTGGGATTTTGAGACTTACAAGAAATGATCAGAAAGATCTTATTGGTCTACATGGACATGTATCTATTTCAACATTGTTAAAAAGGATTTAAAATCGAGCAGAATTTGAATTTTAAAAATATCATTTTACATTTTTGAGGTATGGCTGATCAAAGCTTGATCAAGTTTTAATTTATGCAAAATTTATGACTGGTTGGACAGCTCAAAATCTGAATGTAAATCCTTAAATTTATTTTCTAAATCGCAGTCACTGAAGACAATGGGATTTCTATTCTTGCTAGAATTTGATTTGGAATGTTTTAGATTACAAATACTTATTTACGCAAATGTGAAACAAGTCCTTCTACACCTAACCTTACCCCTTTCTTTTCACCTATTTTTTTCTCTTACATTCAGCTTTTCCCCTTTATCTCCCTTATAAACCTTCCATCTCCTCACTATCTTTTCTCTTACACCATTATTTATTAACACCCTCTTGGCACATTTGACTCTGACTGTTGCGGTGCTGTTAAACATCAACAAACTAAAACAAACATGAAACAGCAAGCACAAAAAATAAAATAAACTGATAGAATAACAAGCTAATTTATAAACATTATAAAACTTGCAAAAATATCATTCTTTTGATAAAAACTTTTGTATTAAATTGTGCAAAATTAGAAAAAAAGATATTAAAAATATGTAAACAATTTTTTTTCGCTTTATTAAGATTAGTTCAGTGCATATGGTCTGCTTTTGGATAAAGAGTTACTTCAAGAACAAACTTCCTTCAAAATCATTGCAAAATCTTTTGTTTACATCAGATATTCAAGTTTATAAATGACATATCATTATTGAAAAAACTGAAATCAGATATTTGTGAGACAGCCTCAGATTCTAAAAGTCTTTATGTACTTAAAAGAAATTTAATTCTTTCACTATTTAAATGTTTTTCCAGGCTTTCTTCAGGTGATATAAGATAATAATTCAATAGATTAAGTTTACTACTTTTTACATATCCCATTTTTAAACAAAATCCAGGCAAAATATTAGAATACAGTGGAATCTGGCCTGACATCACAACTAGTCTGATTTCAGTCTTTTGACATAAATGATACAAACTTTAAATTTAAATATCTCCAAAACATCAATCTTTGATACAATATTCATATTTATTTTTGCAAAAAACCATTTCAATAAGATAAATATGTTTGTTAAACTAATCCTTTATAAAAAAATTATCTGTTGTAAAAATGGAACAAACCAAAAAATCAAGGTAGTGCATTACCAGGATTTAATGCACTGGTCATGACAATGCAGATACTCAAAAATAAATGTTATTATCTGCAATACAATAGCTGTGAAGGTCATACAGGAAGAGCAACTTCACCATAGGGAAATATTTGCATCGACCGGAGATGGAAAAAATCTATGGTTCCAAACCGCGGGAAAATCGGGAATCCACGGAAGAAAAAAAAATCATACATTTTTCGATTTCTTGTGTAAACAATAGTATATGTGGTAAATGTGTGCTCTAAAAACGTCCCCATATGTAATTGCATGATAAAAAGTACATTAATTGCACAAGAAAAAGATGTATTCACTACATTAATATTTGTTTCTGTCACGATTTTTCAGGGAAGAATTTTAACACCTTTATTCAGAACTGCAGGAATTTTTATAATTAATTCCAACTCTGGCATCGACTGTATGTTTTCACAACATTGAAAGCATGTACTGCTGCCATCAAGCAAGCAAGCAATGAAGATAAACAAGGTGCACCGCTGACTGTTGTCTGTATGTGATGTACAATTAGCAAGAACCAGCTTCGTATTCTCTTGGAGGAAATTTTTTGCTTCCGATGTTTAGGTTTTTCCCATCCAGTAAGACTAGTCTCTAGATAGTGTTTTGTCATATATGATAACAAAGATTGCATTTTGTTTTTCTTGCAGTATGAGATGAATTTATTAGCCTTGATCAAGAAGCGCAGAGAGGTAAGACAATTTTTATTAAGATTTTCAATCATAACCCTGTCAGTGCTGGATCATGGATGTTTTCATGGGGGAGGCACCAATATTGTGAAGCGGATTAGAATGCTTGCAGATTTTTGCACGATATAAATATATTATTATTATTATTATTATTATTTGTTTAATTTTTTTTATTTATATTTTTTTAAATTATTAGTATTACTATTGGTATTGTTATTGTTATTATTAGTCTTATTATTGTTATTGTTATTATTATTATTCATATTATTATTATTATCATTATTATTATTATTTTACCTCTTTCATTTTATGGTGTACTTTGCATAAAAACTATCACTATGTGCTAATAAATTTTAAAAAAAAAAAAAAAATCTTTGAGGGTTTATTTTTAAAGTCCTTTACTCCTTGAAGAGCATACATATTTTGTACATACCATGCAGAGCAATATTTTGAAGAAAATGAATCTTGGTAGCAATCAGCAGGTACTGTAGCATCAAATCAGAGCTTTATTAGAGGAATAAAGCAGGAACTAATAAGTGACCAGTAATTGAACAGTTTAGAAATATTCAACATGTTAGCTGATTTTTATAATGGACTATTTCTGATGATTTTCAGTCATATTTAGAAAAGGGTACATCTGTAGGTCTTTCAGTATATGGATTGGATATGACATGCTACTGTTTGCAAGATGTGTGTTCTTGATGCCAAAAACAAAATGATTCTTCAGAGAAATATTGTATTTCATGATGTGTTATTTTGTTTCGTTCAGAGGCAGCAGTACTTCTTCAAGAAAGAGGAAATTGAACATGCAATTGTAACCAGAGTTGAGAAAATGTTCCAGGTAATTTTGTAGTTTACAATATAATCACATATCAGTGTATGTACTGATTGGTTTACAATTTCAAACAACATATACATTGTTAATAGACTCATGAATTTGGTCACTTTAGAATCTGGTGAAATCTTAGAAATGACCATATATTGAGGATATGCCGTGTTGTATTCTGTGTATGATTTATTTGATGATTACCTTCGCCAGTGAATTTGGAAAGAGATTATGACTTGCCTATGTCTGTTTGTTTGTTTGTTTGTTTGTGGTCATCAATAATGTATCTCAAGAAGTACTTGAAGTAGATATTTTTCTGATTTCACATTATAATTTAAAATTGTCTTTTTTCCATTATCAATTACATTTTGGATTTTTGTGTTGATTTCAAATCTTTACATCCCACCTCCTCCTCTGGAAACTCCTTTCGCCCACCCTCTGCAGAAAAAGTGTTTTTTTCTTCTGGAAACCCAGCCATGTTGGCATCCCTGGCAATGACAGGGCTGATGCAGCCGCTGAGCTTGCCCTCAACCTCCCCCTACCCCTTTTCCCAAAACCCTCTCTGACATCAAACCGCTTATCGCTTCCCTTGTTCGTGACCGCTGGCAAACCTCATGAAATTTCCAAATTGAAAACAAACTCCATGTCATCCAGCTCACCATTCCAATCAAACCCACCATTAACAACCTCTCTCGTATCGGCAACGTTCATATTACCCGTCTTAGAATAGGTCACACCCACCTCACTCACTCCCACCTCCTTATTGGCTTCCCCAACCCCTCTGCAACAATTGCCATTGCACCCTCACAATCCATCACTTTCTCCTTGCTTGCCCCCTGTACAACCTTACCAGAGCTTCCCTCGCTCCCCACAACTCAATTGCTGAGTTCTTCCAGAAAAATTCTCTGGATAGAATTATTTCCTTCCTTCATTATGCTTTCCTCTACAACCATATTTAATTCTCCTCTTCCACCCCCTCTCTACTTTGTTTTTGTTTCACCCATGCATCTCCTCTCTCGATCACAGCTTTCAGACTTTTTGTTCTTGAATTTCTCTGATTCTCCCCCTGTTTCCTTTCCTTCCTACATTTAGAATGATCTGACCTCTCAGACACAATTTGACCCTCGTAGTCGTGGTGCCATTAAGCCCTCATCAAACAAACAAACAATTCCTGCCGCTACCACTGCATTGTCCTTGAGCAAGACGCTTTACTCTACGTCCATTCAGTTGTAAATGAGTACTTGCATTGCTGGGGAGTTAATCTGCGATGCGCCAAAGTTAACATTTATAATGATTTAAATCAGGATTATAAATATGTTTGAAATTTTGTTGTTATTTTGTTTCATAGAGAGCATGTACACACTTTCCTGAAGATCTCAAATTATGGCTTTCATACGTGCAGTTTGCCAGAAAATGGGTGAGTAAAACGAAGAATCTGCATGTGGTAGAGAAATGGAGGAGACAGCATAACATGATCAAAATTGATTCAGCAAATGTTTTGCACAAATAGTTGAAGGGTTTGATGACAGTGAACCCTTTCATGATATCAAAGCCTTGATAACATCAAACCATTTAATGACAACAGAGTATTTGATCACAACAGAGCATTTGATGACATCAAACCCTCAAACCCTTTGATGACATCAAACCCTTAAACCCTTTGGTGACATCAAACCCTCAAACTCTTTGATGACATCAAACGTTTTGATGACATCAAACCCTTTGATGACATCAAACCCTTTGATGACATCAAACCCTTTAGTGACATCAAACCCTTTGGTGACATCAAACCCTTTGATGACATCAAGCCCTTTGATGACATCAAACCCTTTAGTGACATAAACCCTTTGGTGACATCAAACCCTTTGATGACATCAAACCTTTTGATGACATCAAACCCTTTGGTGACATCAAACCCTTTAGTGACATCAAACCCTTTGATGACATTAAACCCTTTGATGACATCAAACCCTTTGATGACATCAAACCCTTTGATGATATCAAACCCTTTGATGACATCAAACCCTTTGGTGACATCAAACCCTTTGATGACATCAAACCTTTTGATGACATCAAACCCTTTGGTGACAAAAACCCTTTGGTGAAATCAAACCCATTGATGACATCAAACCCTTTAATGATATCAAACCCTTTGATGACATCAAACCCTTTGATGACATCAAACCCTTTGGTGACACCAAACCCTTTGATGACATCAAACCTTTTGATGACATCAAACCCTTTAGTGACATCAAACCCATTGATGACATTAAACCCTTTGATGACATCAAACCCTTTGATGATATCAAACCCTTTGATGACATCAAACCCTTTGGTGACATCAAACCCTTTGATGACATCAAACCTTTTGATGACATCAAACCCTTTGATGACATCAAACCCTTTGGTGACATCAAACCCTTTGATGACATCAAACCTTTTGATGACATCAAACCCTTTGGTGACATCAAACCCTTTGATGACATCAAACCCTTTGATGACTTCAAATCTTTTGATGAATTCAAACCCTCAAACCCTTTGATGACGTCAAACCCTCATACCTTTTGATGACATCAAACCCTTTGGTGACATCAAACCCTTTGATGACATCAAACCCTTTGGTGACATCAAACCCTTTGATGACATCAAACTCTTTGATGACTTTAAATCCTTTGATGAATTCAAACCCTCAAACCCTTTGATGACGTCAAACCATTTGGTGACATCAAAGCCTTTGATGACATCAAACCCTTTGATGACGTCAAACCCTTTGATGACGTCAAACCCTTTGATGACATCCAATCCCCTTGATAACATCAAGGCAAGAGAATCAAATGATTTAGGCATGAAATGAGCTAACCTTCAATAGACACAAGAAATTAGAGAAACTTCTCAAACCATCACAAACTTGAATACATGAATAAATTTAACCTGAGAACCTTTAAAAATGACACAATTATGTTTGTAATTTATGAGTTTTAAAATGCATATGCCTTAAATAAATGTCAATGCATATTTAAACTTTGAAACTGACTTTAAGAGATCTTTGGATTACTGTAGGCTCTTATTGGTGAGCATGCGAAGCATAATGCGAACCTATGTAATGGAATTTCGTAATTTCCTTACAACTTTTTTTAAGTCTTTCAGAGACACTTAAGAGAGATTGAAGCAGTGAAATGTCATGCGGGACATAGGGTGGAATACCATGGGATGGGTGTCATGTGGGACATGGTATGCCATGTGGGACATGGGGTGGGATGCCATGTAGGACATGGGGTGGGATGCCATGAGGAACACAGAGTAACATAGGTTGGGATGCCATGTGTGACATAGAGTAGGAGGCTATGTGGGACATAGGGTAAGAGGCCATGGGAACATGGGATGTGATGCCATGCGGGACATAAAGTAGGATGTCATTTGGACATTGGGAGGAAAACCATGTGGAAGATATGGTGGGATCCAATGTGGGACATAAGGTGGGCTACCATGTGGGACATCAGGTGGGAAGCCACTGATGCGGGACATACGGTGGGATGCGATGGGGACTTAGGCAGAGATGCCATGTGGGACACAGGGAGGTATGCCATGTGGGACATAGGGAGGGATGTCATGTGGTACACATGGTTGGATTAATGTGGGACATACATGTAGGATGGGATCCATGTAGGACATAGGGTGGGATGCCATGTGGGTCATAGGGCGGGATGCCATGTGGGACATATGGTGGAATGCCATGTGAGACATACTGTATGGTGGAATGCCATGTGGGAGATATGGTGGAATGCCATGTGGGACATGGGATGGGCTGTCATGTGGAACATGGGGTGGGATGTCATTTGGCACATGGGATGGGATCCATGTGGGACATAGGGTGGGATGCCATGTGGGTCACAGGATAGGATGCCATGTGGGACACATGGTGAAATGCCACGCGGGACAAGGGAAGGGATGGGAAGTCATAGGGTGGGATGCCATGTGGGAGATATGGTGGAATGCCATGTGGGACATGGGATGTCATGTGGGACATGGGGTAGGATGCCATGTGGGACATGGGATGCCATATGGGACTTAGTGTGAGATGCCATTTTTATAACTGGCTGGGTCATATGATATGGGTGTCAATTTGCATGGGCATGTGAACCATGAAGGTATTTACTGTTCTAGTTTTCTTAATTTTGTTTTTCTTTCCCCAAAGAAACGACATGTTCATCTCAGCCAATCCTTCTCAAAAGCTCTGAGAATACATCAAAACAATCCTGGTTAGTGTTAGCCATATATTTTTATTGAGGTGTTTCAGTACGTTTGATTAAAGCACTCGGAAGATGTTCATTCCTATACTTTCATAATTATTTTCCTACGGGCTTATGGGCCTTCATGGCTCTAGTATAGAATATACTTAGTGCTCATGGGCCTTCATGGCTCTAATATGGAATACTTAGGGCTTATGGAGCTTCATGGATCTAGTATGAAATAATTAGGGTTAAATATGGGTCTTTATGGCTCTAGTATAGAATACTTAGGGCTTATGGGCCTTCATGTCTCTAGTATGGAATGATTAGGGCTTATGGGCCTTCATGGTACTAGTATGGAATACTGAGGGCTTATGGGCCTTCATGGCTCTAGTATGGAATGATTAGGGCTTATGGAGCTTCATGGATCTAGTATGGAATAATTAGGGTTAAATATGGGCCTTCATGGCTCTAGTATGGAATACTTAGGGCTTATGGGCCTTCATGGCTCTAGTATGGAGTACTGAGGGCTTATGGGCCTTCATGGCTCTAGTTTGAAGTACTTAGGGCTTATGGGCCTTCATGGCTCTAGTATGGAGTACTTAGGGCTTATGGGCCTTCATGGCTCTAGTATGGAATGGTAAGGGCTTATGGGCCTTCATGGCTCTAGTATAAAATACTTAGGGCTCATGGGCCTTCATGGCTCTAGTATGGAGTACTGAGGGCTTATGGGCCTTCATGGCTCTAGTATGGAAAACTTAGGGCTTATGGGCCTTCATGGCTCTAGTATGGAATACTTAGGGCTTATGGGCCTTCATGGCTCTAGTATGGAATACTTAGGGCTTATGGGCCTTCATGGCTCTAGTATAAAATACTTAGGGCTCATGGGCCTTCGTGGCTCTAGTATGGAGTACTGAGGGCTTATGGGCCTTCATGGCTCTAGTTTGAAGTACTTAGGGCTTATGGGCCTTCATGGCTCAAGTATGGAGTACTGAGGGCTTATGGGCCTTCATGGCTCTAGTATGGAAACTTAGGGCTTATGGGCCTTCATGGCTCTAGTATGAAATACTTTAGGCTTATGGGCCTTCATGGCTATATTACAAATCTATGTTTCTTGAAGAAAAAAATGGCTAAATTCAAAACAATAGCTATTTGTCCAAGTGCCATGTCATGCTAAATAAACTGTAAGTTTGATTTTTTCTCCCTGAATATTAGTGTGTGGTTATGCTGGGGTAACAATTTGCAATTGCAATTTAATAACAAGAGCTAAAAAGCATCAGTTATACTTTTCAGATGATAAGGGAAAACCTAGTTACAATACTCGATGTGCATTTAATGCATATGATTTGATAAAGCTAATGGGTAACTAGTAGTTAGGGTTAGGGAATATTTTTGCTGTTGTGTTGACAACTCCTCATGCAGCTGTACACCATGGAGTCATGCCATAAACAGATTCAATACTTGTTTTCAACCTGTAGGACTTTGGATACTAGCAGCAAAGTATCAGTTTGAAGACAACAATTCATCAGAGCATGCAAGACGATTAATGTTGAAGGCACTACGTCACCATGAATACAACCAGAAAGTCTGGCTGGAGGTCTGTGGTTCTTTCAAATTGAGCTCTTTTTTTTTATTTGATGATTTATTCTAATGTTTATAGACTGTAATCTTTAACAAAACTTGTTGGAACACTATGCAAAAATGTGTACTGCTTATTATTAACATTCTTTTCTATTGTGTATTATTTTCAAATCCATAAAATTGCCCCAAAACTACAAGGCAAAAAAAAATCGTATGTATGGCAAAAGTTACTCCATTGCCCAAATAGATGTTTTGCTTTGTTGGGTATTTTATAAATCATCATTTTAATTAGTATGTTTTTTTAAAAGAACAGATAACATTTTCAATGTCATTTAAACTCAACATCCCCCTCCCATTTTTGTCAATGTTAACCATTTTCAAAGTTTTTCTTCAAATTCTTGCATACTAGGCCTAAGTCACAGAAAATCCAAAACATACAGAACCCCAGGTGGGGAGTTGAAAATCAACAAAGAAAATCAAAAAAGAAAATCAAGAATCTTTCAACATAAAAATTTAAGCTCTGTTGAAACTGTTTTCTGTTTGTTTATTAAGATTGCAATATTTTTCTTTCTTGAAAATTTATTTGACTCATCAGGTAAGTAATTTTAAAACAGTGAGTTTCTTTTAAATGGTTTTTGTTCTTTAAGAGCTTGTAAACAGGCCTTGATTATGCGTGGGAAAACTTTAATCCAGTGGCCTAAACACAGTTCTTGTTAGTTGGTATTTTAATAGTAAGGTCCTGCATTTTACAAGTTAGATTATGGATTTTGCAGAAATCAAAGTGCATAATATCCCCATACATTGGTGATTACTGCATCATCTGGGGCTTATGCAAATCGGGTTTAGTTTGTAAAGTCATTGGGAATGTTGATTCTATGTGTGTGATTTGAATCATTGACAACCATTGATTTTCAGTCCAAGATTGATCGTGAAAACGATTAAACACCGAATGAAGTATTTAGTAAACGTTTACAAGATTTTATAGGGTGTACACGCTAAAAATTGAATAAAACAAATGCAAAAGTACTGCTTATTAACATTTTGACTATTTGTTTTATTCAACATTCATACTTTACATCATAATGGCACTTTTGGTTAGTGGTTCTTTGTTCTAATAACTGAAAATTGATTGAAAGGGCCTTTCTACGCCCATTAAAGCAAAATTTGCGTCGCGACAGAAAATCGTGCCCCACTAAAGCGAACTTTTCCTCAGTTTGAGCAAAAAAGCATTTCTAACAAATTTTTTAGTATCATCATCAGAAACCCTTAATTGTAAACTTCATCTATGTAAGCAAAAAGTCAAAGCATCTTATAATATTTCTTTCCTGTATGATTATTTTAAAATTGCTTGCTGCGTCGCATTCTGTGTGTTATGGCTCTAATGGTTAAGGCACTTCTAGTACTGCCAAGCCTATTCAGCACCAGGTGGAAGGCAGTGTCTATGAATCTTACCATGTACCGTCAAATTTATGTGAAAACCTTTAGTTTTGTAACCTTGAATATCAACACAGTTCCTCACACAAAATTTCTTTAAAAAACATTTGAACTGAGTGAAAAACAGTTGTAAGGAAGTTGTGATGTCACTTCCTGTTGCATATTCAAATTATTTTATTCAATCTACAACAGAAGTTTAGTAGTCCAGTACCTGTTTGACCTGTTCATCACTCACATTAATGCTATTGATATCTTAAAGAATGACTTTCTCAAAATGATAAAAAAGAAAATATGTTTTATGCAAAACCTGAATGGTGTATGTGATTGATTTAGAAATGCCTCTGATTGTTTGTTATATTTGTATTATTTTCACAATGTTTGAATAAATGCTTAATTATATGCAAACTTAACAATATATGATCAGGTAGGAAAAACATGAGCCAAAATGGGGTAAAATGTACTAAAAACCATGAAAACTGCAAAAAATGCCATTAAAATCAGTTTAAAATGGACCATTTTACAAGCATTCAAAAACTTATACACCTAATTAGCATACATTATGCAATATTTTGTTACTCCAGAATGGGGAAAATTGCTCATGTGAAGTTTTGTTTTTTGGTCCGTCCTCCAAATATTTTGAATGGGAGAAGTTGGCTATAGTGAAGAGGAAATTGGATATTGTTATAACATTTACCCAGTTAAATATCTACTTGTCTATGTACCTTTATGATCAGCTTCAAATTGTTTCAAAATTCAACTATCCTCAGACTAATTTTGAATTCAATTTCTTTTCAGTATTTTAGGCTGGAACTTCTGGTGGCTGCAAAGGTAAGTTTTGGTTAATTATAAAATCTTTAATTCCCTGGTGCTTAAACATAGCACAGAATCCCAAGATTTTCTGCATGTTACAAAACAAAATGAAACTCCACACACAACAACCTCTCTCGTATCGACAACGTTTATATTACCCATCTTAGAATTGGTCACACCCACCTCACTCACTCCCACCTCCTTATTGGCTCCCCCAACCCTTCTGCAACAATTGCCATTGCACCTTACAATCCATCACAAACCTTCCCAGAGCTGACTTCTTTCTTCCAGAAAAATCCTCCAGATAAAATTATCTCCTTCCTTCATCATGCTTCCCTCTACAACCATATTTAATTCTCCTCTTCCACCCCCTCTCTACTTTTGTTTTTGTTTTAACCACACACTTCCTCTCTCGATCACAGCTTTCTGACCTTTTGTTCCTGAATTTCTTTCATTCTCCCCCTGTTCCGTTTCCTTCCTACCTCTAGAATGATCTGACTTCTCAGGCACAATTTGACCCTCGTTGTCTTGGTGTTATAAGCCCTCAAACAAATAATCTAACAATAAGGTAAAAATGCAAACAAAAAAAAAGAATGAAATGAACACAAAACCGGTGCTATGCATGCATGCAGGAATTGTTTCTCAAAGAGAAAATTAGTCGTAAAGTGTTTTTTGAACACATTAATGGAGGAACTGTTTCTGATTTTAAATGGTAGATTGTTTCACTGTGGTTGGCCGGCATGAGTACAAAGTTTGGTTCCCCACTTTTTTTCTAAAGGTGTCATTTTAGAATCTCAAAGGTCGGTTGGGATGATAAATTCTGAATATGTCTTGAAGATAAGATGGTATAAGCTTTGGTTTATGCTTCATTTCTTCCGGTAGAGTGACGCAGAAAGTATAGTAATAAGAAACCTTTGCCTCTGTTCAAAACCTTGCAATTTGAAGTTATTGAATGAAAAGAGAAAAAAGTAAAATCAACAACAGATTTCCTGTCATTAAATTTAACAACTGTAAAACTTTGGTGTGTTTAATTAAAGAAAGCATTCAGAAATCTTATTCTGTAAGGTGATATCTAGGTTTAGTTAGAAGTTAGAAATGACTGAAATCAGACTAGTTGTTATGTCATAGCCTCAGATTTCTCAAAGTCTTTATATATTCTATCATTTTGTCCTGTGATTTTATGGCTTAAAAACCATGGGACATGTCAAAAAGTAGTAAGACTGAATCTAGGAAGGGTATTTATAATACACCACCTGAAAATTGTTGGGAGGAAAAATAATTTCATATAAAAAAAATTAAATAAACTTTCTTTAAAATACTTTAACAATTGTTGATAATGTGAGGATGAAGATGCCAAGTTTCCATAGTAGACAACACCAGTCATTTCTACACAGATAAGAACAGATTTTTAAACTTGAATATCTCCTTAACTGAATAAGAGTTTTGAATGCTTTTTTCACCATTCTGTTTCTTTTGAAGTCCTCTTTCATATAAATGGACCTGCTTGACTACTGAACTAATCCATTTAGGTTGCCAAGTGAAAAGATAAAGATTGTCTTTATTTTGTGCAATTATATATTGAACATTAAGGACATATGTATGCCTGAAAGCATTTGCAATGATAGTGGCTGGGATGGTTTATCTCTGCAGCTTCATAGGCGGATGACTTTACTGCAGCAGGGTCAACAAGAAATGGATAAGGACGAGGAGTCACTGTTGACCGGGAATTTAGCCAAAGTCGTTTATAAAAATGCGATTCAAACTCTTCCAGGTACGTTTCATCAAGGGACCTAAAGGAATGTGATTTATTATATCCTTAGTTGTTTGTCACAGGCAGTTAATCTTGTATGAAGGGTTATTTAACTGGTGAGACATGTTTATATGATATAAAGGATTAGTTGACTATTGAGACATGTTTATATTGTATGAAGGGTTATTTAACTGGTGAGACATGTTTATCTGATTAATTAACTGGTGAGACATCTTGTATGAAGGGCTAATTAACTGGTGAGACATGTTTATATTGTATGAAGGGTTAGTTGACTGTTGAGACATGTTTATATTGTATGAAGGGTTAGTTTACTGTTGAAACATATTTAGTTTAATCTTGCAACTGGTAAGACATGTTTATATTGTAGAAGGGTTACAAAATATGATAAGTTTATATTGTATGAAGGGTTGTTGAGACATGTTTATATTTAGTATGAAGGATTCAAGGTTTAGTTAATTGTTGAGACATGTTTATATGATATGAAGAATTAAGTGACTGTTGAGACATGTTTATATTGTATGAAGGATTCTAAAGGTGACTGTTGAGACATGTTTATATTGTATGAAGGATTAAGTGACTGTTGTGACATGTATTGTTGTTTGAAGGATTAGTTGACTGTTGAGACATGTTTATATTGTATGAATGATTCTAAAGGTGATTGTTGAGACATGTTTATATTGTATGAAGGATTATGTGACTGTTGTGACATATTTATATAATATGAAGTACTAGTTGATTGTTGTAATATGTTTATATTGTATGACGAGACATGTTTATATTATATGTGACTGTTGAGACATGTTTATATTGTATAAAGGTTTAGTTGACTGTTGAGACATTTATTTTGTATGAAGGATTTGGTGACTGTTGAGACATGTTTATATGGTATGAAGGATTATGTGACTGTTGAGACATGTTTATATGGTATGAAGGATTAAGTGACTGTTGAGACATGTTTATCCTGTATGAAGGATTAGTTGACTATTGAGACATGTTTATATTGTATGAAGGATAAGGTGACTGTTGAGACATGTTTATATTGTATGAAGGATTAGGTGACTGTTGAGACATGTTTATATGGTATGAAGGATTAGGTGACTGTTGAGAGATGTTTATATTGTATGAAGGATTAATTGACTGTTGAGACTTGTTTATCTTTTATGAAGGATTAGGTGACTGTTGTGACATGTTTATATGGTATGAAGGATTGGTGACTGTTGAGACATGTTTATCTTGTATGAAGGATTAGGTGACTGTTGAGACATGTTTATCTTGTATGAAGGATTTGTTGACTACTGAGACATGTTTATATTGTATTAAGGATTATTTTACAAGAATTTATCTTTTATGAAGTTGACAGTTGAGACATGTTTTCTGTTAAAAGATTATTACTTTTGTTTATCTTGTATGAAGGATTATTTTACAAGAAGGAATTCATTCTGAATGTTTTATTTTCATTGATTTTCAAAATTTCTCCAAAATCAAGAGTTACTTCACTAGATAATGTTTTATTAATCTATTAATATACCCAGGAGTTTAAGGTTGTAAGTTTGGAAGAAAGAAAATTAAATGGAGACTCAATATTTTTGTAAGAGCGCTAATTGGTGATTTCGCCCTGAAGATTGTTTAATTAAATTACTGTAACATACGGCCTTACCATTAAGTTTTTCCAGACATTTATTTCGCCTATTTTTTTCAAAAACAGTTGCTTTTAATTTATGCAGAATTTTTTTCTTCTTTGCTTTCACAGATGACATTAGTTTCCGGCTCAAGTTTACAGCAATTTGCAAGGATTATGAATTTGCAGAACCACTTGTTGAAGAAATATACCAAGAGTAAGCATTACCATACTTAATATTCATATACCAAGAGTAAGCATTACCGATACTTATTATTCATATACCAAGAGTAAGCATTACCGATACTTATTATTCATATACCAAGAGTAAGCATTACCAAAACTTATTATTTATGTTAAGGCTCATAATTGAAGTTTATATCCCTGAATATCTATACTTACATAACTTTCAGTTTGATTCCCTTCAATGGTTGTTAGCATATGTGACCACTAAGGTTTGAATCCCTTTAGTGGTTGTTAGCATATGTGACCACTAAAGTTTGATTCTTCCAGTGGTTGTTAGCATATGTGACCACTAAGGTTTGATTCCCTTCACTGGTTGTTAGCATATGTGACCACTTAGGTTTGATTCCCTTCAATGCTTGTTAGCATATGTGACCACTTAGGTTTGATTCCCTTCAATGGTTGTTTGCATATGTGACCACTAAGGTTTGATTTCCCTCAATGGTTGTTAGCATATGTGACCACTAAAGTTTGATTCCCTTCAATGGTTGTTAGCATATGTGACCACTAAGGTTTGATTCCCTTCAATGGTTGTTAGCATATGTGACCACTAAGGTTACCATCAAATCAATTACAATGTTGTGTTTTTGTGTGCTTCCAGCCTTGTCAAGGACCATCATGAGAAGCCTCTGACCTGGAATGCCCTCGCAAGACGACCCTTGAACCTCATAGATGCCGCCAGCTCTGGTGAGATCTCACTTATTCAAATAGTATAGTTCATGACTATTTCATGCGTATGATATTAGAGAATAACTTTAGTCACGGTTGAATAATCTTGCAGGTCTTCCCTCAAATATAAAAGATTGATAATTTTTCATCCTCTATTGTTTGTGCAGGGAGTGCAGTAGCCGAGTGGTTAGAGCGTCGGTCTTGTACTCAAAAGGTACCGGGCGCGATTGAATCTCAGCCAGAGTGCAGCACTGTGCCCTTGAGCAAGACATTTTACCCTGTTTGTTCCAGTTCACTCAATTGTAAAATGTACCAGGTTTGGCTGGGGAGTTAACCTGTGATGGACTGGTGTCCCATCCAGGAAGAGTCAAGCACTCGCATCTGCTTATTACCATGGAAAACGGGTATAAGCACAGGCTCTATAAACCCAAGTTGAGGTTTGATGGGACTTAACTTTGTTTTAATTGTTTTTGAAGCAGCCTATATGGCCCACTTGATTTTGTCTTGGTTCATCCCCCCAAATGGTGGAAAGAAATTGCTGCCCTTATCCTGTAGGACAGTATATTTGCGCAATTAAAGCATGATGACTTTCTCAATTCCTGCTTTGTTTTAGATCTAGAAATCCTGAACCAAGAGGAGAAATGTTACAGAATATTTGACGACGCCGTCCAGCAGCTCTCAGACAGTGAGATGTGGGCCCTGTACTGCGATGCCTGCTATGAGCGTGTGCTGCTGCCAGCATCTCCCGCTGTTAGCAGTAAGGTATCTGTTATGAATAGTCTTTATACAATCCTTTTATTTACACTACCATGTTTGAGAAAGTCACTCAAGTGGTTGGTCCGGATTAGTGTTGAAAAAATGTTTTAAAAATGGAATTTGCAACTTGAGAATCCCTGAAATGCATGTTGTATCTCTTTCAGCCCAAGCTGTGTTTATAGAGGTAATTTCACATGATGTCACACATGCTGCCATGCATGCTGTCACACATGTTGTCATGCATGCTGTCACACATGCTGTCATGCACGCTGTCACACATGCTGTCATGCACGCTGTCACACATGCTGTCATGCACGCTGTCACACATGCTGTCATGCATGCTGTCATGCATGCTGTCACGCACGCTGTCACACATGCTGTCACGTACGCTGTCACACATGCTGTCATGCACGCTGTCACACATGCTGTCATGCACACTGTCATGCATGCTAACGAAGGGCAGTTTTTCATAAATTCCTTTAAAAAACTAATCTTTCTTTTCAATCAGTCAAGTGATTATAGTTTTGGTTATTTGTAACAAAACCTACAGTTATCCTGTATCATTTTTGTGTGATGGAATGAAAATATGTTTTGTCTGTTGTTTTTTTATCATGAAATTTTAGACTTTTTTTTCTATACACCTGTGTGTTAATTTGCCATGATTTACCCATCAAGACAAAAAAAGTCATGATCATGAAGTACATCTATTGGGCATTGATAGCTCTCTTGAATACACCATTCAATTTGAAAGAACCTTTATATGCCCTCCAAATGACTAAGTTGAAGCGCTACTTACAATAATCTACAATTGTCCAAGTTTGATTGTGAAAGCGACGACGACGAGTGAACACACAAATACAATGACAGGGTCATTCGGTTATGATAGTAACAATGCTATCACGAAAAGCTTAATACAACCCAGATTTGAACACAGGTATGACGTACGGACAGACATAACATCGACAACCAAGTCAATGTCCACAGCCTTTAATAACCAGTTGTGGTGCACTGGCTTGTCTACCCAACCCAGGCTTGAACCCAGGGCCTCGTGGTCTGTAGACATGTATCATAACCGCAACACCACAGTAGGTAGACATATTGTGAAAGGAGCAGGAGCCCTTTTTTTATAGTGATGCTACTACCAGACAGAAACTCCTTGTACTATTTGTTGCCATGGTGAAGAACCTTACAGCAGATCAAGCGTCATGTTGTCCAAGTGATGGGCAAAGTTTGTTGTAAGATGCATTTTTGTTTCCTCCAAGTGGTTTACAAAAATGTTTGCTTTTTCCTAGAGAGTAAGCCATTGTCTTGAGGTTTTTGATGCTGCATCCGTAGCCTATGCATTAGATGAAGACCAGTTTCTTAAGTGGGTGAGTCATCTTAAACAGAAAGCAAAATATGATTATAGTAGTAGCATGAAGTCATGAATCATTGTCTGCCTAAAACAAGATTGTAAAGACACTGAGCATAATACAAAAACAACTTATCAAAGATATCTCATAGACAGAAACGTATGCCATAGTTTAAAAGAGCGACGTGACAACTGCTCCTATTCTCCTAAACTATTTTCGCTCCAATTTCTCTCCAATTTGCACCTTTTTGTTTTATAACTTCATTTTCGGATTTTCTTTTCGGTGGATGGGCTTTTATCCTCGGTGAGATCGTTTCTTTTTCTTTTTTTCTATTATATTTTCCCTCGTTCTGTCCCGACTTTTCACGCCCTTCGTTACTAATACAGCGGTCCCCATATAGTGGTTCCGCGATTTTTTCTAGCTGCCTCGGGTCTCTCGGCCCTTGGTTTTTCTTTCATAATGACAAAGCGCCTATGCAGTGACCTTGACCTTGACCCCCTCCCCTCCCCGTGACCCACCTGCTACCATCATTGACCATTCTGCAACCCCAATCCCAAAAATCCTTATAATCCATGCCACCAACAAGCAGGAAAGCTTTAAAAAGTTTCTCCTTTCCTCATCCATAAAGCCCTCTTTGGCCTTGTCGGTACCCTCCCAAAGTCTCTACCCTTAGATCCGGTGATCTCCTGGTGCACTGCACCAGGGACACACAAGCCACCACCCTCCTTTCCACCAAACCCTATCCAACTCTGGTATCGACATCACAGTCACCCCCATCGTTCCCTAAACTCCAGCAAAGGCGTCACGCACCAGCGATCTTGCGTACATGACCGATGACGACCTCCAAGAAGAACTAGCTAACCAACATGTAACCAAGCCCGTCGTCGTTCTAAAGAGAGACGGAGCCGAAACTCCCACCAACACCATATTTCTCACTTTCGCAACTCCAACTCTCCTCCCACATCATTGCCGGCTACCTGAGAATCCAGGTCGCCCCTTATATTCCTAACCCTTTACGTTGCTACAATTGTCAGAGGTATGGCCACGGAAAAACTCCTGCCACAGCCAAGCGCTGTGGTAACTGAGCCCGGACCATGACAACACCTCCTGCACCAACCCCACTCTGCACAAATTGTGACGGTAAACACCCAGCAAACCATCCCTCCTTCTCGAAAGACTGTCCCACCTGGCTTCAGGAAAAACAAATAACAAAACTTAAAACCCTTAACCCCAACATAACCTACCCTGAGGCCAGGAAACAATTCCTAGCTTCCCTTAACTCCAAGCCTTCCTACTCAAACGTAGTCTCCTCTAACTCTAATTCCGCCCCAAACACAACTAACACAACAAAAACTAACTCCCATGCCCAAACCGACCTCACCTGGCTCTTCTTACCTAGTCCTAAGCCCATCACCATTTCCAACAACCCAATCACACCCAATACCCACACCACCTCCACCTCCACTTCTCTCCTCAACCCCCCTTCCTACTCTAAAGCCCCTACCGCCCCCTACACCAACTCCACTAATACCTTCATACATCAAGCTAAAACCAGCCAAGCAAACAACCAACAAACCAACAAATCAACCAGCAAACAACCAACAAAAAACAACCAAACAACCTATCAACAAACAACCAATCAACAAACAACCCACCTCCCAAACCCACACTGAAGAGAGTATGGATTGTTCGATTACGAACACACCGATCATACTTCTCGTCCAATTTTCCAAAACAATCGCTCCCAAAGAAACAAATCCAAAGAAAAAAAACAAGCGAACTCAGACCCAGCAGATCTTCCTCCAGATAACCCCCGCCTCCTTTATGGCATACACCACAATCAATTACAATAACACCCACAACATCATACAATGGAACATTAGGAGCCTTAAGGCCAATTCTGAAGAAATCGACCTTCTGGCCTCCACCTTCAACCCGGTCGTCTTCTGCCTACAAGAAACTTTCTTGAAAACCACCGACCATTACTCCCTTAACAACTTTGCTTGCTATCACAAACATCAAGTGGATGCTGACAGGGCCTGTGGTGGCGTCTCCATTCTCGTTAGACACGATATCCCACACAGCCCTGTTCGTGGTGCACACCGACCTTCAGGCCATCTGTATTTCTATCTCCTCCACAAAACTTTCCTCTCTGCAATATCTATCTCCTCCCAACACCAACATTCAACCAACCAGCCTTAACAACCTCATCTCTCAGCTTCCCACCCCTTCATCCTTCTTGGTGACTTCAACGCTCACAACCCTCTGTGGGGCTCTAATACCACCACCCCTAGAGGCAAGTTCATCGAAAACGCTCTCCGTCAGCACAGCCTGTCCTTACTGAACACTAACTCCCGACCTACCTTCATCCTGCCACAGGCTCTCTCACCTGTATTGACCTGTCTATCTGTTCCCTAACCTCCTCCTTGACTTTAGTTGGAGAGTCACTGCTGACCTCTGTGGTAGTGATCATTACCCTCTTCTTATACACTCCAATCTTCAAATCCCCACTGAGCACACCCCAACTGGAACCTCGACAAGGCTGACTGGTCCTTTTGAAACCCTCTGTGACTCACACCTCTCCCCATCTTCTCGAGGATGAGGATCCATGTCTAACTTCAGTAATATCCTTATCAACATCGCCACCTGCTCAATTCCCAAAACCTCCAAACCCCCAAATCATCCCCCAACCCCTGGTTCTCAGATGACTGCAAAACCGCCATCAAGAACAGGAAAAGAGCCCTCAGGAACTTTAAAACTAACCCGACCACCCATAACCTTAACCTCTTTCGCATCAGCCGTGCAAGGCCAGACGCACTATCAAGGACAGTAAAACCAACACTTGGAACAACTTTATCTCTTCTCTCACCACCAACACACCCCACTAAGAAGATTTGGAGAATGGTTAACAGCTTCCACGGCAGAGTAGGCAAATCTTCCATCTCCCATCTCTCTTGGAATGGAGACCTTCTCACCGCAAAAAGACATCGTTGACCACCTCGCCGCCTCTTTCAGCAACATGTCGGCCTCGACCAACTACTCCAATGCTTTCAAAATCAAAAAGCTTGCGATGAAGCCCGAGAATCACTTTTCCCTCTGACAACTCCGAAAGCTACAACACCCCTCTCACCCTTTCTGAATTAAACCAAGCCATCAGCGACGCTGGCTGCACCTCCAAGGGCCCAGATAACATCCCCTATCAGTTTCTGAAACACCTCCCCATCAAAGCCACCACTACCCTACTCACCATCTTCAACCACATTTGGTCCTCACACTCCTTTCCCCTATCTGGAGGACAGCTATTGTCATCCCCGTCCTTAAACCGGGAAGGATAGCACCGACCCCACCAGCTACCGACCCATCGCCCTTACTTGCTGTCTCTGTAAAATTATGGAAAAGATCATTAATCAGAGTCTAAACTGGTTCCTCGAGACCAACAGAATCCTCTCTCACCAAAGCGGCTTCCAAAACGCCGCAATACCTAGACCAGTTAATTACGCTCGACACCGCTATCCGGGAATCCTTTGCAAAAAGGAACACCTCATTGCCATATTTTTTGACCTCAGAAAGCTTTCGACACTACTTGGAAATACGGCATTACCCGAAACTTCACACCATTGGCCTCAGAGGCCACCTCCCCACCTTTATTCAAAACTTCCTCTCACCCAGGCAGTTCCAAGTTCAGATTGGCCACACCCTCTCCAAGCCCGTACCCCCAAGAAGAGGGCGTCCCCCAAGGCAGCATCCTCTCCCCACTCTCTTCAACCTGAGCATTAATGACATCGGGAATGACCTTGGCCCCAGCATCAAACGTACCCTCTACGTGGATGACTTCACCATCTTCTACTCCTCCCCTAGCTTTCCTATTGTTGAAAATAGGCTTCAAACCAGCCTTAATCAGCTGCAAGTCTGGAGCAACAATAACGGTTTTAGATTCTCCAAAGACAAGACAGTCTGCATGCACTTTTGTCATTTCAACAACCTCCACCCCAACCCGAACTTTGTGCTCAATGGGAATCGCATCCCTAAAGTTGAAAACACAAAGTTCCTTGGTCTAACTCTAGACCCCAAGCTCACCTACAAGCCACACATCACCAACCTGAAACTAAAATGCAATAGCTCCCTCAACCTCCTCCGACTGCTCTCCAACACTACTTGGGGAGCGAACCGCCATGCTCTCCTCAAAATTTTCAGGCTCACCATTCGTGCTGCTTGACTATGGCAATATTGTTTACTGTGTCGCTCACAACTCATACCTCAACCACATTAACACCATCCAAAATGAAGCCCTCAGGCTTTGTCTAGGAGCCTACAGGACCTCCCCAATCACTAGCCTTCATGTTGAAGCCAACGAACCCCCTTTCTACTTAGATGTAAAAAGCTTAGCCTCTCCTATGCTTTTAGAGTCCTCACCAACACCCAGAACCCTGTTTACAACCTCATTAGGTACCCCAATTTCTCCTCCCTCTTTGATAGGACTAAAACCCTATCGCCCCCTTCAGCTTACGCATTAAATCAGACCTCTTTCAACTTGGCATCAACCCCGCCACTCGGCACCTATTCCTGGCCCACTTTTCCGCCTTTGGGCCACCCCTTCCTTCTGTCCACCTTGACCTCTCCACTTATAACAAAACTCAAACTCACCCTAATCTCTTCATCAATCTCCACAACCAAATCAAAGACCAACTCTCAAATTACACCTCCATCTATACTGATGGCTCCAAGGAAGGCAACAAGACAGCTGCTGCTGCCATCATCCAAGACATCACCCTCAGTAGCAGACTTCCTGACCACTCATCCATCTTTTCAGCCGAGGCTAAGGCCATTCTCCTCGCCCTCAACTTTATTGAGTACTCTCCTCTTAGTCACTTTGCCATTTTCTCTGACTCAAAGGCTGTTCTTACTTCATTACTCAATCTTAAATGGGATAACCTCACCTGCCACCTCCTCCTCCGAAACTTTTCTCCCACCCTCTGCAGGAAAAGTGTTCTTTCTTCTGGATACCCAGCCATGTTGGCATCCCTGGCAATGACAGGGCTGATACAGCCGCTAAGCTTGCCCTTAACCTCCTCCCTTCCCCTTTTCCCAAAACCCTCTCTGACATCAAACCGCTTATCGCTTCTCTTGTTCGTGACCGCTGGCAAACCTTATGGAACTTCCAAATTGATAACAAACTCCATGTTATCCAATCCACAATCCCGATCAAATCCACCATCAACAACCTTTCGACGACAACGCTCATATTACCCGCCTTAGAATTGGTCACACCCACCTCACTCACTCCCACCTCCTTATTGGTTCCCCAACCCCTCTGTAACAATTGCCACTGCATCCTTACAATCCAACACGTTCTCCTTGCTTGCCCCTGTACAACCTTCCCAGAGCTTCTCTCGCTCCCTACAACTCAATTGCTGAGTTCTTCCAAAAAAATCCTCCAGATAAAATAGTCTCCTTCCTTCAGCATGCATCCCTCTACAACCATATTTAATCCTCCTCTTCCACCCCCTCTCTACTCTGTTTTTAGTTTTACCCATGCACCTCCTCTCGATCACAGCTTTCTGGCTTTTGTTCTTGAATTTCTCTCATTCTTCCCTGGTCTCTTTCCTTACTACCTCTAAATGATCTGACCTCTCAGGCACAATTTGACCTTCGTTGTCGTGGTGCCGTTAAGACCTCATCAAACAAACAAACAAACATAAAAGATGACGAGTTGATAAATGGAAAACTATTTGTATCTGTTGAATAGTGTGCTGCAGGGTTCCCATTAGGAAGTCATAAATGTATTCTATCATATTTTGTCCTGCGAATTTGTGGCTTAAAAACCATTGGAGATGTCAGGAAAGTAGTAAAACAGAATCTAGTAAGGGTAATTATAATTTACCACCTGAAGAAAGTTAGAGGGAAAATAATTCAAATAGTAAAAAAGTTAGATTAATTTTCTGTAAAATATATTAACAATTGTTAATAATTTGAGGATGAAGAGGCAAACTTTCCATAGTAGACTTACTACACCAATCATTTCTACACAGATAAGACGAGCTTTAAACTTGAATATTTCCTTAACGGAATAAGATTTTTGAATACTTTCTTCACCATTTTGTTTCTTTTAAAGTCCTCTTTCATATACGATGGAATTGCTTGACCACACTTCTGGCTGATAGATTTTAAAGCAATTTAGCTAAGGTTGCCACTTCATGTCCATACACCTTTTAAGTGTTGATCATATAATGAGTAGTTACAGAAAAGGCACCACAATTGGTTTGTTAGGGACCTGGGAATATTCTTCTGACAATATTGAACACATAATTTCACAGAAGACTTGAATATTCTACTTTGCAGGTGGACGTTTTAATGAAAACAGAAGATTTAGCGAAAGCTAAAAAGGTCACAGAGAAGGCCAGCACTACACATCCCCAGTCTGTACCACTTTGGACCAAGAGAATGGAGATGGTGATAAACCAGATCACCTCTACTAATGGTATGTTTATAACCAGGTCACCTCTACCAATGGTATTTTTATAACCAGGTCACCTCTTCCAATGGTATGCTTAAAACCAGGTCACTTCTACCAATGGTATGTTTAAACCAGGTCACCTCTACAGATGGTATGTTTATAACCAGGTCACCTCTACCAATGGTATGTTTATAACCAGGTCACCTCTACCAATGGTATGTTTATAACCAGGTCACCTCTACCAATGGTATGTTTATAACCAGGTCACCTCTACCAATAACCAGGTCACCTCTACCAATGGTATGTTTATAACCAGGTCACCTCTACCAATGGTATGTTTATAACCAGGTCACCTCTACCAATGGTATGTTTATAACTAGTGCTGTCATTACATATCGATTATCGCGATATCTACTTCCCCACGACATAATATATGCCTGTCGCGACATATCGCGATATTAAAAACTAATATTCAAGTAAGAAATTTTGGCTAGGCTACTTCAGACGTTAAATACTAACGTTATGGTACTGAATCTAAAAGTCAAGTTTAGGCCATTAAAAATGTGCAAAATAATCGTGAAACATAAAAGCCACTAATTAAGAATCGTGCTCCGTCACCACACACTGGTACCTGCCAATGTAATTTGCCAAAAAGAAAGAAAAATTGGTTTAGAATGTGCCACTCCGGCTCTCACTTCGATGATTCATGGTCACGTTGGCTGAAGTACCAAACACGTGTGTGATGCATGATGAACGTAATAGTCACGTGATCATGTCGTCTGCTAGATATGCAAATCATTTGTTCTTGTGTTCATCATATCATGGAGTAAATTGCAACTCCATGATCATATAATGTTAGTGATATTAACAATTTGTGTCGTGAGTCAGTTTTCTTGAAAAGTATCGCAAACTACGATATATCGCGATATTTTTCTCCACGATAATCGATACGTAATAGAGCCATGTCTTGACAGCACTATTATAACCAGATCACCTCTACCAATGGTATGTATATAACCAGGTCACCTCTACCAATGGTATGCTTATAATCAGGTCACCTCTACCAATGGTATGTTTATAATCAGGTCACCTCTACCAATGGTATGTCTATAACTGGGTCACCTCTACCAATGGTATGTATATAACCAGGTCACCTCTACCAATGGTATGTTTATAATCAGGTCACCTCTACCAATGGTATGTCTATAACTGGGTCACCTCTACCAATGGTATGTTTATAACCGGGTCACCTCTACCAATGGTATGTTTATAACTGGGTCACCTCTACCAATGGTATGTTTATAACCAGGTCACCTCTACCAATGGTATGTTTATAACCAGGTCACCTCTACCAATGGTGTGTCTATAAGTGGGTCACCTCTACCAATGGTATGTTTATAACCAGGTCACCTCAACAGATGTTATGTTTATAACCAGGTCACTTCTACAAATGGTATGTTTAAAACCATGTCACCTGTACAAACGGTATGTTTCTAACCAGGTCACCCTTTCAAATGGTATGCTTATAACCAGGTCACCTCAAGTGGTATGGTTATAGGTCAAATCTATCAATGGTATGTGTATAATCAGGTCACCTCTACAAATGGTATGTTTATCAACCCCATTAATATCTGTATGTCAACTTACCTCATCTTCAGACTCCAGTTAATATCATAAATGGATGAAAACCATTTGTATTATACAATAAACAGATCTAGCATCAAGCTCTTTTATCTAGAATATCAGGTTGTCTGATCAAGTTGTCTCACCTGTAAATAATTTACCATAGACTGTGATTTGACTGTTTTGATCAAGTTAAAGCTTTCACTTCCATTCAGATGCAGACCAATACAAAGATGAAGTCTGTGAAGTGTTTGATGCTGCAATCACCAACGTGAAATCAAAGGTAAAGAAGGCGTACAAACTCAACAACATCAAAAGAGCATTGATTGATTTCACCATTCTTATGACAATAACTAGAGGCAACAGTGTTTTGAAAATGATGAAAATAGTCAAATTTCTTATCAACATTGGTTAAAATGTGTCAGTTAACTCTTTTTCATTTCCGGGAGTGCAGTAGCCCTGTGGTTAGGGCGTCAGTCTCGTACTCAAAAGGTACTGGGATCAAATCTCAGCCAGGGTGCTGTACTGTGTCCTTGATCCCATTTACTCCAGTTCACTCTGATGTAAAAGGAGTATCAGTTTCCGCTGGGGAGTTAAGTTGCGATGGACTGGTGCCCCATCCAGGGGGGAGTCTATACTTTTGTCCACTTAGCACCATGGAAACCGAAAATATGCCCTTGAGGCTTGATGAGATTTAGCATTTTTTCAATTTTTTCCAAGCCTAATTATTCAAGAAAATATGCAATTTGTCAAATCATGTCATGACTATTGTTATAATTACTAACCAATAAGCATGTGCTTATCTATAAACAGAGACAGCAGAGCAGGGGGCATTTCTTTCAAAGTTAGTTGTAGATTAAGGGGTGGTACTGCCTAAGTGTTACTTTCACAAATCCTTACCATGCTGTCTCTAAGGTCTCACACAGCCAGCTCATGCAGAGTCTGTTCAACAAAACCTAAAACTTCCATATTCAGGAATGGTCAAAGCTGTGAATTAAAAATTGTTACATTGAAAGTGTAATGTTGTTACAAACCTTGATTGAATTGTACAACAGCAGCAGAGTTAGAGATAATATTGGGGTGTTAGGGGCTTAATGTTTATTCATACATAGAGTATCAATGTCACTTACCCATGGGCTTTGTCCAGATTCATCAAGAGATTTGGTTATGTTAATGTTTGGAAACAGTGCTCTACATATTAGCCCCCAACCCCCACCCCATGGCCTCATCAACTTTTGGATTGCAAAACCATACCCCACTACCCATTATAAAATATTTAGTTAAGTAAGATCATTTGTTGTTCACCCTAAACTGGTTCTGTTTCATTTTTGTTTGCAGCAATCCTTACAACTGTGGGCCCTTGGTTATAAGTGGTGCCTGGTTCATGACAAAGACAGACTGAACAGCTTATTTGAGGTATGTAACACACTTTATGTAGACCTGTTTTTAGCGCACATTTAAGTATGTATTTAGTGCACACCTAAGTAGGTCTTTAGTGCACACCTAAGCAGGTATTTAGTGCATACCTAAGTAGGTCTTTAGTGCACACCTAAGTAGGTCTTTAGTGCACACCTAAGTAGGTCTTTAGTGCACACCTAAGTAGGTCTTTAGTACACACCTAAGTAGGTCTTAGTGCACACCTAAGTAGGTATTTAGTGCCCACCTAAGTAGGTATATAGTGCACACCTAAGTATGTATTTAGTGCACACCTAAGTAGGTAATGCTTTTAGAGTCCTCACCAACACCCAGAACCCTGTTTACAACCTCATTAGGTAACCCAATTTCTCCTCCCTCTTTGATAGGACTAAAACCCTATTGCCTCCCTTCAGCTTACGCATTAAATCAGACCTCTTTCAACTTGGCATCAACCCCGCCACTCTCGGCACCTACTCCTGGCCCACTTTTCCGCCTTGGGCCACCCCCCTTCCTTCTGTCCACCTAGACCTCTCCACTTATAACAAAACTCAAACTCACCCTAATCTCTTCATCAATCTCAACAACCAAATCAAAGACCAACTCTCAAATTACACCTCCATCTATACTGATGGCTCCAAGGAAGGCAACAAGACAGCTGCTGCTGCCATCATCCAAGACATCACCCTCAGTAGCAGACTTCCTGACCACTCATCCATCTTTTCAGCCGAGGCTAAGGCCATTCTCCTCGCCCTCAACTTTATTGAGTACTCTCCTCTTAGTCACTTTGCCATTTTCTCTGACTCAAAGGCTGTTCTTACTTCATTACTCAATCTTAAATGGGATAACCTCACCTGCCACCTCCTCCTCCGGAAACTCTTTTCTCCCACCCTCTGCAGGAAAAGTGTTCTTTTCTTCTGGATACCCAGCCATGTTGGCATCCCTGGCAATGACAGGGCTGATACAGCCGCTAAGCTTGCCCTTAACCTCCTCGCTTCCCCTTTTCCCAAAACCCTCTCTGACATCAAACCGCTTATCGCTTCTCTTGTTCGTGACCGCTGGCAAACCTTATGGAACTTCCAAATTGATAACAAACTCCATGTTATCCAGCCCACAATCGATCAAATCCACCATCAATAACCTTTCTCGTATCGACAACGTTCATATTACCCGTCATAGAATTGGTCACACCCACCTCACTCCTCCCACCTCCTTATTGGTTCCCCCAACCCCTCTGTAACAATTGCCACTGCATCCTCACAATCCAACACGTTCTCCTTGCTTGCCCCTGTACAACCTTCCCAAAGCTTCCCTCGCTCCCCACAACTCAATTGCTGAGTTCTTCCAAAAAAATCCTCCAGATAAAATAGTCTCCTTCCTTCAGCATGCATCCCTCTACAACCATATTTAATTCTCCTCTTCCACCCCCTCTCTACTTTGTTTTTGTTTTACCCATGCACCTCCTCTCTCGATCACAGCTTTCTGGCTTTTGTTCTTGAATTTCTCTCATTCTTCCCCTGGTCTCTTTCCTTACTACCTCTAAAATGATCTGACCCCTCAGGCACAATTTGACCTTCGTTGTCGTGGTGCCGTTAAGACCTCATCAAACAAACAAACAAACACACCTAAGTAGGTATTTAGTTCACACCTATGTACAGTAGGTCTCATCTAAGTAGGTCTTTAGTGCACACCTAAGTAGGTAT
Organism: Chiridota heheva; assembly: GCA_020152595.1. Taxonomy (NCBI): domain Eukaryota; kingdom Metazoa; phylum Echinodermata; class Holothuroidea; order Apodida; family Chiridotidae; genus Chiridota; species Chiridota heheva. The sequence goes on along the minus strand of JAIGNY010000659.1, from coordinate 938,425 downwards.
TTAGTGCACACCTATGTAGGTCTTTAGTGCACACCTGTCTAATTGTTACATGCACATGTGTATGTGTTTCATGCATACCTATGAACGTACCTAATGCTAACCTAGGTTGTTAGTGCACACCAAAAACCCTGGACAAAAGTATTTTTTCCTTGATCTTTACCCCTTCTACCCTGGCACAATGTTGAAAGCCAATATCAAAAGTTACAGACTCATTTAGTGCTCCCTACATTTTGGTTGGAGGGCCCAGAAAAAGGGCCAAGACTTTTGTCCATGATTGTAGGTAGGTATTTGGTGTACTTCTAAGTCGGTCTTTGATGCACACCCTGTTATGGTGTGTCAAGCAGCATGTGAAGGTGTTTAATGGTGTCACTTATAATTACTGATATTAGCACACAAAGTTTACTTCATAATTCAAATGGTTGCAGCTTCCTGTGGACATTTCCCTAAAACTTCAATCTTCAAAAGTACTGTTTTATACAAAAGTACCAAACCTCAGCTCTGTGCTTCACATTATCAAACACAAAGTCGGGACCAACACCCCTCTACATATTCGCAACCGCAGGGAAGACATCGTTGTTACCCGCATTCGTCTCGGACACTCCTCTCTTACTCATTCCCATCTCTTATCTGGCTCCCCTGCCCCTCTCTGCCCCACTTGCAATGTCGATCTCTCCATCAAGCATATTTTCTTAACCTGTCCCCTTTACCAGAACTCTAGATCTCTTTTCTCCTCACTCTCCTCAACAAAAACAATTCTTTCTCAAACATCATCAACTTCCTCCGCAACAACAACTTCTTCCACCACATATATTCTCCTCCCCTTCTACACCTAACCTTACACACTCCTTTCTTTTCACCTAATTTATTTTCTCCCACATTCAGCTTTTCTCCCTTACAAATCTTCCATCTCCTCACTATCCTTACTCTTACACCATTATTTATTAACACCTTATTGGCACATTTGACTCTGACTGTCGCGGTGTCATTAAACATCAACAAACCAAACTAAACCAACCTGTGCAAGATGTCTCACAGTGAAACTTGTTTACTTTCTTGAGGGTGGTGAAAAACATTTTTGTCCTGAAAAAGGTTATATTAATTGTCAAGTGTTAATTAATGGGCTTTACATTGCTATATTGCAGATTATAATACCATTGAGAGATAATATATGAACTACTAAGGTACCCAAAGTCTGCAGCATGGTTATAATTAAAATGTTACAAAATACCCAACATCTGAAATCTCACTTAACCTCACTAAGTATGGAAATAGGCCACATCCACCATAGCAACGTGGTAACTAGGTGAGGCAAACAAACCTCAAATCTGCAACCATGTATGACCAATGCATTGACTTTTAGATGTTCATATGGTCTGCCACAGGTTTTGATCCATTTATAGCACTTCTCCAGATCTTTAGAGTTTTCAGCAAAAGGAATAAACAAAATTATATTTGCTTACCGTTCTGAGTAATGGGAATCGATTTACAAAGCCCATAGGTGCAATTTTGTTCCCATTTTGTCATTCTTCAGTCTGTGTGTGCAGGCCTGCATGAGCATGCGCTGCTAGCTAGATGTACTGTACCGATACCGCATAGGATTTTTTCCCCACTTGGTTACACATACTTTGTTGCTAGGCAAGTTTGTGCGGTGATTGGTTGAAAAAGATGTCAATCAAATAACCCAGTGAGTTCAATTCTCAATTGTTGTCTGTCACTTAATTTTAGAGCTTCATTTGAGGGTCAATATCTTAGGAACCAATTGATCATTGGACTAAACCTAAAGTTCTTCTAGTGTTATGTAATGTCATACTAATTTTGATCTAAAGCCGAGATGGTGGACATCTGCGCAGTTTGCAGGGATTGACTCAAGATGGAGTTGATCAATTTTACAACAAAGGAAATTGCTGCCTCTTGCATTTTATACTATTATTCTTTTGATACAGATTTATCTTCCATCAACATTTTTCAGTTACGTCTGCATGTTCTGAGTATTGTTTGTATGGTACTAATATACTCTACACACTTTAGTTTAAAGTGAAGAATCTTAGAAGCTTCTCCTCTCCGCTTTTACCCTTACCTTTACTGCTCCTGGGTGTGGAGATTGAGGCTTCTTTGAGCATATTCTTCCATCTCTTACTGCTACAGCTTCTTCCCAGCTGTTCCAACCGAAACCTGTCTCTCTCTGCACTCTTCTCCATGTTGTTTTAAGTCTTCCCATTTTACCATCTGGTGTCCAAGTGATGGCTCTTCGACCATAATGTTCTTCATCCTGTCTTAATTTGTGACCCACCCATCTTCATCTTTTCTTAAATATCTCTCTGCTTATCTTCATTGTACCTCTTCTATCATATAATTTTACATTGAACTTTTACTGGCAATCTTATTTTTAAAATAATTCTTAGACATCTCCTTGAAAACACATCTAGTTTCTTCTAAGGCAAAAGAAGCAGAGGAAGGCAGCGAGTTAAATATGTCCAAAGCTTAAACAAGTGGGCAACCAACAACAGCCTAAGTAACAATAAGTTTATGCATTTAGCTCTAAACAGAAGTGACTGGAGGGCCATGATAGCCAATGTCTGTTCCAGACTCGGCACCTAGAGAGAGAGAGAGAGAGAGAGAGTTTCTTCTCATCAGCTTTGGTAAACTTCCAGGTTTCACATCCATAGAGGAGTACAGAGAAAACATTTGATTGAAATATTCTCAGTTTGGTTTTTATCCGGTAGATGTTAGATTTCCAAATCTCGTCAAGTTGTCTGAAAGTTGCCTAAGCCATCTCAATTCTATGTTTTATGTTCTCTTCAGTGCCTCCTTTTTTGGACATTGTTGCACCGAGATAGACAAAGCTATGAACATCTTCAAGCTCTGTATTTCCAACTTTAATTGTTCTATCAGTTCTCTGTAATTGCACCCATTTCTTTTATTTTAGCAGAAGTTACTGGCAGCTAACAAGAAGAGTTTCATGAAAATTGTCAGATTTTACTGTCTAGTCTTTTTTATTTTTTTGATGAAAAGATAACTTTCATCACAAATAGTGTGTAAACAATAACAAAAGCATTTTGCTTATTTAAAAAAAGCAGACCACCAGATTGAATGTTAGTCAGGCAGGTAAGGTTTTAAACATCCACCTGTGTTATCCGTGTCTGCCGTAGGAAGCAGGTGGAGGGAACTAACTCCCCCTGTGGGGATTTCACCTTCCAGTTGCATAATTTCTTCCTGGTTGGGAGGTAAAATATTGAGATAAAAATGACAAATTATTGGAAAATATTTATAAAATTCTTGAAAATTTGGCAATATTTCCTGAAAATGAAAGAAACTTACCGAAAATTATAGATTTCCTGAAAATTCAAGATTTGCTAATTAGCCGCAATGATTGATTTACTTAACTTACTTGTAACTTAATCTACCACAGCAATTTTTCCGCTTGTAACCAGAAAATGTTGGGATTCTTATTCCCGTGAGAGGTGACCCTTCCTATCCCCTGCTGTATGCTATGTCTATACTGTATGTTGAGTGGTGCTTGGATGAAATTGGCATAATGCAAACATTACTGAAAGGATTAGTTCAGTGGTCAAGCAAACTTATCTTATATGGAATGGAACTTTAAAAGACAAAATTGTGAAAGCATTCAAAAAACTTATCATGTTATGGAGTTATTAAAGTTTAAAGCACTTGTCTTATCAGTGTAGAAATGACTGGTGTACTAAGTCTACTAGATTGGCACATTCATCCTCACATTTTGTTAATGTATTTTGAAGAAAATTATTTTGACTTTTTTACTATTTGAATTATTTTTCCTTTAATTTTCTTCAGTTGGAAAATTATAATTAAAATTACTAGATTCTGTTTTACTACTTTCCTGACATATTCAATGGTCGCTAAGCCATAAATTCACAGGACAAGGCTGTGACATCACAACTAGTCTGATTTCAGTCGTTTCTACACAAATGATATCAAACTGAAAACTTGAATATCTCCTTAACGGAATAAGATTTTGTAATGCTTTCTTCACCAATTTGTTTCTTTGGAAGTCCTCGTTCATATGAGGTGGACTGTCCCTCAATCCTTTAAACATCAAGTATCGTTTACTTTCCTCAGGCTGGAATAGAAGAAGACAGAGATGTCGCTGTGCCTTTGAAGGAGAAGTACTTGGATTATGTTGCTAAAACAGATGGACTCAAAAAAGCAAGGAAGCTCTACAAAAGGTAAGGACAGCAAGTGGATTTGTTCATTGCATTATCATCATCGAGAAAATCCTTTAAGGATGAGTTGTGTGATCTGGCTTGATGGCCTGGCTTGATGGCCTGGCTTGATGGCCTGGCTTGATGGCCTGGCTGATGGCCTGGCTTGATGGCCTGGCTTGATGGCCTGGCTTGATGGCCTGGCTTGATGGCCTGGCTTGATGGCCTGGCTTGATGGCCTGGCTTGATGGCCTGGCTTGATGGCCTGGCTTGATGGCCTGGCTGGATGACCTGGCTTGATGGCCTGGCTTGATGGCCTGGCTTGATGGCCTGGCTTGATGATCTGGCTTGATGGCCTGGCTTGATGGCCTGGCTTGATGGCCTGGCTTGATGGCCTGGCTTGATGGCCTGGCTGATGCCTGGCTGGATGACCTGGCTTGATGGCCTGGCTGATGGCCTGGCTTCATGGCCTGGCTTGATGGCCTGGCTTGATGGCCTGGCTTGATGGCCTGGCTTGATGGCCTGGCTTGATGGCCTGGCTTGATGGCCTGGCTGGATGACCTGGCTTGATGGCCTGGCTGGATGACCTGGCTTGATGGCCTGGCTGGATGACCTGGCTTGATGGCCTGGCTTGATAGCCTGATTTGATGGCCTGGCTTGACCGCCTGGCTTGATGACCTGGCTTGATGGCCTGGCTTGATGGCCTGGCTTGATGGCCTGGCTTGATGGCCTGGCTTGATGGCCTGGCTTGATGGCCTGGCTGGATGGCCTGGCTTGATGGCCTGGCTTGATGGCCTGGCTTGATGGCCTGGCTTGATGATCTGGCTTGATGGCCTGGCTTGATGGCCTGGCTTGATGGCCTGGCTTGATGGCCTGGCTTGATGGCCTGGCTTGACCGCCTGGCTGGATGACCTGGCTTGATGGCCTGGCTGATGGCCTGGCTTGATGGCCTGGCTTGATGGCCTGGCTTGATGGCCTGGCTGGATGACCTGGCTTGATGGCCTGGCTGGATGACCTGGCTTGATGGCCTGGCTTGATAGCCTGATTTGATGGCCTGGCTTGACCGCCTGGCTTGATGGCCTGGCTTGATGGCCTGGCTTGATGGCCTGGCTTGATGGCCTGGCTGATGGCCTGGCTTGATGGCCTGGCTGGATGACCTGGCTTGATGGCCTGGCTTGATAGCCTGATTTGATGGCCTGGCTTGATGGCCTGGCTGATGGCCTGGCTTGATGGCCTGGCTTGATGGCCTGGCTTGATGGCCTGGCTTGATGATCTGGCTTGATGGCCTGGCTTGATGGCCTGGCTTGATGGCCTGGCTGGATGACCTGGCTTGATGGCCTGGCTGGATGACCTGGCTTGATGGCCTGGCTTGATAGCCTGATTTGATGGCCTGGCTTGACCGCCTGGCTTGATGGCCTGGCTTGATGGCCTGGCTGATGGCCTGGCTTGATGGCCTGGCTGATGGCCTGGCTTGATGGCCTGGCTGGATGACCTGGCTTGATGGCCTGGCTTGATAGCCTGATTTGATGGCCTGGCTTGACCGCCTGGCTTGATGGCCTGGCTTGACGGCCTGGCTTGGTGGCCTGGCTGATGGCCTGGCTGGATGACCTGGCTTGATGGCCTGGCTTGATGGCCTGGCTTGACGGCCTGGCTTGGTGGCCTGATTTGATGGCCTGGCTTGACGGCCTGGCTTGATGGTCTAGCTTGATGGCCTGGCTTGATGGCCTGGCTTGATGGTCTAGCTTGATGGCCTGGCTTGATGGCCAGGCTTGATGGTCTAGCTTGATGGCCTGGCTTGATGGCCTGGCTTGACCGCCTGGCTTGATAGCCTGGCTTGACGGCCTGGCTTGATGCCCTGGCTTGATGGCCTGGCTTGACGGCCTGGCATGTATAAAGGACAAAAATCCAAACAGAATGTTGAAAAGGCCTGATATTTGTCCTGTTTGAGAGATAATGTTCAGCAGTGTATGAAGATATTTATATTTTTTGTCCCTATTCAAATCTACAATCTACGAGTGTCTTATGTCAAAAAACTATTTGTAAATTGGGGAGGGGTTGTGAAATTATTAGTAAAATCTGGCCACATTTCCAGAAAATTGAAGCAAATATGACGAAAATGAAAAGAATTTCCAGAAAGTTGAAGGAAATTTCTCGAAAATTGATGGTTTCCCAGAAATTCAAGATTTCCCGACGAAAAAATCTGAAGGGAAAGTAAATTTATTAGACATCATTATTGGTGGGCCAAAATGGTACTTGCCACCCCTCTCCCCTCCCCACCACCACCATAAAATGACTCCAGAACCAGCAATAAACATTATTGTGAGCTTTGTGGCTAAGAAAAATATTGAACATTGATTGACAAGTTATATATGTGTATAAGGATGTTTCAGCGTCACAAGGTCACATGAATTTGTTTAAATCGCCATTTTGTTGGGAGAAACCACTGTCGTCTGCTGTACACTTAATTAGACTTACATACGTTTGCATGTTGTTATATAGGATTGTTTTTGTAAGATGATTATGCCGGAATCTTGCTTTGTGGTTGGTTGCACTAATAGATGTGTGCCGGGGAATAAAAAGACATTTTCTTGATTTCCATCTGATCTTGATCGACGTTTGAAGTGGGTTTCTTCAACCTACGGTTCACACTAGGATTTGCAGCGAGCACTTTATATCAGGTATGTAGGCTTTGTCTGAGTATAACAAACAAGCTGGCATTAACTTTCAAGTTACTCTTCGTATGCTCGGTGAATATATCAAACCTAAGGAAAGTATGAAGTAAAATCGGAAGCGAATAAAAAAAAAATTGCAATTAGTAAAATTTGCTGAAGTGGTACTGGTCGGTTAGCATGTAGTATGTTTGTTGTACGTGTGATGTGACTGAGCTGTGTGAAGACACATGAAACGCAATGATGCCGCTGCCCTGCAAAATGGAGTCCAGTTGAGTTAAGAGTCACCTGATGAAATCCCTCTATATGTGCACAATAAAGTTAATCCTGTAAACAGTTCATTGTGAATAGTCGGTGACAAAGTGTAATAATAGTTGTGATGACTAAAGTGTAATAATAGTTTTGATGACAGGAGTACTTGTGAGTAAATAATTCATGGATTTGTGCATTTTTTCTCTTCAGGTTGTGTCACCAACCAGTTTCTTTGGATTTCTTCAAGAAATACATTTCACTTGAAAGTGCTGCTGTAAGTATCATACTGATGACAGATGTTGGTAATCACTGCAGTTATTCCTAGTCAGCTGGCCATCACGGAAACTGTTTTACAGAAAAATTGAAGAAGACTGCCATGTTATTATATTAAGGCTGTTACACACCGAACGCGATGCAGCGAGTAATTTTTTTTAACAAAGGAAAAGAAACATTATGACCTTGTTTTCAGAGATGGATCTTCATCATATTTCTATTCCGATGATAACTAAGTTGATTCAAGGGGCGTTTCTATGCTCATCAAAGAAAATTTTGCATCGCGACAAAAAATCGCGCCCCACTAAAGCGAATTTCTGCATAATTCAAATAAAACAGCATTTCTAGCAAATTTTCCAGTATCATCAAAAAGCCTCAATTATATATTTTATCGTGTGTAAGCAAAAAGTCAAAGCATCTTATAATATTTATTTCCTGTCTGATTATCTAAAAATTCGCTTCCCGCATCGTGTTCGGTGTGTGACGGCCTCAGCTTAAGACTAAAATTGGCAACAAATTGTAAGAAAGAGTGTGCTATAGTGTGGTTCCCATAGATTACTTTATAAGTTAAAAGTGATGAAAATATCCTGTGGTATAAAAATGAGTTTGAATTTGGCTGTTTTACACATTGAATTTTCATGCCTATTTACTCCAGCAATTTCTTCTTGTAAATTTTGTAGACCAGCCCAAACATGGATAAAATCAGAGGTGTTTTTGAAGATGCCATAAAGATTTTTGGCAGTTCTGAACCAGGTAAGAGGCACTGTGTGTAGCTTGAGATACTATCAGTGTTGTAAGCCTGGAGTCTGGTCTCAGACAAAGGAATATTCCCATGTTTTTAAAGGAATATTCCCTTGTTTTTTTTAAGCTTTCATAAGAAAGAGACAAAGTTTAGATACAGTTAAGTACAAAAATCATGTTGATATATTATTCCTACTAGGAGATATTCAAATTTTAAGGTTCACAAAAAATGCCAATAAAGGAATAGGAAAAGGCTCAGTATGACATCACAGCAACACATTTCCCCACAAGTTGATGTATTTCATTAAAATCTATCATCCTTTTTTATTAGTAAAACCTGGTAGGAAAATTAATTGATAAAATTTAGGTATTAATATACATTACCAAATATACCCTACTTCAATAACTTTTGGAAAATTGTTTCTAATCATACAAAAACAACCAATTAACGTTCAAAGAAATACATAAACATTTGCAATGGAAATGCCTCTATGACATCATCAAACATGAATTCATCATATTGTACAAAAACTTTAAAATGCACTTGGGAAATCTTTAAAAATCCATATCTCCTGAATGGAATATAATATCAACCTGAATTTTGTACCAAATTGGCTCTAAAAGTATGCTCTTTAAAATCAAATTTTACAAAAAACCATGGGAATATTTCTTTAAGTCAAACTGGGTCTCAGGCACCAGGTACTCGAATGAGGAAATATATCTTCTTTGAACATCTTTTCACACCTACAGTTTAATTTTTCACACCTATAATTTTATTTTCACACCTATAATTTTAATTTTCAGACCTATAATTTTATTTTTCACACATATAATTTTATTTTTTACACCTATGATTTTATTTTTCACACCTAAAATTTTATTTTTCACATCTACAATTTCATTTTTCAAACCTACAATTTTATTTTTTACACCTATAATTTTATTTTTCGCTCGTATAATTTTATTTTTCGCGCCTATATTTTTCTTTTTCACACCTATAACTTTCTTTTTCACACCTATAACTTTCTTTTAATCATACCCTGCTAAGAGATTTTATCCTGAATTGAGCAGAAAAGAAAAAAAATAGACTACCATTTGCAATATGGTGAAGGAAACCGCCACCCACATCGATGCCTAAACATTGCCTTGACAAAAGTATGAGCATAAAACACGCAGATATCTTTCATAAGAGTATAGCTACTTATTTCCCTTGCTCCCCATAAGGAGTTCAACTTGTGCCTTTATGACAGTGCTTCCATCCCCACAGACTTGTTCAGTGATATTGTGTGTTATACAGTAAGGTATGGACAGGTAGAGGCAATATAAGCTACATAGATTTAAAATCCACTAAAAAACAGGAAGAAAGCAACAACAAATCTGTTAAAATTGGCCAATTTCATTAAAAATTGGTCTATTTTATTAAAAATTGGCCATTTTAATTACAAATTTGCCAATTTCTTTAAAAATTGCCCAATTTGATTAAAAACTGGCCATTTTAATTACAAATTGGCCAATTTCATTAAAATTGGCCAATTTCATTAAAAATTGGCCATTTTAATTAAAAATTATCCAATTTCATTAAATATTGGCCAATTTCATTAGAAATTGGCCAATTTCATTCATTAGAAATTGGCCAATTTTATTCAAAATTGGCCAATTTCATTAAAAATTGTCCAATTTCATTAAATATTAGCCATTTTAATTACAAATTGGCCAATTTCATTAAAAATTGGCCAATTTCATTCAATATTGGCCAATTCCATTAGAAATTGGCCAATTTCATTTATTAGAAATTGGCCAATTTTATTCAAAATTGGCCAATTTAATTGAAAATTGGCCAATTATATTAAAGATTGGCCATCTTACAGCTTTTTGTGCAAACATTGGCAAATTTTTGAGTCACTCTTTGTGATGTGTGAACAGGAGTCTCTATTTAAATCAATTGTGTTTAGTCAGTCCTCTGCCATTACTCTTAAAAAAAAAAGCGAAGATGATTCTAATGAGGATTTATTTAATTTTACCCCCAACCAACCTCAAGCTGGAGAAGGCATTTGGAACGTCTCCAAGGCCTAAAATTAAGGGAAGAAATATAAAGAAAAACAAGCATTTTAAGACATTGTTCACGCGTTACATTTTTTCAATATATTAAAACATTTTCAAATTTTGATTACTCACAACTTGAAAATTACACATGATATTTTCAAAATTCAAAGTTGAATAAAAACTCAGAATTAAATGCTCTGTTTGGTTCGTGGTTAAACAGAAAACTGTTATACCTGTCCATAGACCTAGAGGATTAGTTCAGTGGTCAAGGAAGTCCATCGTATATGAAAGAGGACTTCAAAAGAAACAAAAGGGTGAAGAAAGCATTCAAAAATCTTATTCCGTTAAGGAAATATCTAAATCTAAAGTTTGGTATTATTGTGTAGAAACATATAAAATCAGACTAGTTGTGATGTCATATCCTCAGAATTCTCAAAGTCTTTATGTATTCCATCATATTTTGTCTCTTAAAAATCATGGGATATGTCAAAAAAGTAGTGAAACTGAATCTAGGAAGGATACTTATAATATAACACCTGAAGAAACTTTGAGGCAAAATAATTTAAATAGTGAAAAAATTTAATAAACTTTCTTTAAAATACATTAACAATTATTAAGAATGTGAGGATGAAGACGCTAACTTTTTCCATAGTAGACTACACCAGTCATTTCTACACAAATATGACAGAACTTTTAAACTTGAATATCTCCTTAACGAAATAAGATTTTTGAACGCTTTCTTTACTATTCTTTCTTTTGAAGTCCTCTTTCATATAAGGACTTGATTGACCACTGAACTCATCCTTTAATGACATACAGTACAGTGAGGAAAGAAGTACATGCTATGGCGAACTGGGGAAAACTGAAATTAGATGTTGTTAACTTATTGCGACTTTTGAAGAAAATTGAAGAGCATTTCAATTTTAATAGAAATTTGATAAAAGAACATTGGAAAGATCTCCTATGACAATTGCAAGGAAGGGCATGCAAACAGAATAGGAATAACTAGGAGGGTTTCTTGGCTGAAAAAATTACATTAATTATTTTGATATTTTGTATCTTCGAGTACCTTTTCCTTCTTTTTGCAGAATTATGGTTGGAGTGTATCAAGATGGAACTGTCCCTGAATGTTAAAAGTCCAGAAAGAATCAACTCCTTGCACTGGAAAGCAAGGAAGGGATTGAGGAGTGATTTAGTGGAGCAGTTTGTAAATAGTTACACCCTACTACAACTTAAATATTGATCATCGGAGGCATTTCAAGATCCTGTGACGTACACCCTTTTCTGTGGAGCAGTTGAGGCTCAATGCCAGGGCAAGCATATGAAACCAGGAGCTGAAACCTGGATTGACACAAGAGTTTGTTGTCATTTCCTCTGTGAGTGACCTCGACGAGTGACCTCTGTTAGTGACCTCGACGAGTGATACTAAACTTATCTGAAAGAGCATCAAATCTGAGTGGAACAATTTTTACATTTTCTAAAGTAGTTCAGTGGTCAAACAAGTTCACCCTACATGAAAGAGAAGTTCAAAAGAAACAAAATGGTGAAGAAAGCAAAATCTTATGCCATTAAGGAGATATTAAGTTGAAAGTTCTGAACAATTTGGGTAGAAACGACTGAATTCTGACTCCTTGTGATGTCACATACACAGATTCCTCAAAATCTTCATGTATGCTATCATATTTTGTCCTTCAATTTTGTGGCTTAAAAACCCATTGAATACATCTGGAAAATAGTAAAACAGAATCTAATGGTAATAAATTACCACCTTAAGAAGTCTGGGGAAAATAATTCAAATTATAAAAAAGTTAAGATAAATTTTCTTTAAAATACATTTTTCAGAAATCCTAGGCCCACCAAGTTTTATCTCCAAAGAATCTTTCTCATTTTTGATCTCCATTCTAAAAGCTTTCGGATTATCTACTGTACCAACCGTCCATAGTTGACTTACTACACCAGTCAATTTTGAACTTGGAATATCTTCTTAACAGAATAAGATACTTTCTCTTTCACATAAGACAAGCTTGAGTGACCACTGAACTAATCCTGTAAAAGTTAATTTTTGTTTCTGAATAATGGCTGATTATAATTCTTGAGAGATACAAAGTATGTTATATACTTCATCTGAAGTATACTTCATCTGAAGTATATGAAGTATACTTCGAGAAGACGTGACCAAGATCCCTATGGTTAAGCCATTGGTGACATTTTTGCAATATTATCAAATATTCAAAATATGATACATCTGAGGTACTTGTGACAAAAAATTGAACAGCAATGGATGAAGTATTCAATTGCTAAAGGCTGTGATAAATTATCAAAATTGATTTACTTATGCTACGTTTCACATATTGGGTTTTGAATGTGCTAAAATGCTGTTTCATTTTCCTTGTACTGACATTATGGAAATAAACATGAACTAAATATTTGTGCATGTTTCCAGTATATTTTTTGTAACCAGTGATGTAATTAGGACTGCAGTAATAAAGATGGGAGGTGTGTCCACATGATAGTTTTAGTTGTTTGTTTAATAAGTTTAACGACACCACAACAGCAAGGGTCAAATTGTGCCTGAGAGGTTAGATCATTCTAGAGGTAGGAAGGAGAGTAAACAGGACAAGATTGAGAGAAACACGAGAACTAAAAGCCAGAAAGCTGGGATCGAGAGAGGAGGTGTATGGGTGGAAAAATAATGTAGACAGAGAAAGGGTGGGGAAGGAGGACTAAATATGGTTGTAGAGGGAAGCATGATGAAGGTAGGAGATTCATTTAGAGGTTTTTTTTGGATAGTTTCAGCCATGTCATGGATTCATGCATATATTGAATCGAGAACAAAACTGCACTATATTCCAGACTCAAACAAGATGCCATTTTGTGCACCATACTCTCTCATTAAAACTGCCTGCTTCATGTAAACATATTTTCTTAAGTGTAAATATTATTTTCCCAGCTACTTGTATTTTCTGGTCCCTTGGGGTTTACTTAGCTAGGGTCAACTAACTACAATGAATATACCGGGATTTCAACTGGTTCATCCAGTATGAAAGGTACTGGAGGTTGGTCAAGAGACTATATCATGACCTATATTTGAAGGATTTAAGTCTGTGGACTGATGCATGAAGGTTTATGGATATATCACACACATATAAACCCAACAACTTGGCATTGTTTTTTTTGTTAAGCCCTTTCTTTTTACCTGTGAAGAGGGGTGGCAAATTCTTACTGACCATGATTTATCATATCATACCCTCAATCAATTTCTAGTAGGAATAACTTTTCCATCAGTTTCAGTTAACGAGATTTCGGAAAGGAAGATAAAAGATCTTGAGCTGTCTGCAAAGTCGACATTTAAAATAAACTGAAAATTCAGTATAATTAGTTTTTGCGTTATGATTGATCAAAGGTTTGTTTAATTTTTAATGTATGCTAAATCTGTATTACTGGACAGACAGCTCAAAAACTACATGAAAATGAAACTTCACGGGAATACGGATTTAAATTTACAAATTTTTGTGATACTCTTGAGACGTATGAATGGGACGTAGGATCTAATTTCTTATGTAAACCCATTGTTTTTTAACCCTCTTGCCAATTTTTTTTTTTAAAGGGAAGATAATTCTAATAAAGAGAATTTGATCTTTACCAATGCCGCCTGTGCTGTATGAATGGGACATAGGCTCTAATTTCTTATGTAAAAAGCTAAATCCATCCGAGCCATTAGGATCATTGAGCCGGTGCTTATCCCCGGTTTCCATGGCGCAAGCGGATGAGAGTACATTACTCCCCCTGGACGGGATGCCAGTCCATCGCAGATTAACTCCCCAGCAGTGTTGGTAATCATTTTTCAGCTGAGGGACTGAAACAAGCAAAGTAAAGTGTCTTGCTCAAGGACACAATGCAGCGCTCACGACGGGAATCGAACTCGATAACGCTCGAATACGAGCATGACTCCTTAACCACATCACCTCTGTATTTCTTATGTAGACCCTTTGTTTTTTAACCCTCTGCCATTTCTCTTTGAAAAAGGGAAGATAATTCTAATGAAAAGGATTTGATATTTACCATTAACCAAAAAAGAAAGCTGTTTATCTCATGATTTTCTTTAATTCAGGAAAATTAAGTTTATTCAACCTTAATCACATGTCTTTCAACATTTCCATAAGAGCATATTGCATAACACCTTTTTCAAGCACTTAGCAAAAATTCTTAATTTTCATAGGATCATGAAACTTTGCAATTGTTTATTACATATTTCAGCTCTTTGGAGCACAAAAGAATAGATTACAAGAATAAAAATGTTACATAAAATGAATAAATGGGAAGATTTCTGTATGAAAAATATTTCACATTGGTTAGAGTTGTGTGGTGTTCTACTTAGATCTTAAAGACCAACTTTAATGATCAATAAATGGACCCTGAAAGCAAGACAGACAATGCTCAAATACAAAGTCGGTGTATGACATGTGATGGAGATCTAGCCTGGAATCTGTTATTTACAGATTCCTGATTGGCTGCTACTTGACTAATATGTAAAGACACAAATTCCGGAGACTTACACCAAAGCCATTCAGCAACTACAAAATATCTTCTACACCTTCCTCCACTGTTGCATTCGTACTTAGGTCCTTTATTAGATCTGCTTATAAAAAAATAATTTGAAAGAACTCTCCCATCTTGATAGATGCTGCAAACAAACGGCTGTTTCTAAGTCTAACATAGCTTTCAGAATAGCTTCAAATTTCCCCCAATTTTTCACCTACTATAAGGAGGTAACTTTTCGAACATTCCGTTTCATTATTCAGCTGACAATTTCTGGGGCTGTGAATTCCTTCAGATTTGTACACGTCTCCAATGCTAGGGCTGAGGTTGGTTGTTCATGACATTAATACAGACCATGAAGTCAAATATTTATAACCGAAACATGAGCAGGTCCGTAACTCCTGGGGGCGGAAAGTCCCCCCCCCCCCCTTTCCTTTGTGAAGGATAATTACAGTCCTGAACATATTAGCATTACAGCTGGGAGATCATTTCACATTCCCGTCCCTGCCGTTGGTGGATCAATCAGAGCTTTCTTCTTGGCAGTTTCTTTGGATATTTGTGTGTGCAGACGTCCTAAACGCTCCTGTCAAATAATCAAAGATTTCATGAAGTTAAATTATATTGTCAAAAAAAAAAATTAGATACTTTATATGAAAAGTGAAAAATAGACCAACATTCATTACTGATGGTAGATGTTGTATCTATTAGTTCTTGGTATCTCAATGACACACTTGTATTATTCTGTTTGAAGAAATGAGAATTGAATTAGAGCATTGCCCATTGGATCAGCTATTCCATTCATGGACAGGGGGCAACAATTTGAGCTTAATTAGAATAAAATATGTCATAAACCATGGAGAACAACACAAATTTTTAATCAAAATCAGTTAAAAATTGACCATATAACAGCATTTTGAATTTTCAGGCCTTACTATATTTTATGCAAATTTTATCAAAATTTTGTGATTTTACATCAAGAAAACCTATGAATTTTCTTATGTTAATTTATTTCTTTTCAATCTTCCACAAAGGTAAGTCGAATGGGAGCACCTGAATATGAACAAGGGTTTGAATCATCATCACACCCATTACAATAATTTAGTAGGACAAAACAGTCTCATTTTCAGCAACTGAAACAAAGGACCATCAATTTAAAGACATTAAAGATTTAGAACCAGTGGCATAACTAAGGGGGCAGCTGCCCCTAAAAAGGCCCGGTTTTGGCCCTATAAGGAGGCCCATGAAAACAAATATCATTATACCTATGTACCATAGGGGCTGCGGGCCCCAGTTGCCCCCAGCCCGTATGGCCCTCGCTACGCCACTGTTTAAAACTCTCCCTTAAAAAAATCTTCTCTCCATAAATCACAACTTTTACATGCGTTACAAATTCTTCAAACTTAAATTAGCCAAAACTTTACATTATGGGTGCTTCTGACCTCATTTTTTTCTTCAGAAACTAATTAATCTTTTTTTTATCAAATGCTAGGTGAACAATAGCACATGAGGTAAGACCAGGTCAAACACAATTATAGGTACAAGACACTATAAGAGATGTCCTCATGGGCCAATCAATGGTTCACAGCAGCTTAAGGATGGAAATGAGGAAATCTGCTATGGTGCTGAGAGAAGATGCGTGAATTGCGTCGCGGATCTTGGAAACTGTATCCTTGTAATGTAATGTGTGAGTAAGCAAGTAATGCAAATCGGAAGCGGGGGTCCGTAATGTGATCACCTGACCAGTTTAAGGTGTTCATATCACCCGTCTTAGAAATGGTCACACCCACCTCACTCATCCCCACCTCCTTATTAGCTCACCCCAACCCCTCTGCAACAATTGCCATTGCACCCTCACAATCCATCACGTTCTCCTTGCTTGCCCCCTGTACAACCTTCCCAAAGCTTCCCTCACTCCCCACAACTCAATTGCTGAGTTCTTCCAGGAAAATCCTCTGGATAAAATTATCTCCTTCCTTCATCATGCTTCCCTCTACAACCATATTTAATTCTCCTCTTCCACCCCCTCTCTACATTGTTTTTGTTTCAACCATGCACCTCCCCTCTCGATCACAGCTTTTTGACCTTTTGTTCTTGTTATGTTCTCATTCTCCCCCTGTTTCCTTTCCTTCCTACCTCTAAAATAATCTAACCTCTCAGGCACAATTTGACCCTCGTTGTCATGGTGCCGTTAAGCCCTCATCAAACAAACAAACGATTATGCCAATGATTGGTTGTTTAGGACACATTTTTAATGCGGCCCTAGGATCCTAATGCTCTAAAGTGCCCTTGATGTCTAATAAATGCCCCTTTTGGTCAGTGACATGCTGCCCCTTTCAAGATTTGAGTTCAAATAATATTCAGGTAAAGCAAGTTCATCATATATGAAAGATGATTTTCATAGAATACTAACGGTGAAAAACCACTGCAATATCTTATCCCGTTAAATTAATCTTTTTCTTTTAAGGAGAAATTCCTGTTTAAAGTTCTGTTTCATTTGTGTATAAATGACTGGTATAGAAATGACTGTTGTAGAAAGTAAACAGCAGGAGATTGGCACTCGTGAATATATTTGAAAGAAAATTAATTTATAATTTTCCAGTGATTGAATTTTTTCTATCCAATTTTCTCCCTGTGGTAAATTAATTGTTTTCGTTTTTGCACTTTCCTGACAAATTTAACGTTTTTTAAGCCTCAAATTCATGAAAAACAATAACATACATAAATGCTTTGATGAATGTAACAATGTGACGTCACAACTGGTCTGATTTCAGTCATTTTTACACAAATGAGACATACACTTTAATCTTGGATATCTCATAAACATAATAAGATAATGAATTAGTTTCTTTACCATTTCCTTCCTTTTAAAGTCCTCTTTCAAATAAGAAAAACTTTTTTGACCATTTAACTAATCCTTTGAAATTAGATGAACCTGAAGAAAATGGTTTCATTAAATGAAATTTACTGCAAACATCTAAAGATTTCCAACTTTTTTAAATTTTAGGCATAATTATTTCAGAAAACATTTTTAATTTCTTACATGTTGATCCATTGTTTTTTATATTTTGCCACAAATATCTTATAGAAGTCATCAGAGGCTACATTATTTCAAGATCTTGGTCATGGCCTAAATGATGTCAGAAATTACACAACAGTGCGTTAAGAATTTGATCGGCCAAAACTCAGAAACAAAGTACACCTTTGTGAATGATAATCAAACAGCAGTTTGATGCTCTTCTGCATATGGGCCATTCCGCAGTCCGTCACGTAATCCACAGACTGCGGAATGTCCCATATTCATAACCCTCTCAATGTCACCAATTCTTTAAAAAAAATACTGGTATCACATGAGAGAAGCCTCTGTAATTATGCTGTAGTGCTTTGAAAGGTGTGGGATGGAAGAAAAGCATTAGATGTTCTGCTCCTAAAAGTTTCAAACAGTCAGACCCGACCTGATAAATAAGCAGGTCGGGTCAGATTTTTACTCTTTATTTTCTTCATTCTGAAAACCTTAGTTGTTGTGAAAGTTGGTGCTGAATATCATATTAGCAATGGATGAAGTCCTTATTGTGTGGTTACTTTAATCATGGAAGTAGAAATGCTTTAATTAAGATAACGTGGTCTCACTATTTGCTACAGTAAGTTTGTGATTATGTTTTGCTGGAACAAATTTTTAAGAAAAAGGACAAGTCATGGATAGCTTTCTGATCATTCAACTTGCATGCAAATATCCTTCCACAAAAAGAATCTAAGTAAAAAAGTGTATAATACAAAATGTAGGTACATTGTGCCCTACATTGTTATTCTGTGAATATACAGTACCTGTGCATTTTGCACTATGTTGTTGATAACACTGATCCTCCGCTTGGAGTTGGCAAGTTTCTTCACGTAACCTTCCAGTTCTGTTGGTGCATCTTTGTCATACGCAAGTTGTTTCAAAACTGGAAAAAAGAAAAAGCATTTGAAGTGGATGGACATGGTATAGGATTAAAGGCTTTATTTGACTTCCAGTACATTGGTATGTAGAGCCTGCAGTCCTTTGCTGATATTATGTGTAAACTCACTTTGTGGACTAAAATAATTGACAACAAACTGGTTTGGTTTGGTTTGTTGTGTGGACTAAAATAATTGACAACAAACTGGTTTGGTTTGGTTTGTTGATGTTTAATGGCACTTGCGACAGTTAAAGTCAAATGTGCCAAGAGGGTGTTGAAAATTTAAGGTGCAAGATTTAGGACAGAGATGGTTGGGAGAGGGAGAGGGGATAGGAAAGAGAAAAAATAACAAATAAAGGTGTAAATAAAGATAAAAAGGAAAGGATTTGACGGTAAGATAGAAAAGGTGTGTGTGTGAGGGGGGAGTGTGGGTAAGGATTAGATCAGATGGAATAAGTTGCTATTGCGAGGAAGATGATGATGTTGCAGGGGAATTGTTCTTGAAGAGGTCAGAAATAGAGGTGGAGGGGGAGAGGAATGATCTGGAGTTGAGGTATAAGGGACAGGTTAAGAGGATATGCTTTATTGAGAGATAAGTGTTGCATGTAAGGCAGAGATGTTTGGGAGAGCCTGATAGGAGGTAGGAGTGGGTGAGAAAGGAGTGACCAAGACGGATGCGGGATGATAATGTCCTCTCTACGATTGTGACTGTGTAAAGGAGGATTGATCCCTACTTTCGGATTGATAGTGTGGAGTTTGTTACAAGTCTCTAGATTCCAGGAGTCTTGCCCAGTTTTCCTGAGAGTGCAGAATAAAGATTGAGGAATTATGATTTGACAAAGTGTTGATAGCTGCTCTGTTGGCCATTTCGTTCCCAGGGATACCAACATGACTGGGGATCCAGAACAAGATGTTTTGCTTCCCAGAGGAAGAGAGAGAGAGAGTAAATTTTGTTTAAGATTTGTAACAGAAGTGGATTAGACCAGAGCATGTCAAGGATGAGTGTGAGAACAGATTTGGAGTCAGAGATGATGACGAAGCAGGAGTGGAAGGAGAGTTTTGCAAAGTTTAAAGCTAGGAGAATAACCTTTGCTTCAGCAGATTATATGGAGGCTCCATCTGGTAATCTTGAAGAAAGGGTGAGGCCGGAACAGATGGCAGCGGCTGCAGAGGAGCCTTTCTGTTTGGAGCTGTCAGTGAAGAGGAAGGAGTAGTCGTGGAAGTGTCTACTGAGTTGGCAGTATTTGGAGCAAAAAAAGGCTGGGTTGTGGAGAGCTTTCATGTAACAGGTGAGGCCTACGAAAACTTGGGGAAAGGTATGACCCAGGTAAAAGTAGGAGGGGTTAGTGTGCATGGCTATAGAGAAAGTGTTGATGTTGGCTTTGAGGAGGTGGGAATGTACCCGGATACCAAAAGTTGGAGGGATGCGTTTGTTGAGATTGAAGAGGTTGGTGAAGGAAGGAGAGCTGATAGAATGAAACAAGGGTTCTGTGGGTCAGTGAGGATGCACCTAATGCCAAGGGGTAGTTCGCTGGCCTCTATGTGAAGACTGGTAATGAGGGTGGTTTGGATGGCACCAAGGCAGATCCTTAGGACAGTGTTTTTGATGACCTCGATGTGTCTCATATAAAGTGTGCAGGTAGAGCTATAGATGAAATTGCCATAGTCCAGCTTAGATCTGAGAACGGAGTGATATAAGTTGAGCAAAGTGAGATGATTAGTTCCCCAGTCGGTGTTGGAGAGGACTTTGAGAAGATTGAGGGTTTTGTAACAGTTGGGTTTTGAGGATGTTGATGTGGGGAAGATAGGAAAGCTTTGAATTGAGGGTGATCCCAAGAAATCTAGAACTTTCCCTACTGGGAATGATGGAATCTTTGAGACGGAGATTGGGATGAAGGAAGAAAAGAGTTGCTGCTATTGAAGTGTATGAGAACAGTTTTGTCTTTGGAGAAATTGAAGCCATTGGTGTCACTCCAGTGAGCGAAGTTGTTCAGGCATTTTTGAAGATTATTTTGCAGGTTCTGGAAGTACGGGGAGGACAAGAAAATAGCAAAATTCTTAACATAGAAAGAGCAGTTGATGTTAGGGGAGAGAGCTTTGGTGATGCTGTTGATTTTGAGGATAAAAAGAGTTGGGAAGAGGATGCTGCCTTGGAGGATACCCAGGTGTTGGGTATACCTTTGAGAGTAGGTGTTACCAATTCACACCCTGAAATAGTGTATGGAGATAGTTCTGGATGAAGATTGGAATGAGACCTCTGAGGCCAGGACCTTTGGGCATGAAAAAATAATAAACATGAGGTGCTGAAAGTTGTTAAATGTAAGAAATAGGTGCTTCTTAGTTTGTCATTACATTGAGTAGCTGTTGAAGACCATCAACTGAAGACAAACTGAAACCTTTCTTGATTATAAGCTTTCGTCTGATACTCCTTTCATGGTGTAAAACTGGCTTTACATTCATCAGAAAGATTTGCTAAATAAAATCAGTCAAAATCTCTCATTTGATACAAAAAGAAAAGAAAAAAAGCCACATTTAACAAATATAAAATTTAAATACCTAAAGGAATATTCCAGTGAATTTTGATGTATATGATATATGACTATTAAAGAAAAAAACAGGTGAAAAATTACTGTATTCCATTTTGGTGTTGTTGAAAAGTGACCAGCGACATACAGTGCGATGTCGCCGGTCACATTTCCAAGCTGTTTTGAATGTGTTTTTGAATTCTTGGATTACTAAATGATTGGAAACATATTTTTTGTCTAATTATCAAGATGCACTTTGCAAAAACAAGATTTACCTATCTGTATAAAATATTCTTATTAATATAATATTCTTTTTAATAAAGATGAAAAATCATTTTTGGAGAAACACCTATGTGGAAATGTACAAAACATAGAATAGGATACATTGAATCTCTCTCCAAGTTTGCTTGGTAGTAGTAGGTAGTTTGTTTGTTTGTTTGATGAGGGCTTAACGGCACTACGACAACGAGGGTCAAATTGTGCCTGAGAGGTCAGATCATTCTAGAGGTAGGAAGGACAGGAAATAGGGGGAGAATAAGAGAAATTCAAGAATAAAAGGTCAGAAAGCTGTGATCGATAGGGAAGGTGCATGGTTGAAACAAAAACAAAGTAGAGAGGGGTGGTAATAGCAGTAATAGATGGTAGTAATGAACTGACATTGTTTGTTGGTACCAACCAGCACTGCAAGGCAACTTGACGCTTGAGACTAGTTCTAATGCACATTCATTAATTATATTATGCAAATACAAACATTGCACATCTGTGATGCAATCAAGATCACATCACAAATTATTAAAACAGAACAAACTAGAATATTAGCACTATTTAGAGTGCATAACACCACCCATTTTGCAATTCCAACATGCCTAGAAATATTGTAGAGTTCATTTGCTTCCCATACTCAATATAATCTACAGCAGAAATCCTAGGCCCACCAAGATTCATCCCCAAGTTTTGATCTGTAATGATCCTGTCTTGAAGATTATCTTCTGACTGGATTTCTTCCAAGGCCATATCATTGTTTTCAGTTTTATTCAGGTAAAACATTCATTGTTTGAGTTCCTTTCATTCGAGATTCACATTCCATCATTTTCCATTTATGACAGAAACCAATTGTTTTATTTTCTTTGATTCCAGAGACCACTTGATTTAAGTATCTTTGAGTCCAGAAAATTAATTGTTGGATTTCTTTTCATTATATGAATTCATTGTTCACCACACTCCATTGTAAAGTTCCATGTCTTGACAGACCTTACCATAAACATCCCCACCCCTCGATTTCTGTCTTTCCTTTGTACCAATACTTACCAAATTTAAATCACTTGTTCCGTTAGCAATAATAAAACCACACATCAAATTTAATCCAAATCCAATCATCAGTTCTTGAAATATTCTAATGACAGACAAACTCACCTAAAAATGTCCCCACCCCTCCATTTGCACCCTTCCCCTGTTTCAAATTTTAATGACTTCTCCCTTAAGCAGTAACAAAACTCAACACGAAATTTGATCCAAATCCAGTCATCAGTTTTTGAGCTTTCTTGATGACAAACAAACAAACAGACAGACAGACAAACACAGGCGAAAACATAACCTCCGTCCAACTTCGTTGGCGGAGGTAAAAACTTACCATCATCTAGTTCATCTATTTGTTGACCAAGTTCAAACTGACTTTCTCTGAAAGAAATTAAAAAAGAAGATGTACTTTAATAGCTTCTCTTGGGACTTCAAAATAGGACAGAAAATACATGCGTATGAGCAATCACAATCTTTCTTTCGAAATCACAAAAAAAGGGGAAAGGTCTATGAACAGATGTTTTGTGTTCAACATTGAGCATTAAAGAGAATAAAATTACTAATTTAATAATCTTTGAATTTTGAAAATAGCATGTACAGTTTCCAAGTTAGAAGTATTTATTGTATGAACAGGAAAACAATTCAAAATAATTTTGGTTTTCTTAATATTTCTTCCCTTAACTTCAGACCTTGATAATGTTCAACATGCTTTCTCCAGATTCAGGTTGGTTACAGGTATGGTAAAGATCGAATCCCCTTCATTAGAATTTTCTTACTTCTTCAATCAAAAAGAAATGGCTGAGAGTTAAAAGACAATGGTTTGGTTTGGTTTGTTGATGTTTAACGGCACCGCGACAGTCAGAGTCAAATGTGCCAAGAGGGTGTAAATAAATAATGGTGTAAGAGAAAGGATAGTGAGGAGATGGAAGGTTTGTAAGGGAGATAAAGGGGAAAAGCTGAATGTGGGAGAAAAAATTAGATGAAAAGAAAGGGGTGTGTAAGGTTAGGTGTAGAAAGAGAGGAGGGGAGGAGATTATATGTGGTGGAAGAGGTTGTTGTTGTGGAGGAAGTTGATGATGTTTGAGGAAGAATTGTTTTCGAATAGGTCCGAGATGAAGAGAGTGAGGAGAGAAGAGATCTGGAGTTCTGGTATAGGGGACAGGTTAAAAAAAAATGCTTGATGGAGAGATCGATGTTGCAAGTGGGGCAGAGAGGGGCAGGGGAGCGGGATAAGAGATGGGAGTGAGTAAAAGAGGAGTGGCCAAGTCGGATGGCAACGATGTCTTCCCTGCTGTTGCGACTATGCAGAGGGGTGTTGGTCCCGACTTTGGGTTTGATGATGTGAAGTTTATCACTGGTTTTGTAATCCCAGG
Source organism: Chiridota heheva (assembly GCA_020152595.1). Lineage (NCBI taxonomy): Eukaryota > Metazoa > Echinodermata > Holothuroidea > Apodida > Chiridotidae > Chiridota > Chiridota heheva. The sequence continues at coordinate 914,601 of JAIGNY010000659.1, read as the reverse complement.
AGTTTTGCCAGGTTTTGTTGATGTAGTTGGAGATGGAGAGACGGAGGTATGAGTGTGGAATAGGAAAAGGAGAGATGTTATTTGACAGAGCTTTGATGGCTTAACATAATGGCTGTACATCACAAGAGTAACACAAAAATTTGAACAATGCACACTTGCACAAAAATCTTCACAAAGCTATAAAATGGCAAATTTTGGACTGATTTTGTTGCTTTCTTCATATTTTTTGATAGATTCTAAATCAATTTAGCTAGTTGCATCTACCTGTCCAAATAACTTTAAACATCTATTGACTGTAGAAACAGTACTGTGCATAATATTGGTCACACTTGCAATCATAACCAATCAATAACTGCATTAACAACACCAATTTGGGCAAATTCTTGTTCACAAATTATGTACAATTTCATGCTCCACATGTTAAAAATCAGCAACAGTGCATTTTGTTATGAAGGAAATTTGCAGGTAAAACAGATATCTTAGAGGATTTCTCCACAGTTGTATGCTTTCAAATTCCCAGTTTAGCGATCAAATTGAGAAATGTTTGGAATAGAATTGGTTACACTGTGGGGATATTTGGAAAAAAACCATTGAAAATTTTGGCAACATTTCCCAAAAATTGCAGAGGTTTTCTGATTAGCAACAGCATTTAATGGAAAATAACATTGATTTGCATGCCTCTTAGGTACCTGTAGGCAGTTACCCTTTGAAATGTGGGAGCCATTTTGGGTTTTAAGAATGCCAGCACACATGTTTATGAGTATGATACACATTGTTTACATACCACGATCACAGATTAGTAAAAATAGTTCAGCTAATAATCAAAATCAGTAATCAATTGCCAACTTGGCTTCAAACTGTCGTTTTGTATTCCAAACCTTAACTTCTACAGACTTGAAGTTGATACTAAATTAACTGACTGATCTCAAATTTTACCAATGAGTCTCAAAAATTGGAGAGGGGGGGGGTGTGACAACCCCACACTCCCGATATTTACGCCCCTGGGCATAGACTAAACAGCTAGGTTTTCAAAAATTTGGAATAACTGCTCAGTATGGAGAAACCAAACTTTCCAAATTCCATTGTGGGCCGCCAATGCAGGTCAGGGGTCTTCAAAAAGGGTCTCAAATCTTCTTTTCACTTGCATTGGAAGCAATCCCAGGGGTGGGGGGGGAAGAATATTCTCCCAATAATTTTGTTGGGGGACGAATATCATTAGGCTTATGCCCCCTAAAAAAATGAAGCCTTATATAGACTGTATATAGGTGTAAAGTCAATCGGAAACCACACTTTTTGGAAATGTTCTCCGAAATCCACTTTTAAACCTCCCTCAACTGAAATTTTTGAATATGTTATTGAAAATGTACTTATTATCAATATCTACCATGAATACCGATACCAAAAAGCCATTAACCTTGCCAAAAATTCTTCAAAAAAGAACAATTTTCATGTTCCAATGTACTCTTTAGGAATCCAAGTTGGCAATGAATATTCATGAAAAGAACTTTCAGGTTCATATCCTAGAATAAATCTGGTAGTTTCGTCTGCAGTTCAGATTGCGCAATTATATTTTTACATTAAGCAAATGAACAAAACAACTGAACGTTCTTTGTGTAATCTCATAAATATTCATAGAATAGGTAGGCAGGTAGCTCAGCTGGTAGAGCTTGGTCAGGTCTGACCCGTTTTTCCACAGCTACTGTATGCAGACAGATACGCCGATCATCAAAGCGGAAGTACGTCGTTTGCAGCTCCTGCTCCCGATCAGCTGTTGAGAGAAGTGGCAATGGTTGAATGGCCCTCACCATTCTTCCGAGGGGACGTTGCGCCATCGGTCCCGATGATAGGACAGTCACCCCCTACCTGGTTCTCTGAACACTATTCGAGAAGAGATTGTTGAATTGACCCTAAATATCTCCCCTCCTCGTAAAAAGTTACCTAAACGTAAAATCTATTTAAAGAAAAAAGCTAACATAAAACGAATAAAAGAAGACCTGACCAAATTTAAACTGCAATATTATACTCAATTTAATTCCTCCATTGATGTTGATGAAAAATGGAATTTCTTTGAACAAGAAATTAAATTAATTATTGATAAAAACACGCCTCACAAATTCACCTCAACTAAACTAAATCTGCCCTGGTTTACCCGTATCCAACGCCGTCTCTGCAGGAAAAAACATAAATTGTTTAAAAAGCTAAGACTAATCAACAAGCCAATGACTGGACTACCTATAAAAGCTTTAGAAAGGCTGTCCATAAAAACCTCAAAGAAGCTAGAAACACCTTCATCTGTGATAAACTTAAAAACTCACTTAACGAAAACCCAAAGGCATTTTGGTCCTATATTAAAAGATTAAGAAGTAACTCTGTAGGTGTGTCTGATTTACTAAATAACGGTAAACTCTGCAGTGACAGTAAAACTAAAGCTAACATTCTAAATGACCAGTTTTTCAGTGTTTTCACAGTAGAAAACACCTCCCGAATTCCTGTAACTAAACCACTTACCAACAGCAAAATAAACCAACTTATAATTACCCCAGGTGTCAAAAAGCAACTGCATAACCTAGACCCCAACAAAGCCTCAGGTCCTGACCAAATACCACCATGGTTTCTAAAAGCACATGCTGATGACCTCTATGAAATTCTAACTGATCTCTTTCAAACCTCTGTCGATAATGGTACTATCCCTAACAAGTGGAAAGAAGCAAACATATGTAGTGTTTTAAAAAAGGTGATAAACAAAACCCAGCTAATTATAGACCTATTTCCCTCACCTCGTTTGTAGTAAAATCCTTGAGCATACAATCCACTCACATGTGATGAAATTCCTTGATGAGCATAATATCTTAACTGATTTACAACATGGCTTCCGTGCAAAAAGATCGACTGAAACACAACTCCTCTTAACAATAAATGATATCTCTAAACAAATTGACCAAAACAGTAACGTCTCTATGGCTATTCTTGACTTCTCAAAAGCCTTTGATAAAGTCCCCACCAGCGCCTGTTATCCAAACTTTCTGCCTATGGCATCGATGGAAATCTTCTGGCCTGGTTTGCATCATTCCTCAACAACCGCATCCAGCGTGTTGTTTGCGATGGTGAAATCTCTGATTCTAAACAGGTTTTATCCGTGTACCACAAGGTACTGTCTTGGGTCCATTACTTTTCCTCTTATATATAAATGACATCCCTGATAATATAAACAGCACAGTCAGACTGTTTGCTGATGACTGCCTTGTGTACAGAACAATTGATAACCCTCTGACCAACAAATCCTCCAAGATGATCTTAACAAACTTGAACAATGGCAAAACAAATGGCAAATGAATTTCAACCCTCCAAATGCTACATCTTGTCAATTTCCTCTAAGAAATGCTTTAAATCACCTGTTTATACCTTATGCAACCAGCCACTAAAACATGTCAACTCCCACCCATACCTAGGTGTTGAAATTGATAATAAACTTAGATGGGATAAACATATACATAACATAACCAAGAAAGCTAACTCTATACTTGGCCTTTTAAAACGTAACCTCTCAAACTGTCCCACCGACGTTAAATCCACTGCTTATAAAGCTCTAGTCAGGCCAGTACTTGAGTACGCATCTGCAGTCTGGGACCCCCATCACCAGTGCGATGTGGATAAACTTGAATCTATTCAAAGGAGAGCAGCCAGGTTCTGTATGGCAGACTACTCTTATAAATCTAGTGTAAAAAACATGCTTCATAAATTAGATTGGCACCTGCTAAAAACAGGATGATACAACACATTGCTAACTAGTTTTTTTTATATTATTTTTTACTCATACTTTTTACGCTCGGTTGGCGTTCATGTCCTCTTGAAGGATTTTTGCCGACTTAACCGTTTCAGATTCAGATTCAGAGAAGCATGAAAATGCGGCATCATTCACTTTCCCGAGCTTAATAAATGATGCGCCATATGAGCAGCTCTCCCCTATGCGCTCTTGAATATACCTGTATAAAAAGGGCGCGATATAAAATAATTACTATTACTATTCATATATTTTCCGTGGAAAAATGGCTGACAATTCCTGCAGTCACCCGCTTGTTTTAGCCTATCTGAAGAAGATTTTTTTCGGCCTCAAGAAAGTAATAAACGATTCTTAGTGTCAACAAATCATAGTTTTTGAGATATTCTAAATAATCTCTGTGTGCGATGAGATTTTCCATTGGAGCCTAACGTTAAGTATTGCAAGTTACCCTTCCATGGAGGATACCATATTTCTCGCCTATAGGCCACACTCGAAACGGCAACCACAGTGGTCATTAAAGTTAGGCTCCATATGCAATACCGCCATTTCGAAGGGAAATTCATTCCTACAAAAATACCACGGCCTACCCATGTCCAGTCTGGAAATGATATATTTTACGCCAAAGATCTTCATTTAGAAATGACAAACGATCGAATGTCAATTCTACACTATTTTCAGGTCAATCTACAGCAAAACAACCGATTGAAGGATTTTGCCCATTATACAAACGACTTAAGTTGGTCTGCATTTAGGTCATCGACATTGACACACAGGTACATAAAGTAGCTTAAAATTTACATCTATTTTGACTTCTAGGAGGGGGAATATTAACTTTTTTTAACTACAATCGGATAAGGAAGAAACTTATTTTGTGATTTTCAGGACAAATACAAAATTATGGGTAGGCCGGGTATTTTTGTTAGAATGAGTAGTTGGAAATGGCCGTATTCCTATGAAGCCTATTAAATGTTAATGGGTTATGGTTGCCATTTTGAGTGTGGCCTAATGTCTGGGTTTGTCCTAGTGAGCCACCATGTCAATACAGTGCTATAGACCATTATGCAACGGATATGTAACATCATTGACACAACAAACTTTTACTTCCGATGGCTACCAACTTATTTCCTTACCTTGTAAACACAAAAAACTTAGTCCTCTGTATGAAAGAGACAATCCCGAAACAAATGATGATATCACTGAGTAAAACTTATTGCTTAAAATGTGTCAAAAGCGTTATTTTCTCGAAGTTTTAGCTCAGTGGTCTTTTACAGTGAAATTCCTGGGTAAAACTGAATTTTCTACGCTAAGCATTGTTATGCTACGTGAGTATACACAAGTTAGCGAAAGAGCAGCATGGGCAAGACAGAAATTTCACAGACGTTTTTCATGGGTGTATATAAAACGCAGGAATTGAATTGTCTGTTTGAGCATTGCAATTCCAATGCGTATAACGCCATATGCGTACGTATGCGCCACTAAGGTAAGATATTTGAATTATTGCGCATGCTAATTTAGAGGCATAATACATTTTATTTGTGCATGTACATGTGCTGGTACATGTATTGTTCAGAGCGTTTTACAATTTTAAAAACAACTGAGAAAAAATTGTTGTCATATTTGTTCTTTCCTTCAATTTTGACCATTTATCATTGTGGTTTCTCTGCAACTTTTGATCCCACTGACTTTTGATTAGTGTGTGGCACACATTTTTCAAAAGACATGGGCACATACGGTACCCAAATCGGTAGATTTGGAGATCTGCTCTAGGCCTATTTGGGTAGGGCCTATGTGGACGCGTACTAGAGTAGCTCCCCCCCCCCCCACCCCATACACGTTGAAAAAATCGCCGCCGCAGCTTTTAAGTAATACTGAAGGTAATAACATTTCAGAGGCTTAGGCCCTATATCAGATTATCTCAGACTTTCTTAGCCTAGACCTAGTCTGAAGTCTGTATAATACTGACTAAGTAAGTAAATCAGTTTAGTCGTGGAACCGGTATGCATCCGTAACCAAAATAATGTATTACCGTACTAATCTAACCCGTTCATCAACTTCTTCTAAGGCTGGTCTCAAAAGCTCGGTAAGACCATTAGCCATTGCATCACGGTTGTCAGTATTCATTGTTAATTGACTGAAAACTATCAGTGTCAGACAGTGTATCGTCCGTCACATAACTCTTCTTTGGCCCCGCTCTGCAGCCGACAGATTCTTCAAACGGGTGTCTTTTTATGACGTCATTGCAGCGTAGACTCTCTACAAAGACGTAATTTGTTTACATTTTCATAATACTCAACAATGACAGAATGAACACTCGCGCAGCCTTGCAACACACGTGGGTATGTGGTCAGCTGCGAGACAAGCACGGGAGGTGCATTATGGTAGAACGGAACTAATTATTCTCCCTATTAAAACCTATAATGAAAAGAGTCAAGTTTGGGGTCCTTTTTGTACCAGAATGATTATAGATTTAGATATTTTGTGATGCTTTCCAAAGAAATACCATCTAATATCTCTCAGATGAGGGTACTTTTGATAGGGGATCACCAGAGGTTTTGGCCCCCTTTTTTTTTTTTAGGGCGAAGTGAAGAAGTGCTGTACACCCTCATCAAATCACTTAAAATCTGGTATGGGTCCATAAGGTATAAAACTGGTAATGTACAAAAAGTAGAACTTACAAGTAAAAAACAATCAAAGTACTGAAAATAGCTATGAGTCAAAAGCAGCCACAAACAAGTGAGTTTTGAGGAATTTCTTGAAAGTTTTGACATCAGGCGCACATTTTATGAAAACGGGCAAATTGTTCCAGAGAGTAGCAGCAGAGTGACTAAAAATTCTATCTGAGTAACGGGCAGTGTTGGTTTTGGAACAACATAAATATTTATTTTGGATAAATTATAGTCCATGGTAAAATAGTTCTCCAAGAAACTGTTTCTGAAGCAGATTTCGTCAAGTTTGGATATGAATAGTCAAGACCTATCTATTCTCTACAACAAATCCTCCAAGATGATCTTAACCGTACTTGAACAATGGCAACACAAATGGCAAATGAATTTCAACCCCTCTAAATGCTACATCTTGTCAATTTCCTCTAAGAAATGCTTTGAATCACCTGTTCATACCTTATGCAACCTGCCACTAAAACATGTCAACTCCGCCCATACCTAGGTGTTGAAATTGATAATAAACTTAGATGGGATAAACATATACATAACATAACCAAAAAGCTAACTCTATACTTGGCCTCATTAAAACGTAACCTCTCAAACTGTCCCACCGACGTTAAATTCACTGTTTATAAAGCTCTAGTCAGGCCAGTACTTGAGTACGCATCTGCAGTCTGGGACCCCCATCACCAGTGCGATGTAGATAAAGTTGAATCTATTCAAAGGAGAGCAGCCAGGTTCTGTATGGCAGACTACTCTTATAAATCTAGTGTAAAAAACATGCTTCATAAATTAGATTGGCACCTGCAAAAACAGGATGATACAACACCCGGCTACATATGCTATATAAAATCAATAACAATCTTGTCGCCATCAATAAAGATCAACTCATCCCCACCGTCAGAGCTAATACAAGGAATAATCATGACCTTAATTTCCACGTTCCCTATGCTAAAAAGAATCTATATAAACACTCTTTTTCCCCTCACACACTAAAGGATTGGAATTGCTTTACCGTCAGACATTGTACATGCACCAAGTCTCAACTGTTTCAAAGCTAAACTTACTAACACTTGTATTGCTAACTAGTTTTTTTACTCATACTTTTTACGCTCGGTTGGCGTTTATGTCCTCTTCAGTGAAGGATTTTTGCCGACTTAACCGATTTAGATTCAGATACTATTCCTGAAATAATATTTACTATGCGACCCAAATATTGTAATGCGACCCAAAGATGATGATGATGATGATGATGATGATGATGATGATGATGATGATGATGATGATGATGATGACGATGATGATGACGACGATGCTGCTGCTGCTGATGATGATGATCTGCTGCTGCTGCTGCTGCTGCTGCTGCTGCTGCTGCTGATGATGATGATGATGATGATGATGATGATGGTGGTGGTGGTGGTGGTATGATGATGATGATGGTGGTGGCGGTGGTGGTGGTGGTGATGATGATGATGATGTTGCTGCTGATGATGATAATCTGCTGCTGATGATGATGATAATGCTGCTGCTGATGATGATGATGCTGCTGCTGATGATGATGATCACAGCACCGAAATATCTGTTTCTGTTACATGAAACAAGTTGACTGATGTATGGTTACTTGAAGTTTCTGGTAAACGTTTACATCTTAAATACCAAGTTAACAAAAGTTTCGTGTTTATGATGCGTATCCGTAACCGGAAAGATTGTAAACATGGTAAGTAGTTTTACCATGCGTTTACGATATGTTACGAAATATCCGCTGGCAGAAACATCATAAACATTTTCTCATAAATTTACATCATGTTTACAGGATAACTTAAATTTGTTAAACATGGTCAATATATTTAAGTGGGATTTCAACGAGCGTAGGCCTATATTCTGGAAACATGCAAAAGAAATCTAAGCTACGTTTCCATTCAATGGAAATTGTATATAAGTCGTAACTTATATTTCATAAACATGGTATGAATACTTCCGTGAAGTATCCGATAACGGAAAGTTCTTCAACTCCATTTGTAGATTTACTATACGTTTACGAACTAACTTATATTTCATAAACATGGTACGAACATTTCCATGAAGTATCCGACAATGGAAAGTCCATGAACTCCATTTGTAGATTTACTTTACGTTTACGAACTAACTTGAAACTACCTACACATGTTTTGAGCGTTTCCGTTGATATCCGGCAACGGATAATTTGTGAACTCGATTTGTATATTTCTTACGTGTTTATGATCAAACTTAAATTTCATAAACATTGTTTCAGTGTTTTCGTGGAGCATACGATAATGGACAACTTGTAAAATCTATTTATATATTTCCTACGCGTTTAAGGAATGGCATAAATTTCATAAACGTGGCTTCAGTGTGTCCATGCATAAAAAGATAATGTGCACAAAAATACTTGCAAATCGGACTTGAATAAATTAATCGATATTGAGGGCACAAGAACCACCATTTTTGAAAAAGTGAGGGCCATGCAAAAAGTGACTCGTGGGCCAAATAGGGGAATACTGGCTCGTGGGCCAAATGAAGAAATACTAGTCTGCTGTTGGGAATACTGGCTCGTGGGCCAAATGAAGGAATACTAGTCTGCTGTTGGGATTGGCGAATCTCACAAATCCAATTGTGTTTTGAATCACCACTGAGCTGACCAGCTCAGGGAGGTAATCGCCGGCAGTGGGGAATAAATCATAACCCACGCACGCGTAACCCCTCTTCGATCATGATTACCAGGATTTTCGTCTTCATTTATGCATTAGTAAAAATCTGTCAAAATATATGTGTCAAAACCCTATAATTAAAAATGTCATCAAAGACATCACCAACTTGAATAATGATTTATATATATTTAATAGAATTATGCCGTAATTGCTGGATGAAAATATTTGTTCAAACAGGTCTTAAAGGAGCATTAGACCGAAAAGTGAGGGCTCTCGTTTTGTGAATTTCACAGATATATTTTCCACAACAAATAAACAACGATAAATTTCATGCCTCCATACCGCACAGAAGATGTGAGGGCAAACGTTTCTTAAATATTCATATTTACCAGAAAATTGCTATATACTGTTACATGCTAGATAAGCGTTCAATTTTTTGGGGACCCCTAAAAATACGCCGTCATATTTCGGTCTACTGCCCCTTTAAGTTATCATACCTCTCAGTAATCTTCGACTTCCGGACTTCCCGGAAGTCCTGCGATTTTAGATCCCGTGATTTTGATGAATGAAAATTGTTTTAATTCGTATGAAACTAATGCAGGGCGTCGGAAACTATCTGCGCTTTTGGAAATTTTGATAGCAAAACAATGTTTAAATTGTTAAGAGACCGGAAGCCCTACGTTTCTCATGTTTTTTTATCTGTTGATAGCTGGTTTACGCGTGGCGGAAGGGGGATGGGGGAAGGGGCGCCCCCAGCCCCAATAATTTTCAAAGCAATTATTTTCAAAGCAATTATTTTTAAAGCAATTATTTTCAAAAGGAGGCCTTTTGCCTGTTCATCCGATGGGCAATTGCCAACATTGGTCCTAGCTCCAGATTCTCAAACCCATAGGCGGGATTTGCCTATAGTCGACAAAAAGTCAGAAGTGGAAGGGGGAGTGGGAGAAAATCACGCTCCAAAAAATCACCATACAAAAGTATACATTTTGGAAAAAAAGTGGGGTGGTGCAAGTGCTCCCCCAAATCCTGCCTATGCTCAAACCATATGTGTAGGAACCAGGCGAGGAAACACGTGCCCCCCCCCCCTCCCTTTTCGAAAACTAACAAAATTCCCCCTTTGGAAAATAAAAAGTACACCAATTACTGCTAAAAAGTGCCCTCACTTTATTTTCTGCACCCTATCTTCGAGTTTCTTCCGACACCCCTGGGCGAAGCTCCGGAAGCTTAGGGTTTTTTGGTGTGATTTTAGTCCCAGCAAATCGTTTCAATTCCAAATTACAGTACAAGTTAGTTAAAAAGGAATATACATTTTGCAACAAAGGTTCGTGTAGGAACCCATTGATTATAAAACTGTGTCGTTACTTAGGGTCCAGGGATGTTTTCCATGTTTTTGATGTAAGAAGAAAGAATATAGCTTTGAGAGAAACATTTAAAACAATTTTGTTTTGTAATGATACAAATTGCAGAAATTTTGCGCCCTGTTCGGCGCCCACTCAGAAAGTTCCACTTGGGCAGTTTTTCCCTGGCCCAGGCCACCACGTCACTATTTAAAAACATTTTGGATGGTAAAAAACGTTTGGTGGAAACATATTTTACTTCAGTGACGTAGAAAGGGGGCCTTGACCTCAATAATTTTATTTGGGGCCTAGTACCATTCCCCCCTCCAATCAGCCAATAGGTCTAACGAATTGATATTGAAGAGTTCCATGGCATCTTTTCTTCCGGATATCTTCAAATTTTGAGAAGTCTCCTTTAATTTCAAATTGTTCGTGAAATTTCCTCCATTTTTGGGACATTTGCTAAAATTTTCGGGCAATAATTTTCAACTTTCAAGAAATCTCTTTCATTTTTCTGCAAACTTCCTTCATTTTTGTGAATTTGGCTGAAATTTTCATAAAGATTGTAAAAAGGTTTTTTTTAGTTTTTGGGAAATTTTGTATGATTTTCGGGATTTTTTCTTGAAATATACGGAAATGTTGCCAAATTTTACGAAAATTTGAGCTATTATATGTTAATAATTACTCAATTTTACTTCTGTTAGTCTACGGTATGCAACCGGGAAGGACGAATTATCTGCAGGTTTCTCTCCCCTCCTCCACCTCTGCCTCTGAGTAATGCGAGTACATTATATGGCAGTATATGACGTAAACGAGTCGAGCAAATTTTGACATCCTTCTTGTAGTCATATTGTTTTTATTGGACTAGGAGACTTTGAAGCATCGGGCCGCAAATAAACCAGTTTTTGTCCCCTTCCTTCCACCCTTCTATTTTTAAATATCAAATTTTTAGAAATAGGGGCCAGAGTCGGACTGGTCATTGCGCCATTGGTTCCAAACATCCAAGGGCCACTTCCGGGGCGTTACTTGACTTTGTGCGCTGGGGGTGGGGGTGTAACACAAATATGCCTGGACAAATTGCACTTGCCCGACCTGTCTGTAAACGATATATATGCGTCTACAACAACATAACACAAAACAGTTGGGAAGCGATCCCATCTGAGTCTCCCAGACATTTTGGCTTGGGGACATAATAACCAAGTACCAAATACTTTACGGCGTGACAGCCCGCTTGTGCCCACTTAACGGACCCTGGCGAGATCCAGGGGCAAATTCTTGGTATAGGGTCAAGGGGTCTTCGTCAAGTTTTAAAGATTTCTCCAAATTGGCTGTAAAAGGCGAAATCATCAGAAAGTTCGAAAGTGTATTTGATGAACACAATTTTAGATTCTCATCTTATAATCTACTCAGATAAGCGTTTGGGCTACCATTTCTAGACACAGAAGAAATTCAAGTTCTCCTGAAAATTGAGGAAATTTGGATAAAAGTTCATTGACAAAACCTTAGCAGTCCAGGGTCCAAGCCCGAAAGCTCATAAGATTTCTTGTTTTTCATGTCGCAAAATGGCTACAAATCAACACAAAACTCGAAAATTTAAAAGCCGAAAAGAGAAAACATTTTCAATCATCATGTCTACTCTGATAAGCATTTGGGTTACCATTTCTAAAACATAAACAAGCAGAGGAGAAATTTTCCCTAAAAATAGAGAAAAATCAGGTAACATTCGTCCCTCTTTCAGATTTTCCGCATAGTGACGAATGTAAAAATGCATAGTGACGAATGTCATTTTCAAAACTTATTCCGTATAGTGACGAATGTGTGGAAATGTTTGATGCTAAAAACAATTCATTTAAAAAACACATCGTGTAAATTAATATATCATCGAGAAGAAGAAATGATACATTGAAACTTTTCAAATATAAATTTGATATTATTGTTTTTGTCAAATTTAATATATTTAAGCTTCAAAAACATTCATCACTAAGCGGAATTGAATTATATCCAATTCTCTAAACGTTATATTCGTCACTACTCGGAAAGAGGGACGAATTGTGAGATTCATTGGCGAAGCGCGCCCTGTCTGCCTGTTAGGAGGCCAGAGGGAGGAACCACCGCAAGCTCTAAAAAGGTCTTGACCTGGCGACTTTAGGGACGGCAATAAAAAACGGTGCCCATCTTAGGAAGCGAAAAATCCATGAGAGAGGCCTCACATCGGGGAGGACGATCAGAAAAATGGCCCCATATCTTAGCAACCGACGACGCCCCTGAAAGGGGCCCTTCAAATCAAGGGGTGATCAGACAAGGGGAGGACCATCTTAGCCACCGACGAGGCCCGTGAAAGGGGCCCTCACAATGGGGAAGGCGGTCAGAAAGGGGTCCATCTTAACAATCGCCGAATTCTGGCCCATGTGTTACGCCACTGCATGATAATTTCATAGCATAACTACAGGGAAAATGCAAGACAATCCCATCAAAAACAATGATATTCATAAAGTAATCTAATGATGATTCAAAATGTGACGGCGGCAGTGGCGCCGCCAGAAAAAAATATTGGGGGTCAAATGAAAATTGTATGCATAAGTGTGTAACGCCTATGGTGGTACTAGGCACGCTAAGCCCCACGTTTTTTCGTGGTTAAGGTGGCAGGAAATTGCTTAAAACCCATGTCTAATATATACACCAAAACCATTTTGAATTTGCAATTTTTTAGAATTAGAGATACGTCCTTCCCCCTCCCCTTTCCCCCTCTCCTTTTTTTTTCTTGCCGGTGCCATTGGACGGCGGCAAAATGGGGAAGAAAAATGGTGAGAAAGTTTGATTTTTCACCAAAACTAGAAGCAATCATTATGTTTTTGTCATAGTGTTGGGCGGGTCCTATACACATTTATAATTTTGAACAATGGGCCGGACCCCACACAAGGGAAAATTGTGAGACCCCTGTTTGTGAAACCCCTATTTGTGAGACCCTGGAAACGTGTCTATGTGGCTCATGCTTGAATCCAGCACTGTGCGTTTCCAGAGTACAATGTTCCAATTTCGGCCTGTAGGGAGGTTTATGTGTATATGACCTTAGCGGCCCTCCCTACGGGCCTGCCAAAGTGAGACGGAATGTTTTTAAGAAGGTCCAAATTTTTTACGCATAATAGTTATCATGTTAGGCAAAAATAATTCCCGAACAAAAATCTAAAATGTTTTTTTGTCTTCAGAAAATCTTGTTAAAACGAGACTGCCTAACGCAATACACATAATGCAAAGTCGCCAAATTTCTTCAAATTCATCGAAAACATCAAATTCATCGCACGGTGAATTTTAAAAGCGCACGGTAAAAAGATAATTCATATGTCTTTATTTCAAATCGTGAAGACAAATTGGAACCTTATATTTACTTCCCCGCGCTCGAAATGTGTCTCATTCCTACGCTATTACTTTGCAAACCTTGAATTTGGATAGATGCATTAGGGGATACTTCTGGAAGGGTTCCCTGATCAGGAGAACAAAACTGTTCTCTCGATCAGGTACGAACCAACCTGATTATGAATATACCCCCGTGCCCACATCTTTTTAAAATCCTGAGCCCCTTATGATATGGGATATATTTGTTCCCCCCCCACCCCCTTCCAGTGCTCGATGTCAAGTTACGCCTCTCGGAGTGGCCTTACGAGGCTTGGAGCATTGGGTCCTTGTGCCAATGACGAAATGACCAGTTCCAACACTGGCTTCTATTGCTAAAATTTTGATATTTGAAAATACATTTTTAAAAGGGAAGAACATTTTGCTGCCAGAGGCTTTAAAGTCACCTAGTCTCATGAATACGTGATGAAAAAATATTACTGGCAGAAGGATGTCAAAATATGCTCGAATCCATACGTCGTAGAATCGAATTATGTGACCGCACTACTCAGAAGCCGGCATAGGAGGTGTGGGTGCGTCGGGGGTGTGTGTGTGGAGGGGAGGGGAGGGGAGGGGGAGTGACCTACAGAGAATTTTACCTTCTCAGGTTGCATACAGAGTAAACTTGAGGAATTATTGACATAAAAGTGGTTAAATCTAATTTAAAGAAAATTTATGAAAATGAAAATAAATCCCGAAAATTAAATATTTTTAGAAATATCTTTTTAATATATATATAATATATTTTTTTAAATTAAAGCAAACTTCAGGAGAATGAAAGAAGTTTCTAGAAAATTAAATAAATTTTTCAAAAATGTCCGAAATTTTGAAAAATACCCCGAAAACTGAAGCAAATGTCCCAGAACTGGAAAAATTTCACGAAAATTAAAGGAATTTTCTCTAGAATTGAAAATTTCCGGAAGATAAAAGTCCTGACTCCTTAATATCAATTTGTTAGATCTTCATTATTGGGAAGGGGAGGGAAGGGGAGGGGAGGATGCGGGGTGGGGAGGGGGGAATAGTACTCGGCCCCTAGTAAAACTATTGAGTATTGAGGGTCAAGGCCCTCTTGCTGGTCCCGGTTCATACGTGTCTCTACTCAACGTTTCTTACCATCGGGAAATGTTCTGATAAGTGGCGTGGTGGCCAGGGTTAGAGGGCAAATTCTCCCAGTGAAGCTGTCTGCGAGGTCGTCGCATACTCTAGGGGCGCAAAGATCGTCCTCAATTATATTTTATTCTTTTTAATTTCAACTTCTGCAATATGTATTCAAATCAAGCGTTGTAAATGTTTCTCTTAAAACAATATTCTTACATTAAAACATGGAAATCATCCCTGAACCTAAAGACACATTTTACCATTGGGATCCTACGTTTGAACCTTTACCAAAAGATATTCCTTTTATAATTATATTTAGTGTAGAATGACACAATTTCAAACAACTTTCTGATAATAAAATCACGTCAAAAAACGCTAAGCGTCTGGGAGCTTCGTCATGGGGCCTCGGGGCAAGGTGAGGGAGGGGGGGAATCAAATAAGGCACTTGTTGACAGTAATTGACAGATTGAGGGGAACTCTTCATTTTAAAAAAGAGGCACTACTTTTGTCCATTTTTAAAAAGTGGGAGGCACGTGCCCCTGGTTCCAAGTCTTACACATATGGTTTTGAGCAAGGCAGGATTTGAGGGTGCAAGGGGGAACTAGCCCTACCCCCACCTTTTCCAAATTTGCATTGTGATTTTTTGTTTGTACTGTTGTATCTAAGCGTGATTTTATGATTTTCCCCAACTCCCTCTCCCACTTTTGTTTTCCCCAAATTTCATATAAGCAAATCCCACCTATGGGTTTCAGATTCTGTAGCCTATGGGTTTCAGATTCTGGAGCCAAGACCAATGCTGGAAATTAATTGCCCAACAGGTGAATAGTTAAAAGAATTCCTTTTAAAAATAATTGCTCTGAGAATTATTCAGGACGGCCCATGTCCGTCCCCCCCCTCCTCACCCCACCTTCCTCCTTCTATCACAACGGCACAATTATAAGCAAATTTCTGCTACCAAAATCACGAGAAGTGCAAGACTTAGACCATAGATTTGACACAATATTGATCAATAAATATTCTGCAATCATAATTACGTGAAATCCAGGTTTTTAACCTTATCAAAACAGCCTTCTTATGGTTTGCGGATTTATTTTTATTCGCTTTTACCTTTTTACATATTGATTTAATTTGTTTTTCAAATTTACTCTTCACTGGAAAGGAAGAATGACACCTGGAAGGCAAGATCCTTTCAATGGGCAATCTTCCTTTTACATCAGGCAGGGGCGCGACTAGTGAAGGGCACCATGTTCAGATATTGATCATATATCATATTGAATTATGGACTAACAGCTGAACAGTGATAATTTGTCACTAAAATAAAGGCAATAACCCCACAAAAAAAGGCAAGAGAATATCTATTTAAAGGTAAGAATGGGAAATTGATGTTAATTTTGCTGACACCATGACAACGCATGCGACAGAATGAGCGCAGAGCGCGAATTGCACGGAATGTGTGGGCAGTCCTTGGGTTCGTTTACAGGTCCTTGTTGTGATCAAGGTGGTGGAACACCAAAGCTCTTCCGATTTCCCAGAAATGTTAGTGTTCATGTCGCGGCATTTATAAACAGATAAAGCAATTAAGTTAGAAAAACATCACATATCAGTTATATATATCATGGATTTTCTGAAAGCTTTTAACTTATATGAGAGGCGACATCATAGTTAAACTGAGTGGGGCGTCAGGATTTTGTTGCTGCGCGGCGGAAAAGAGAGGGCAGTTTTGTCTCATGGAGGCCTGGTTGGGAGGGGGAGGGGGCAAAGATTATGAACAGATCAATCAGATCAAGTATATGTCACTTTACACAATTTTCTGGGGGCAAAACGATCTTGCGGGGGATGTCCCCGTGTCCCTTGTAGCGCCACCACCAGTTAAACTGTTTAAGAAATAGTCAAAACTAAGTATCAAAATGGATGAATATTTTACCACTACTTTACAGCATATGAATTTGTAAGTGTAATATGCGATTACTTTCTTATGTTAATCCATTTTGTTTTGATAATGATCAAACAACATTTAAAGAAGCGCATATGTTGCGGGAACAGCAAATGTATGGGAACAAGTAGTGACAATTTTAGACAAGTTAAAGGGGCACTGGAATGAAATGTGATAGCATTTTTTTTTTTTTGGGGGCAAAAACATTAAATGCTTATCTAGCACGCAACAGTATACAGTAATTATCTGGTTGATATGAATATTCAAGTGACCTTTGCCCTCACGTTGTCTGTGCGCTATGAAAGCATGAAAATTATTGTTGTTTATCTGTTGTGGATAATATATCTGTGAAATTCGCAAAAACAAGCGCCCTCACTTTTGGTCTAGTGCTTTAAGACCTATGTGAACAAATATTTTTATCCAGCAGTTACGGTATAATTCTATTAGATATATCATAAAACAAATTGGTGATCTCTTTCGTCCATTGATTACATTTTTAAATATTTAATTGTAGGGTTTTTGACACATAACGCATAAATGAAGACATGAAGACAAAAATTCTGGTAATCATGATTGTAAGAGATAAGTGTTTTGTGCACATTATCTTTTTATGCATGGGAAACGCTGTAACCATGTTTATGAAATTTATGTCATTTCTTGAACGCGTAGGAAATATATAAACAGAGTTAACAAGTTTTCAGTTATTGCATCTTCCACGGAAACACTGAAACAATGTTTATGAAATTTAAGTTTGATCCTAAAAACGTAAGAAATATACAAATCGAATTTACAAATTATCCGTTGCCGGATATCAACGGAAACGCTCAAAACATGTGTAGGTAGTTTAAGTTAGTTCGTAAACGTAAAGTAAATCTACAAATGGAGCTCATGGACTTTCCGTTATCGGATACTTCACGGAAATGTTCGTACCATGTTTATGAACTGTAAGTTAGTTCGTAAGCGTATAGTAAATCTACAAATGGAGTTTATAAACTTTCCGTTATTGGATACTTCACGGAAATGTTCGTACTATGTTTATGAAATATAAATTAGTTCGTAAGCGTATAGTAAATCTACAAATGGAGTTTATGAACTTTCCGTTATCAGATATTTCACGGAAATGTTCATACCATGTTTATGAAATATAAGTTACAATGGAAACGCAGCTTAATCGTCTTTTGCATGTTTCCAGAATATACGCTTGCTGAAATTCCGCCTGAATATGTTGACCATGTTTAGGAAATTAACGTTATTCTGTAAACATGGTGTATATTTAAGAAAAGATGTTTACGATGTTTCTGCCAACGAAAATGTAACGGATATTTCTTAGCATATCGTGAACGCATCGTGAAACTACTTACCATGAGTACAATCTTTCCGGTTACGGATACGCATTATAAACATGAAACATTCGTAAACATGGTATTTGAGATGTAACCGTTCACCAGAAACTTCAAGTAAACATGCATCAGTACCAGAAACAGCTATTTTGGTGCCGTGACAGACCATGACCCATCTGTGTACCACATATAGCATAAATCTGAAACATCGTTTATGGTGTTTACATAATTTAGTACTTTCACGTTAAGCCACGCCCAACATGCATATTAATGCAATTGTTTTTCGATTTTCGGTCAGTCTGTCAATTTTCTTCAATTAGCGGCAATTTTCCTTCAATTTGGAGAAGTTTTCTTCAATTTTAGTAAAGTTTCTTCCATTTTAGGGACATTTCCTTCAACAGTTCAATGTATGGGATATCTTGTCTTCGATTTGACAAAAAATTGTCTGTAAATTTCCTTCATTGTTTGAGAAATGTCTTTCAATTTTGGGCGATTTCCTTAATTCTCGTGCAGTTTTCTTCAATTTTCGGACAATTTCCTTTATGTGGGTGAAATGTTTCTTAGATCTTTTGGTAAACTTTCTTCATCTTCAATTTTTGGTAAATTTCCTTCAATGTTTAGAAAATTATCTTCATTTTTGGGCAGTTTTTCTTCAATTTTTGGTAAATTTTCTGCAATTTTTTTCTCGATAAATGGTCATGTTTCTTAAGTTTTCATTTGGGAAATTTCTTTCAATTTGGAGCTATTTGTCTTCAATTTTAGGTATGTTTTCTTTAATTTTGGGGAAATGCTCTTTAATGTTTGGGATATCTTTTCAATTTTGGGAATATTTCTTTCATTCTCTTGCCATCTTCCTCAATTCTCGGAAAATTTCGTTTATTTTTGGCGCAATATTTCTTCAATTTTAGGGTAATTTTCATCTAAAAATCTTGCAAAATTTCATTAAAATTTCTAATAATTTTACCAAAATTTCCAACAATTTTTTTGTTTTGTTAATAATTTCCTTATTTAATTTTTTCTAGAGAAAACCTTTTAGGGATGACCTTTCTCTCTACTTTCCGCTTCCTGGCTACGTGTCGTCCCTGGCAAAACTTACTATTTGGATCAGGCAGTCCGCCAGGTCATTGTCATGACTTAAACTGACAGACTGACATGCCCTCTTCCATCGTTTTGGTAAAGTTTACAAAGTGCCGCTATGTCATTTAATATTGGCAGATTGAAGAAAGACCACAAACATCAAGCAAAATACCCCAAATTTCAACCGTGGAGCGCCTTTGATTTGGGTTCTGGAAAAAACATAAAATGGGGACACTTTCCACCTGTCCACTGACGCTGTGAAGACTGAGTGTGAATTTGGGCAATGTGATATAATTTGTACTGATATACCGAGTTTAATTTATTCTCACCAAGAAAATGATGGCCTCCTAAATAATTCCAAGGGCCCCTTATTTGCTTTTCACATTATTTTAGACCTAAAACATATTCCGATTCATGCCCAATAGAATTGGCTTATCTAATCATGATCTATAAATTTTAATCCTTCCGACTTCAAGACTTAATATGATCTATAATTTTACCAATTTTTGTGGATCTTAATATCGGCTTATATACAAATGTATTTTACCGAAATTTGGACCAAAATACCTTGCATTTTTGAAGTTTTAAATTACAACAGTTGGAAAATGCCCCCTCAAATCCTGTGCCCTCAGATCCTGTGCCCTCAGATCCTGTGCCCTCAGATCCTGTGCCCTCAGATCCTGTGCCCTCAGATCCTGTGCCCTCAGATCCTGTGCCCTCAGATCCTGTGCCCTCAGATCCTGTGCCCTCAGATCCTGTGCCCTCAGATCCTGTGCCCTCAGATCCTGTGCCCTCAGATCCTGTGCCCTCAGATCCTGTGCCCTCAGATCCTGTGCCCTCAGATCCTGTGCCCCCTCAGATCCTGTGCCCTCAGATCCTGTGCCCTCAGATCCTGTGCCCTCAGATCCTGTGCCCTCAGATCCTGTGCCCTCAGACTCAGACATCATCCGCCGTCTCTGCATCTCTGCCCGATTAAGATCAGTGCTAGGACCACTCCCTACCTCGTACAACCGAGAAAATAAGATAGAATATCCATGGTCTTTTCAAAAGCATTTTCAGAAGCACTTTGTCTTTTTGCGAACTGTGACAAAAACATAAATGTATAATTGATACCTCTTCAGTACCATGTTGGTGCCCGACGAAACATTCTATGGGTCACACTCTACCCCCTTAAGTTATTCCGGCTCACGCGTGTTCACATCTAATTTTCATTAAATTCATTACCTGATTACTGTTATTTAATTTGTGTTTTTTCGCATTTCAGAAAATCATCGTCAAAAAACAAAGGCTTTATTGGGTGGAATGTGAGCAAAAGAAGAGCAAGATCGATCGCCAAGCTGCTGTCAATCCACTTATCTGGTTATCGGGCATGTCGGGTGACGATCACACATGGAGGTTGAAAATAATTCGCGATTTTCCCGGAGTCAGCCAAATTGAAAACTATAAGAAAAAGCCAAGTTTTACTTTTATTTGACAAGTGTGGTGTCAAAAGGTTGTTGGCATTTCTATGAAATAACATGCTATCAAATCGGCCAGTTCTCCAAAGTGCTACACATATTGATCACATGTACCATTACCATTATAAGGGTCTGTGAACGTCTACTGATATATAACTGAGACATGAATATAGCATTTAAGACAAAATTAAAGTTTGGTTAGATAATTAAAGTCTTCTATTTTGGAATTAGTGTTCTCGATATTGTTCATCAAATTTTGAGGATTATAGCGCTCCCGATTTGGCTTATCAAAGTTTGAGGATTATCATTACGTAAAATAGGACTGAGCTACCGTGGCTCTGAAAAGACATTTCGACTTCACGAGTTTTTCGTCACGATTTCAGGAGTTCACAACTTTTTCGTCACGAATTTACGAATTCACAACTTTTTCATCATAAGTTTTTCATCACAACTTTACGAGTTGTGTCACAAATTCTCGATTTAATGAGTTTTTCTGACGAATTCACGACATAACGAGTTCATGAGTTTTTTTATTACAAATTCAGGACTTCACTGTCCTTTTTAGGCCTACATGTATTATACATATACCCAGTGTTGCTACAGGTAGCACGGAAATAATTATTAGCCCTATTGAAGCCTATGATGAAAGAGTCAAGTTCGGGGTCCTTTTTGTACCAGGATCTTATAGATTTGGAATCTTTTGTGATATTTTCCAAAAAGTACCATCTAATATTTTTCGGATGAGGGTACTTTCAATAGGAAGTAACCAGAGGTTTTGACCCTTTTTTTGGGCTGAAGTATAGAGGTGTTATACACCCTCACCAAATTACTCAAATTTTGGTGTGGGTCCATGGTAAAATAGTTCGCCATTAAACTATTACGGAAACAAATCTCGTCAAGTTTGGATATGCATAGTCAAGACCTATCCTTTCTCTACCATTCCTGAAATTTTCAACTTCTCAGCTTCCTGTCCCATTAAATGGGACTTCTCGAAAATATCTTTGTTACCCTTTTCTCTAAGGCTTCTCATTTTTGGATTCCGGAGTGATACCTTATTAGTTCCGTACTACCGATATCCCACTTGGCGCAACACGTGGTCACTTATAAACAATACACGTATTGAAACTCGTTAAGTCGTGAACTCGTGACTAAAAATTCGTGACGAAAATCTCGCGAATTCGTGATGAAAAACTCATGAACACGTGACGAAAATCTCGTGAAGTCGTGAACTCGAAATGTCACTTCAGAGCCACGGTACTAAGTGGACTAATCGCAATTTTTATTTATTAATCTTTTTTCCCGTTTTTAAATGTTTGTCACCGAAAACTATTACAGGTCTATTCCTTCTACAAAATTTATTTGCGGTATGGTAAAACTCAAAATGCTTCGACCAGAATTTGATGTAACCCTTCGACTTTTTCAAAGAATTACAAAAGACAATGAAAAACTGGATTTACATTAAAAAAAAACCCATAATATCCTCGCCCAGTCATGCTTCATAATTTTGATAATTTATGATCCATTTTCAATTTTCTCCAGTATCTAAATGTCTTTTTATCAAATTAAAAACTAAGTATGTAAGGTTGCAAAGGTGAATAGTTTCCAGTCATTTTTCGTCAATTGTGAAATCTTATTTAGGGAATAAATTCGATCATAGTCCCCGTGTCTCTGTAAGAGCTTGGACCATGGGTATTACGTCATCACGAGGGTTAAAGAGGGCCTGCCATGAAGAAAAAAAATCGCTGAAAAGTTGCCTATGGGTTTTTATTCCCCTCAAATTTAAATATCCAACTTAAAAATCACGAAAAATGATCGTTTACAGAGAAAAAAATGTGTTTGAAATTGCCGGTTTTCATCGACCCAAAAAAAAAAAAAAAAAAATATTCCGTAGTGACGTCACCACTTGATGATGACGTAGGGTTAGGCACCCATTTGCAACTACGTGAATAGACTGGCCAAATATTATTACTAGGCCTAGCTGATTGTATTGAGTTAGTGTGTAAACTGTACTGACACTGATTGTACGATACTGTTGATACTGTGATAGTGATACGCTTAGCTTTTCGAAGAAAAATCAAGAAAATGCCGTTCGTTGGTGGATGCAGCAATACAAATGTAAAAGGTGTTTCGATGCACAGATTTCCACAAGACGCTAAACAACGACGTTTCTGGATTAGATTTGTGCAAACTACCTGGAAGGACTTTAGCCCTAACGACGTTACACAGTCGAGTGTTATTTGCGGAGACCATTTTGCAAAAGAATGTTTCCCCTTCGACCAGCGTTTAAAAATGTCGTTTAGTCTGAGCACAAAATCATTTTTGTTACCTGGATCGGTACCAACTATAAAGAAAGGGAAAAGTGACGATGCCACCTCAGAAATAAAGGGCGAACCTACACTAGTTACAGATAACACTAGCCGGATGAGAACACCAGCCATGGGCCTGGTCCAACCACTACTACTAGGCCTACTACTAGTGATAGTGCTACCGTTCCAAGTTGCAGTAAGGTTAGGCCTACTACAAGTTCAAGTACAACTAGGCCTAGTACAAGTAGTACTGTCAGCTCAACCAACAATGCCAGCAAAGAAGGCAAGGCTTTCTTCGGAGTATCGTGCACAGAAAAAGCTTAGTTTTGTAGGTTACCTAACGTTAGGTTGTTAATTTTTTTTGAAGGATATAGGCCCCCTACTTGAACCCTGGACCCTCCATTTCATGTCATATTTTTTGGTCCAATTTGAATAAATCTTAACTGCATAAAAGTTAATACAACAAGGAACAAATCTTTTAATCCATGGATGTACATGTATTAACCCCCTCCATTTGTGTTCTAATCTTCTCGCAAATCCACCCCCTCCATTTGTGTTCTAATCTTCTCGCAAATCCACCACCACCCCACCCCGTTGCCAAGTGTAATTTCAAGCCTCTCGTTAGTCTTACCGGCCTTACACTAGTCAGGTGCAATGTACACATGCAGTACAGACTTTTAACTCGCCGTTGGGTCACCGTTTGCAGCACCGAAGTGGGAGCGGCGTTTCGGCAACTTTTTTCATGATTCTAATCAAGTTAACACCTTGAATTATGCTGAAATTAGCTTATGGTTTTATGTCGTAACTCCAAGTTATCAAATTTTCTGGTGATATTTTTTGTTTACAATTGGATACAATTTCTGAATCTGAATCTGAAACGGTTAAGTCGGCAAAAATCCTTCAAGAGGACATGAACGCCAACCGAGCGTAAAAAGTATGAGTAAAAAATAATATAAAAAAAAAAACTAGTTAGCAATACAGGTGTTAGTAAGTTTAGCTTTGAAACAATTGAGACTTAGTGCATGAACAATGTCTGACATTAAAGCATTCCAATCCTTTAGTGTGTGAGGGAAGAAAGAGTGTTTATATACATTCTTTTTAGCATAGGGAACCTGGAAATTAAGGTCATGATTATTTCTTGTATTAGTTCTAACGGTGGGGATAAGTTCATCTTTATTGATGGCGACAAGATTGTTATTGATTTTATATAGCATATGTAGCCGGGTGTTGTATCGTCTTGTTTTAAGCAGGGCCAATCTAATTTATAAAGCATGTTTTTTACACTAGATTTATAAGAGTAGTCTGCCATACAGAACCTGGCTGCTCTCCTTTGAATAGATTCAAGTTTATCCACATCGCACTGGTGATGGGGTCCCAGACTGCAGATGCGTACTCAAGTTCTGGCCTGACTAGAGCTTTATAAGCAGTGGATTTAACGTCGGTGGGACAGTTTGAGAGGTTACGTTTTAAAAGGCCAAGTATAGAGTTAGCTTTCTTGGTTATGTTATGTATATGTTTATCCCATCTAAGTTTATTATCAATTTCAACACCTAGGTATGGGTGGGAGTTGACATGTTTTAGTGGCTGGTTGCATAAGGTATAAACAGGTGATTTAAAGCATTTCTTAGAGGAAATTGACAAGATGTAGCATTTGGAGGGGTTGAAATTCATTTGCCATTGTTCAAGTTTGTTAAGATCATCTTGGAGGATTTGTTGGTCAGAGGGGTTATCAATTGTTCTGTACACAAGGCAGTCATCAGCAAACAGTCTGACTGTGCTGTTTATATTATCAGGGATGTCATTTATATATAAGAGGAAAAGTAAAGGACCCAAGACAGTACCTTGTGGTACACCGGATAAAACCTGTTTAGAATCAGAGATTTCACCATCGCAAACAACACGCTGGATGCGGTTGTTGAGGAATGATGCAAACCAGGCCAGAAGAGTTCCATCAATGCCATAGGCAGAAAGTTTGGATAACAGGCGCTGGTGGGGGACTTTATCAAAAGCTTTTGAGAAGTCAAGAATAGCCACAGAGACGTTACTGTTTTGGTCAATTTGTTTAGAGATATCATTTATTGTTAAGACTGTAAGAGGAGTTGTGTTTCAGTCGATCTTTTTGCACGGAAGCCATGTTGTAAATCAGTTAAGATATTATGCTCATCAAGGAATTTCATCACATGTGAGTGGATTATATGCTCAAGGATTTTACTACAAACGCAGGTGAGGGAAATAGGTCTATAATTAGCTGGGTTTTGTTTATCACCTTTTTTAAAAACACTACATATGTTTGCTTCTTTCCACTTGTTAGGGATAGTACCATTATCGACAGAGGTTTGAAAGAGATCAGTTAGAATTTCATAGAGGTCATCAGCATGTGCTTTTAGAAACCATGGTGGTATTTGGTCAGGACCTGAGGCTTTGTTGGGGTCCAGGTTATGCAGTTGCTTTTTGACACCTTCTGGAGTAATTATAAGTTGGTTTATTTTGCTGTTGGTAAGTGGTTTAGTTACAGGAATTTGGGAGGTGTTTTCTACTGTGAAAACACTGAAAAACTGGTCATTTAGAATGTTAGCTTTAGTTTTACTGTCACTGCAGAGTTTACCGTTATTTAGTAGATCAGACACACCTACAGAGTTACTTCTTAATCTTTTGATATAGGACCAAAATGCCTTTGGGTTTTCGTTAAGTGAGTTTTTAAGTTTATCACAGATGAAGGTGTTTCTAGCTTCTTTGAGGTTTTTATGGACAGCCTTTCTAAAGCTTTTATAGGTAGTCCAGTCATTTCGTCCGAAACCTACCTCAATATTGAGCCTCTTATTTTCCAGGTCTAATAAGCACTACTTCAACAACTATGTGCGCGACTGTAAAAGCTCCCTTCAAATTCGGAGCTTGAATAAGATAATTAAGTTCAGAATTGTCTTCGGAGCTGTCACTGTTGCTAGCCATTTGTACACACGCTATAATGCGGAAACGCAGCACTGGCAAATTGTAAACAAACAAATGGGTGCCTAACTCTACGTCATCATCAAGCGGTGACGTCACTACAGGGTTTTTTTTTTTTGTCGATGAAAACCGGCAATTTCAAACACATTTTTTCCTCTGTAAACGATCATTTTTCGTAATTTTTAAGTTGGATATTTGAATTTGAGGGTAATAAGAATACATAGGCAACTTTTCAGCGATTTCTTTTTCCATGGCAGGCCCTCTTTTAAGTTGAAGACAAATTTACTTATTCTGAAGTTAAGGTTTTATAAAGCCTTTTTATATGCTTTGTGTTTAAGAATGTTAATCAATTGACATCATGCATTTTTTTCTCTCATCCAGTCTTCCAAGTCTCAATATCAATCTAGACAGATTGATAGATAGGTAAAATGGGAAAGCTGACCAATCAGAAAGAAGACTTGAAAGTTAAAGGGGCACTTCACCGACATATTAGAGCAGCAAATTATTTTGTCCCTGGTGGCGTGGAGGGCTACAAAACTTATACAACCAAATTTTATACCACGTACTCAGGTATTTACCTGAGATTTGTAACATAAAACACTTGAGGCTCCGAGGCACAACAGGTCAATAAATATTTAAAAAATTCAACAAAAAGATGAACTCATTTTGAATCTAGTTAACTTTAAGTCAACATTTTTGACTTTCTATAACATCAATGGCGGAGAGCTGTTTGTATTAGGGTACTCAACAGCCAGAAAGCTCGTCATATATATATGTCGTCCCTTAATTTATTGCCTACGTTTATATTTTTACTCAATCTTAAATGTATAATAGAAGCTACCCAGATATATGAAAAATAGTTTTTATCTTATTTTATTTAATAATAGTAAATATATAGTTAGGCTTGTGAAATTTAGTTCATAAGGTTAAAGTTCCTACAATTACCAGTTTCAACCATTTATGTTGCATTTTCGACCAAAGGGTTCCGACCATGGCGTCCGAATGAGTTTCCAATGCAGAAAACAAGGAGTTTCCGTCGACTGAAGCGTGAAATATGCCAGTGTTTCAATTTCAAGTTGACAATATTACGTTGTAACAAATAAAACATTTACGTCACTTACGTCACTTTAAGCAAAGAATTTCCATTCAATGAAGCACCGAATTTCCGGTGTTATACTCGACGGAAAATCCATGTTTCTTCTCCACCAACTTTACGTCCATACGATGTAAACACGTTAAACATGGAGATTACGTCACCTGGAGCACGGGGTTTATGCCGCCAGGAATGGGGCATTTAAGATCCGTTCAATATATTTTGTACATTGTAAACATGTTAAATATGGAGATTACGTCACCTGGAGTACAGCATTTACGCCGCCAGGAATTGGGCATTTAAGTTGCATTAAATTACATTCTTAAGTTGTAAACACGTTAAACAGGGAGTTTACGTCACTCGTAGCACGGCGTTTACGTCACCAGGAGTGAGGCATTTAAGTCACAGTAAATTATATTTTTACGTTGTAAACATGTTAAACATGGAGTTTACATCACCTAGACACGGCGTTTTCGTCGCCCAGAGCGAGGCGGTTAAGTTGCCTTAAACATTATGGGAAACATGGTTACGGAAACACGAATATAAGTCGTGTTTAAATAGGCGGTTCCGTTCAGTTTAAGTGATATTTAGGCCAGCGTATTCGTTAATTTTTTTGCCGTGCGAGCTCTTTCAACTTGGTGAAGAGAGATTTATTTCCATTTGCTAGATATGAATCTTACCGAAATCGGCAAAACATTTTATGGCAATGCTCGTGTTATCAACACCTCAGCATTGCATCCATGTAATTTTTCTGCAGAGAGTGGCATCCTAAATTAAACAAATAGCATAATACTACAAACTAAATCAAGATCATGTTCGGCAACAATCTTTTTTTTGTATAACTCTTGTGATGACTGGAAGGCAGAATATATAGCAAACATGGCGAGTAGAAATCGCAAGCTATGGCAATGTTTACCCTCATAGCTCGAATTATTTGGGAACTTTCAGTAACAACGTGGTATAAACATGTACAAACTGATTTTCACATACAATGTAATTTTTGAAGTCAAGAATTTTCATTGAAACAAGCAATAAATAAAGGTAAATATTATACGAATACATTTAAGCTGGGCTGTAATTCCCACCAATGAAGTGGGCCATCTCCACCAGTGGCGTAGGGTCCCAAGTCCTAGACCCAAGACATAGTGTTAAATTTTAACCCACGTCTGAGGGCAATTTCTGAAAAGCAGTTTGAAGCACTAGAACTGCCTGCGCCCTCTTCAGCGAAGCTGTTCTTTAAACTTTCCACCCTCCCGACAGATACCTCAACTGTGCATCCTCCCCTGCAGAGGCTGTTCTCCCAATTGCGCATCCTTCCCGGCAGAGGCTGTTTCCTCAGTTGTACATCCTTTCCGGCAGAGGCTCTTCCCTCAACTCTGCACCCTCCCCGGCTAAAGCTCTTTCCTCAACTTCCCACCCTCCCTAAGGTGAGACTGTTCCCGCAATTTCATGAGCTGCGTCAACAAATGTGTGTTTTGGTTTGTACTGCTTTTATATTTGCTTGATTTCATCTTCTGGTTTTCAATATCTTTACTATATTTCACACAATCAGACAATGTAGGTCATTTGACTCATTTTTCCCTAAAGACAAATTTTAAGTCAATGTACGTCTGCTTAACCTCTCAAGAGGGTTGAAGAGAAAATACAATCATTTCTTATTTTGTAGAGGTATTTGATGTGGCGTAGCAAACGTTTTCTTGATGTGTGAAAAACGAATTGGGGTATGTCTTCAGGGGTGGGGGTTTTCTTACTTTACTCCAGCCTCATTTATCCATTGTGTGAACATTTTCTGTGCCTTTGCTTCTTCATGTTACGCCATTACCTGTTAAAACAAAGCTGTTTGCTACTTAACTTAGGAGATTTCAGTCATAAATCGATAAAAAAGCTTTTGTTAAACAATTAGGAATGCTCTCTGCATATGTGCATGCAGGGCTGCGCATGGCCAAAGAATATAATTACAAATTTTACGTTTCCATTTTTCTTGTAAAGAAACTTAAATAAAAATAAGTGTTTTATTATTTCTAAGATTTTGTCTACATTTTTAAAATATTTACAATGCAGTTTTTTGCCCAGAATCTTTTTTGATGAGTTTCTCAGCTGATAATAATTTAAATGTTTGAAAGTGATGTCATATTGCAGAGACCAAGCAAGGCAAACCAGGGACCAAGGAGGATGGACCAGGGATCGAGGAGGATGGACCAGGGACCAAGGAGGATGGACCAGGGACCATGGACCAGGGACCAAAGACTATTAATGTCACGCTGTATGTAATACACCACAAAATTTGCCTAAAATTTAATGTTGCAAAATTGTCAATGTTTTAATTGATTTTGATGGTTTGATAGATTTTAAAGCAATTTTGCTAATGTTGCCTCTATATACTCTTAAACATTTTCACGTTTGTTGGTGGTTTCGTTCATGGCTGCCTGGTTGCACTGGGTTGATATTACGTCATCAAATCATGGTAAGGAGGGAGTGTGATTAGAAGCTGCAGAAACAAGTATAGAAGATTTTGTTCATTGCGTTCATTGTTGGAGAGACCGAATCTTGATTAAAGAAAATTGCTTCTAACGTCAGCACTAAATCTGATTCATACTAGTGATGCCACTTCTGCAGTTGTTATTATATTGAATAGCAATAAATAGATTGAACAGGAATTGAATTAGATTAAAGAGGAATTAAATTTGCAGAACATGCTCACTCTACTATGGCAAATGTCAGCTACTCACAGCTGCAGTGAATAAGACTATTTGAGGAAATTATGGTGGCTTGCATACTTTAGTACGGAATGATGACAATTTTTCAATGACAATATTTACTTTTACATTACTTCTTAAATCAGCTCCCCAACCAAATGTTCACGTTTTGAATTAATGAATGCATATGAGCTATAAAATAGATCGAACTTGAATATTCTGTAAGTTTTTTATGGAGCCATGAATAAAGATGGAAACCAAATCTGGACAATTATTAGTTTTTATTGGTTCAAAGTCTCATAAACGTTCATATGGCTGTAGAGTGATATCTTCCCTCATCACATCTGCTATACATTTGTTTACAAGAAGTCTATAAAGTACTTGTCGAAAGAAATCAACTTTGAACTTTATTTTTTGTATAGAATATCTGAATATCTAAAGTCTAGAGGTCCTAGATCTTCGTTTAAAACACACCTTTAGGTGAAAAAAAAAAAAAAAAGGTTTAGGATTTGGGATTTCAGCAACAAAGCGGAATGAATTTGGTTGCTAACGAAGGATGCAAACCAAGTGAGGAAATTTCCATCAATGCCATAGGCGGACAATTTGAATAACAAAAGTTGGTGTGGGATCTTGTTAGATTCTTTTGAGAAATCTGGAGTATAGCCAGAGAGACAGTACTGTTTTTGTCAATTTATTTTGAGATCTTGTCTATTGTTTGAAGGAGTAATTAGTCAAGTAAGTTTATCTTACATGAAAGAGGGCTTTCAGAGAAACTAAAGGGTGAAAAACAACTTCAATATCGAATCCCATTAAGGAGTTATTTAGCTAAATTATTCTAAAGAATGACTTGTGTTGTGTGGAAAGTCAACTATTGAAGGTTAGTACCATCGTCCTCTTTTTCCTATTAATTGTTTAGTTAATTTATCGACAATCAAACTAAAATTTCAACAAATTGAATTATTTTTTCAAGCTTTCTTCGGGCAGTAAACTCTTATTACCTCAATAGATTCTGTTTACTACTTTCCTGACATATCCAGTTCAGGTACACAGTCGTATAAAATAACACCCTTCTGCAAACAAACCGCCAAAATGTCCTCCGTCTCTCTAAAGATGATAGCTATTAAACAACACTGCTACCATTTATAACGTGGCTTCTTATATAACAAATGGCAATATAACAAACGGCAATATAAGGAACGGCAATATAACAAACGGCAATCTAACAAACAGCAATATAACAAAAGGCAATATAACAAACGGCAATTTAACAAACGGCAATATAACAAACGGCAATATAACAAACGGCAATATAACAAACGGCAATATAACAAATGGCAATATAACAAATGGCAATATAACAAACGGCAATAACACTATTTCGATGTTTACTTGGTTTATTATCTTTGTCAACTACAAGTCTGGTTTTCCAAGTGACAACCATGAGGTTACATCATTACATGATAGAACGGTATTCCACCCTGTTCCACATGGCATCCTACCCCATGTCCCACATGGCATCCCACCCCATGTCCCACATGGCATCACACCCCATGACATCCCATAGCTTCATAAGAAGTCATCCTAGCTATCACAATTCCTGATTGAACATACTAAGTATGAAAGTGTCAGTTCATATAATAACTTATATGCAAATGACTTGTTCAATAAGAAAAAAAGGAGGAGTCAAATAATTATGCCTGATTTAGCCATTGGTGAAACCACACGATATATATATATCATATATCCCGCATGGCCCCCATCCATGTCCCACATGGGGTCCCTCTATATGTCCATATGCAGTCACATTCTGTCACACTCCCTGACTGAGCATACTAAATCAAAAAGTCTGGTCAATTCATATACTGTAGCAACTTTATGCAAATAAACACAAAAATAAAGGTTTATAAGGATTTTAAATCTTTAGTGCTACGAGAGAGATGCTTAAGATCTCTGAAGAATATTGGAAAATTATATCATTTTATAATTATATTCTCAGGAAATATCAAATGTTTTGTAGAATTTTTAAGGAAACTAGTCTTCAATCGTGTCTTGAGTGTCTCTGAAAAACTTTAACATTTTGTAAGGAAATTCTAACCTTCCATAAGGATATATAAAGAAACTCTAACTTTTTCCAAGAATTTTGAAGAATCTCTAACATTTTCTGAGGAATTCTCAAAAAAATAAAATTTCTGAGGAAATCTCAGGAAAAAACTGTGGACGGCCGGACAGCGGGACGGACGAAATCGCCATTACATAGGTTCGCATTATGTTTCGCATGCGAACCAAAAAATCAAATACATCGTCCCTCTTTTCACATAGTGACGAATGTCAAAAACAATAACAATTGAGTATATTAATTCTGCATACTGCTGAATGTCTTTGAGACTAAAATAAACATAAAAGAAAATATGATAACATGATAACTTGTAAATAGTCCACCGTGTTCCCTCTGCAACGAAGTATAAATTGAGTATTTTGCTCTTTAAAATCACAATAAAAAAATATATCCAAATATTAAAGAATCTTCAACACACATTTTCTCAAAACCACTGTGATTACCTCTATTCGTCACTATGTGGAAAAAGAGACAAATAAATTTGCACATTAAAAAAAATAAAAATCATCTTTCCCACTGGGCAGGAGTATCTGATTTTGTGGGTGTCCTAAAAGTAAATACGGAATTTTATTTGTTTGTTTGTTTGATGAGGGCTTAATGGCACCATGACAACGAGGGTCAAATTGTGCCTGAGAGGTCAGATCATTCTAGAGGTAGGAAGGAAAGGAAACAGGGAGAGAATGAGAGAAATTCAAAAACAAAAGGTCAGAAAGCTGTGATCGAGAGGGGAGGTGCATGGCTGAAACAAAAACAAAGTAGAGAGGGGGTGGAAAAGGAGAATTAAATATGGTTGTAAAGGGAAGCATGATGAAGGAAGGAGATCATTTTATCGAGAGGATTTTTCTGGAAGAAGTCAGCAATTGAGTTGTGAGGAGCGAGGGAAGCTCTGGGAAGGTTGTACAAGGGGCAAGCAAGGAGAACGTGATAGATTGTGAGGGTGCAGTGGCAATTGTTGCAGAGGGGTTGAGGCAAATTTTGCTGAAAACTCACGTTGTCCGTCCGGGTAGATCAAGTAAATGTCACGGGTGCCTGGATAAGATTTTTGGATGTCCTGGGCAACCAGACGTATGATTTGTCAAACACTGTTTGAGAAGCTTAACTTTCCTGAGCCAAACAATTTAACAACATAAAACAAACCTACCCTCCAAGACCAAAAAGTAAGCTGGGATAGCACCAACAATCTTTATTTCAAATCTCAAAATGAGGTTTACCAATGGTCATTGGGTATGAACTTTTCATTACAAACTTGTTGATGCACAAACTATGTGGAAATACAATGTTAGGAATTTGTTTTACTAACTGCATCCACAACTGATTCTTTAAAGAACATTTATACAATCCCAACCTGTAACACTGATGTCAGATGTTCATTTCAGGAAAAGAAATAAAGGGCTCATAAAATTATTGATTAAATGAACAAAGAGCAGAAATGTGTGTATGTGACCCGCTGTCTTCTTTTGATTTACAACTTGTTTCAATCATTTTAAAACTAAGCATCATAAAACAATAAAAAATACCCACACTACCTCTCAACCCACCTTGCACCATCAAACTATTCAGACCTGGCATAGATCTAGGGTTCCTGGTGGCTATAACTGTGTGAAAAATAGGAATCCGGAGAATATTTGTATTTCTTGGGTAAGCATCATATCAAAGCTAAATCCATTCGAGACATTAGACTCATTGAGCTAGTACTTATCCCTGGTTTCCATGGCGCAAGTAGATGAGAGTACATTACTCCACCTGGACGGGACGCCAGTCCATCACAGATCAACTCCCCAGCAGGGCTGGTACTCATTTTACAGATGAGTGGACTGAAGCAAGTAGAGTAAAGTGTCTTGCTCAAGGACACAATGCAGAGCTCACGATGGGAATCGAAGTCGGTACCTCTCGAATACAAGCATTACTCCTTAACCACTGAGCCATAGCACCTCTAGCATCATATATATGTTGTAAAAAGTTAAGGCTTCGACCACAACATTTCAGGTTCATTGCTCTAAAAAGTGTATTCCCCTGAGGTAATGAACCAACCAGGTGTGTACTGAAAAATACTTTCCTGTGGTAATAAACCAACTGGGTGTGTACTGGAAGCATGTTTTCCTGTGTACTAGAAGCATGTTTTCCTGTGGTAATGAACCAACTGGGTGTGTACTGGAAGCATGCTTCCCTAAGGTAATGAACCAAACTGGGTGTGTACTGGAAGCATGCTTCTCTGTGGTAATAAAGCAGCTGGCGTGTACTTTAAAAATACTTTCCTGTGTAATAGACCAACTGGGTGTGTACTGGAAGCATGCTTTACTGTGTGTATTGGAAAAATATTTTCCTGTGGTAATGAACCATCTGTGTACTAGTAACATGCTTCCCTGTGGTTATAAACCAACTAAGTGTGTGTACTGGAAAGATACTCCTTGTGGTAATGAACCAACTAAGTGTGTATACTGGAAGTATACTCCCCTATGGTAATGAATGAACTGGGTGTGTGTACTGGAAGTATACTTCCCTTAAGTAATAAACCGACCAGGTGTGTACTGGAAAAATACTTTCCTGTGGTAATGAACCAGCTGTGTGTACTAAAAGCATGCTTCACTGTGGTAATGAACCAGCTGGGTGTGTACTGCAAGTATAATCCCCTGTGGTAATGAACCAAACTGGGTGTGTACTGGAAGCATACTTCTCTGAGGTAATAAACCAAACTGGGTGAGTACTGGAAGCATGCTTCTCTGTGGTAATGAACCAAGTGGGTTTGTGTACTGAAAGTATACTCCCCTGTGGTAATGAACCAAACTGGGTGTGTACTGGAAGCATGCTTCACGGTGGTTATGAACCAGCTGGGTGTGTACTGGAGCCACAAACGTCAGCTTACCGTCTATATGGCCTATGAATATATCTGAACTTGATATTAATACAAATTGATTGAAGATAAGTTAGAGCATCATTGTCCATGTGGCTACCAATATGGAAGATTGGGGATAAATTAAAAAAATAATTAATAAAGACAGTGTACTGACACCATCCATCCATCCATCCATGTTCATTTGTAGTAGGCGCCTTTTCCATAGGATACAAAGCGCCCAGAATGCTGCCCCAAAGTTCAGTAAGTAATACATGATTAAAAAAGAAAAGTCTTGAGACGTGTTTTGAACTGTCCAAGTGAACTGGCATGGCGAATGTGTGAAGGCAAAGAGTTCCAAACATGGGGTGCTGCAGCTGAAAAAGCCCTAGAACCAGCTTTGATGTTAGTTCTGGGTTCAGTCAGGAAGTTTTCAAAAGAGGAGCGAAGACACACAATAACTAAAATCCTGAAATTAATTCCTGAAATTATAAGCACTTACAAAGGTTCTGACGAAAGAATCCAAAGTATGCATTCTGCTGAGGTAATCAGTGTTTATAAAGCTTACTCATGAAAGATGAAAAATCAACGATGTTTTTTTTTTTTGCTGAGAAAATCATAGTTTACTTTTTGGTCTCTGGATGGTTGCTCGGATGAGTCCATGAGGGTTGACACTCGGTACATACACCTGATGAGATAAAAGTCAAGTACCAAATTATTCAAAGTTACAGGAGTGGTCAAGCATGGTCATCTGTAAAGGTCTATGTATGTGTAGATGCTTTGAAATCTATTTACAACCATCACAAAAGCCCAAAATATCAAAATCGATTAAACATTCACTATTTTACAGCATTTTTAAATCTCAAACATCTAATGTGCATCTTTCAGTCAAATTTTGTAATGCACAGTATTAGTGGGCAAGCCGGGAATTTTCTTTTGTAAATCCTTTTTGTGTTTTAAATTTCTATCATAATTATTTGAAATTATTTGAAAAATAAAGTCTTCAACTTCCCACAAATTCTATTTGAATTTTAACAAGATACATCAACAATTCACAGAAAAATTGTGAAAACTTTAAATTCGATATCTCCCGACTGAAAAATATATCCAAGTTGTTTTTACCTCTGCCAACAAAGATGGACAGAGGTTACATTTTTGCCTGTGTTTGTTTGTCTGTTATCAATATATCTCAAGAAGTAATGATTGGAGTTTGATGAAATTTAGTGTGTGGTTTTGTACTGCTTGAAGGAAGACATGATTACAATTTGGGACATATTGGTACAAGGGCAGAAAATGGAAGGGTGGCGATGTTTTAAAGTGACTTGTCTGTCATCAACATATCTCAAGCATTGATGATTGGATTTTAAATAAATTAGAAGTGTGGTTTTATTATTACCTAAGGAACACATGATTACAATTTGGGACAATGGTACAGAGTTAGGGCAAACATGAAGGGGGGTGGGGATGTTTAGGATGAGGTATGTCAAAACTTAGTTGAAACTTTCCAATGAAATGTGGTGAACAATGAATTCATGCCATGAAATAAATGATATACGATATCCAAACAATCAATTTTCTGGACTCAAAGAAAATTAAATGAAGTGGTTTCTGGTATCAAAGAAACTAAAAACAATTGCTTTCAGTCAAGGAAAATGATGGAAAGTGAATCTTGAATGTAAAGAACTCAACCAATGAATGCTAAGCCTAAATAAAACTGAAAACAATGATATGGCTTTGGAAGAAATCAGTCAGAAGATAATCTCCTTGGTGTTCAGAATACAAATGATCGATACAGATCGATACAGATCAAATCTAGGATTTCAGAGGTAGATTGTATTGAGTATGGGAATCAAATGGACTCTGTGTTTCTCCATGGGAATTGTCCAAAATCTAAACTAAATTTAATTTCCAAATCATTGTTGCCTCTGTGACAAAACCACACCAAAAGGTTTTGTGGTTCCGATGCTTTTTTTCATATTGCTGATTGATTTGCAAGTTTTGTATCAACTGTCATGTCATGGCATATCATGAAATATTTGTTCCATATTTATTGATAAGCCACGACCAACATGCAGATCAATAAAATTGACAACACTAGCATGTGCACAATAATCAACAACATTATCATAGCAAATTTCATGCAAAATAGACATACGGTCGCTCATTTATCATATTTGAAGAAATGCCTCATTAATATGCATGGTATCACCACCAAAACCAATCAGGCACATCCACAGACCATGGGCTATCTGTGTACTACATATGACTTAAATCCAGTTTATCATTCTTTAAATATCGTGATTACAAGCTCTTTTCAGCAAAATCATTTAAAGCCCTGCCCACTATGCATATTAATGAAATTCAACGTTTTTATATCATGAACATGTACACACTAGCTAACATCATAATTAATCCAAAATGAAACAAAACAGACATGTGATTGTTAAAATATGAGCATTTCAAGATCTTTACATTAAGCCCCCTACATTAATAAGAGAGCACCAACCATGCGGTAGCTTGATCAATAATAGAGCACCAATCATGATGCAGTAGCATGACCAACAGAGCACCAATCATGCAGTAGCATGACCAATAACAGAGCACCAATCATGCAGTAGCTTGACCAACAGAGCACCAATCATGATGCAGTAGCATGACCAACAGAGCACCAATCATGCAGTAGCATGACCAACAGAGCACCAATCATGCAGTAGCATGACCAACAGAGCACCAATCATGCAGTAGCTTGATCATTAACAGAGCCTCAATCATGCAGTATCTTGACCAATAATAGAGCACCAATCATGCAGTAGCATGACCATTAACAGAGCCTCAATCATGCAGTATCTTGACCAATAATAGAGCACCAATCATGATGCAGTAGCATGACCAACAGAGCACCAATCATGATGCAGTAGCATGACCAACAGAGCACCAATCATGCAGTAGCATGACCAACAGAGCACCAATCATGCAGTAACATGACCAACAGAGCACCAATCATGCAGTAGCATGACCAACAGAGCACCAATCATGCAGTAGCATGACCAACAGAGCACCAATCATGATGCAGTAGCATGACCAACAGAGCACCAATCATGCAGTAGCATGACCAACAGAGCACCAATCATGCAGTAGCATGACCAACAGAGCACCAATCATGCAGTAGCTTGATCATTAACAGAGCCCCAATCATGCAGTATCTTGACCAATAACAGAGCCCCAATCATGCAGTAGCTTGATCATTAACAGAGCCCCAATCATGCAGTATCTTGACCAATAATTTTGAACGAAACTGACTTAGTTTAATGACTGGGTTCCACAGCTGCAGGCCGTGCTACAAAGTCTAACAAAAAATATACAAGCGCAAAAATATGTGCGAGGAAGGAGCACGGAAAAGGGTAGCCAAAGGCCACACGAAAAAACAAAACCTGACAACAGCCAGGGGACACACAAGTAAACGTGAACACAAAAGGAGTCGTTTCAGAGCCACCCCACCCCAGGAAAACTACAAATGGTAACTATAAATAAGCACCATACCAACCATTCCCAGGGTGGAAACATAGGAGTAACACCAGATAGAATAAAAAATATAAGAAGAATGACAAGGCTAGGCCAAGGGAAACTAAATAAGAGGCACCGAGAACGGGCCTTTAACGCTAGGCTCAATGAGATGCGAGAGGATCAACTGTTCATCAAGAATACAGGTTTTTATAAAGTGATTATTAGTTTCTAAACGGTTTTTGCAGTAATTTTCAAGAAGTGAATCAATCCGTGATTGAACGCTGGGAAGAGAGTGAAGATCAATAAGTGCAACAGGTGAAACCCAACGAGGTATGTGAAAAATAATTTTTAGAGCATTAATTTGAATTTGCTCTAATTTACAACGTTACTTTTGGAGAGTAGAGGGAAAACAATAAAGGAGTATTCAATGAGTGAACGAATAAGACTAGTATACAAAATTAAGGTTGAAGACGATGGAGCTCTGGGATTATAAGCTGTCCACAGACAGTATATAATTGGGAAGTGCGAATTTTTAGTTCCTTAAACAAACTTTCAAAATGCAGTTTAAAATTAAATCTAGTATCAAACGTGATACCCAAGAACTTGACTGAATTATAATTTGGAATTACGGTATCATTAAAAACTAAGATTGGGATTAAAACAGCACCAATCATGCAGTAGCATGACCAACAGAGCACCAATCATGCAGTAACATGACCAACAGAGCACCAATCATGCAGTAGCATGACCAACAGAGCACCAATCATGCAGTAGCATGACCAACAGAGCACCAATCATGATGCAGTAGCATGACCAACAGAGCACCAATCATGCAGTAGCATGACCAACAGAGCACCAATCATGCAGTAGCATGACCAACAGAGCACCAATCATGCAGTAGCTTGATCAATAACAGAGCCCCAATCATGCAGTAT
This sequence comes from Chiridota heheva, assembly GCA_020152595.1. Classification (NCBI taxonomy): domain Eukaryota; kingdom Metazoa; phylum Echinodermata; class Holothuroidea; order Apodida; family Chiridotidae; genus Chiridota; species Chiridota heheva. Next base: position 875,430 of record JAIGNY010000659.1, on the reverse strand, counting down.
CTTGACCAATAACAGAGCCCCAATCATGCAGTAGCTTGATCATTAACAGAGCCCCAATCATGCAGTATCTTGACCAATAATAGAGCACCAACCATGCAGTAGCTTGACCAATAACAGAGCACCAATCATACAGTAACTTGACCTATAACAGAGCACCAATCATGCAGTAGCTTGACCATTGAACGATATCTGACCATTAATCTACTTTGTTTTACCTTGATGTCTTCTTCCTATAATTTGAACATCCAAGACTCAAATTACCAGTTTAATAAATAAGCTGCTAACATCAGTTTGTAATGTTAAAGGGACACTAAGACCGAAAAGTGAGGGAGTATTTTTAGGGAGTCCCCAAAAAATCATTGCATATCTAGCACACAACACAATTTTCTGGTTAATATGAATATTCAAGTGACCTTTGTCCTCAAGTCGTCTGTGGACTATGGAGACATGAAGTTTATCAATCTGTTGTGGATAATTCATCTGTGAAATTCGCAAAAACCAGAACCCTCACTTTTCGGTCTAGTGCTCCTTTAAATGTTTTTACAACACTGAAGATTATTGCAAAAGAGAGGCTTTTAATTGAGCAAATATTATCAAAATAATTCTATGACACCAAACTCAATTACCATATGGTTTTGCATTACCAAAATGTAAATATAATTCATGTTCTACATTGGTTGAAATACTTCATCAACGAAGTGTCGTCACCAATGAAAATTAGAGTAAAATGTTGTTACCTCATTATTATTGGTTAATCCTAACTTTGCCAGATCAGCTGAGAAGTAGTGCACGTTTGGCATTTCCATGGTGATGTTCCTGATCTGCAAACAAAACAAATGAAAATATGAGTGAACAATAGCCATGTTCAGTCACAACCAGGGTTGGAAAAACCAATGGCTTGGCGAACAAACAAAAATTGAGTGAAAATCTTGTTTTGGTATTCAGAACAAACTGTTCCAAACAATCTGAAGTATGTGCATTTTGAAGTAAGGGTACCAGCAAGTGAGCATGCCCACTGTACTGTACATGGCAATGTGGGCAGTAAGGGTATCAGCAAGTAATGTGGGCAGTAAGGGTTATCAGCAAGTAAGCATGTCCCCTGTACATCGCAATATAGGCAGTAGCGATACCAGCAAGCCAGCATGCCCTCTGTACATGGCAACGTGGGCAGTAAGGGTATCAGTAAGTAAGCATTCCCCCGTACATGGCAATATAGGCAGTAGCGGTACCAGCAAGCGAGCATGCCTCCTGTACATGGCAACATGGGCAGTAAGGAATCAGCAAGTAAGCATGCCCCTGTATATGGCAATGTGGGCAGTAAGGGTTATCAGCAAGTGAGCATACCCACTGTACTGTACATGGCAATGTGGGCAGTAAGGGCATCAGCAAGTAAGCATGTACCATGTACATGGCAATATGGACAGTAAGCATACCAGCAAGTAAGCATACCCCCTGTGCATGGCAACATGGGCAGTAAGGGTATCAGCAAGTAAGCATGCCTACTGTGCATGGCAACATGGGCAGTAAGGGTTATCAGCAAGTAAGCATGCCCACTGTGCATGGCAATGTGGGCAGTAAAGGTACCAGCAAGTGAGCATGTCCCCTGTGCATGGCAACATGGGCAGTAAGGGTATCAGCAAGTAAGCATGCCCACTGTGCATGGCAATGTGGGCAGTAAGGGTATCGGCAAGTAAGCATGCCCCCTGTGCATGGCAATGTGGGCAGTAAGGGTATCGGCAAGTAAGCATGCCCCCGTACATGGCAATGTGGGCAGTAAGGGTATAAGCAAGTAAGCATGCCCACTGTACCTGGCAATATGGACAGTAACGTGTATGCATGCCCACTGTACATGGCAATATGGGCAGTGGGGGTATCAGCGGCTAAGCATGCCCCCTGTACATGGCAATGTGGGCAGTAATTAGATAACATCGGTAGTCGATACAAAACAGCAAAAACAAATGCAACTAGAATATCAGCACTCTGTAGATTTGCATACCTCCACCCTGTTGCAATCCCAACATGCCTAGAATAATTGTAGAGTTCATTTGATCCCCATACTCAATATAATCATCTTAGAAATCCTAGGCCTGCCAAGATGCATCCCCACGTTTTGATCTGTGATTATTATTATTATTGCACTTATTTATATAGCGCCTCTCCCGTGGATCGAAGCATTTTACAATAAAATTGATAATACATCGACAAACTCTTAATATACGATATCAAAAAATAAAAGAATAGCAGGACAATATAAAAGCATATAAGAATTGGTAAAAATCAAAAACTGGATAAATAAAACAAGAAAACAAATATTACAGACAGCATAAAACTTAATCAGTAGGAAAAAGGTGAGTCTTAAGGGCCTTCTTAAAAGTTTACACAGTTTGAGCCTGACGGATTGCAATAGGTAGATTATTCCACAAACATGGTCCCAGGACAGAAAAGGCGCAGTCCCCACTGGCACGATAAGTTCTTGGCAACACAAGGGAGTGCCATCCTTGTTGGATTTTAGACCAACGCGTCCAGGCTAATAAATATGCAGCAAATCTTGAAGATATGAAGGCGCATTTTTTTAATGCAGTTGTACACATGCAGTATGATCTTGAAATAAATTTTCTGCTGGATGGGCAACCAATGAAAAATATGCAAGAGGAGAAAAGCACTTGCACGTCTATCAACACAAACTAGAACAGTAAATACCGTCATGGTTCGCATGCCTATGCAAATTAAACTGGCATCTCACACTAATTCCCACATGGCATCCCATGTCCCACATAGCATCTCATGTCCCACATGGCATCCCATGTCCCATAAGGGATCCCATGTCCCACATGGCATCCCATGTCCCACATGGCATCCCACCCCATGTCCCACATGACATCCCATCCCATGTCCCACATGGCATTCCACCATATCTCCCACATGGCATCCCACCCCATGTCCCACATGACATCTCATCACTTGTCCCACGTGGCATTCCATTATATGTCCCACAGGGAATTCCATACTATGACCCAGATGGATCCCATCCTACATGTATGTCCCACATTAATCCAACCATATGTACCACATGGCATCTCTCCCTGTGTCCCGCATCAGTGGCTTCCCACCTGATGTCCCACATGGCATCCCACCTTATGTCCCACCATATGTTCCACATGGTTCCCCTCCCAATGTCTCAATAAGATCCTACTTTATGTCCCACATGGTATCACATCCCATGTCCCCATACACAATGTCCCACATAGCCTCCTACCTTATGTCACACAGGGCATCTTTCCTTATGTTACACATGGAATCCCAACCTGTCACACTGTGTTACTCGTGGCATCCCACCATGTCCCACATGACATTCTAACCTGTTCAAATGGCATCACATTCTATATCCCACATGGCATCCCACCTTATGTCTCACATGACATCCCATAGGCTCCATAAGAAGTCTCATCCTAGTTATCACAGTCCCTGATTGAGCATACTATGTATGAAAGTGTCAGTTCATATAATAACTTATATGCAAATAGCTTGTTGAAATGGGGTGGGACCCCATGTCCCATATGACATCCCATGTCCCACATGACATTCCATCCCATGGCATTCCACCCTATGTCCTGCATGGCATTCCACCATATATCCTGCATGGCATTCCACCATATATCCTGCATGGCATTCCACCATATATCCTACATGGCATTCCACCATATATCCTACATGGCATTTCACCCTGTTCCACATGGCATCCCACCCCATGTCCCACATGGCATCCCACATGGCATCCCACGCTATGTCCCACAGGCTCCATAGGAAGTCTCATCCTAGCTATCAGTCCCTGATTGAGCATACTATGTATGAAAGTGTCAGTTCATATAATAACTTATATGCAAATGAGTTGTTGAATAAGAAAAAAGGTGGAGTCAAATAATTATGCCTGATATAGCCCTTGGTGTATACCACATGGTATATATTATATCATATGTCCCTCATGGCCTCTATCCATATCCCACATGGCATTCCTCCCTATGTTTATATGCAATCACATTCTGTCACACTCTCTGACTAAGCATACTAATTAAAAAAAAGTCTGGTCAGTTCATATACTGTAGCAACTTTATGCAAATGACCACAATAATAAAGGTGGAGTTTAATAATCATGCCTAATACAACTGTTATTGCCCAAATATTTTGAAGAATTTTAAGGATTTTAAATCTCAAGTGCTACAAGAAAAACTTGAGGATCTTTGAAGAAAATTGGAAATTTATATCATTTTACAGTTATCTTTTAAGAAAATATTAAATGTTTGGTAGACTTTTTCAGAAAACTAGTCTTCAATCCTGTCTCAAGTATCTCTAAAAAACTTTAACATTTTGTAAGGAAATTCTAACCATCCATAAGGATATCTAAAGAAACTTTAACTTTTTCTGAGACACTCTGAGAAGCTTCAACATTTTCTGAAATTTTTAAAAAACTGTAACATTTGTAAGGAAATCTCAGAAAAATCTGTGGACGTCTGGATGGCCGGACGGATGTAATCATCATTACATAAGTTCGCATTATGCTTCGCATGCGGACCAAAAAATCATGCGCACTGCACGATTTTGAAGTCTTTGCAAGCGTTGAAGGTTTTCGTGATTTGCCACCAAGCAGGGAGTTGCCATAATCCAGTCCAGAAAGGACGACAGATCGCACTGCATGAGCACAAGTATTTTGATCAATGTACCACTGGATTCTAGAAATATTACACAAATGAAAATTAACACTATATATATTGTAGAGATCTGGGAATTCATATTCATACAAGGTTCAAACATGATACCTAAATTTTTAACGGATGATGAAGGAACAATCACAGACCCACCGATCTTCAAATCAATGGACTGGATGGAATGCATTTGTTTTTTGGATAAAATGATCAAAAATTCAGTTTTGGTGTCATTAAGTCTAAGTTTGTAATGAAGCATCCAGCCTTTAACTGTCGCAATGCAATTTGACAAGTGAGCTTGGGCAGCTTCCCTATCACCTGGCTTTTTAGGATCGAAGCTAACAAATAGCTGAGTGTCATCAGCATAAATGGTAAGCAACATTAAAGAGTTTGAAAATGAAGGTAACAGGCTGCAAATAGGCATTGAAGATTGGAAGACCTGCAACAAATCCTTGGTGAGTACCAAATTTTAGAGGATGGGCAATAGAATAACTATCAGAGATACAAACTGAACTCTTGCGATCACTAAGATAAGATCTAAACCAGTTTAAAACACAACCTACTATACCATACTCACACTGAAGCCTATTTATAAGAATAGTGTGGTCAATGGTATTGAAGGCTGCAGACATATCTAGAAGTACAAGTAAAACAACTCTACCCGAATCTAACTCATTTAATATATCGTTCTTAACACGCAATAACGCAGTTTCAGTACTATGTGCCGGTTTGAAGGCAGATTGAAAATCTTCAGTAAGATGTTTTGAATAAAGATGTTCATTAAACCTAGAGACTGCTGGATATTCAAGGATCTTGCCACGGGTGGGAAGATTGGAGACGATCGATAATTTTTCAAAATGTCCAGATTGAGGGTGGACTTCTTGATAAGAGGAGAAATAATTGCATTCCTAAGTATGGATGAAAAACAACCAGAACTAAATTAGTTATTTGCAAGAGACATGATTATAGGAGCTACAATGTCAACACATTCCTTCAAGAGCCAAGTGGGCAGTGGGTCAAGAGAACTTGTCTTGTTTGGGATCTTAGAAATTATATGTCGAATCTCAGCTTCATCTACAGGGTGGAAATTTGCAAAGATATCAGTACTGTGCATATGCAAATCATCAATCATCAAATCATTGTCAAAATGAAGCAGAAATACATCATCATTACATTTGTTTACTGGTATCAAGAGAAGATATATTAACCTTAACACATTCAACGTCAAGTTCAGACCTTATTTTTGCCACTTTCTCAGTAGAAAAATTGGCAAAATTATTACTGAGTTTCATTTGAGTGGCAGATTGGTAAAGCCTTGGTGGAACTATTGAGAAGCGAGTTAATGATGATCATTTGCATTCTGAACACTTGAAGATTATCTTCTGAACACTTAAAGTTTATCTTCTGAAAACTTGAAGATTATTTTCTGAACACTTAAAGTTTATCTTCTGAAAACTTGAAGATTATTTTCTGAACACTTAAAGATTGTATTTGAAGATTATCTTCTGACTGGACTTCATACCATTGTTTTCAGCTTTATTTAGGCTAAGCATTCATTATTTGAGTTCCTTGTTCCATTTTCTTTCATTCCAGAGACCACTTTGATTTAAATATCTTCGAGCCCAGAAAATAGATTGTTGGATTTCATTTCATGGTACAGTATGAATTCAATGTTCACCACATTCCATTGAAAAGTTTCAAATATGTTTTGACAGACCTAACCCTGAGCATCCCCACCCATTGATTTCTGCCCTTCCCTTGTACCAATATGTCCAAATCACTTGTTCCATTAGCAACAATAAAACCACACCAAATCCAATCATCAGTTCTTGAGAACTTTAATGACAGACAAACTCTCCTTATATGTCCCCACTCCTCCATATTTCCAATATGTCCTGAAGTTTAATCAATTCTTCTTTAAGCAGTAACAAAACCACACACCGAATTTGATCCAAATCCAGTTATCAATTCTTGAGATATTTTGATGGCAACCCAACCAAACACACAGAAAAATGGGAGGCAAAAACATAACCTCCACATGAGACGTACAGGCCGTTAGGCTCTGTGCTGAAACTATTTCTACAACTTAACTGCATCATTAAAGGTAGTCATGCATTCCCACTTCATACAAATCCTTTGCCAATAAAAAGCCAACTATTGTTGCTCAGTAAGCTTTCTGCTCCACTATCCTGAACTAATAAGGCAAGAAAATAGACTCCACTTGTGTGATGAAGCTGGTTAACTATAGATCCTTTCATTGAATCTGCGAAGCGAAAAGTTCAGACAGGGCTAATATCTCAGAAATGATTGTGGTTTTTGACAAGCAGGATTAAAGTTTATTTTGATTAATTGTAGTAACAGTATTTATACAGCATGATCTAACTTTATTGGCAGAGGTAACAAGGTGAGAAAACATAAATGGATGATCACCAGTTTTGATATAAACTTGAACGATGATACACATGGAGGCAAAATATAGCATCTTTTGATTCACCATTCCTTGGCTTGTGGTTGGATGATTATTTGCACCCTTGTCGATGAACAAAATCTACAATTATGCTTTAGACCCCTTCAAAGAGGCATATGACAGAAGTGTGCAAATATATCAAGTAGTATGACCCAAGCAATGATGTGTGCACGTACTGACCTGTGGTACTTTCTGCATGATCTTCCTCATAGATTGATAGAGAGTTTTCTGCACTGATGGTGAATACATGCCAGTGTCAGGAGAACCAGCAAACTCATCCAAGATCACATATTTTGCTACTTCCCTGCAGAAAAAAAGATTTAAAGGATTAGTTCAGGGGTCATGGGGTTTGTCTACTAACTGTGGTGTAGCGGTTATCATACATGTCTACAGACCACAAGGCCCTGGGTTCAAGCCTGGGTTGGGTAGACACGCCAGTGCACCACAACTGGTTATCAAAGGCCGTGGACAATGATTTTGGTTGTCGATGTTATGTCTGTCCGTATGTTATGTTATGTCTGTTCTTGTCCGGGTCTGTTAAGCGTTTCGTGATAGATTTCGTCCTGTAGATTTTTTAACGCTTTCATCATCATTTTGTTTCATTTGAAGTCCTATATCCCACCCTACAGGAAATCCAGATATTTCTACCACATGACCCATATGGCATCAAACCTGCAATCAAGATGACATCCCAGCACATGCCATCCCTGCCTGTACCACATGCCATCCCTGCCTGTACCACATGCCATCCCTGCCTGTACCACATGCCATCCCTGCCTGTACCACATGCCATCCCTGCCTGTACCACATGCCATCCCTGCCTGTACCACATGCCATCCCTGCCTGTACCACATGCCATCCCTGCCTGTACCACATGCCATCCCTGCCTGTACCACATGCCATCCCTGCCTGTACCACATGCCATCCCTGCCTGTACCACATGCCATCCCTGCCTGTACCACATGCCATCCCTACCTGTACCACATGCCATCCCTGCCTGTACCACATGCCATCCCTGCCTGTACCACATGCCATCCCTGCCTGTATGCCATCCCTGCCTGTACCACATGCCATCCCTGCCTGTACCACATGCCATCCCTGCCTGTACCACATGCCATCCCTGCCTGTACCACATGCCATCCCTGCCTGTACCACATGCCATCCCTGCCTGTACCACATGCCATCCCTGCCTGTACCACATGCCATCCCTGCCTGTATGCCATCCATCCCTGCCTGTACCACATGCCATCCCTGCCTGTACCACATGCCATCCCTGCCTGTACCACATGCCATCTCTGCCTGTACCACATGCCATCCCTGCCTGTACCACATGCCATCCCTGCCAGTACCACATGCCATCCCTGCCTGTACCACATGCCATCCCTGCCTGTACCACATGCCATCCCTGCCTGTACCACATGCCATCCCTGCCTGTACCACATGCCATCCCTGCCTGTACCACATGCCATCCCTGCCTGTACCACATGCCATTTCAAAATGGTTTGACCTTTTGAAATTTTTACTTTGGAAATAATGCATACAAAAGCAAATGCACACAATGAACAATCGTTCACTTCAGGAATCGGGAGTAGGACGCTGTCGATCTCAACTGTTCTGGCACTCCTTGTCTTCTTCCTGGGTTGACCATTGGTGTCATCACTCGGCATAGTGAACTGACCGTGGCTGCCTTTCCCTTAGATTATAATGATTCAGTGGAACAGTATGTAATGCTGCCACCAGTTGTTCCCATGCCATTGCAGCATGCGTAAGTTGTCTCACACTTTTTCCATTCCACACAGTCACATTTGCGACCCAGCGAAACTTGGGGCAATCTCTCCCACCTTGTGTACCAGCTGGTCAGTAAGGCATCCGGCAACCCATCTTGTCTGATCACATGGCCACACCAAGCGGCTTTCCTCTGTAACACTTCATCATCAGAAAGGCACCATTGACCACCTATCATTTCCGTCAAGCTATCATTGGTGACAAAATCTGACAACTTGATGCCAACAGCATTCTCCAAATTGTTCTGCAAATACATCATATCGTTTGATATCTGCAGACTTCAGTGTCATTGTAGAGCTGTAAAGTGTTTTGACTAGAATCAGGAATGAACAAATTTAATTTTTGTGTCCATTTGTATCATTACTCTCAAATGAATACTTTCAAATGATTCCTCCAGTTTGTCATCTTCATGATTATGTTCAAAGTTCCTCTGGAAAACATGCTGTTCTGCCGTAGCATATATCATCATTTCTTGTTTACGCACAGATGCAATGTTTAAAAAAATGCAGATTTTGAGCATATCGCTTAGTCTGTAACAAAGAATAGGACTTATTAAAATAAAATATAATAATAATACAAATTAAAACTAGAATGGTAAATACTGTCATGGTTCGCATGCCCATGCAAATTGACACCCATATCATATGATCCGGCCAATTATAAAAATGGCATCTCACACTTAAGTCCCACATGGCATCCTATGTCCCACATGGCATCCCACATGGCATCCCATCCCATGTCCCACATGGCATCCCACCCCATGTCCCACATGGCATCCCACCCCATGTCCCACATGGCATCCCACCCCATGTCCCACATGGCATCCCACTCCATGTCCCACATGGCATCCCACCCCATGTCCCACATGGCATCCCACTCCATGTCCCACATGGCATACTACCCCATGTCCCACACGACATCCCATCCCATGTCCCACATGGCATTCCACCATATCTCCCACATGGCATCCCACCCCATGTCCCACATGACATCCCATGTCCCACATGGCATTCCATTATATGTCCCACAGGGCATCCCATCCTATGACCCACATGGCATCTCACCCCATGTCCCACATGGCATCCCACCCCATGTCCCACATGGCATCCTACCTCATGTCCCACATCCCATCCCATGTCCCACATGGCATTCCACCATATCTCCCACATGGCATCCCACCCCATGTCCCACATGACATCCCATGTCCCACATGGCATTCCATCATATGTCCCACAGGGCATTCCACCATACCTCTTACATGGCATTCCACCAGTGTCTCACATGACATATTCCACCATATGTCCCACATGGCATTCCACCATACGTCCCACATGGCATCCCATGCTATGACCCACATGGATCCCATCCTACATGTGTGTCCCACCTTAATCCAACCATATGTACCACATGACATCCCTCCCTACTGTATGTCCCACATGGCATCCCTCCCTGTGTCCTGCATCAGTGGCTTCCCACCTGATGTCCCACATGGCATCCCACCATGTTCCACATGGTATCCCTCCCAATGTCCCAATGACATCCTACTTTATGTACCACATGGCATCACATCCCATGTTCCCATGGCCTCCCACCCTATGTCCCACATAGCCCCTTACCCTATGTCACACATGGCATCCTACCTTATGTCACACATGGCATCCTACCTTATGTCACACATGGCATCACAACCTATGTCACACTCTGTGTTACTCGTGGCATCCCACCATGTCCCACATGGCATTCTACCCTGCTCCACATGGCATTCCACCCCATGTCCCACATGGCATCCTACCCCATGTCCCACATGGCATCCCACCCCATGTCCCACATGACATCCCATAGGCTCCATAAAAAGTCTCATCCTAGCTATCACAGTCACTGATTGAGCATACTATTTATGAAAGTGTCAGTTCATATAATAACTTATATGCAAATGACTTATTGAAATGGGGTGGGACGCCATGTCCCACATGACATCCCATATCATCCCATGTCCCACATGACATTCCATCCCATGGCAAGCCACCCTATGTCCTGCTTGGCATTCCACCACATATCCTAAATGGCATTCCACCCTGTTCCACATGGCATCCCACCCTATGTCCCATATGGTATCCCACCCCATGTCCCACATGGCATCCCACATGTCATCCCACCCTATGTCTCACATGACGTCCCATAAGCTCCATAAGAAGTCTTATCCTAGCTATCACAGTCCCTGGTTGAGCATACTATGTATGAAAGTGTCAGTTCATATAATAACTTATATGCAAATGAGTTGTTGAATAAGAAAAAAAGTGGAGTCAAATAATTATGCCTGATATAGCCCTTGGTGTATACAACATGGTATATATTATATCATATGTCCCTCATGGCCCCCATCCATGTCCCACATGGCATCCCTCCCTATGTTTGTATGCAATCACATCCTGTCACACTCCCTGACTAAGCATGCTAAATAAAAAAGTCTGGTCAGGTCATATACTGTAGTAACTTTATGCAAATGAGCACAATAATAACAGTGGAGTTTAAAAAATCATGCCTGATATAACTGTTTGGTGCCCAAATATTTTGAAGAATTTTAAGGATTTCAAATCTCAAATGCTACAAGAGAGACTTGAGGATCTCTAAAGAATATTGGAAAATTATATCATTTTACAGTTATCTTCTACGAAAATATCAAATGTATTGTAGACTTTTTAAGGAACTAGTCTTTAATCCTACCTTAAGTACCTCTGAAAAACTTTAACATTTTATAAGGAAATTCTGAGGAATTCTCAAAAAACTTTAACATTTCTGAGGAAATCTCAGGACAAATCTGTGGACGGCCGGACAGACGTAATCGCCATTACATAGGTTCGCATAAATGCTTCGCATAAATGCTTCGCATGCGAACCAATAAAATATAATATAAAATTAAAGAATGAATGAATAAAAATAAAAATGAAAATAAAACTACTACTACTACTACTACTACTACTACTACTACTACTACTACTACTACTACTACTACTACTACTACTACTACTACTACTACTACTACTACTACTACTACTACTACTACTACTACTACTACTACTACTACTAAACTAATTTAAATAAAAGTTCCAAAATGCACCAAAAATCACCACATTTTATTCAAAATTGAGGATCTATGGCTCGGCATGAGTAAAAATTACTTAGATTTAAACAAATTGCTGATTTATTTTACAAAAAAGAAAAATTCTGTATTCTTTCCTTCAATTTATGCAATAAATATGATTTTGGTATAATCCCAAAAATATTTCTTGAATTTGGTACATACACAATGTTGAATAAATTTGGCATCTTGGTAGATTAAGGATTAAAGGAGAACTGGCTTTCCTCTTACCAAACTCGATCAAAATCTACACCCCTCACATCACTGTAGCTCCATTTGCTGTATACAACAGTACTGCACAACCGGTCCTTAGTCTCAGGCAAGGTAGTATAGTCATCTTTGTTAAACTTTTCGAAGCCTGATTTTGTGGTCTTCAGTATCCTCAGATCCTTGATGCCGGAGCTTACTTTGGCTTGCTCTGAAGAAAGGAACAAATGAGTTGTCTGGTGATGATGGGTTTGGTTTTGATTTAGGGGTGTAGGAAAAGTGTGTGTGTGTGGGGCATGACCTCTTTAGAGGAAATTCTCAAGTCATATACATATGTCTGTATGCATAAAGAATAAGTGAGCCCTAAACAACAACAAAATTAAAAGTGTACGCACATTCCACCAGTTCTTGCACCTTTGAAAGTATCATTGAGGCACTTTCCATTTTCAAAAGGGGCACTTTTATCATTCTTCAGAATTTAATTTGCCCCTGGCCCCTGGTTACAACACTTATGCTACAAATTGCCGTAATGAACTGGCTTGGGAAAAACATCTGCCTACATCACTTTTCCAACTAGGGTGATAAACTAATATTTTTTTTTTATAGAGCCTAATATTATGTTGCCATGCAAAAGTCACATTTAAAACAAATAATTCAAGAGTGTAATTCATGTATGATGAATAGATGCATACATAATTGATCATCTGAAACCTTGATGCAGTTAAATGGATAATTCTTATACACATGGACAGGACTAGCCTACTGAAAGTCAAAAGTGTGTGTGTGTATATAAGGAAGAGGGGGGGAGGGTGTGGCAAAACCACATAGTCATGCTAAGATGCAAAAATTACCATACAAAAGATAAACATTCTGAAAAAAGTAAGGGGGTGGGGCAAAGTGCCCCCATTGCATTGCCACCCTCAAATCCCCCTATGCTCATATATGAATGTTCTCACCTCCCCTTGTTTAGTCAACTGAACAAAAATGTGTTCCTTCAAGACGAGAGACGAAGGCATGAACATGTAAAATTACCATACAAAAGATAAACATTCCGAAAAAAGTAAGGGGGGTGGGGCAAGTTCCCCCATTGCATTGCCATCCTCAAATCCCCCTATGCTCATATATGAATGTTCTCACCTCCCCTCGTTTGGTCAACTGAACAAAAATGTGTTCCTTCAAGACGAGAGACGAAGGCATGAACATGTTCCTTGCCTTGCTGGTCCATACGATGCCATCCACATGCCTCACTTACATGAGCCTGGGCCCTTGTTACCCATGGGTAAGACACCAAATAGTGTCTGCATAGATCTAGGCCAAATTGTTCCGCTGAAGTTATCTAAACAAAAATAAATGTCAAAGTATACTTGGGTGGATATCATAGACATATTGTAACATCTGCTCAGAGAGTACCGAAGGAGAGCGTATTTAAATTGATCCAAAGCGAGAATCATACATCCAAACATGTCAACATACAAACAACTACAAAGTGCATCACACCAGAAAAACCATGTTAGAGAGGAAGATGCATTTGCAGCTATCTATTAACAATAATAATGAATTACATACTACAGCAAAAAGTTACGCTAGGTAACTGGAGCATTAGGAAGTAAGTTCCTAACTCGGCAGAGGCTAAAACTGCGAATAGCCAAGTGTAACTATTCCCGATCACGACATGCGCATGACTGGTAGGATGACGTCGCAGATATACACTACAATGCCAACCAATCAACACCATGCCACACGCAAATGACAAAGGGAGAACACACAGATGCAGTGACATCACAGTATATAAATGACTGTAAGTTACATGTACTAACATTCCATCAAGACCTCAAAATCCGTTTATGCCATATTTGCTCGAAACCTAACTTCTTTGGCTCAGCTGCTATGATACTAATCCCTATACTTTTTCAAAGAGATGCTCCACCAGTGACGTGTCTAAGGGATTGGAGGGCTGTTTTGCCCTAAAATGCATTGGCCCCCCCTCTAATTTTGTTGTCAAAGCCATCTACATAATTAAGTGAAATATTAAATGAATCATAGAAAACAAAAAAATCATTAATGAATTATCATTAATTTTGGACTGAAAATTTTCCAATTTGAACCAAAAAATCTTCAATTTTTGTCCAACTATCTCCAAATTTGTGTCCAAAGCTTAAATTTTGCATTTTAAAGGGTAAACCTTCAACTGGGACTAATTTTGGACTAAGTCTTCGATTTGGGACCTCAATTTTGGGGCCAAAATTTACAAATGAGGGCCAAAAATTATGAAGTTTGGACCCAAATCGACAATCAAAAACCTTATGGAGTTATGGAGGTGAATGTCTGAATTATAACTCCAAGAACGAAAAGCTAGACAAGCCCCTGCCCCTACGCTCCACCCTATCCCTTCTTCATGACCCCTTCCTTTTGTTCACAAGAACAATTTTATTGAGAAATATTTTGCCTTCTTCTAGTGCATGGTTTACAGTGCCTCATTTGTAGTGGTCAATCACTTACATGTAGCAGTGTTAATGAGCATATTGTTGAATAATCTGTGCCCACTTGCTTTCCTCTTTTGTACACCTTTATATACTTACTCCTTTTGTTTTGGCCAAGGCATAAATCGTATTCTTCTGAGTGTCGGTAGGAATGACGCTGGAGTTGTCACCGCTCTCATAATCTTTCTTGGTGTCTAGGCTCAGATGCGTGGACACTACCAGTTCTTTGATGTAATGCACGTTCCCTTGTTTTGTAACTCGAAGAACTGGAACATTGTTCTTTCCATAGTAGGTTTCTTCATCACAGAATTCTGGTGAAGCCATTCTGTTAATGAATCACAAATATTCTCATCACAATCATCATGACATAAAGTGTAAGTTAAATCAAAACTTGAGCCATGACAACTCATCAGTCAGTGTGCTTATTCCCAGTTTCTTTGGCATAAATGTATGAGAGCACATGACTTCTCCTGGCCGGTCACTCCATTCAGGGAGTTTATATCCCTGCATGTTCCCACATTCCCACAACCAAGTGTGCAAAGTTAGTCCCATGTTCCCATGACCAAGTGTGCAAAGTTAGTTCCATGTTCCCACGACAAAGTGTGCAAAGTTAGTTGTATACAGGAATTTGACTGTTGCCGATTATGGACCCAAAACCCCCAAATATCGCTCTCTGCTGTCAAGTATTTATTTCATATTTAATTTGACGATGAGGAGATATTAATATCTGATTCAGGAATGTTTCAACAATAAGTAGGACGACATTGTCTATTTTATAAGGTAGGAGAGAAATTGGCATTGGCAGATATTACACATAAAGTGTAAGTTAAATTAAGGCTTGAATCATGATAACCCCGCAGTCCGTGTGCTTATCCCCAGTTTCTTTGGCATGAATGTATAAGAGCACATGACTTCCCCTGGACAGTCACTCCATCCGGGCAGTTTATATCTCTGTATGTTCCCACATTCCCACGACCAAGTGTGCAAAATTAGTCCCATGTTCCCACATTCCCACGACCAAGTGTGCAAAGTTAGTCGTAAACAAGAATTTTACTGTTGCCGATTATGGTCCAAAAACCCAAAATATTGCTTTCTACCATCTAGTGTTTATTCTATATTTAATTTGACGACAAGGAGATATTAATATCTGATTCAGGAATGTTTCCACAATAAGTACAGTAGGACAACTTTTTATTCACTTTACAAGGTATGGTGAAATTGGCAGTTGCCGAAAGTCAAAGTTTGGTGAATTGGGTGCTGTACATTGCAAGGTGGATTGCATGCTGTGTACATAAAGCAATATCTTTCTTTAGGAGAAATGGTCCATTAATCATTCACAGTTAATGCACATTATTACCTCAGGCAAATTATGATACACAGCTATTTTTATCACCAGTTTACAAATAAAATTCTCCCACTAAGACACTTAAGATGGATGAGTGATTTCAATCACAAAAGTGCCTTGATTATTTAGCTTTGGCTTTGTGTAATCTTATACACACAAATAGCCTTGGGCTACTTGGCTGTGGCGTGCATAGGAATATCAGATAAACAATCATTGTTTGAGAGGAAACCAACTGTGGTGTAGCGGTTATTATACCTGTCTACAGACCACGAGGCCCTGGATTCAAGCCTAGGTTGGGTAGACACGCCAGTGCACCACAACTGGTCATCAAAGGTCGTAGACATTGACTTGGTTGTCGATGTTATGTCTGTCCATACGTCGTCGTACCTGTGTTCTTGTCCGGGTCGTATTAAGCGTTTCGTGATAGCATTGTTACTATCATAACCGAATACGCAGGTGACGGCCCCGTCATTGTAATTGTGTGTTCACTCGTCGTCGCGGAGGAAACACAATACACTGAACAGGATATCGGGTTGGTAATTGTCATACCTGAGTTTTCAGGATTAACTCAGGTATCGGGTATGGGTAGGCTTAAAGAGAAACTTTGTATGTATTGAGATGCTACTGGTACAGCAGATCATTTAGCCGGAAAATTATTAATGTCTGGGTTATTTGTCATATCATTAAAAATGGCTCTGCATAAAACCAGGAACACCTCAGTTGAAGAAAAAGTTATATGTTTTTTTGTTTACCAAACCACAAATCTGTATAGTTTCACCTCTCCAAGGCTCCTTCAAGAAAACAACTACTCCAACTGGTGTTACATGGTATTTTTAGTGACACACATCTGAATATAATGGCAACCCTTTGTAATTTAAGTAGTAACTGTAATCAATGCTGGCATTGTTTGTCTTTGCTGCTGGGGGAAGGTGAAATGAACTATGGGCATAGAACTATTTATACCTCAATGTTATGATACAAAGTTAATCTTGTAGAATGAAGTGGTTAATTTCTTGTTCAAAATTGCAGGCCTAATTTTTAAGCAGTGCCTTTTAATAGTAATGTACCCACAGTACACTTTTCGACATACTGATGGCGTGTACTGTGGGTTATTAAACTTTCCATACATAAATGTGGGAATGTGCAGTAAGTGTTAGGCTACCAAACTTAGGCCCATGGTCAATGGTGCAAAATTCACTCCGAACATGTGATCTTACTATATTATGTACCTTTCTTGCTTTAATTCTTATACGTAGATCTTTGAAGTTGTTTTAGTGCTCAAAAAGACCAAATTAGAAGGTCCTTTATGCTTGTTTTGGTAAAAGTTTTTCCCAGTCACTTGTACTGTTTATGTTAATGTCATATTACTTCTATGGTTGTCGTACAGCTGATTGGCTTACAACTCATGCATTTTAAAATTAATTTAACATGTAAACATCTTTATCGAACCTTAACCTGTACTCTCTTTGCCCCCTAAAAAATCTAAACTTATCAACCAAATTATTAAATCTCACCTATTCTTTGTTTTTTAAAGGGTTCAAAATTAGAGAATTTTTTCAGAAACTTGACTAATTTTTTCAGAAACTTGACTATTTTTTCAGAAAATTAACTGATTTTTTCAGAAAATTGACTAAATTTTAAAGAATATTAACCCAATTTTTCAGATAATTGACAATAAGAGCTCAGAAGCCTATACATTAGTACATGTCATAAATAAACTGCTACAGTTCATAAAGTCGCCAAAGGGGAACCTCGCCCTGTTGTTAGATAAATGGGGCAAACTCAAATTTTCATGGGGCAAATTTGTCTTACGTGTACACCCCACAAATTTGCACTGATAGATAGATTATTAGTTTCCGTCAAAGGTTTCTGTTCATCTGGAAATCATCTTCAATTTTTGGAAAATTCCCTTCATTTTCTGAGAAATTTCTTTCATTTTCAGGAAATTTTCTTCATTTTGAACAATTTTCAGGAAATTCCCTTCATTTTCAGAATTTTTTTCCTTCAATTTTTGGAAAATTTCCTTCATTTTTGGAAAAATTTAATGGAAGTCCCTTCCTTTTTAGACAATTTTCATGGAAGTCCCTTCCTTTTCAGACAATTTTCTTCAAGTTATACTTCCACTGCTTGTTTAAACGTCTTTCTCACCTTTCTGTTATATTGGAAATCATCTTCAATTTTCTGTAAATTGAATTCCCTTCATTTTCAGGCAATTTCCCTTAATTTCCTTCATTTTTTAAAATTTTGTGAAAATTTTCTTCAATTTCAGCCAATTTTTGAGAAATTTCTTTCATTTCAGACAATTTTTGGGAAATTTCCTTAATTTTTGGACAATTTTTTGGGAAATTCACCAATTTCTTCAACTTACTTCCACTGCTTATTTAAACCTCTCTTTTCTTTCCTTAATTTCCCCATTAATTTTTTTTTTGGTGGGTTACTCCCACCGCAACCCCCTTGGCTACGTCCCTGATCACACAACATCAGCATACAGAAATAGGTTAAACTTAAAGTGAAAGAAATTATGACCAAACAATGGTAAAATGGTTGCTGACTTGAGTTAAGGCCACTTTGGGGTCAGTGTTGTGGAATTCCCCTGTGCACTCAGGCTCAGGAATTATTGGAGATATTGCCACAAAATTAATTAGGTGATTAAAGGAATATGCGA
Source organism: Chiridota heheva (assembly GCA_020152595.1). Taxonomy (NCBI): domain Eukaryota; kingdom Metazoa; phylum Echinodermata; class Holothuroidea; order Apodida; family Chiridotidae; genus Chiridota; species Chiridota heheva. Next base: position 856,642 of record JAIGNY010000659.1, on the reverse strand, counting down.
CTTCACACTTTCAGTGACCTTGAGGTCAATGTAGGCTAGTCAGTTATGATCATGTGATACCTTACACACTATAGGTAGCACATAACTAGTTATTTGCCCCATTGAAGCCTATGATGAAAGAGTCAAGTTACGGGTCTTTTTTGTACCAGAATGTTATAGATTTGGGAACTTTAGTGATGTTTTCCAAAAAATACCATCTAATATCTCTCGGATGAGGGTACTTTCAATAGGGGGTCACCAGAGGTTTTGGCCCTTTTTTTTTTTTTTTGGTTGAAGTAAAGAGATGTTATACACCCTCACCAAATCACTCAAATTTAAATATAGGTCCATGGTAAAATAGTTCTCCATGAAACTTTTACTGAAACAAATCTCGTCGAGTTTGGATATGCATAGTCAAGACCTATGCTTTCTCTACCACTCCTAAAATGTTCAACTTCTCAGCTTCCTGTCCCATGACATGGGACCTCTCAAAATATCTTAATAGCCTTTTCTCTGAGGGTTCTCATTTTTGGATGGCGGAGTCATACCTTATAATATTAGTTCCGAGCTACCTATATATGATGCATACAAAATAAATTTACAATGGTTTTCTACCAGATTTGTGTGATTTAGCTACTTGAATGTTGCAATTTCTTTTTCTTAAAGTATGAAAAGAATTTTTTTATGCACTTAAGACACTTTTTGTGGTAGGTCTTATTGTCTGTGAAAAAATTATGTTAAAGTTGCTCAGGTTACAATTGCTTATACCTTCAGCACATAGCCATTGGGTTATGATTGCTTATACATTCAGCACAGTAGCCATAAGGTTACAAATTGCTTATACCTTCAGCACAGTAGCCATAGGGTTACGATTGCTAATACCTTTAGCAGTATCATAGGATTATGATTGCTTATACCTTCAGCACAGTATAGCTATGGGTTACGATTGCTTATACCTTCAGCACAGTAGCTATGGGTTACGATTGCTTATACCTTTAGCACAGTAGCTATGGGTTACCATTGCTTATACCTTCAGCACAGTAGCTATGGGTTACGATTGCTTATACCTTCAGCACAGTATCCATAGGGTTCCGATTGCTTATACCTTCAGCACAGTATCCATACCGTTACGATTGCTATACCTTCAGCACAGTAGCCATGGGGTTATGATTGCTAATACCTTCAGCACAGTATCCATACGGCTACGATTGTTTATACCTTCAGCACAGTATCCATAGGGTTATGATTGCTTATACCTTCAGCACAGTATCCATAAGGCAATCCAAATCTGGTTCCCTTGCATAAAATAAATTGATACGATTTTGTTCATCCAAAAAAAGTAAATAATTTAGAAGTCCCCTAGGCTACGATGACAACAGTAGGCCTAGGCAACACTTTTAAGTAATATTAACATAACATAACATAACAAGATTACGGGCTAAGAAGGGTTAGTCACCCAATAAAAAGCCAAAACTAACACCACTACCACCACAAAAAACACAAAAAACACAACAAAAAAACAAAGATGCCCAGAGTTAGTAAAGAACTTATCAATCTTGACCTTGAAATTGTTAACAGAATTGGAGCTAACTACCCACTCAGGCAAACCATTCCACTTATTAACAACTCTTTGCAAAAAGCTAAAACGCCGAATATCTATCCGTGAGAATTCTTTGGTCAACATCAAACTATTACAACGTGTCACATGAAGATTATTACTTTATTATTCACTTTATTTGCAACACAATTCATTAAACATTCAGAACATATTTACAGTGGAAGAAAGTACAAGTTAATATATAATGCAGGAAAGAAAATGACATACAGATTGTTGATCACAAGAAAAGGTTGAGGAGACTCTACAGAAAGTTTAGAAAACTTGGTAAACGCAAGTCCCAGAGACATGACATAAAAATATTAGAAACATGTAACTATATATAATTATATACAGTAACAAGAAAACAAAATTATATCGAAAAGGATACATTATGAAAAAAGAGAAAGAGAGAGAAGGAAAGGAAAAAAACAACAACAAAAACTACCCAAACAACCGACCATACCAGAAATCCTGCCAGTATCTGACCCCAAGTATAGCCCCTACCCCAGCCTATACCCCAACCCCAGCCCCTACCCCAACCCATGCTCCTACCTACCCCTTAAACTCCCATCCTAATCAGATTCCTAAAACATATGCATGCGGGTGTGATAATAGGTTTAAGGAAATTGCCCAAAATTGAAAGAAATTTCCCAAACATTAAAGGAAATTTCCCAAAAATTGGTCGAAAATCTGAAGAAAAAAATCCAAACATTAAAGGGCTGAAATAAAGGGAATTTCTAGAAATTTACCGATAATCAAGATAATTGCCCTCCAAAAAATTCCGAAAGTTGCATGTGAATTAAGAAAACTTAACAAAGATTGAAAGAGATTTCCATGAAATTTCTCCAAAAATTAAGGAAATTTACATGGAGAATTCTGTGAATTGTTGGGAGTAATGAAAAATGTTGGAATTTTTTCACGGGGTGAGGGGGCGTTCAACCCCAGAACCCGCCCCACCCCCTATTCCTAGATCCGCAATATAATGCTATAACATTTTGTGAATGTGTACTTTTTACTCCCAAGTTGAAATCTGCAATCTGTAATATAATAGACAAAAAATCCATTTACAGCATCTGAATTGTTTCAAACAACTGTTTCGGTCAAAAAAAACCTAGCATTTCCCCTGGTTCTCAAACGGCGTGGTGAACATATGAAAATGTCATAACATTTTAAGGTACTTCATTGAGTCTTAAGTCTGACAGATTCCTATCTTGTAGTTAAACAAAACTTGAGTTTCCACTAAAGTGAACCATTCTTAGGCGAAATTTGAATTTTTTCTTCAAATTACTACTGTGCAAAAAATATGTAAACAATTTTTATAGATTCTTTCTTGATGTTTTCATTCCCTTACTTTTGTTGCATGATAAAGTTTCAACGTAAACAGGCAAATCACTATCTATTCTCTTATCTTCATCATCTTATCTGTTTTTATTATAAATTTTGAAGCTCTGATTTTTTTTTTTTTGTAGCCTCAAAATGGCTGAAAATCAACACAAAGTTCGAAAAAAATTGAAATTCTCATGTTAAAATCTAGGTTACAGTACCTGATCTGCTGGTTACCATTTCTAAACAGGCAGAAGGGAATTTTTCCTTGAAAAGCTTGGTCTGAAGATGATTTCTAGTTTTTGATGCCCCAAAATCAAAACAAAGTTCCAAACTTTAAATGAAAAATCGAATGGTTCTGGGGCAAATCAAGGGTAGGAATCCAGGAGGGCCCTTTGGAAGGGGTCCAGGGGCGCGAAGCCCCAGAAGCTCTGAAGATTTCTTGTTTTCATGAAGAAATATCTTCCCTTAGGAGAAATGGTCCGTCAATCATTCACAGTTAATGCACATTATTACCTCAGGCATTATGATACACAGCTATTTTTATCACCAGCTTGAAAACAAATTTCTCCACTAAGACACCTAACACAGATGAGTGATTTCAATCACAAAAGTGCATTGATTATTCAGCCCTGACTTTGTGTAATCTTATACACACAAATAGCCATGGGCTACTTGGCTGTGGCTTGCATAAGAATGGAAGATAAACAATCATTGTTTGGAGTGGAAACACAATACACTGAACAGGAAGTCCGTTGGTAATTGTCATACCTGAGTTTTCAGGATTAACTCAGGTGTCGGGTGCGTTAGGCTTAACGAGAAACTTTTCGGCATGTTTGATGCCCCAAAATGGCTGAAAATTACAAACTAACAAAATTTGAAGATAAGACAATTTAAAATTCTCGTTTTAAAATCGACTAAGATAAGCATCAAATGGTTATGGACTGGTAGTTATCATTTCTAAACAGGCAGAGGAAAATTTTCTCCTGAAATTGAGAAAATTCAGGGAAAATTGTGCATGAGTTCAATGAAGCAAAATGCAAAGCTTCAACTGATCAACACAGGTTCCATTAATCATTTAATAAATGAACAAAAATGAGAGCAAACAAAATCATGGGTTCCTGGTTTGGAAAATTAATTGATGTTAAGTATTCCAAAAATCATGGGGTCCTGGGGCAAAAATCATGGGGTCATGGGTCGATCCAGGAGGGGCCCCTTGGCAAAAACCCCAGAAGCTCTGAAGATTTCTTATCCTTGATGCCCCAAAATGGATGAAAATCAACACAAACACAAACTGACAAAGTTTGAAAAATTAATTGATGACAATTTTAAATTCTCATGCTAAAATTGACTCAGATAAACATTTAAGATTACCATTTCTAAACTGGCAGAGGATTAATTTCTTCAGAAAACTGAGAAAATTTGTGTGCAATTGGGCAGGCGGTCATGGATGAAGCCTTGGTGTGAAGAATTCTTGTTTCTTTTGCCCCAAAATGATTTGAAATCAACACAAAAATCCAAAATGTAATTGATCATGGAAAAAAGACAATTTGAAATTCTAATGTTAAATCAGAAAAACATTTGGGTTACCATTTCTAACAGGTAGAGGAAAAATTTCCCATGGAAATTGAGAAAATTTGGTCAAAATTGATGAGTTCATGGATGCAGCTCTGGTAGCAGGGCGAAGCCCCTTAAGATTTCTAGATTTTGATGCCCAGAAAATGGCCAATGATCACTGGCTCTGGATTTTAAACAAACATGGTTGGGAATCTTTTATATATACGTCCCAGTTGCCCAAACTGAGCCCAATCAGCATCATGCCCAGTCGAGCATTCGAATGGAGATGAATCTGATATCTAGTCGATTCGGTCATGATCTCTTCTAACTCCATGATCAGATGATTGAGATGTATAATCTTAACCGTTCAACCGACATTTAAATCTCTGCCCAAATAAGTGCCCAATCAGCATCATTAAGCCAAGTCGGGAGGACATTATTCTGACAGTCTGATACATCTAGCCGATTCAGGAATGATTGAGATGTATTTCTGATTTAAATAGTACATCCAACATTTTACATCTCTGCCCGACGAAGTGCCCAAGTATGTTGTCAGCATTATACTGAGCCAGAGGTCGAGAGGACATGATTCTGATATCTAGCTGAGTCGGGCATGACTGAGATATACTCTGATACAACTGTACAAGCAGGCCTACCTCCAACATTCCACATCTCTACCTGACTAAGATAACAAGTAGGCCTACCTCCAACATTTTACCCGACTAAGATAACAAGTAGGCCTACCTCCAACATTCCACATCTCTACCCGACTAAGATAACAAGTGGGCCTACCTCCAACATTCTACATCTCTACCCGACTAAGATAACAAGTAGGCCTACCTCCAACATTCTACATCTCTACCCAACTAAGAAAAGTAGTAGGCCTACCTCCAACATTCTACATCTCTACCCGACTAAGATAACAAGTAGGCCTACCTCCAACATTCTACATCTCTACCCGACTATGATCGTTGTCCGGCCAGTTAGAAAATGTACGGCCATGAAGAAAACAAAACAATAATGATATTAACCAGAACATTTTCAAAAATATTTGTCTCAAATAAAATTAAAACAATAACCATATCAATTTTCCTACAATTTGTTCAATACTGGGCCATTTTTTGCCCGAAATCGAACTGCCCTACGAATATTTTTCTAGGGGGTGAAACACCCCGACATGCCCCTGAGTCTGCCATAACATGCATAAACTTTATTTCATATGATGTATGTTTTAAAAACTTTTTTATACGACTGTATATGGGAGCAGCCATTTTGTTAGACGAAAATCCTGGTCGTCCAGTGCATCAATTTATTTTTTTCACTGGGCATCCAAATAGTCGCCCGGTTAGTATGCTAAATATTTTTATAGTCAGATTTTTAATGAAAAGGATGAAAATAGCACAAAATTTCATCCAATTCGGTTAAAAATTGACCATTTTAGCTGTTTAGAGCAATTTGAATTTTCAGGCCAAAATATGCACATTTTTGTTCCTCTTCAAGTTCCTCTTGATGATGACATGGCAGAAGTTCCTATTTCCTCTTGTGATGTATGACAGGGCAAAAGTTCCTATTACCTCTTGTGATGTATGACAGGGCAGAAGTTCCTATTTCCTCTTGTGATGTATGACAGGGCAGAAGTTCCTATTTCCTCTTGTGATGTATGACAGGGCAGAAGTTCCTATTTCCTCTTGTGATGTATGACAGGGCAAAAGTTCCTATTTCCTTATGTAAACCGTTTTTTATCTTTTTATTGCTAGTCACGCATTAGTGAAAAAATGGAAAGGAATTTTAACCAAACGTTTTTAAGTGTTGACCATACCCTAGACCAAAACCAAGCAGGAATAGATTTTGACATTATTTTCAGGAACTAAAATTTAGGAAGGAATTATTAAGAATTACATAAAGTTTCCTACCCGCCTGGTCATACATCACAAATTTAACATAAATTATGCATTCACTGCAGATTCCTTAAACTTCAAAAACTATAGCTACGTTCTATTAACAAGATTTAAAGACTTGCGTTTAGAATTTACAACTCTTTTACGGCTAAAGATCTTTAGGCATCCATAGAACGGCCTTTAAGTAAAAAATGAGGGGATCTTTTTCTATCTCAGAAATTACAAGGAAATAAGATTATGTCATGAGCTGATATCATTCTAATGTCTTTTTCATGGATGAAACCGAGGGGAAAGCAGTTGAGAGGGTGGTAAGATCCCCTTCCAAAAAGGAAGTAAGTGTCTGATCAATTTTACTGCTAAAGAAATTTATGGGACCCATGTAGTCTAGAAACGAAACATATTAACTAGTACTTTAATTTCTATAAATTGAAAACCAAAATATGTAATGGCCTTACTTTCATGATTTTTGTTTGAACAGACTGTGAAATGGGATGGATAACTCTTAGAATACTTTCACTTCTTCAAAATTGATTGGCCACGGCGATCCCCACCAGAAATTAAAGCAATTGGACATAAGTTGCAGCTACACCTTTAAAGCTTTGACCAACTATATGTGATTTGGCCTTCTTATCTTTGGTAATGAGAATGCATGGTATGAGCAAACATAGAACGTGGGTTTTAGCAACATAATCATGAAAGGCAAAATTCCGGGCAAGTTATCAATCTTGCCGAATATTCCGGGAAAATATGTTCTGCCTCCCCCCCTCAATAAAACATGAAATTTACCCGTACGCCTATGTGATACATGTAGGACTCCTAGATTTGACACTCATAAGCAATTCTTTGCCACCAAAATCACAAGAGGTGCTGGGCTTGCGGGGGGACTCTCTTCTAGATTTGTAAACAATTTCCAGCAATCAAAATCATGAGAAACGTGGATCTTCCGGGGCTTCACCCCTACCAGGACTGTCCTTAGATTTAAAACATTTGGGGGGGGGGAATGCTGTCACCTCAATTGAAACATGACGCATCAAGCATACCTGCCTGAAGTGTGCTGAAATTTGTTTTTTTCATCTCGTAAGAATTAAGAAGAGATAAGATAAAGAGAAGATTCACAAATTGAAAGAGAGGTCCTGTATGGAATGCCATTTTATCATTCAATCTGGAATTACAGATATCTGAAATTAATTTAGGATATCCAAAATTAAATTTTTAATACCTTAAATTAATTTTAGATATCTTTAATTAAATTCTGGATATCTGAAATTGAATCACGAATATCTGAAGTCATGTCGGATATCTGAAGTTGTCAGATATCTGAAGTTATGTCGGATATCTGAAGTTATGTCGGATATCTGAAGTTATGTCGGATATCTGAAGTTATGTCGGATATCTGAAGTTATGTCGGATATCTGAAGTTATGTCGGATATCTGAAGTTATGTCGGATATCTGAAGTTATGTCGGATATCTGAAGTTATGTCGGATATCTGAAGTTATGTCGGATATCTGAAGTTATGTCGGATATCTGAAGTTGTCAGATATCTAAAGTTATGTCGGATATCTAAAGTTATGTCGGATATCTAAAGTTATGTCGGATATCTGAAGTTATGTCGGGTATCTGAAGTTATGTCGGATATATTTCCAATTTTGGATATCAAGAATACAATTTTGGATATCTGAAATTCCATGTGCAATAGGAGTAATCATTGCAGGTCATAACTACGTCGGCCTTTTATTGCCACCGAGATCTACTGCCCTTGCCTCAGGCAACCATTACTTGCGTGGCTCAACTATCTGACTAAGCAGTTAAAATGTTGGTGTAAAAACAAGTCTCATCTTTAAAATCATACAGAGAGAGTTAAGGAAAAGATGCCCTCTCTAAGCAATAGTGTTTGCATTTTGAAAGTACTAGTCTGCAAATTAGTAAGACCATTAAAATCAGGGATATGTAGTACTATTAAAAACATGGAAATTTACGTGTATACGCAAGTGCAGTTGATATCTACAGGGTAGGCCTATAAGATTAACTTTGAATTGTAACCCTGTATGAAAATCTCTAGCTGGGTATTTCCAGCTATCATTTTAAATTACTGCGAATTAGGAAAGAAACTAAATTCTTTACAATGATATACCACCGATCTTTAAACTTTGGTTTTTGTAACTTAGAACTTTTCTGAAGTTTAAAGTCAATTTTATAACAGCTCATTTAAAGTTTTAAAGTTTAATAGTAATCAATTATTTTAAGTTTATAATGTAAGTGTCAATAGACCTTTAAACAAAATTATAATAACATTATTAACAAAATTATCTTCTTAGTTTCTGAGTAGTTCCATCAAAAAATTTCAGCAAGTTATTTTCCAGTCCTCACTGTTTAAAGAGGGAGGCTCGATGCATTTTTTGACGTCACTTCCGGTTGTGGAAGCAAGGTCCGATCCACTGTCTGTTTGTACATGGAGTTAGAAGAGAACTCCATGGTTTGTACAGCCAGACACTAGCATGTACGTTGTGTGTGCCGAGTTACATACACAGCGCATTACGTTACTGTGACGAGAAACTTGTATGTTTTTTTCAATGCGTTTGTCAGAAAGCGAAAGTGAAATATTAGTATTACAATACTACAATAATAGTCACCAAATGTAAATTACTGAGAAAAAAAAAGAGAAGATGAAAGCAAAAGTCGCAATAAACGATTAAAGGTTAATGGGAAAGAAAATCTTAAAAAAAGTTATAAATTTATTGCAACCATGTGTCTGTTCGATTCAATCTTGCATATTAAAATTGTCAGCTATTGTACATGAATGAGCCTCTTTTTTCTCCAACATAGGTTTCTGTAATATAATGGCTCTACTGTACGATCATTCAATCAGTAATAGGCATGAAAATAAATCATAATGAAATGAGAGACATTCCATAGCCATTCAGAAAGACGAACATATAGACCGGGAACCCAGCTCATTTATTCAGCTGAAAAGATTAAAAAAAGTTTGAATGTCGGGCCATGACCATCTAGACCCACAACTCACTAATCAATGTTGCTGCCGGGTCACATCCTGTACCAGTAGCCAAGGGGCACAAGATAGGGACAAAAAAATGCATTTATTCAGCCGAAGAGATACACAGACACAATTTGTTGGATTATGCTCCCAAGAGGGTACTTATGCTGGCAATAGCCATGACAGCAACTTATGCCTGTACCAGGACCCAGACAGTAGCCTTAGAGGGGCCCACTCAGGAGGATTATTCAGCCAAAAATATGGGAAAGATAAATTAGGTAGGCTGGCCTCTAAAACTTAAGGCCTTTTAGTTGTGACCACTCCCAGGTGAAGAAATAAATAATAAAACGTAACAAAAATATTAGATTGGAAGACAGTAATTATGGCATGAAAGTGCACATATATGCTATATTTAATGTTCCAGCAGGCCTTGGTTTTCCGTCTATTATTACTTTAATGACCAAAAATAAAAGCAACATCAATTTATAAACGTCCAAGGTTTTGAGAGGGTGAAAGTATTAAATGTCAACTTTATGTATTTGTCTTATTATAAAATTTGCTTAATATAAAAAAAAATCCATGGTCTGTAGAAGTGCCCTATTGTTTTTGGTTATGTCATACATGTTAATCAGTAGGCAGGGCTTAATGTGAAAATCTTGAAATGCTCATTTGTAACAATCACATGTCTGTTTTGTTTCATATTATGATTATAGCTAGTTGTTCATTTTATAAAAACATAAATTTCATTAATATGCATAGTGGGCGGGGCTTAATATGATTTTGCTGAAAAATCAATCAGAGCTTGGTTGATAAAACTAACACAATATCTCAAATATTTCAAAATGATAAAATTAAGATATTCAAAAAGTATAATGACATTTTGTAATGTCATTTTGAAAGCAATTTGTAATGTCACAATTCTGAGATGAGATAACAAATAGAGACAAAACAATTAGACTTATTTCCAAGAAAGGCAACTATTTTTACAGCTTTCTGGGATAACACATTCTACTTTTACTTCAAAGCTGTAGGATTAGTTTAGTAGCCCCGCCCTGAACCTACGTGTACTAGGAATACAGGCCCAATCCTAGGTGGGTTGAGAACAAGCTCGCTTGAAATGGCATCAGCCCAATGTACATTGTTATTCTGAAGTCTTGTTAAATACATGTAGGATTAGTTCACTCTTGTGTGTCCATATTCGTGTTCAGTAATACTACATGGTGTCAGAACGTTCCTTTATCGTGGAGATCAATATTTTCTTATTGGATCTGGATTAAAACATTCAAAACGTGGACAAACAACACAAGAACACGTGGGACGTAAATAGGATAGGCCTACAGTGTGATTTGAACACAATACAGTGTAACATTAGGGCAGCAGCTAGTAACGCTATTCGTTAACAAATATCTGTGAATGAACTCACTACGGGAAGAAGAACGGACCACAATCCAAAAAGGGACTCATCGTGGCCTTAATGCGCTCCTCTGTAAGTAGCCATAACAGATAAAGTAAAGACTGATTTCAGTTTCTGAAAACACAAAATTTTTCGAAATTAAACCAAAAAAAAAAAAAAAAATCAAGTAAAAACATAACACTGCAGCTCCACCATTAAATATAAATCGAAGAGCACATATTCCAACATGGCAACATTTCAAATAACACCACCAGAGCCATTTGATTTTAGAAAGCCAGAAGAATAAACCCAATGGATCCGGCGATTTGAGCGATCTCGCATAGCTTCTGAGCTAGACAAAAAGAAAGAAACTCAGCAGGTAAGCACTCTCATTTATTCGATGGGAAACAAAGCTGACGATATCTTGATGTCCTTTGACTTGAAGAAAGAAGACCTTGAAAACTACAAAGTGGTCAAGGATAAATTTGAATCACACTTTATTGTGAAAAAGAATGTGATATTCGAAAGAGCAAAATTTAACCAAAGAAAGCAGGAAGAAAGTGAAAATGCAGAAACGTTTATAACTGCTCTGTATGGACTTGCAGAACATTGTGACTATAAAGCCCTTCATGATGAAATGTTAAGAGACAGAATAGTAGTGGGTTTAAGAGACAAAAAATTGTCCGAAAAACTCCAATTGAACCCTGACCTGACCTTGACCAAAGCGATAAATATTGTGAGGCAAAGCGAGGAAGTAAAACGACAACAATCTCTGCTTCATGACATAAGTGGACAAAGTTCTTCAAATGTTGATGCAATTAAATACAAATCAAAGCAAAATTATCCGGAAACAAAATCAAGAAGAAACAAACCTAGACAATTTCAAAAAGCAGGAGCCCAGTCCCATTCAAAACCAACAGCCTGTACTAAGTGTGGCTACACACCTTGGCATGAACGACTTCAATGCCCTGCGCGGAATGAGAAGTGCAGCAAATGTTCTAAAGTAGGACACTATGCAAAAGTGTGTAGAAGCACACAAGTTTCTGAAGTGAAAGAAGAGGATGGTAGCGAAGACGAATACGCATTTTTGGGAGCAATACACACAGGAGACGCAGATCCCTGGAGAATATGCCTCAATGTAGATGGTCATCAGACACAATTCAAAATGGATACGGTTGCAGATGTTACTGTAATATCTGACACTATCTACAAAAACATGAAAAATAAACCGCAACTAAGAAAACCCCAAAAGATGCTCCATGGCCCAGGTAAACAAAAGCTGAAAGTAATGGGACATTTCTTTGCCACAATTGAGCACAAAGAAAAAATCATAGTAGAGGACATCTATGTTGTACCCAATTTACAAGAGCCATTATTGAGCCGAAAGGCCATAGAGGGATTACATCTAGCTGCGAAAATTAACGCAATAGAAACAAAGGAAAATGAAGTCAAAGGTAAATTTCCACAATTGTTCAAGGGCCTTGGGAGAATGGAAAAGGAGTTCCACATAAAGCTCAAACCTGAAGCAGAACCCTTCAACCTTTCAACCCCCAGGAGAATACCCTTACCTCTGATGGATAAAGTCAAAGCAGAATTGGAGCAAATGGAGAGCCAAGGAGTTATTTCCAGAGCTGATCAACCAACAGAGTGGTGTGCTCCAATAGTAGTTGTCCCAAAACAAAACGGGAAGGTAAGACTTTGTGTAGACCTTACCAAATTAAATGAAAGTGTTTGCAGAGAAAAGCACCCATTGCCTGCAGTAGACCAAACGCTAGGACGGTTAAGCGAAGCAAAGTACTTCACCAAACTAGATGCCAATTCTGGGTTTTGGCAGATACCACTGTCACAAGATTCTGCCCCTCTCACAACTTTCATCACCCCATTTGGGAGATACTACTTCAATAGACTTCCTTTTGGAATTTCGTCTGCGCCTGAACACTATCAGAAACTAATGTCTGAAATCCTCGAGGGAATCGAGGGAGTAATTTGTCTCATGGATGATGTCCTCGTATACGGCTCGACTGAAGTTAAACATAATGAATGGCTACAGGCAGTCCTTGCCAAGCTCGAAAAAGCTGGCGTCATGCTTAACGAAAGTAAGTGTAAGTTCCTACAAACATCCATAACGTTTTTGGGACACATTATTGATGAAGAAGGAATCCATGCAGACCCTACAAAAATCCAAGGCATCCAGGACATGAAACAGCCAGAAAATATCTCTGAGCTAAGACGGTTCTTAGGTATGACCAACCAACTGGAATTTTTTTTGCCCCAACTGGCAGAGAAAACAAAACCTTTGAGAGACCTTTTAAAACAGGAAAACGACTGGTTTTGGGGAGCACAGCAAACTAAAGCATTCTTCGACATCAAGGAAAAATTAAGCTCAAATAATTTTCTAGCACATTACAACCCCGCCAGTGAGACCAAAATGTCTGCAGGTGCTTCATCCTACGGGATAGGAGCAGTCATCCGCCAAGAACAAAAAAGCAATGAATGGCGACCTGTAGCATACGCCTCTCGCTCAATGACAGCAACCGAACAGCGATATGCACAGATTGAAAAAGAAGCCTTCGCTACAACATGGGCATGTGAAAAATTCAGAGATTACCTGATCGGACTCCCTTTCCATATAGAGACTGATCACAAACCATTGATTTCCCTGTTCAGCAGAAAAGACTTAAGCGAACTACCAGCTAGGATCCAACGTTTCAGGATGCGATTGATGCGGTATTCTTACAGCATATCACATGTGCCAGGGAATCACCTAACCACAGCAGACACCCTGTCGCGGTCACCTTCAAAGTACACCCCCGCGAAAAGAGGAAGAAATCTTCCATGAAGAGGTAGAACAGTTTGTGAACTCGATCATTGCTCAACTCCCCGCCGGTGATGAAAAACTCAAAGAGATCAAAAAGCGGCAGCAGGAAGATGAAATATGCCAAGAAGTGAAACAACACTGTATGAAGGGGTGGCCAGATAGAAATAAACTCTCATATGCAGTCAGACCGTACCACCCAGTATTGAGCGAACTGACTGTGTATGATGATGTAATCCTAAAAGGAAACAGATTGGTGATCCCATCCTCCATGCGTTCAGAGATGTTACAGAAGCTCCATGAGGGACACCAAGGAATCACCAAATGCAGAGCAAGAGCCAAACAGTCGGTTTGGTGGCCGGGTATTAGCAAGGAACTAGAGGATCTGGTTAGTCAATGCCCTGAGTGTTGCAGGAAAAGAAACAACCACGCAGAACCCATGATCATCTCAGAACTTCCATCCCGTCCATGGCAAAAAGTAGCCACTGATTTGTTTAAATGGAAGAAACATCAATACCTTCTTGTTGTGGACTACTACTCCCGATTTGTTGAAGTGGCAAAACTTACCTCCATCACATCTGGTGACATTATATCTCACTTGAAATCGATCTTTGCCAGACATGGCATTCCCGAGATACTTGTCTCCGACAATGGGCCCCAATATTCTAGTAGTGAATTTGCAGGATTTGCCGCAGCTTATGGTTTCGTACACAACACTAGTAGCCCAGGATTCCCACAAAGCAGCGGAGAAGCAGAACGAACTGTTCAGTCTGTAAAGAATTTGCTAAAGAAATCGGATGATCCATACCTTGCCCTTCTTGCATACAGAACAACTCCGCTTAAACATGGATTTGCTCCATCTTAACTCCTAATGGGAAGAAAACTCAGGACCACAGTCCCTGTAATACCCCCAGAACTAAAACCTAAATGGCCAGACTTGAAATCATTCTGTGAAAAAGACAATGCTCTTAAAAGAAAACAGAAAAAGGACTTTGATACCCGTCATCGTGCGCAGCAATTGACCCCGGTGTTACCAGGAGATCAAGTCTGGGTGAAAGTTGCAAAAACACTTGGGAAAGTCATTGGTCCTGTAAGAACACCCCGATCATTCATCGTAGAAACCCCTAAAGGAAACCTGCGAAGAAACAGATGTCATCTCAACCGATCCTCGAGAGACCAGTGGCCAGCAGGAACTCCAGACTACGAAGAGGAAGATCACCCGACAGCACGAACCGACCAACCACCGAAAGACCAAAAGAAGTGGACGTATGGTAAAACCCCCAACCAAATTGGATTTGTAACTAGGAGGCCAAAATGGACTTGAACTCTACATTAAATGATTTGGCCATGCGCACCTTTAAGCAATCATTTGCGTAACCTCAACTGATTTGATATCATTTTGCAGTCGCAAAACTACCTATGCATTAGTACATTTATGGACTAGGAAATGACTGCATACTATATGGAAAAAGGGGGATGTAGGATTAGTTTAGTAGCCCCGCCCTGAACCTACGTGTACTAGGAATACAGGCCCAATCCTAGGTGGGTTGAGAACAAGCTCGCTTGAAATGGCATCAGCCCAATGTACATTGTTATTCTGAAGTCTTGTTAAATACATGTAGAAATAGTTCACTCTTGTGTGTCCATATTCGTGTTCAGTAATACTACAAAAGCTAAAGGAAAAATTCAAAATTGTGATTTTTCTTTCATTTTCAATTCTGAAAAATATTTACTTTCCCTTATTTGTTCACTTTGTCCACCCACTATGCTGTGCAAAACACTCAACAGGTACTGTACATGTACTGTATTTATAACACCTTGTACAGCTTAGTAAAATAAGACCAAAGGTGAACACCCATCATATGTAAACACATACATGTAGATGATACATGTTGGGAGATTCAAGCACTTAAACCTTACTCTCCCAGCTTAACGGTGACCGTGACGCTTACGATCCCTTTTCCAAAAAAAACATTTGAGTACCTTCCCAAAATCCTATAGAGCTGCAAATAAGTTCATTCAAACCAGATTGAATAGATCTGTCATAATATGGTTATTTTGTTGGGGGGTTAGAATAAAAAAATTTGAGTAAAATCGTTACAAAATAGTGCATTATTTAAAAAAACGTTTAAAAAAAAAGAAAAGAAGATTACGACGAATGTCATACATGAATATTTTTTCTATTTTTTTTTTTCAGGTAAAGTATAAAGATAGTTTGAATTGTTGGTTGCTACACGATTTTAACTTGTACTTGGTCAATGTTTGTGTTTTTTTGAAGAAAATATGCCAAAATTTGTGATTTTGGGCCATTTTTGACCTTTTTTATCAAAAAATCATAAAAACCGGCCCAAATATTGTATTGGAATTTTTAAAATCTCTACTGGTAGAGGAGAAATAGATCGTTCAGACGAACTATTACAATAACAGATGCACCCCCTCTACATGCCTAAAAGGTCTCTGATTATGACGTCAATTCGCTGCTTTTTTTTTTTCTTTCCACTTTCCATACAACAAAATGGCTAGATACAACGTCGAACGTGCCTTCCGACTCGTATGTCTTCTTCAGAATAATGATGATTCAGAGGGGTCGGAAGGTACTTCTGATAAAGAAGATGTACCAGAACTCGACCAGATTGAGGAAGAGGAGAATATAGAGCCTGCTGAGATGGATAACAATCTCTTCCAAATTCCGGAGTTGGTGAGTGTTTACTTCCAAAAATAGCAAAAGTACTACATTGTAAATGTGTAGTAATAAAATAAGGCTTATAGAATTCTAATGATATATTAGCGAGGATTTTTTGCTTGTTACGATAAACAAGTAAAAGGGACACTAAAATCACATATAAAAAAAAGGATTTAGGTCCTTTCTATAATAGCCCGGATGAAACAAATGAAAGCTGAACCCCAATAATAACATCTCTAAATGGACTGAAATATATGTATTTCCCAATTGCAATATTGTAAATTGAGGCCTACTGAAATATGTGTATTCCCAATTTCACAAAATCCAAGTTCCATTATTTCAGGGGCCGAAATCACAATTTTATGGGGGAAAGTGGAGTGGGGGTCCCATGTTAGGGCAAAATACACATGTTGGGGGTGCCCCAGGCCCATTTAGAGGAAAATGCTTGTAAATAGGCCTAGTACCAGTACATTATTTTGATGCCCCATTTTTTGGGACCATGATTTCTTCCCCACCCCCTGGCTATGCCACTGTTATGGTGATTACTAGATCGATAAAACAAACATTTTGGACCCCTGTATGTACCCCCGGGCTTCCCGGCTGTAAAAGTCTGTCCCCACGGTTACCACAAAATTGTGGCGCAGGTTAGAAACCACAATAACATGTTATGCGATAACATGTTATGCATATGCCTGAAGAGGACGAGCCGCCCGCTACTAAAAACCACACTAACATGTTATGCGATAACATGTTATGCGTATGCTTGAAAAGGACGAGCCGCCCGCTACTCCCCAACCCAAGAGGAAGAGGGACAGACCGTTGAAGATGAGCCCAGGCCCCTCTTTCAGGCCTTCCGCTGCAGTCTCGCCACCATCACCACTCAAAGAAAATCCGACTGCAGCGGAAAAAGCTGCCCTCAAAACTAGGGAGGGAGAGCGGAACGCTCGGCTGCAGGAGATACAACGGACGAAGGTCATCCCTGCAGCCGATAAAGACTATCATCTGTGGGAAGTACTGGTGGAGAGTGACCGGGATCGACACGAGGTAACTGGTTATGGGAAGACCAAACTAAAGTAAGTTGAATGAATATAGTTGCAATTGTTTTTATTCTATTTGCAGCAACAAGATATAGCAGAAGACTTTACAAATTTGAACCTTTTTGGCAAACATTTCTTATGAATTCCATGTGGGATGAACAGAAGTAAGTGTCTAATAGATAATCAGCATAGTTTATCAACATAAAAGTACTTGTGAAGCATGTAATGGCTGAAATTGGGTCAGAAATAAAATAAAAACAGTTTTGTGCATAATAAATAAGGTAAATGACCTAATTTGCATATCATTTGCATATTTTTTTATTTTATTTTTTGCAAATGATGATGTAAATATCTTGTTTTTCTGCATTCTTTTAGTTTTGGACATCATAGAAGGGGAAAGTGCATTTTTTTGGAAAATTTAGTGCCATACACTATTAGATAGATTATTCACAGAATCAGGGGATAATTTTTAGGTCAAAATGTACCAAATTTTTCATATTTGCGTCACTTTTTTTTTCTGATTCCTAAAAATCCATGAATAGTATCAAATGAAAGGTCTTTCCAAGGACGATTTAGAAATTCTACCCATAATTTTTTGCTATTTAGCCACAAGGCACAAGCGTGTCATAAAGATAGAATGTTTGGAGACCTAATATGCTAATTCAATGACATAATTTGCATATTTGAATTCGGAAATATGCACATTTTTGGAAAGTTCAACATGTTAGCTTTCATAAAAGTCGAACTTGTTTTGGTACAAATGGAACAGAAAGTGCTGAAAAAATCCTCTTTCCAAAAATTTCAGAAATAGCTTATTCTATTTTTGGATCCTTGGGAGAGTAAGGATTAAAGGATAAGTTCAGTGGTCAAGCATGTCCATCTTATATGAAAGAAGTCTTCAAAATAAAAAAAATGATGAAGAAAGCATTCAAAAAATCTTATTTCATTAAGGAGATATTAAAGGATTAGTTCAGTGGTCAAGCTTGTCCATCTTAAATGAAAGAGGTCTTCAAAATAAACAAAATGGTGAAGAAAGCATTCAAAAATCTTATTCCATTAAGGAGATATTAAAGGATTAGTTCAGTGGTCTAACAAGTATTTCTTATATGAAAGAGGACTTAAAAAGAAACAAAATGGTGAAGAAAGCTTTCAAAAATCTTATTCCGTTAAGAAGATATTTAAGTTTAAAGTTTGTATCATTTGTGTAGAACGACTGAAATCAGACTAGTTGTGATGTCATAGCCTTAGATTCCTCAAAGTCTTTATGTATCCTATCTAGAGCTGTGAACGTTTAGGGATTTTAGTAAACGTGTACACGCCAAAAAAGCGAGCGTGTATCGTGTACACAAGTTTAGTACCGTAATTTTCGGAAATACACCAAAATTGCTCCAAAATTACAAGGCGAAGTAAAAAAATCGCGCAACTAGTATAGCAAAAGTACTGACTGCATAGTCCAAATAGACGCTGAGTTTTGATTTCCAAATCGTAAAAAGTTTACTTCTACAGTACAAATCATCATTTTTATGGAAAATATGCATGGAAATTCAGTTTAGAAAGAACAGATAACTTCCTTTCAATGTCATATAAACTCAACATCGCGTAACTTGTTTGTCCTATTCGCTCGGCTTTAAAGTTCTGTGAAAATCTTGCATACTGAGGCCTATGATATACCTCGCCGTAAAACATTTCAAAACTACGCCACCACCGCCAGGAAGTTCTGAAATATTAGTCCTCTCGAAAAAATGGCCGCCTTCTTTGCGAAGAATGCAGAATTTCAGCTTTGTTAAAACCTTTTTCTGTTTATTTATTATGCAATATTTTTTCTTTCTTGCAAAATTTATTTGACTCATCAGGTAATATTTACATGTAAATGTACTGATTGTCACGATTCAAGTGTTTTTTGGTCGATGAAACAGGCCTTGATTGCGTGGGATTTAAAGCCTTATGGCCTAACGTTAGGCCTATTGTTAATTTCACTGTTTACTGCTGCACATTCGCGGTGCATTTTACAAGTTAAATTACTCAGTTTTCGGCGAAATCAAAGTGCATAATATCCCGATTCATTGGTGAATACTGTGCATTTGTGATTCGCACAATTAAAAAAGATTATGCTAATCGGGTTTACAGTTTGTAAAAAATCATTGATTGGAATTTTGTCAGCCGAATGTGTGTGTGATTTGAATCATGAATATTGATTTTCAACGGCAAGACACTAGGCCTAGGCCTACAGGTATGTATGAAAAACGATTACTCGCAATGAAGTATTTAGTAAACGTTTACAAGATTTGCGAGCATGTAGCGAGTACACGCTAAACGGTCACAGCTCTATTCCTATCATATTTTGTCCTGTAATTTTGTGGCTTAAAAACCATGGGATATGTCAAAAAGGTAGTAAAACTGAATCTAGGAAGGGCATTTATAAAATACCACCTGAAGAAAATTTGAGGGAAAATAATTTAAATAGTAAAAACATTAAATAAACTTTCTTCAAAATACGCAAAAGACTGAGGAATATGAGACTGTGACATCACAACTAGTCTGATTTCAGTCATTTCTACAGAAATGATACCAAACTTTAAACTTAAATATCTCCTTAACGGAATAAGATTTTTAAACACTTTCTTCATCATTTTGTTTCTTTTGAAGTCCTCTTTCATTATAAGATGGACATGCTCGACCGCACTAATCCTTTAATGGTCCCAAGGCTGACTATAAATTCAATAGACTTGAGATGACTCGTCGTCGTCGCATGACTCTTGCTTGATCCAAGTCAAGCCAGTTCCAGCTGTAACTGTAAGCTGTTAATGTTTTGCCAAAATTAAGTTTATATAAGGCAAAGGATAATTTGACTGAATATTATATGTGAGTGTGTATGTAACAGATTCACAACTGCAGCTTAATTGAAAGAAAATATGCTATAAAGATTGATAACATTTTAAAGTTTAAAGCCATAAATTATGCCAATCTTATTGCAACTTTATAACAATTAAACAAGAAACCTATTAATTTCCTTATGTTACTGTAAGTGTTATTCAAACTGCACCACCGTTCTTTGAATGGGAGTGCATGAATATGACCAAGATGTTTGAATTAACATCATGCTACCTTGCAATCAAAATTTAGCATAAATAAAAAGGTTTTCAGTGACAATCTTTAAGACAAAACTTAAAAGGAATATCAGATTTGGGAAACTACAGATACATTTGAAAAATTTACAAACTTTTCTGTTTGGAATTTATAAAGCTCTTTCTGTTGAATATAATCTCTACATGTCCATATACCTTTATCTTACTACTTTAGAAATTTTATCACATACTGTACTGTACAGTACTGAGAAATCTTGAAAATTAAAACGCATTCAAAAATCTTAATCTGTTAAGGAGATATTTAAGTTTAAAGTTTGGTATAATTTGTGTAGAAACGACTGAAATAGAGCAAACAAGTTGGCTCAGGAAAAAGACGGCGACGGAAACCTCAAATTGGATGCATCTCAACCAGAATTACCGCGGCAAAGGAATGTGCCCCATAGATATGAGACTGGCAATGCTCCTCCGGAACATGCAAAGACAGCCCGTGATTACTACAGATGCCAGTGTTATGCTGTTCTGGACAAAATCATCAATGCGATTGAAAGTCTATTCAATCAACCTGGTTTCACAAATATCAGCAACTACACTGTACAAGAATTGTTGTTGAATGCATGAAACAGCAAGGACTACCAATCCCAGTTAACTGCGATAACGACTTTCTAATGATCAGATTTTGATAACGAGCAGCTGGAAACACAGCTTCAATGTTTATCGCTTAAATTCGCAAACATATCACCATCACTACTAGTGATAAACATAATTGACATGCTACACACACTTTTAAGGACATGTCATATGTTATCTGACTACATCACTACAGGATATAATGAACATGCTTACAGCTGATTTTTACTCACAAATCTTCACATTACTGTACCTTGTTTTGGTTCTTCCTGCAACAAATGCAACCTCTGAAAGATCATTTTTGGCGCTCACGTAGACTTAAGTAATATTTAAGATCGACGATGAGTCAGAGGAGAATAAATGACCTCATGATTCTTCAGATCCACAAGGAAAGGACAGATTCTCTGAACCTGACAGATGCCTTGAATAATCATTCGACATCGGATCATCATCTTTGTTCGGCAAATTTTATAACCCCTACCACTAAACCAGTAAGTACAAAACATATTTTCTTCTATTGCCACCCCCTTCCTCCACACACACACCATTTTTTATGTCATCCGCACAATTTTGGCCCCCATAAAATACCTAGGTATTTCATTGGCTTCAAGATCATTTAATTGAGAACCAAATTCCTGATGCTCTCCGAAAAAATTTAGGGGTTTTGGTCCCTGTCAGTTCGGAAAATTGTGACCTTCCGCCGCGCCTGTACAGTCAGATGTTTATCTGTCTAGGCCTAGGTGTGTAACGGCCTTAACCCTTTTTAGCCCGTAATCTTGTTATGTTATGTACGACCTCGAGAATGGCCTAAACTAGTCGCGTCGCAGAATATTTGCGACGCAGTCCTTTTTTTTGCGAACATTTAGCCTAGGACCTAGGCCCTACCAAGAAATTTGTACTTTTTTTACCACATTCAAATTTAACCTGCAAAAATTAAGCTACATAACAAAAAAGCTTGTAGTATGTAACTCCTAATCTCAAAAACTTTAGGACATAAAAATAAATTCAATAACTATGAACTAAAACCCGTAAAAAGAAGAAACTTTTACATACCTTGGTTTCCACTTTCTCAGTCAATTCTCACATGAACACAGTAACCCGTATAAAATGTGTTCCTGATCCTTATGTTCCCGATTCGAAAGTGCTAACAATTCATTACACAATGCGGGTGGCACAGTTGGCGTGTCTGCTCTACAGTGTATTCCGTCGCTTTTCCTGATTAGTCACAGATGGGTTCTGACAATAGTGTTTAAGGAGTGGTGGATATTACAGGCTACCGTAGTTAAGGATGAGGCTGTGCACGTGGGACAATTGTCTACAGACCACTAGGCCTGGGTTGGGTAGACACGCCAGCGCACCACAGCTGGTTATCAAATGCCGTGGCCTTTGACCAGTTGACTTGGTTGTCGATGTTATGTCTGTCCGTACGTCGTACCTGTGTTCTCGTCCGGGTCGTACTATCATAACCGAATACGCAGGCGACAACCCATCGTTGTAATTGTGTGTTCACTCGTTGTCGTCGTCGACGTAGGACAAAATAGGACAGAATATATCGGAATTTTTTTTTCTTTCTTTTATATGAATGAAGCATGATTCCCAAGGATTTTCAATTTTCATATATGATATATGGAAGCTTGGAACACAAAGTAATGACAAATCTATGTTATTATTTAGGAATTTAGTTGTATATATAGTGTCCACTGGTGGAGGTAGTAGTAGTGGTGGGGTAGGGAGGGGGTGAGGGGTGGGGGAGTGTAGGGTTAAAATTCCGGACAAATAGTATGTATGTAATAGCTGGCGCTAGCAGCGTCAGTGCGAGCACTTTGCTTAGCAGCGTAGGTTTCACACTTGTTCCCGCCTGAAGGGCCTATAGTGGATTGAGGGGCGAAGCCTTGGTGTGGGTCCTGGGGTTCAAAATTGCTCTTGTATAACTCAACGAATTATACCAGGTGATAGATATTAAAATTATCTTTTACCTGACTTACGTGATGTTACCCCCTGCCCCGTAGCTTCATTTTGATCTATCTCATATTCAATACTTTCATCTGAAAAGTCTTCCTCCTCATCATAATCAAGAGCATCTGGTACACATGAAATAGCATTACCTTCATTTATAGTGAACCCATGATAAGCAGGATATGCTAAGATATCTGAGCGTAGCATGACCGCAGTATGAACAAATTTCAAGAAATCATCTTGTGGGTGATATCTTGGTAGAAGATGATTATTTGTCCATATATGGACAAATAATCATCTTCTCTTGTGACAAAGGCCGCAATGGGAATATGTTCAAATTTGACTGGTACCACTAGCACTTGCCTGTTCTCTATAGCCTCTGATGGTCGAGAGAGAAAATTATGTATGTCATTTGTGTTCTTCTGAAATTTCTTAGTTTTTCGAATGATGAGATTCTACTTCTGAAACAGTTTGGGATGTAAACTCACCCTTTCTCTGCCAAGAAACAATATCTGTTCCATACCTATAAATTTCAAATGAACCTATAAGTGCAGGAGATTAGCTCCACTTTTTCGCAAATTAAAGTTAATGTTTTACATGTATGTTTTGGCAGCCATTTTGTTTTTCGCCATCTTTTAATATTATGCAAAACATTGTTGAAAACAAACTTTCCATCATACCACACTGATAAAAATAACATAAAAACATGTTCAATATTTTGATATATCAACACAAATTTAAATTTATTTGATTGAAATAGATCCATCATTTTGGCAGCCATTTTGTTCTTATCCGCCATCTTGGTTGGCCCCAACTCATCTTAAATGTTATAGGAATTCATTATTTTATAATCAAAAATATTAAAATCAAATTATGCGCTTCTTTTAATATTTACTTTCATGAATACTTTTTTTCTCAACACCCCCTACCCCCCTTCCGGCGGCCATTTTGTTTTTTCCGCCTTCTTGCTTTACTGTTATACACGCCCAAAGTCTCCGACATAAACTCTGCTTAAGTTACATTTAATTTCATGCAGAAATAAGATTTTCAATTTTAATTTTACAGATGATTTTTCGTCATTTTTCTTATTTTGACTGCCATTTTGTTTTTTCCACCATTTTGAATGAGATTTAATATATTTGAATATGAAAGTAAATATTAAAAGAAGCTCATGATTTGATTTCAAGTCCTCTGTGAAGGTGACAGACCAAAAATTCGGATTCAGCACCCCAAAATTACACAAAATAGATGGTCTGTCGACGCTGGAAGCTTATAGAAGCGTTTTTTTTATTTTTTTTTATAGATATGCAACCAGCCTTTGTATAGACCGTTAAAAAAAAAATACTACGGAATTGTCAAAGAGACATTACAGGGATATTAAAACTTTGCAACGCTATTTGAACAAGCAATAAGAAACAAATATTAGATGGGTTTCGTGTGCGCCAAAGTGAATGTACTTATTTATTTCAAATTCTATCGAACCTAAGGTAGCGTAGCCAGCGTAGCCAGCGTAGCCAGCGTAGCCAGCAGCCAGCGTAGCCAGCGTAGCCAGCGTAGCCAGCGTAGCCAGCGTAGCCAGCGTAGCCAGCGTAGCCAGCGTAGCCAGCGTAGCCAGCGTAGCCAGCGTAGCCAGCGTAGCCAGCGTAGCCAGCGTAGCCAGCGTAGCCAGCGTAGCCAGCGTAGCCAGCGTAGCCAGCGTAGCCAGCGTAGCCAGCGTAGCCAGCGTAGCCAGCGTAGCCAGCGTAGCCAGCGTAGCCAGCGTAGCCAGCGTAGCCAGCGTAGCCAGCGTAGCCAGCGTAGCCAGCGTAGCCAGCGTAGCCAGCGTAGCCAGCGTAGCCAGCGTAGCCAGCGTAGCCAGCGTAGCCAGCGTAGCCAGCGTAGCCAGCGTAGCCAGCGTAGCCAGCCAGCGTAGCCAGCGTAGCCAGCGTAGCCAGCGTAGCCAGCGTAGCCAGCGTAGCCAGCGTAGCCAGCGTAGCCAGCGTAG
This sequence comes from Chiridota heheva, assembly GCA_020152595.1. NCBI lineage: Eukaryota > Metazoa > Echinodermata > Holothuroidea > Apodida > Chiridotidae > Chiridota > Chiridota heheva. Next base: position 831,713 of record JAIGNY010000659.1, on the reverse strand, counting down.
CCAGCGTAGCCAGCGTAGCCAGCGTAGCCAGCGTAGCCAGCGCCAGCCAGCGTAGCCAGCGTAGCCAGCGTAGCCAGCGTAGCCAGCGTAGCCAGCGTAGCCAGCGTAGCCAGCGTAGCCAGCGTAGCCAGCGTAGCCAGCGTAGCCAGCGTAGCCAGCGTAGCCAGCGTAGCCAGCGTAGCCAGCGCCAGCGTAGCCAGCGTAGCCAGCGTAGCCAGCGTAGCCAGCGTAGCCAGCGTAGCCAGCGTAGCCAGCGTAGCCAGCGTAGCCAGCGTAGCCAGCGTAGCCAGCGTAGCCAGCGTAGCCAGCGTAGCCAGCGTAGCCAGCGTAGCCAGCGTAGCCAGCGTAGCCAGCGTAGCCAGCGTAGCCAGCGTAGCCAGCGTAGCCAGCGTAGCCAGCGTAGCCAGCGTAGCCAGCGTAGCCAGCGTAGCCAGCGTAGCCAGCGTAGCCAGCGTAGCCAGCGTAGCCAGCGTAGCCAGCGTAGCCAGCGTAGCCAGCGTAGCCAGCGTAGCCAGCGTAGCCAGCGTAGCCAGCGTAGCCAGCGTAGCCAGCGTAGCCAGCGTAGCCAGCGTAGCCAGCGTAGCCAGCGTAGCCAGCGTAGCCAGCGTAGCCAGCGTAGCCAGCGTAGCCAGCGTAGCCAGCGTAGCCAGCGTAGCCAGCGTAGCCAGCGTAGCCAGCGTAGCCAGCGTAGCCAGCGTAGCCAGCGTAGCCAGCGTAGCCAGCGTAGCCAGCGTAGCCAGCGTAGCCAGCGTAGCCAGCGTAGCCAGCGTAGCCAGCGTAGCCAGCGTAGCCAGCGTAGCCAGCGTAGCCAGCGTAGCCAGCGTAGCCAGCGTAGCCAGCGTAGCCAGCGTAGCCAGCGTAGCCAGCGTAGCCAGCGTAGCCAGCGTAGCCAGCGTAGCCAGCGTAGCCAGCGTAGCCAGCGTAGCCAGCGTAGCCAGCGTAGCCAGCGTAGCCAGCGTAGCCAGCGTAGCCAGCGTAGCCAGCGTAGCCAGCGTAGCCAGCGTAGCCAGCGTAGCCAGCGTAGCCAGCGTAGCCAGCGTAGCCAGCGTAGCCAGCGTAGCCAGCGTAGCCAGCGTAGCCAGCCAGCAGCGTAGCCAGCGTAGCCAGCGTAGCCAGCGTAGCCAGCGTAGCCAGCGTAGCCAGCGTAGCCAGCGTAGCCAGCGTAGCCAGCGTAGCCAGCGTAGCCAGCGTAGCCAGCGTAGCCAGCGTAGCCAGCGTAGCCAGCGTAGCCAGCGTAGCCAGCGTAGCCAGCGTAGCCAGCGTAGCCAGCGTAGCCAGCGTAGCCAGCGTAGCCAGCGTAGCCAGCGTAGCCAGCGTAGCCAGCGTAGCCAGCGTAGCCAGCGTAGCCAGCGTAGCCAGCGTAGCCAGCGTAGCCAGCGTAGCCAGCGTAGCGTAAATGTAATCATAGCATATAGGAAATAATCGAGACATCTAATTAATGAAATTAATGAATTCGTTTATTTATTTTGCCAAATGCGTCCTAAGCAAGTGGAGGTGGCAATCAAAATAATGAATTAAATGGAGAATATACTTTATGCAACTGTGTGGGAACCGGAAGCGTCACGAATTGAACTGAAGCCAATAAAATTTACCTCAAGTTTACTGCCGTACATTATCAATTAAAATTGTAGTGAAAATTATTATGAGGTGTACTGAAAACGATGCACAATAAAGAGGGCAACATGGTGATAAAACTTCGGGTATGTATGCATCTGAAGGTGAAGAAGCACAAATGAAGAGAAGTAGTAGTATACAAAAGGTTGGTTCTGGGACACTTTAGCGGTCGTTTTTGTTACCACTGGTTCTGGGACACTGTTGCGATCGTTTTTGCATCGTTTTTTTGTTTTTATTTCACTGGGTTGACTGGGATTCTGATGCACTTTTTACCGACCACTATTGAAAATTTATGACAGAAAAATATATATATATATATATATATATATATATATATATATATATATATATATATATATATATATATATATATATATATATATATATATATATATATATATATATATATATATATATATATATATATATATATATATATATATATATATATATATATATAAATATATATATATATATATATTAATCCCTGTAGACAAAGTATGCATAGTGGTGGATGATCCACTTACAACCCAGCACTTGGCATCGAGTATCAGCATACGCATCCTCGATTTGGATTTCAAGCAGAAGCCTGGGCCCACTACTATTGAAAATTTATGACAGAAAAATATTTTTTATTTATTTGCATGTTTTTAGTTTATTTATTTATTCATTTTTTATATTTTTTATTTGTAGTTTTTGTATATAACCCCAGAATTGAAGCGCCGATGATAACAAACGATAATGCCATTTTGTTTCCATTTTAGCTTCTAGTGTATCATTCACCCCACCCGGTAGGCTGCCGACCCCCGGAACCGGTAGGCTGCTGACCGCCGGAGCTGGGTTCGGTAGGCTGCCGTATTCTACCCCCGAATCAGGAACTGGAGGTTCTGGGGCTGTGATAAAATTTATATTATGGTGCTTACCTATAGCAAGGTCTTTAGCAACCATAATATTATTGTGGTAGCCAATTTGGGTATCTATACGCAAAAGCACATTGCCAGGAATCATGTACAAATCTTGACCCAGACTGAAATCTAAAGAAGTTGAGGCATAGGTCAGGGTATCTTGATAACGTTGAATGGAAGATGGGAGATCTATAGGAGCAGCCACCGCATCCTCAACATTACAAATAAATTGTTGCTGAGCATCCAGACCACCAATACCAAGAATTTAACTACGAGTTTGTGCTTGAGCACCTTAAACAGCCCACACAAGAACACGAATGCTGTCGTTGATATAGTTGATACCAAGGTCTGTGAACTTCCATCACTACTTGGTTTGATTATTTTAAGTAGCCAGTTTTCATATTCGATGGTTGGCTGATGTAGTCGACGGTCAGCATTGCTGCCCGGTCACTAAATGACATGATTTTCTTATAATAGTAATTGCTGCTGGTGATACCCATGTCGTTAGCCACCGTACTGGATAGGGTGATAAGTGGTTGAGTACCACTTCCAGGGTATCCATAGTCCCTGGTTTGGAACCCCTGGTGGGGTCCACTGGGTAACTTCCGGCGAAATCCCAAACTCTTCACACAATTTTGTTAACGCCCGTCACTGTACGGGTTATTGTAAGGGTCAAAGTTATCCTCATCTGGTAGACGAACTTCAATTCTTTTCAATATTCTCCGCATGGTCAGTCGGGAAGCATCATGGCTATTAATCGCAACATTTATAACACACGAAAATATTGAAGTCATGCAGCCATATTGTTCAAATGTTGCAAATATATCTGGTCACTCTGGTCACTCTGGTCACTCAAGGATAACAACAAGGAATTTGATATAAAATGGAAATGTTTAAAACGTATTAGACCATATAGTAATGCAACTAAACGTTGCAATTTATGTTTCATTGAAAGAGTTTACTTAATATACAAACCCTGTGAACCTTCGCTAAATAAGAGATCTGAATTAATGTCCACTTGTAGGATACGAAATAAAAAAAGAAGAAGATAAATTGATACTAAGGCACGCCTCATTGACCTCCATAGCTATTGCAACCTAATCCTCCAATAATCCTTAAACATATTCATATATATATATATATATAAACATATATATATAAACATATATATACATATATATATATATATATATATATATATATATATATATATATATATATATATATATATATATATATATATATTATATATATATATATATATATATATATATATATATATATATATATATATATATATATATATATATATATATATATATATATATATATATATATATATATATATATATATATATATATATATATATATATATATATATATATATATATATATATATATATATATATATATATATATATACATATATGAAGTCCTTGCTTCACACGGGCTGCTGTCTTCCATACTTGCAGGAGTAAGTTCAACAACGCAAACCCCAATTTAGTCGGCTGTTGCGTTGCAGCTGTCCTTGTCAATTTCTTTGACATTTCCACACTTCTACAGTTTGCAGCAGTAAGCCTTGCCTAATTACACAATGGTAGATGTTACCCTCGTGTACAAATACACAAATAGTGAGGCTGGAATAGAAACTGATGGCAAAACTGCCTTCTCCAAAAAAAGGGGCCATCTCAATGATAACGGCCATTCAAAAAAACGCAAGAATTCCTCTCTTTTCTTTTCTCTTTTTGTCTTCTTCTCTTCTTATACACCTTTTGATATAACACTGTTCTACCCCGATTGACAATTGTGACTGATATATCCATACACTATTATGGCAAGGAGATATGCAAAACGATCTTGGTTATGGAACACACCCTATTCTCTAATAAAAAATAACTTTTGCTAAAAACATGGAATCAGTTTCCATACCAATCTGACCATACCAGCTACAGAATTTCTAATCCATAAATATTTGTGAATTTACAATTCAACATACTGAATTTCATTACAGCTAATGATACTATACTATACATATATACATACATACATACATACATACATACATACATAAATACATACATACATACATACATACATACATACATACAAACATACATACATACATACATACATACCCACATACATACATACAAACATACATACATACACACATACACACACATAAATACATACATACATACAAACCTTACCTGCATTTGGGGACCATCTAAGCGACACATTCTGAAAGACACGTACATACATACATACATACACACACATACATACACCCATACATACATACATACATACATACATACATGCATACATACATACATACATGCATACATACATACATACCTACATACACACATACATACATACAAACATACATACATACATACATACATACATGCATGCATGCATGCATGCATACATACATACATACATACATACATACATACATACATACATACATACATACATACATACATACCTACCTACATACATACATACATACATACATACATACATACATACATACATACATACATACATACATACATACATACAAACATACATACATACAATACATACATACATACATACATACATACATACATACATACATACATACATACATACATACATACATACATACATACATACATACATACATACATACATACATACATACAAACATACATATACTGTGCAGATGACTCTATAGGTTTCTGATACTCATGGTATCGGAACCAACATGGCTCGTTGCACTTCAAGCACATATCATTACCATCACCATAGTGCTTCACCTATGAACATTTTAGCTCTGACGACGGATAGCTTAATCTTTACTTGGTGCATTTCTGTATTTGTTCATTTTTAACCTTACTGTTAAGCCTGTAAGCCCTGGTGGACGAAAAATTCAAAGTGCTTATGTTTAGCCTGAAAGATCATTGAAACGTAAGAAGTCCTTCTCATTCTAAGAAAACGAAAGCGCCTAAATCAATGAATTAGTTATTGTATAATTTAAGCAAAAACTGTAATATGGTACATGTTTAAAACAGTAGGGCCTGTTGTAAATATATGTATGGCTTGTCAAAATTATGCCGTATACCATATTATACCGTATACCACAAGAACAACTAAAAGTATCAACCTACATTTGATGTGTATGATACATACGTAAAACATTTAAACATAGTCACAAATGCGAACAAATTAAATAGTCTTATATGAGGGTTATGATAAAAAAAATTACTCTAGGGCTCTGTCTTCTACGGAGGTATGGAATGTAAATTATATAGATATCTTCGGAATGTTCAGGTGTTCAATCTTTAAGAATGGGTGGGGCCGTGGAGTAACTTATATGGGGGGGTATGAATACTAGTCTGCCACCGAGGGTTCAGATTTAACACCTATGTTGCACATATTAAGTTAACCCTAATCCTAATCCATGCCTATGGAGTAACTTACATCGGGGATATGAATACTAGCCTACCTAGGTGGGGAGAGGGTACGGATCTAGCATATAGGCTGCGCAAAATAGGGTTAACCCTACCTCTAATTCATCCAGTAACATATATCAGAGATATAAATACTAGTCTGCTAGGGAGAGTTCGGTTCTAGCACCAAGCCTGCACAGCTTAGGTTTAGTGTTAAACCTAACCTGTGACCCGAACACATGCAGTAACTTACACTGGAGATATAACCAATAGTCTTCCAGGAAGGGAGGAAGGGGGTTGGATCTAACACCTAGGCTGTAGAGCTTGATTAATTAGGACCATAGGTAGATTTCGATCCATAAAGATTATCCCACCTTTCATCTTCGAAAAATGAAAAGAATTTAAATTGTTTAAGTAAAAACGTTAACGGTAAAACCATCCGAGCCTTTAAGCTAATAGGGTCGGTGCTTATCCCCGGTTTCCGTGGCGTAAGCAGATGAGACCAAATGACTCCTTCTGGTCAGTCCATCGCACGTTGACTCCCCATCAATGCTGGTAATCTTTCGCATACGAACAAGACTTCCAACTGTTAAACAACATTTGACTTATTTCTATTGTTTTCAAAACAAAGTGTTGCATAATGTTTTATGTAAATGTTCAATTTAAGACACTATCGATGCAAATGAACTTCGAAGAAGTATCTTAGTAAGACCCTCAGATGTTTAACACACTTACCATTCAATCAAAATGGAAACAACATCATAGATCTTAACACAAGCGTCAGTTGGCTCCCATGAACCATCATTACATATCAAGACTGTAACTGCTTTCATAGCAATCTACCTACTGTGGTGTAGCGGTTATCATACCTGTCTACAGACCACGAGGCACCGGGTTCAATCCTGGGGTGGGTAGACACGCCAGTGCACCACAACTGGTTATCAAAGGCCGTAGACATTGACTTGGTTGTCGATGTTATGTCTGTCCGTACGTCGTACCTGTGTTCTCGTCCGGGTCGTATTAAGCGTTTCCTGATAGCATTTGTACTATCATAACCGAATACGCAGGCGACGACCCCGTCATTGTAATTGTGTGTTCAACTCTCTCTCTCTGCTTTCATAGCAGTATGCGCAACTGAAGTCTATGGACAATCCGCTGGAAAGTTTCTCGTCTTCATCTTCAATAGTTAGGAAGGATGGATTTCCCGATTTCAAAGAGTCAGCTGTTAAAAGAATGAATAACATATAACCTGTTTAATTCACTAGTAATCGAAAAAAATATTACTTTTTTGTAGTTTCATAAATAATAACCAATTTAAAATAAAAACGAGAGCTGAATTTCTGTTTTTCATCAATATTAGGCAAATACCAGGCAAATACAAATTTTGAACCTTTGAACCTCGTTTTACCAATGTTTGTTGGTTGTGGATGGGGGAGGTTACGGATAACGGCCATTTCTATACCCATGATTATGGAAATATTCGTTGAGAGTTAAAATTGAAGAATAAGACTAAAGAATACCTTGACATTGTGGAGGAAGTGATGTCCATGTGCCATTTTCTCTACAACATGTGGTATCATCTCCTGGAAGTGTGTAATGAGCATTGCAATTGCATCTAACGATATCGTCAAATATGAAAGGTCCCGCAGGAGGGTCTCTGCTTCTATTCAAAATTTCTTCTGGATCTGAGCATTCTGGTGAAACTTTGAAAGAAGAAAAATGAAGAAGAATATGCAGATTATATATTGCAATGAAGTTGATCATGTCATGGTGGTAGGCTTTCCTGGTGTTGCAGTAAAAATTTGCATTTGTAAAAACGAAAAACATGTGCCTACAGTCACACTATATAGCGCAATTTGGATTATACCCCTACCCCACCAGTGATTTTGACTTGCGGCACTGTGTAACACCGTGCGCCCGCTAAAGGGCACCTGACGAGTTTAGGGGGAAGCATAGGAATTTCAGGCGTCCGGGGCCATGCTTCAAAATGGCTGAAAATAAAGACATAGTTGGAAAGGAATACAATAGTTTTGAAAGACAATATCAAATTCTCATGTTAGAATATGCTCATCGTCGGGTTACCATTTCTAAACAGGCACAAACAAAATTTCGCCTGAAAATTGAGAAATTCGGACAAAGTTTTGAGGTGCATGGACGAAGCCTTGGCAGGGGTGAAGTGGGGTCATATAGAGAAGTGTTAATGAATGTTAACCCATTAACCACCTCCCTACAAAACCTTACGATTACATGTTTACAATGACAGATAAGTAACTGGCTGCGTAACATGTGGCTACGGAGAACAACCTCCCATTGATGACATGTATTGCCCTTTGTTCAAATGATATCAGCACATCCGATACCTTACAACTTAAACTGTACTTTGAACTATATAGTTTATACTACAATTGATGGTGAGATCGAATGTTTGACTCTTCTCTCATATGCTGCTTGGTATAACAAGTATAAATAAACGTTAAACTGTGGTAACTAACGATGACATGTAGATTCAGGTTGATCCCTATACCGTCTGCTTCGCATTGGATTGACACAACGCCATACAGATTATAGCCGTAATTGCATCTGAAGTTCTTTGTTGCGCCGTACTCTTTGTTTCTCCCAGTGACAATTCCATGATCAAGCGGTCCAACAGAGGAGCATTGCACAACTAGAAAATTAATATACAGTCTTAAGTATGCGAGAAACCCATCATTTTGCAACGTCAGACTCATAACAGCATGCCATTTGCCAAAACTATCAAAATACTATTTTCACCAAATGTCATACAATTTAGCCGCAAAAGTAACGCAACTGCAAAAAATCGATGTCAGATTCTTCTTTTTGCAATTTGAACAAATTACGTGGCAAAAAAACAAACAGATTTTACTAAGGCACAAAGTTACATTATTTCAGGTATTTAAGACATGAAAGATAGATGCAAACTCTCTGAAAAACATGCAAAGCTTCGATGGGTAAACATGGTAAAAGATATATATACTTCGACACATTGGTAACGGATTACTTCATTCTTGATTCGCTTGACATACGCTGTAAGGTTTTCCTACCATTTGGTATCCAATGTTACATTCATACTGTACTCTGTCTAGAAATGAAAACCTTGATCCTACCGTCTGACCGTTTTCGGGTGTTCCTGGGTCTCCGAAACCTTTTGCTTTTACACAAAATATAGAAGAAACAAATATCACTTAAAGAACTAAATAAACCCTGGACAGAACTTTTATTTACACAAGCAACATATTGTTCCTGTTAGATACTTTAGAATTTAATGTTTAATCCAAACATATTTATCAAATTAATTGAATCTATTCCATTTCTTTTGTAAAGCATTAATATCAGCGATGTTCTGCATAGAGTTACGAATACTAGGTTTAGGCTAAACATAAGAGTCTCTAATTAAACATTGGCAGTATACGTTGATGTGAAGCAAATTAATAATCTAAAAAATATGCGAAGAGTACCGAAATACTATATTGTATGCACTGGTGGCGTGTGCATAGGATGAAGTAAAATGCAGGCCACAGTTTAATTTGAAAGATTAGTTCAGGGGTCAAGCATCAAAAATCTTATTCCGTTAAGGAGATATTAAAGTTTAAAGTTTGGTATTGTGTAGAAATGACTGAAAGGGGACTAGTTGTGATGTCATAGCCTCAGATTCCTCAAAGCCTTTATGTATTCTATCATATTTTTTCCTACGATTTTGTGGCTAAAAACCATAGGATATGTCAAAAAGTAGTAAAACTAAATCTAGGAAGGGTGTATATGATATATTACCTGAAGAAAGTTCAAGAAAAAATAGTTGTGAGAGTGAAAAAATTAAATAAACTTTCTTTAAAATACATTAACAATTGTTAAGAATGTGAGGATAAGGATGCGAACTTTCCAGTAAACTTACTACACCAGTCATTTCTACACAGGTAAGACAAAACTTGAATAGCTCCTTAACGGAATAAGATTTTTAAATGTTTTCTTTACCATTTTGTTTCTTTTAAAGTCCTCAACCATATAAGATGATAAACCATGATAGACCATACTTGACCACCCAACAAATCTTGTAATCTACTCACGCAAATGGGATTCTATAAAACAATTTAAGTAGTCAAAGAGGACAACTGGGGGCTCATCAAGGGCGACTTCTACTTTACTAGCATGCCTCTTTGGGCATTTGTGTATGACAGTTTGGAACTTTCAATAGATAGCATAGTCAAACAAAATTTTGCTGATGACCAAATTCTGTCTCAAAACAAGATCGTGGATGATTTTATTGGCGTTGGCGGTAGTAAGTTGCTATGCCAGAACAATTTGATGTTCTTTCCCCATTGCGTTTTACCTCTATCTAGTGGTACAAGAAATACAAATTGTAAGTGTAGGCCTATTATATTACTGTTATGAATTCCAATTGCGTCCCATCTATGGAGGAGAAATGGCGTATTAAAATACAAGAACAATCTTAACTTATAAAACTAATATATATTTTGTTTCACCTACGTAAACATTGGAACTGTTTTTCAAACCAAGTGCAGTTTGGAAAAACATTGTCTAAAGCTAAATCCTCACTTGTCAGCTTGTAGTAGCCCAAATCACAGGTGTAGGAAACAACTTCACCAGGTATTTACAATTCCTTTAATGTGCTTGAAATATGGGCTAGAGCCACGTCGGTAGGTGGAAGACATGTGCATCCGTCTGCAGGAAAGAACAAAGCATACACAGATGAAGTACGATTTTAAAATATGGTTAGCTATTATACTTCAGATTAACGTCAGAGAACTCAATCAAAGAACTGCAGTGAAATCTTAATAGAAGAGATCGTAGAGATAACAACGAGGATAAACAAGGAATATTTACAAGATATATACATTCTTACTAAAGGATGAACGGCAGGGGGATTGATATCTATGTTTTTCATAGCCAAAATGCACATTTCGAATATAGCAAAGAGTGTACTTGATAGAATAAATGAACCATTTGGTAATTGCTGTGAGGCTCATATGTGTGAAGGAGCTATGAACGATAATGTTGATGCCACTTTTATCGTGTCTGATCTTACATGAAAGATTCGCGCCTTTATATCAGCGATGTGCTGATTTCCACATGCTGGAAAATCGATCTTCTCAAGGCCACCGAAAATTCACGTATCACTGCCCCACACTTAATACATGCAGTATACATACATTGTACATAAATACGGAGTTTATTCTGGGAATGGTTTCAGCATGACACAGCGTGTACTCTATTTTTAAAATATTAAGTGAGGGCGCTGTGACTTGCAATGTCGTAAATGTCAGGCACATTGTTGACATGATGAGTTATACACTTTCTCGACTACTCAGCAAGAAAGAATCAACGAACAAACTAAATTCATGTAGGGTGGTTGTTGACATTGCTCAGTGGTCGTTGGTAAAGATATCCTCCACCCACAATTTACGACAGCTGGAGTCGCGGCTAGCTGATGGTCAACCTTCCATTTACTTTCTGCGTTACAATGTTAAATTGATTAAGCTGTGCTTTTAATTGTATTTAGTACCTGGTTCGCAGTTGATTTCTTCGTCACTCTAAGCACCTGATCCAAGACAACTCTTGGTCCCAATTCCTTGCATATGAAAAGTTGATTGGCAGGTAAAAGTTGCGCTTGCTCTAAATGAACGTCTACTTTTGAACAGAGTTATAGATTCAACATAATTGAAGTGATATGGCTGCAGTTTAGGAGACAAATTATCGTTTTGTGTGGATAGAAAGAGAACTATTAATAAGCAAATATATATTCGAAGCATACAATACGTCACAAGGAATTAGAATTCGTTCGTGTCAGTTACGGAACTATTTAACTTGGGTTGAAAGGTAGTGATATTAAAAAGTGACATAGTATAACATACGAAATTTTATATCATAACATATCATAACATACGAAGTTTCATATAGTAATTCTGTCATTAATTACCAGATTACGGTTAAAGTCAATGGTCTTAATATGTAAATTTGTATTTCAATATGTAAATATACGCCTATTGTTGGTAATGCTGTGTTAATTTTTTTTTTTTTTTTTTAAGTTTTTATTCAGCAAAAATATCTGCCGGAGCAGAATTGTTTTTCATCTTTAATGTATTTGAAAAAGTTATTAAGAAATACAAATTTGAATTCTTAGATCTATAGCTATGCATGATCAATTAAACATGATGATTTGAAAAACGTGAAGAATTTCGAGACTCATTTGGGTAATTTATATGCCAAATTGATATATTTCTATAACAGTCAATAAAACAGATTTTTTTTTATTACTCAAATCATAACTTACGATTTTGAAGACAACTTAACCCACAGATACCATCACATTAACAATTACGGTTTTCTTCGGCAACTGCTGTCATTAAGGCATGCATTTTGGCATACCCTTCCTCAAAATAGAATTTCGGTTGCATCTTTCTGGCAATTGCTTTCAGAATAAATGAAACAACACCCGTTATTATTAGTAACCTTCAATAAGCATGGTAAAATGTTTTGCAAAGGTCGTATCCACAAAGTGTGTTTAGTTAGGTGTTATAATTATTAGTACTGAAATACATGATGTACTATATTAGCACTTATCAAAACACATATGTAAAAAAACGAAAAGAAGATGAATTGAAAACAGCTTGTCTTTTTACTTTTTTACATGATATTGATTTTCTGTCGGGAAATGAATTTGTAAATATACAAGCTTGAATGGTTTCTGATTAAGTTTTAAAATATGTTCAAAAGTATTTCGAGAATATTTGTTTAATAAGAAAATATAGATGAAACGAATTCACCCGTTAAACATTTTTTCAGCCATCTATGAATTTTATGGTATAAATGATTGTGAAAGATCCAAATCTAAAACACATTATTTTACCGATAACTTCTCGAACGCACACTGCTGTTTGTCGAGACCAAGTTCCATCGCCACTGCATACACTTGTAGATGGTCCATGTAACTCATAACCAGCATAACAATTAAAAACAGCTGTTGTGCCAGATGTTACATTCACGTAATCAACATCCACGATCAAACCCTCGAAAGCTGGCAAAGGACACAAATTGTGGTCTGAAACATGAAAAAGCAAAGACGCTTCCTTAAAGGAGAACTCTGCCGAGGACTCAAGAACAATAAACTGTAAACGCGTCTTTTGTAAAGAATATTAATATTTCTACTTAAAAGAATATTTACGTGAATTTTTCACATTCATATAAATGATAGAGGAATATTAAAGACACAAATTAGGGTAAAAATCATGATATCTGATTTGGTTTATGGGTTAATTCATTTTGAAGATTTCATCAGTGTCACCTCGCAGTATACAAAGGCAGATCAAGCCAGACAATTTCCATGTATTTCACTAAAACAAAAGAATATCTTTCTTTTACTTCGAGTGTAAGATTCATTAATTGATGCAAAACATATTCTTGTAAAGTGCATGTGTACCCCTATCTCAATAATTAAGCAAAAATACTTAAAATTATTTTAAAAGAGGCAATTAGTTTTCAAACAAATACTTTAAAACTGACTTGGATTTGTCTTTATGACATCATACTGTACACTGTGAGGTTACTTCTCTGCACACTAATACAATCTACACCACACTGCCATATTATACAAATAACACCCTTTGTTCCTTTAACAGTCCGCAATCAGTTTCTAAATATAAAAGTTCAGGGGAATATTCCTTTATCGACGACCCGAGTACGTGTTTGCTGTTTTAAAAAATGAAATATAATGCGTTGGATGAGTGAAAGCGTCTCTTATTCAACAGCAGTACGCGAGAGGTTAGTTTCTTTGTTCTAATCCACTCAAATCTGTAAGAACACAATGCCATTATTTCATTTAACTTTTAATATGCTACGTTGATTTAAAGATTTTAGGTGGTTCTTTTTATTCTTAAAGATAACATTTGTATTGACAGTTGATATATCAATCGCCATTGTCAAGTGTACTGGGAAAATCTCACTTGCTGAATACTAAGTCTTTTTCGCTTTGATCTTATGTTTTTTTTTGTTCCTGGTTTATTCTCGACTTCTATAGTTGTATATTATAGAGAAACCTTTGTCAGTTTGTAGATGCATATGATAACTATAAAGTTATCTATAATACCCGCATAATTTTGGTAAACATTATTATTTTATTTTTGCTACCATTTGTTTTCAAAGCGCCTTATTTATTCAGATGATAAATTTGGAAATTTGCTGTACTCAAGAAATTTAGGTTTTCAAAAAATGTATTTCTTATTAGTTTTTGACCAAGCTTGAAACATGAAAAGTTGAATACTTCATTTATTGTTTATGTTTTGAAATATCCCTCTGTTGTTACATGTTTTTTTATGCAGCTTTTACCACAAATGCCATCACAAACACATCTCTTTGTAGAGCCTTTACATTGAAACACATCCTCATAATACCGACAGGTTCTTTGACATGTATGGTTGAGGGCTATTGCAAAAATGATGTCTCTCTCACCACAGTTGTCCAAAGTCTGGGTTGTTAAGAAAATATAACAAAGGGGTTGAAATGTAAATTATCGAGGTGGCGTGTGTTGTATAAACACAGTTAACATAGATATGAGCACAGAAAGCGTTCTCTCTGTCGTCATAGATTCTCCCTCCATTATAATGATCCATAAAGTCTGATGATATTCGAAAATTCCAACAAAGTATGATCTTTTTATGTTCAGCGTCATATAATTGTCAATAATGAACCTCTAGAAATCCTGACCATTCGTGAGCTTTCCGAGAAGATTTGAAGCTTGCTAGAAAAGTTAGGTTAGAGTTCAGGGTCAGGTTAACGTAGCTTGTCATCTGAACATTATACTTAGCCCCATTCAGTTTTCGTTATTCTTGGACTATAATGTCACGAGCAGGTATTTTAAACGTAATTCACACTAGTTTTCAATCTACAGAATAGTACCTTTTAAACACTGGGTAGGCGACCAAACTCTTGTTCAGTGGTCACTCAGTGAACAGAAGTTTGACATTTCAACCATTGTCCGATTGACATACAAGAAGCACGCATGTATTATACAGCTGGTATATATTAGTGTTCAGTTGAAAGCTAAAACCTCTTACACACTTTCTTTTGTGTCATTTTCTTAAAATACAATTTTGAGTATGATCATGATAAAACAAATTCCAGGAAGACTACCAGAATACACCAGCTTGTAGCGTCATTAACACAAAATACGAGGGAGACATATCCTAATACCCTTCTTTTTGAACAGTCATGTAGTCAGCTCGCTGAATCAGCCAATCAAATTTCCTAATAGAATGCACTGCCGCAAGTACAGGATACACTCTCCAAACTATTCCCCACTTTGAAATACTTACGCTATCAGATTATCGCAAATTCTTTCGTTGGTGATGGAAATAACTTGAAGGATATAGCTCATTTAGGTTTAGCTCAGGCTAGTACTTGTACATGTGTATTATATCAAATTGTTCTAAACATAAACTGGCTTGGACACTCCCTAACTGCATTCTTTAAATCTCTGAAAGAAATTTTGAGATAAAGTGAATCTATACAACTAGTTGAATGAAATGGGTTTAAAAACACTTGTGGTAGTCTTCAAGTTGATCTTATGTAAGAATGACTAAATGTTAATCAAAATCATTTGCCTTCACAAGACAACCCATGTTCATAGGTAGTGTGGAAGTTCTTTGGTTATATTATTCATGACACTAATTGTTCCCAATAATTACATAAATATCTGAGGTATAGAGGTAGGGGCGCTGTGTCCCAATCATATGTAGTACCGCCGTTGCTGTAATCCCTAACAACACATTTGCTTGACCCGCAGTCTTCACAAAAAATAGTTTAAATGCATTGACACATAACTAGCATCAATAGCAATTCATATCACACCCGTTTTAATTCCTATCCAGTGTACCTTATATCATCATAAATGAGAGCTTACCTGTGATTGATATGAAAAGTAATGTAAATATAATTTCCGTGCAAGCGCCAGACCAGTCATTGCGATTGTAAATAACATATTAAAACAGCAACAATGTTTAGGATCTAACTATCTATCTATCTGTCTGTCTGTCTCTATCTGTCTATCTATCTATCTATATTATATATAAATAAATCTATCTATCTATCTATCTATCTATCTATCTATCTATCTATCTATATCTATATATATATATATATATCTATCTGTCTGTCTGTCTGTCTGTCTGTGTATATGTCTGTCTGTCTGTCTATATGTATTATCATATATATATATATATATATATATATATATATATATATATATATATATATATATATATATATATATATATATATATATATATATATATATATATATATATATATATATATATATATATATATATATATATATATATATATATATATATATATATATATATATATATATATATATATATATATATATATATATATAAGAAGAAATAATAGCAACAGGATGCATTTAATCAAGGAAGAGTGCTCAATGTAAAACAGAACATAATAATAACGAATTGGGTCAAACTAAGCTTTTGCTTCATAATTTCCACACGACAAATTTGTTTCGTAAAGTACAGTAGTACCTCACTCATCGGATATATGTGCTGACAAGGATTATGGGATACAGGTTACAATAGCTATGGAGGTCAATTAGGCGTGCCTTAGTATCCGTTTATCTTTGTGTTTGTTTTTAGAATTTAATAAGAATTTTGTAGTGTCTACAAGTGGGGCATTAATTTAGATCTCGTATTAAGCGAGATTCACAGGGTTTGTATATTAAGTAAAGTTTTTCAATTAAACATAAATTGCAACGTTTAGTTGCATTACTGTATGGTCTAGCACGTTTTAGATCTTTCCATTTTTATCAAATTCCTTGTTGTTATCTTTGAGTGACCAGATATATTTGCTGAGTTCTGTATCTTTTCTTTTGTGTTGGTACAAAAGAACTTATATGATTAGCATATCTAGTTTTAAAATCTGTTGCACAAAGTCCGACATAGGTCTCAGTTTCGCGCTATTCTTTGTTGCAACGACTGCTTGGTAGACTAAGCCTTCTTCCTTGCATCTACCATTCACTGGGCATTGCTCTTTTCCCCTACAGTTGCATTCTTTAGGTGAGGGTTTCACTTTTGGTGGGAATTATTGATTTGTTATGGGCGTCAATTATGTTTTTCATGCTTGGCATACAAATGTAACTAAGTTTAACTGTGTTTCCTGTTGAAAATTGTATGCAGTAAATTAGATGGTGGAAATTTCTCGTCTAAGATTTCAAAAAACTGCTTCCCGATATTGGTTTCTATACTCTTACTGTACGGGGGTTATACCAAATTATATTTCTGCTGCGGTTTCTCCTTTTCCTCTCGAGTGCTGGTGTTTCCTTGTACTCTTGTTTTACTGAGGATGCATCGTCGAATATTTTACTGTTGGATGATATTTCCGAGAGTCTTTTGTTGATGGCCATAGGAATGTTTTTGATAATGCTCGGAGGGTGGTTCGATCTGCTGTGCATATATTGTATATATATATATATATATATATATATATATATATATATATATATATATATATATATATATATATATATATATATATATATATATATATATATATATATATATATATATATATATATATATATATATATATATATATATATATATATATATATATATATATATATATATATATATATATATATATATATATATATATATATATATATATATATATATATATATATGTATATATATATGTATATATATATATATAAATATATATATATATATATATATATATATATATATATATACATACATATATATATATATATATATGTATATATATATATATATATATATATATATATATATATATATATATATATATATATATATATATATATATATATATATATATATATATATATATATATATATATATATATATATATATATATATATATATATATATATATATATATATATATATATATATGTATGGTTTGAAGAAAGTAGAATGGATGTTACAAATCTTCTTAGTCGTGGCGTATGCGAAGGGGACAGGACCTCCTTATTTTCATGGTAAGCCGACGAATGGGACCATCGATTAATAACCGTTTGATTTAATGGACGGAAAATGAGGAATGTGGCCTTTCATCTGTAGAAACATGTGTAGAACATTGATTATTGCATTGATATATTGCATTGTATGTCAATTACACTTCTATATTTGTATGCACATGGACATCAAACATCTACACAATTGGCATTCGTTTATCGATCGATTTGGTTAGGGCTCCAACATTTTCCATGTCAAAATGTGTATGTGTATGTGTGTAACTGTTATGTTCAAAATGGTTTGACAGTTAATGAATTACCGAGTTTTCCAAAAAAAGTCATCACCAGAAAGGCTGATTAGCAGTATGGCAATATGATGCCTATGAATGGATTTAGTCTAAATTACAAGTCTGTATTAATTTCAAGAATGATTCAATTGGAAGCTGTCTGCACCTTTTGAAAGTAGAATAGTTGTAACTCTACCATCGCAATTTTATCGCATTTAAAAGTCAACCTAGTATATAGTGATAATTTGTCGCATCCTGAAAATCCGTGGTTAATTTTGTCAGTATAGCGCCAACACCTGTGTATTTATTAATTACCACCTCGCCTCTTTGCTAGGTTCCATTTTGCCTGTTATTCCATGCGTGATTTCCCTCAATTAAGAGTTGTTTTCTACAGTTCAATCGGCGTCACTTGTCTTACTTCCGATCCTACCGGTGCCACCACGGAAGTAAGACAGAGGACGCCGATTGAATTGTAGAAAACAGCACTTAATTGAGGGAAAAATCACACATGAAATAACAAGTCAAAATAGAACCTAGCCAAGAAGCGAGGTGGTAATCAATAAATACACAGAATGTGATGGCGTAGAACTTTATAAGAAGCTGTACAATCACGTGATTTCATTATAATCAAGCAACAAGGGACAATTAGTTGCGCTTGAAAAATCTTATAAGTCTTCACTTATGTCGACAAAGCAATGAGACTAGCAATAACTCAAATCAACTTGTCATAATTTAGGCTCCACCTTTTCATATGTAATTATAAGGGAAAGACGATAACTCATTTCACTACTATATCATTTCGTTCATACGTAGTGGAAGTCACCGTTAATACGCACATAATACCACAACAATTTCAATGCTTAGATACTCGCGGAATTTGCCCTCCTTCAAAATTGAGCCTTATTTGTCAACCTTAACAACTAATTAGTACCTGTTATACGCATTAGACTATTCTCAATTGTATTCGGAGAATATTACCGCCTAATAGTTTTTCATACTTAGCCATTTTTAAATGGTTAAAATCAAGGTAAATATTGACGTTGTTATGGTTGTCGTGCATGCCATCACGAGAATTGCCCCAGCAGTATGGATATAAATTGTCCTCAGTAAGAATCACGTGAATGAATTTAGTCAAATAGTTGTTTATGGTTGTTTGAAATGGAAGATGTCGCCCTCTTTAGAACGTAATTTTAGTTCCACCTGTGCAATATTGTCCCATTACAAGGCAACTTAGTTCATGGTCAAAATGGGTGCATCCAAAAAATAAATCTTTAGTTTAGTTAAATATTTGTTTGTTTAGATTAATAGAGTTGAAGTGTTGTTTGACGATGGAAATAAATGTTAAGATTTAATCGTATTCTTTTATCTTTCACTATTTATTCGAAGGTGCTTATGAATGCCAAAAGATCAACATTTATTTCAAATAAAGTTCATGTGATTTAAAACGAAGTAGACCACTGGCTGGCTTTCGTCACGATGTTCATTAATTGAACATGGTACAAAGTGGTTGATTGACACAATTAATCGGCAGTAGGATATGTAATTTCCGGAAGATTTCCTAGGATTAATTTAGTATAATATGCAGGTTTTGTGTTGGTGTACATAGAATGTTCCTTGCTTGTAAATTCACCCACGCATGTTGTGTTATCGCATTTGAAAGACAACCTTTATTGAAGTGATAATTTGATTAATAGGCGTATACCTTATAATCCTTGGTTAATGTTTGACTTTCAGAACAGTGTAACCGTTTTCCGTTTTGATATGTTCCAAAATAATAAGAATATAGTGTCATGATGCATGTAAGGATATATCGGGTAAGGGTTAGGGCCAAATTCCATTTTTGAAATTACAAACAGTTACGTGAAAACAAATTGATCATATCAACAACACAAATGTATACTTTCTCAGACAGTCTGAAAAATGATTGAAACCTGTTGAAGAAAATGTGGGCTTATTTTAAGATGGAGCCTTTATATTTTGTCTTATGTTTTAAGGACGTAAGATATCGCCAATTTGAACAAAGCTAGAACAAAGGAAGTAATATATCGCCTATTTGAACAAAGCTTAATGAGCAGGACAATGAAACTCTTCCATACACTTCTTGTACACTGATATCGGTGTTTTCCTTCATAGTTAGAAGAAAATTGTACAATGATATTTAAAGTTGGAATTAAATAAAGAGATAATATTATTTTGTGATTTGAGTTAAGTAATTTTCTATCAACAGTCCGGTCCACGCTCCCGATCGGGAGATCTCCTGATTGGAAGATCGAGACATGCGCAGTGACTATATAATTCAGAGAAAGGTATCGTCCCATAAATACATTTAAAAGTAAACACAGCCGTGCTGATGACGTCACTCCTGTTTTCGCTTTTATCTGTTGATTGCGAGAAATCTGTCGGGTCGAACATAGGCGCCTGCATGTTTTATTGATGGCATCACAGAATTGTTTTTAAAAAACAATTTGAAAACTGGAAGTGACGTTTCCAGCACGATGGCGTTCACTTCTGTATTCATTTATAGGTTGATACTTTCCTTTATGGGTTGATACTTTCCTTTATGGGTTGATACTTTCCTTCATGGGTTGATACATTCCTTTATGGCTTGATACTTTCCTTTATGGGTTGATACTTTCCTTTATGCGTTGATACTTTCCTTTATGGCTTGATACTTTCCTTTATGGGTTGATACTTTCCTTTATGGGTTGATACTTTATGGGTTGATACTTTATGGGTTGATACTTTCCTTTATGGGATTTTCTATATGGGGTTGATACTTTCCTTTATGGGTTGATACTTTCCTTTATGGGTTGATACTTTTCTATATGGGTTGATACTTTCCTTTATGGGTTGATACTTTCCTTTATGGGTTGATACTTTCCTTTATGGGTTGATACTTTCCTTTATAGGTTGATACTTTCTTTTATGGGTTGATACTTTCCTTTATGGGTTGATACTTTCCTTTATGGGTTGATACTTTCCTTTATGGGTTGATACTTTCCTTTATGGGTTGATACTTTCCTTTATGGGTTGATATTTTTCTTTATGGGTTGATACTTTCCTTTATGGGTTGATACTTTCCTTCATGGGTTGATACATTCCTTTATGGCTTGATACTTTCCTTTATGGGTTGATACTTTCCTTTATGGGTTGATACTGATACTTTCCTTTATGGGTTGATACTTTCCTTTATGGCTTGATACTTTCTTTTCCTTTATGGGTTGATACTTTCCTTTACTTTTTTATGGGTTTATTCTTTTATGGGTTGATACTTTCCTTTATGGGTTGGTTGATACACTTTCTTGATACTTTCCTTTATGGGTTGATACTTTCCTTTATGGAGGTTGATACTCCTTTATGGGTTGATACTGGGTTGATACTTTCCTTCATGGGTTGATACATTCCTTTATGGCTTGATACTTTCCTTTATGGGTTGATACTTTCCTTTATGGGTTGATACTTTCCTTTATGGCTTGATACTTTCCTTTATGGGTTGATACTTTCCTTTATGGGTTGATACTTTCCTTTATGGGTTGATACTTTCCTTTATGGGTTGATACTTTCCTTTATGGGTTGATACTTTCCTTTATGGGTTGATACTTTCCTTTATGGGTTGATACTTTCCTTTATGGGATTGGGTTGATACTTTCCTTTATACTCCCTTTATGGGTTGATACTTTTATGGGTTGATACTTTCCTTTCCTTTATGGGTTGATACTTTCCTTTATGGGTTGATACTTTCCTTTATGGGATTGATACTTTCCTTTATGGGTTGATACTTTCCTTTATGGGTTGATACTTTCCTTTATGGGTTGATACTTTCCTTTATGGGTTGATACTTTCCTTTATGGTTGATACTTTCCTTTATTGATACTTTCCTTTATGGGTTGATACTTTCCTTTATGGGTTGATACTTTCTTTATGGGTTGATACTTTCATGGGTTGATACTTTCCTTTATGGGTTGATACTTTCCTTTATGGGTTGATACTTTCCTTTATGGGTTGATACTTTCCTTTATGGTTTGATACTTTCTTACTTTCCTTTATGGGTTGATACTTTCCTTTATGGGTTGATACTTTCCTTTATGGGTTGATACTTTCCTTTATGGGTTGATACTTTCCTTTATGGGTTGATACTTTCCTTTATGGGTTGATACTTTCCTTTATGGGTTGATACTTTCCTTTATGGGTTGATACTTTCCTTCATGGGTTGATACATTCCTTTATGGCTTGATACTTTCCTTTATGGGTTGATACTTTCCTTTATGGGTTGATACTTTCCTTTATGGCTTGATACTTTCCTTTATGGGTTGATACTTTTCCTATGGGTTGATACTTTCCTTTATGGTTGATTGGGGTTGATACTTGATACTTTCCTTTATGGGTTGATACTTTCCTTTATGGGTTGATACTTTCCTTTATGGGTTGATACTTTCCTTTATTTGATACTTTCCTTTATGGTTGATACTTTTCCTTTATGGGTTGATACTTTCCTTTATGGGTTGATACTGGGTTGATACTTTCCTTTATGGGTTGATACTTTCCTTTATGGGTTGATACTTTCTTTATGGGTTGATACTTTCCTTTATGGTTGATACTTTTCCTTTATGGGTTGATACTTTCCTTTATGGGTTGATACTTTCCTTTATGGGGTTGATACTTTTCTTTATGGGTTGATACTTTCCTTTATGGGTTGATACTTTCCTTCATGGGTTGATACATTCCTTTATGGGTTGATACTTTCCTTTATGGGTTGATACTTTCCTTTATGGGTTGATACTTTCCTTTATGGGTTGATACTTTCCTTTATGGGCTGATACTTTCCTTTATGGGGTTGATACTTTCCTTTATACTTTTTTTGGGTTGATACTTTCCTTTATGGGTTGATACACCTTTCCTTTATGGGTTGATTGATGGGTTGATACTTTCCTTTATGGGTTGATACTTTCCTTTATGGGTTGATACTTTCCTTTATACATTTTATGGGTTGATACTTTATGGGTTGATACTTTCCTTTATGGGTTGATACTTTCCTTTATGGGTTGATACTTTCCTTTATGGGTTGATACTTTCCTTTATGGGTTGATACTATCCTATGGGTTGATACTTTCCTTTATGGGTTGATACTTTCCTTTATGGGTTGATACTTTCCTTTATGGTTGATACCCTTTATGGGTTGATACTTTCTTTATGGGTTGATACTTTTTGTTGATACTTTCCTTGATATACTTTTTCCTTTATGGGTTGATACTTTCCTTTATGGGTTGATACTTTCCTTTATGGGTTGATACTTTCCTTTATGGGTTGATACTTTCCTTTATGGGTTGATACTTTCCTTTATGGGTTGATACTTTCCTTTATGGGTTGATACTTTCATGGTTGATACTTTTTCTTTATGGGTTGATACTTTCCTTTATGGGTTGATACTTTCCTTTATGGGTTGATACTTTCCTTTATGGGTTGATACTTTCCTTTATGGGTTGATACTTTCCCTTTATGGGTTGATACTTTCCTTTATGGGTTGATACTTTCCTTTATTGGGCTGATTGGGTTGATACTTTTCTTTATGGGTTGATACTTTCCTTTATGGGGTTGATACTTTCTTTATGGGTTGATACTTTCCTTTATGGGTTGATACTTTCCTTTATGGGTTGATACTTTCCTTTATGGGTTGATACTTTTCTTTATGGGTTGATACTTTCCTTTATGGTTGATACTTTTATGGGTTGATACTTTTCTTTATGGGTTGATACTTTCCTTTATGGGTTGATACTTTCTTTTATGGGTTGATACTTTCCTTTGGGGTTGATACTTTCCTTTATGGGTTGATACTTCTTTTATGGGTTGATACTTTCCTTTATGGGTTGATACTTTCCTTTATGGGTTGATACTTTCCTTTATGGGTTGATACTTTCCTTTATGGGTTGATACTTTCCTTGATACTTTCCTTTATGGGTTGATACTTTCCTTTATGGGTTGATACTTGATCCTTTATGGGTTGATACTTTCCTTTTTATGGGTTGATACTTTCCTTTATGGGTTGATACTTTCCTTTATGGGTTGATACTTTCCTTTATGGGTTGATACTTTCCTTTATGGGATTGATATACTTTCCTTTATGGGTTGATACTTTCCTTTATGGGTTGATACTTTCCTTTATGGGTTGATACTTTCCTTTATGGGTTGATACTTTCCTTTCCTTTATGGGTTGATACTTTCCTTTATGGTTGGGTTGATACTTTCCTTTATGGGTTGATACTTTCCTTTATGGGTTGATACTTTCCTTTATGGGTTGATACTTTCCTTTATGGGTTGATACTTTCTTTTATGGGTTGATACTTTCCTTTATGGGTTGATACTTTCCTTTATGGGTTGATACTTTCCTTTATGGGTTGAAACTTTCCTTTATGGGTTGATACTTTCCTTTATGGATTAATACTTTCCTTTATGGGTTAATACTTTCCTTTATGGGTTGATACTTTCCTTTATGGGTTGATACTTTCCTTTAAACTGTTGCTAATAAGTTCAGCCGTTGAAAATTTTGCTTTTCAAATTCTGTAATTATAAAGTTGTTTACTTTGCAAATGACATTATAATTAATTTTTCTGTATAATTTGAGCTTTTGCTGGTGACTAAAATGTTAAAATCTGCTCTTCAGAAACAATTGATATGAATTTTTAAAGATTACTTTAAAATTCCCTGGTGAAAGTCAATTTTGCGCTGGTGAAAATAATTTCATCGTTTTGTTGCACCAATAAAATTATAATATTTTGCATGCATTTTTCCTGCCTTGGCTTAAACCTATTTTACCATTATTTATTTCTTTAAGCAGATTTAAATTTGGAAAGATGTATTGTGGGTTATTATGACAGAAATCGCTTAATACGACCCAGACGAGAACACAGGTACGACGTACGGACAGACATAACATCGACAACCAAGTCAATGTCCACGGCCTTTGATAACCAGTTGTGGTACACTGGCGTGTCTACCCAACCCAGGCTTGAACCCAGGGCCTCGTGGTCTGTAGACAGGTATGAAACCGCTACACCACAGTAGGTAGATATTGCTACTCACTCAACCAACTTTTCTTAAATAGTGTAGACGCTCGATCATGATTAAACCATTCTCGAAATAAACTCCGTACGAACGTGCGCACGTACGTACAGTGTATATATAATTGTACACTGTATGCATGTAGGGGCAGTGATGCGTGAAATTTCGGTGACCTTGAGATGTTCGATTTTTTCAAGATGTGGAAAATCAGAACATCGCTGATGTAAGGACGGGAATCTTTCATGTGAAATTCATTTTGTAAAACAAAGGTTTTGATACACTTCTTTTACACTGATATATTGGCGTTTTCCTTCATAGAAGGAAATTGTACAATGATATTTAAAATTAAGATTGCGTAGAGAGATTATTATTTTGTGATTTAACTTAATTTTGATTTGAGTTCATTTCTATTATTGTATTCGACATAATAAGCGCGTGGGGCGCTTAAGAAAATAGAATTGCGCAACTTTTTAGGCCCGAAGTTTTTTCCTAATAAGCGCCCATGTTCCGGAGCCGAGTACAGTGTGCTATTCGAATTGTGTTGTGTGAACTAGTTCTACACTAATCCAACAATAACCACCACAAAAACATCGCCAGCGTCAGGTTACAAATAAACAATTAATGGAACAAAACTTATTCGAAGTCTTGAAATTAATCAATTATGTTATCAGTCAAAAAAATGTTTGGTGAGCGCTTATTAGAGCAAGGGCGCTTAATACGACATATACCAGAATACGGTAAATGAAACTATCAGTGGTTTTACAATTTCCCCATCTTTCATTGAAGCACACATGATGAACGTCTTCTTCATATACAAGCCTGAAATTGGTGTAGTAGATGGAACTTCGAAGAGTTGAAATGTGGGTTTGAATCCACGCGGGTTTAAAATCCCTTTTTGAAATTACAAACGCTTTCGTGAAAGCAACTGATCATGTAGACCAAATGTATTCATATTTTTCCCAGACAGTCTAAAAAAATGATTGAAACTTGTTGCAGAAACTTTGCACCTATTGTAAGAAAGGAGCCTTTTAATTTTTCTTAAGAATAAGTAAGTAAGGTACCCCTAATTTGGATGAGCAATACAATAATTAAAGGGCTTTACACTGATATCGGCGTTGTCCTTCATCATACGGTTAGAAGGAATTTGTGCAATGAAATTTGGTGTTGGAATGAATGTTATTTAGTGATTTGAGTTCATTTCTATGAATTATTTGAAACTATTGTGGCTTTACATTTTCACCATCTTTCATTTAAATATACATGAACATCTTCTTCATCTTATTGCTATACCCAAACTTGTTCTGCTTATAATTTGCAAAGCTTCTTCATGTAACACAAAATCTGAGAATTAATTGAGTTTAAAAAGAGCTCAATTCTTTTTTTAAGGAGGGGGAAGAGGGAGGGGGGAGGGGGTGAGAGGCTTACTTTCCAGCCAGGTTTCGGATCATATATCGGCAAATTCAGAAAATGTATGATCATGCTTTAAAAAAATCCAGACCCCAAATACGTAAAAAGGAATTCCCCATCCTGGACCCAACACCGCTCCCACACCCACATCCACTTAACATACCATCCACATAACATCAAAGTTTACGGCCGGTCCACTTTGTTTCGATTTTTAACTTCATAGAAATTTATTACTAAAACTTTTAGAAAATGATGATTTTAATTAATTATGGATATTTGATTTTATATCAATTGCTTACATTGTCTTTGGGAGTGGGCTGAAGTATGCTTCAGCCAACACAGTTACAGTAAGTAAAATCAGATTCGCCTGCAAGCGAAAAGGGCAAGGCCGAAATTCAAGAAGTGGGCACTTTTTATGACGTCATTTGAATCCTATCATCAGGGTATGCATGCATCTGCAAATAAAGAGGCGAAAAATGAAGAGAAATGACACTTTAGATTTTGAAATATCGCAACCGGTATGTTTATAAGCGGTCAAACAGAAAGGGCACTTCTGCCCTTCCCTTGCCCCGTGAATAGATGGAACTTCTTGCTCCCGTTGCCCCCTAAGGTAAGGGGGCAGGGTGAGATCGTCCGTCGCCCCGTGGTGTAGGCGTCATTGATTACGACAATGTAAGTACTCCAGCGGAAAATAAAATAAATGAATAAAGGCAAAATCGGGCTTGAGGTTGATGCTACTAAGTCTTATACCTGGGAATTAAACATAAGGTGCAAAATAAATCATAAATATGAGGTGTTTTTTTTTCAAAGTACGGAAATGTGCATCTGTGTCGCGGCAATCTTCTCCGTCTAATTTAATAGCTTCGAGAAATGCTGTCCTTTTCTTTCCTTTGTGAAATTTGCAGTTACAAAAATTAAGAAAATTGATATCGTCCATAAAAATTGGGACACTTGTGACCAATATTCAGAAAAACTATAACATTTTATTTTCCTTTTTAATTACTGTGTACACCAGTTACACTGCTTGGGCAATTAGAAGTTTCATTTTGTTTACTCAAATAAACTACCGAATATACATGTGTATACTGGTTATTAGTATTCAGTGGTATAGGATATAAATCCCCTTTTACTATAGAAGAAAACAAATGAATTTGCTGATACCTCAAGTCAACGTTATCACTTTCTACCTTTAAACATTGTTTTTTGAAGTTAATTAGGGTCAAACGCCTTGAGCACAAAAGGAATGGGGATAGGTAAAATATTTATATTATATCTATTAATAAGTTTTTGTCAAGTTAATGAAGACATTTTAAACAATCTACTCGGTACAAAATCATATTAGTTACATAAATTTAAAGGTACCAATAGGATAACGCGTATGAGCATTTTTACAATATCACAAAGCCCTTACAAACTATGTGAAATATTTTATGATAAAGCTAATTTTGCTTATAAGATTATAAGTGAGTAAAATGGCTAAGAATTGGGCATAACATTGTACTTTAATATTAAATATAACAATTATCATTTTTACCGTCTCTCTTCGTTTCATAATCATACAAATTCCTTAATCTCCGTAAAAATCCTTTATCTCCGTTAAAATCCTTAATCTCCGTAAAAATCCTTAATCTTCGTAAAAGTTAATGTCGTGTGCATTGCCGAGCACTTCATTACATTGAACTAAAATCCTGAATGTTAATTTATTGTCTCGAAGGCACTCGCTGTTGAATGTGAATAATATAATCTCGTATGAGATTGATATGAAGTTCTTTCTTTCCTTTTCTCCATTTTGGTATTTCTTTTATTGTTGGCTCCTCCAAGTTAGAAAATACAATAGTGAATAAATAATCAAATCATTGATTATTATAAATTATATTGTATTTTATTCCCATTGAGCTACAATTTTGCAAACATTTGACAGAAATAGAGGGAGTAAAGGAGATTCATCCGAGATGATTTTACGTAACCAGTCTGTGCCATCGAGCAACCGGTTTACTTGATGATATCATATCATTCCAGTGTGCTAGCTCCTCTCCCTGTGCGTCTGGGCTAACCTCTACACGCCCTATTACCTGAAAATGAAATGTATTAGATAAATGTTGTAAAGAACGAAGGATTTATTTATAGCAATTCGTTTTATGCAACATACACATACAACACATACATATGCCTGAGTTCTCCTTCCGTTTTTGGTTTTACTTTCCACTTAAGATAAACACACTTATACTTTTCTGAATTGATTCTTTTTTACTAAATTTATTTTCCCCTTTTATCAACGATAGAAGAAGTGGACTGAGAGGGAACAGCCCTCCTTTTGAATAATTTATAATTCACTTGCAACTTACAAAACGTACTTACGAAATAGTGAGATAATTTAAAACTTGCAATAAAAAATGTAAAACTGTTTTAAACAAAACCCTGTTGTTTCTTAATTATTATAAGTTTATTGCATGCATGGAATTGAATTAGAAATGTATTTTTACGAATGGAATTGAATAATGCAGGAAGACATATAAAACTACACTAATGAGAAGAAAGATTAACAAAATGGAAGAGGACGAAGATATGATTAGAGGAAGATCTATAAAAGAAACACAATAACGAAAGTCCAAATCACGCATCACTACCAACCACAACCAATAACTGCAAATTCATGCATGACAATAACCCACTCTTCACTTTGTAGAAACATCACCCAAGATAAACCCTTAAACTTGACTAAATGTTTCATTTTTTGCAAACTAAACCATATCTTTGCATATCATATGACGAATTGTCCATTGGCATGAACATATCTGTAGCTTAAAGGAGACAATCCTTTAATGGTTGTCTGATACAATCATTATTTCATCTGGTAGAGGAAGAAAATCTAAACCAACTACCAAAAACAGCAAATCTTATTCCTAACTAAAGTTATCCATGTTTGAAGTCGACACGTGAGGCTGCCATTTTGTTCAATTCTGTATCAAATTCTTGTGCATGATGACATAATTACCCCAACAAGGGCATAAGGATTATAATGTATTCCTGTATAAATTTGACAACAATTTTTATTGCAAAATAATGTGACAAAGTTTTATATTTTATCTGCACACAAAAATGCCCTTAATATTTCTAAAATCAAAATGGCGACTCCTATAGTAGTAGCATTAAAGATTTTAAAAATTACACACATCTGTTAGGTTGCTTTGGGAGGTGTAAGATTTAGTCAAAGATTTTGTTATTCTTATTTCTATCATATGGATATCATATGGCTTATGTCAGAGCTTATGTCTCCTTTTAAAGGATTACTGACCAAGCAAGTTTGTTTATTTGAAAGAAACAAAATGGAAAAAAAAAACATTCAAAAATCATATTCCGTTAAGCAGATATTTAGGTTTAAAGTTGTACATCATATTTATAAAAGTGGATGAAAGCAGAATAGTTGTGGCATCCCATCCTCAGATCCTTCAAAGTCTTTATGTATTCTATCATATTTGTTATGCGATTTTCGGGCTTTGCAACCATTGGATATGTCAAAAAATTAGTAAAACCATAATCTAATATGGGTAATTATGATTAAGATGAAAGATTTGTAAAAACGTTGAATACACATCACGATCAAGAAGTCGCATCAAAATTGTGTCCTAAACACTTGATCATTAAAAGAAAACTGGTCGGGTGATCAAGTTACGTACCCCCGCTTCCGATTTGTATTGCTTGCTTAATTGCGCATTGAATTATAGGATACAGTTTATAAGCTCCGCGACGCAATTCACGCATAAATGGATAAACTCAACTTGAATTATTGTTAGGCATGCAATGGTTTTTCCAATTAGTGGAGGTGAGATGTTGCATACATTATTAGACATATATACCCCGATTTGGACAAGTTTTCAATGCGGGGTGTAATCTGAGAGGTGTGTACACATCACAAGAAATACACACTGTCACCCTAAACGACATTTCGATTGACTCTGAAATTGCCATTAATCATCACCTCGAGTTTCACTATAAACGATTGTCCAACACTAAATCTCTCAAGCCTTGCAAATTTATCCACTTTCCTCTAAGCTACAATAAGTACCATTATAAGCTTGTGCAAGCATTTTACATTTAGTCTCACCATACATGTCATACTGTAGTACAATTTGGATAAGTATCAAAGGAATTTTTTAAGATCAAAATGCGTGTATCTCTTGACAACATATATTCAACGAAAACAAGAGAAAAGATTATCAGTAGAAAGATCTTTTAACCTTTACCAGTTAACTAATTCATTATATGTGTAAGATACAACATTATCGAGACGTTTTGAAATAGAGAAAATGCAAGAACTTATTCATATCAACGTCATTTGACATTTAAAAGTGAATGAGAATTGTAAGCAGTTTTCCAAATGTTTTAATTAATTGTCTATGCATGTAAAAACAGATAGAGGCAACGGCAGCTGGATCCCTTTCAAATTGTTTATGAAAATAACAACAAATGTCATCAAAACTCGAATAAAAATTACAGCCATTATCAGATTATACAGTCCTTTTAGGACAATTTGTATTTCCATTTTTCTAATTCCTTTGTTTTCAAGGCTGTCACAACGCTTTGGGTAAGAGCATTTGAAATCTAAATTGGATGAAAATTTGAGTTATATAGCGAGAGCTTTAATCTTAGCCATTACCATAACCCAATTAACATAATAAATATGCATATTACATTGCAGCTGTAACGAATTTTAATAAATCTTGCAAATAACCAAGTCTTCAACGTTTGGTAAGCCTTAACTTGGAATATTAGCATGCTATTTTCCAATTTCAAATACTGTTCTGTAAAATTCTTCTCATTATCATGAACTGAAGGAATGGAAGCATTTTCTATAATTTCAAAATGACACCTTAAAAATGAGAATTTAGAGTGACTATTAAAAGCATTAAATGAATCGAATTGGAGATTTTAGTTGAATTTTGAGCATGGTCATCGGTGATTCGTAACAAATTGATCTGCGTAAGTATCGTCAGCATGATAATGCTGCGAATGCAACATGAAGAAACATCGCAAAGAATTTTCATCTGAAAGATGATCACATTTTCGACAAATTATAAATTATAATTATGAAGACGCATGTCTACTATCATCAGAGACGTTAGCTAGAAATTTAAAAGGGGGGGGGGAAGCCTCTGCTTTTGCACAGGAACCAATGGTTTTATCTATTCATACGCCAACGCTTACGGGATTAATCTCTACTGGGTGGGTGGGGTTGAACTCTTTTTGGCTGACCTTTCTTACCGTTTTTAGGAAGGGTTTGAAATAAGGGGAATTTTTACGTAAACTTAAACGATTTTTTCCCAATTTTGTTAATTTTTTCAGAAAAGTTGCTGAATTTGTCGATAAATTAAACAAAGTTTTTTGATAAATAGAGGTGCAGTGGCTCAGTGGTTAAGGAATTAAGCTCGTTATTTGAAAGGTATCAGGTTCGATTCCCGTCGCGAGCGCTGTATTGTGTCCTTCAACAAGACACTTTACTTGCTTCAGTCCACTGAGCTGTGAAAATGAGTACCAGCACTGCTGGGGAGCTAATCTGCGATGGACTGGCGTTCCATCCACGAAGAGTCGTGTAGTTTCATCCGCTTGCGCCATGAAAACCGGGGAATAAGCACCGGCTCTATGAGCCTAATGGCTCGATGGAATTAGCTTCTTCTTCTTTAGATAAATGGGAGTAAGAGAAGCTGTGAAGCCCATACATGTCATCCGTCCTAAAAATAGATATTCAGCAAAGGGAAGCTACCGCTCATACTGTCCCCTCTGGGTACGTCCCTGACTTTGATAGTAA
This sequence comes from Chiridota heheva, assembly GCA_020152595.1. Lineage (NCBI taxonomy): Eukaryota > Metazoa > Echinodermata > Holothuroidea > Apodida > Chiridotidae > Chiridota > Chiridota heheva. Next base: position 799,147 of record JAIGNY010000659.1, on the reverse strand, counting down.
CTGTATGTATTTTAATATTTTTGACATTCAATCAAAATGGCGACATATGGTTTTCCAATCTAAGTATGAGTAAGTATAACGTGATTCGCATTTTACACAAAGAAATGTGAGTAATATTGGATATTTAGAGTTTTTGTTTATTCCTACTCCCTTTCTTTCCTTGCTTAAAGAAAAATATTACTATTTTTGTGAGATTGATGTAATATTGATACCTTGTTGAGAAAAGCAATACTTCAAGCGTTAAACGGGAAGAGAAACTTACCGTATTCTGTCCAAGTTTATTTTCATGCATAACTTGGAATTCCATTTTAAGGTGCTTCAGATAAGTCTGTTGGACACTGAAGACCAATGCCTCATTAAACACTGGATGTACCGTATTGTGCTTTGTTGAGGTTTTTTTCTTCTTTAATCTTTTATTTACAAAGTAGAGCGAGACCTTCACGTAAGGACCTATTGAGTAAACAATATGAAACTTAAAACCAATGAATTTAAATTTAAATTTATTGTTTACAAATATTAATATCTTAAGGCGATCAGAGGCCCGTTCACAATTCCTTATGGAAGTTCACGATCAGAGCACGACAGATCTTCATCATCGTCATCGTCGTCGTCGACGTCGTCGTCGTCGTCGTCGTCGTCGTTATTATCATCATCATTATCATCATTATTAGTAGTAGTATTGCTAGGAGTAGAATAGGTTAAATGAAATACAAATGTTCTGTGTTGTTAAGATTTCAACAACAATTTCCTTTTGGAAATCAGATAAACATTAACTTAAAAATTATCTCCTTTTATCCAATAAAAATGAAGTTTCAATGCAAAAAAAAAAAATCATGTAAACGGTACAATAAATACTTCTTAAATAATCGTAGGTTCAAATAGTTTTTCAGCCACACGATGTGTTTATTTGCAACGATTGTGCTTTAATGTCTTTCATTGCTTCACAAACATAGCACATCTCTTTAATTGAATATCGGGAATCCCTGCAAAAATTATTTTTCCACTTCTCCTGTAACTTGCTCTCATTGCATTTAGATTTACCTTTTTCCACATGCATGTACAACACTCTCCAACTTCAATAATATTTTCAAATTTGTCTTTATGCTACACTTTTCTTACACTTCTTTGTACCTACTGCTTTCTGCTCACACTGCTATTTCTTTTTTCACTTTTAGATTTCAAGAATTGTTTATCTGTAGAGATCGTACATTCATATCTTTTTCCTCTTTTCCCTTCAGTGTGTAAAAAAGGATGTACGTTTCTCAGACTCAACCTTTCCATAGTCATGCACGCATACACTTGTTGTCTAAACCACCTCATTTGCATATATTCGAAGGAATCATACCTGTTTGGGTTAATTTGCGTTCATGAAAGTTTTATTTCTGAAAAATCGTTTGGAAAATACTTCACACTTAGTTTTGAAAAACAAATGTATTGCCTATTATTCAATTTAATGCCTCTATCATGAATGAAACTGGGACCTAAATTTCTATACTTTATTGCCAAAAAAATATTTACCCGCTTCTCATTTAATCCTTTTTGTGCTTTTGATTAAGCAAAGGCGTACATTGATCAAGCTCTTATTAAAACTATGTCGAATAACCGGATGATATTTGATAATTGATAATTGACTTCTTTAGATAATCTAAATTAGATCGTCTTAATTTTAGATTAATTCCATCGCTAACATCATTTATAGATTGAACGTAGCCCTATTATTTATCATATTACTATCATTTTCTATTGTCTATTATTTTCTATTACATTTTGTTATGTTCTATCATTTTATATTTTATATTTTTTTTATATTATTTATATTATTGTCTATTATTCTTTTATTATTTCCTACTATTTTTATCTTGTATTCTCTTTTATTATTTATATTATTATTTTCTATTATTTCTATTATTATTTTCTATTATTTATATTATTTTTTGATATTGAACTTACTGGCAGTTTTCTTTCCATCCGCAGTACGTATTTGTTGTAGATTTCTTGCCTTCATGATAACGACTGTCAGACGTTCTGCACTTGGGAGGAATGCTATCGAGAACATCAAATCTCCTATGTCAGGAATATCTTCACTCTGTTGAAATTGCAGTAATGCTATTAAGTGTTTACGGTACAAATTCCTTGTGTTTCTTATGTTTGAAACCTTGCTTCCACTTCAAGAAAAACGTATTCTTTTCTGATCATGCATCATTTGTAGTAAATGAGGCAATTGAGAGTGAAGCTTTAAATAGCTAAGAATCATGCCATATAGTTTCTCTGGCATTTTTTTTCTCTGACCTATTTTGAAGATGGAACATATTTTCATCATTGTAGAACATTACAAATATTATAAACAGCTGCTACAATGAAGTAAAACTATCTCATTTCATATCAATGGATTAGATCAGTGGTCAAGCATGTTTATATTATATGAAAGAGGTCTTTAAAAGAAACAAAATGGTGAAAAAAGCGTTCAAAAATCTTATTCCGTTAAGGAGATATTTATTTAAAGCTCTGTTTAATTTGTGTCGAAATGACTGGTGTAGTAAGTCTACTATGGAATGTTGGCGTTTTCATCCTCACATTGTTAATAATTGATAATGTATTTTAAAGAAAGTTTGTTGAAATGTTTCACTAAAATGAATTTTTATAGGATTTCCTTCATGTAAATTTGTAATCATGTAATTTTCTTCATATTGTAAATGCCCTTACTAATTTCAGTTTTACTATTTTTGACATATCCCATGGTTTTTAAGACACAAAATCCCACAACAAAATATGGTAAAACACATCAAGACTTTGAGAAATCTGAGGCTATGACATCACAACTAATCTGATTTTACTTGTTTCTACACAAATGACACCAAACTTAAATTTAGATATCTCCTAAATAAGATTTTGGAATGTTTTCTTCACTATTTTGTTTCTTTTAAAATCTTCTTTCATTTAAAAATATAAACTTGCTTGACCCTTGAACTAGTCCTCTAACGGTATGAACTCACTATTTTTGGATGAGCATTTGGATAAAGAATTTCTTTCCAGACTTCCACTTTTTCTGTTAAATTAACATTCGCAAGAGGAAGGAGAACTTCTCCTATACACTCATCCCTGGAGAATTGATCATAATCATACAGTTCAATTCGTACAGTTTGCCGATGGATGTCTGCCTCCGGTATTTCAAAAACAAAATTTTCTACATAAAGATGAGAAAAATCCCTAGCAACTTAAACTTCATTAATCAACATCTGAAAAATATTGAAGAGTTGCTGAATTAGCTAATCATAATGCAATCGTAAATGTTTTGCGATCTAAAATAGCGACCAACGATCGAAATAACAAAACAAATATTGACAGTGAATATAGACAATTGATACATGGCGTAGATTAAAATGTCATGCCAACAGGCAGACAGGAAGCATACCCATCAATGAAAATATCCTTTCAATTTTCAGTGTTACTTTTGTATGCGGTATATTTGATTAGAAAACATATCTTAAATGATTGTTTAGTAACTATGGATTTGCTGAGGTTATATGTAGTAAGAACCACTGATATTGTATCATATCATATCAAACTGGGAGGAACTACAAAAGGCAATTTGAAAGGGTTCAGTGGTCAAGGAAGTTGATCTTATATGAAAGAGATCTTCAAAAGAAACAAAATGGTGAAGAAAGCGTTCAAAAATCTGATTCCATTAAGGAGATATTCAAGTTTAAAGCTCTGTCTTATTTGTGTAGAAATGACTGGTGTAGTAAGTCTAATAGAACGTTGGCGTCTTCATCCTTAAACTTTTAATAATTGTTTATGTATTTTAAAGATTATTTATTTAAATTTTGTATTATTTAAATTATTTTCCTCGAACTTTTTCAAGTGGTATATTGTAAATACCCATACTTGATTCAGTTTTACTACTTTTTTGACATACCCCATGGTTTTTGAATCACAAAATCACAAAACAAAATATGATAAATACATAAAGACTTTGAGGAATCTGAGGCTATGACATCACAACTAGTCTGATTTTAGTCGTTTCTACACAATTACACCAAACTTAAAATTGAGATATTTTCTTAACAGAATAGGATTTTTGAATGGTTTCTTCACTATTTTGTTTCTTTTGAAGTCCTCTTTCACATAAAAAGACGTGCTTGACACTTGAGCTATTTATATTAAAGGGGACATAAAGTTATTTACAAAAGATATATAGGTATATACATATATGTAAGCTGTAAATATCTGTACGCCGATATTGGTTTTGATAAAAAGGAAATGTAATATAACCTAAGTAATCTAAACGATACCTTTGAAAATCGGAGCAGTCGTCTTTCGTTGAACTTTAGATTGGGTAACTTTGCCTTTAGCATACGGTACCACCAGCACCTTGCAATAAGGATCTGCTGTGCCACTAAATTCACGTGGTTCAAGGTTTCGTGCTTGAATAAGATTTATCGTCAACAGCCCCATCTCTGGATTATATTTCAAAGAAAAATTCATAATTCCAAAGCACGGTCCTTGCAAACTGATTTTCTTTTTCGTCTGCAAAAAAAAAACAAGTAAAAAGCGTGAAGGTGTTTTTTTTTAATTGAACATGATGGATAATGGGTTGGATATCCATAGGGCACTGCTCTTTCTAATTATACTCTGTGGAATATCCGTGACGTGATTGCTCTACCTACTTACCAACAATAAGCAAATATCATATTTCCTCCTCTCACCTTAGATAATGACTTTAAAAAATGCCATAAAAACATAAAAAAAACATTAAACTTATTCCCAAAGTAAGGAATCTCTCTTACGAATCTAGGTTGCGAATTTTTGGTTTGACCACGCTTGAGTTGAGAAGAATACGTGGCGATATGATTCAGGTTTTTACATTCCTATCTAGTAGTGATGCTTTGACTTCCTGTTATTTCTTGCATGTTTCAACTAATCCTCATGTGACACGTGTTAACAGTTTGAAGTTGACCAAAGAGTTCTCACAGATAGATATTCAGCGTTTTAGCTTTTCTCAAAGAGTTATTAGTGAGTGGAATGGTTTGCCTGAGTGGGTAGTTAGCTCCAATTCTGTTCACAATTTCAAAGTCAACATAATAAGTTCTTTACTAACTCTGGGCATCTTTTATTTATTTTTTTGTTTTTGTGGTGGTGGTGGTATTAGTTTGGGCTTTGTATAGGGTGACTAAGCCTTCTTAGCCCGTAATCTTGTTATGTTATGTTATATAAGTGAAACTAAATCCGAACACAAGACGCTGTCAAATGCAAATTGAAGAGCAATGCCTCCCAAATTTTATATTTCATTTTAAATATGCAGACATCAGTGATATTCAAAGTATTTAAAAGAATATTTGATTGAAAGAATAAAGTTTTCGGAACAGATAATCGTTTTTAGGGGGAGGATCAATATGGATTCCGGTGTTTTTATCATAAATTACGATGGAGGCCTCTGATTTTGTGTTGCAGATTTGCATAAAAAAACGGTTGATGGAAAATCGTTTAAAAAATCTTCCTTTCGAGCTCTTCGTAATATTAAAAGTGACTGATGAGGCCGCCTTTCCCATCTTCCAAGTTTAATGTTTTGGTGACATTCAAATATCATACTGTCATAGTCGATTCTTTTAGGGTTTTTTCCCGCTGTTACCAATGAAATGATTTTCTCAATAGTTATCATTACAAGTAATTTGCAAATCATGAACTTTCATTGTTTTTCGATTTGTTTTCAATATCGGATATCTAATAAAATTTCATATTTGATTTTACTTTGTAGCTTTGTTGCCATTCGAATTTCTAAGTTGATAATGAAAGCTTGTTTATCAGCACCGTCTATCTCGTTGCCTCATGCGAGACGCTGAAAGGCAAAAAGAGTATATATGAAATATAAAATCAAAGTCTTATAACTAAAACTATAACATATTTTAGTACTACAAGTGAAATTACCTTAGTTGTTAGTTTCTAATTTTTGCAACATTTGCTCATAAAATGTAAATTAGGCTCGATTTAATAATTTTAAATCATGAACTCACTTTCTGGAAAAATCATTTCATTGCGTTTTTCCTGATGATCAAAAGTACGCATTCACGAACGAATTTGTAAAGAAATATAAAGCACACATAGTATTAGAATTATTAAAAGGACGAGAAAAGAATTACAAATCTGATGCCTTGGTAATTTGAAAGCCTATACAATTGCTTGAAGGCTTCGCAAAAAGAGTTCAACAAATATAACTTATATATAACTTATTATCACAAATAATCATCAAAGAACTAATTACAATAATCATCTTTTGGAAATTGGCATGGTCAACAAACTCAATTCAAATCATTAGTTGTTCTGCTCCTTAAAGTTTCAAACAGTCAGACCTGACCTGATAAATAGGCAGATCGGGTCAGACTTTCCCTCTTTATTATCTTCATTTTGAAAACCACAAGTGATTAGGATCAAATTTCTCTTATCAATGGCTCCATTATACTTGTTCTTCTGTTGGTCCTGAGTTGTTGTGGAAGTTGGTGTAAAGTATCATAATAGCAATGGATGAAGTCCTTATTGTGTGGTTGAGTGGTTATTTTAATTTAGATAAGTGGTCTCATTATTTGCTACAGTGAGTTTGTGGTTATGTTTTGCTGGAACAAATTTTTAAGGAGATGGACAAGTCATGTAAGTTTTTCACAGTTTTGAAAATAAATGGAGGCACACAATATTTGATCGTGACTATTCTAGATGTTCTGATGTGCTGTTGATTGTGAGAATTTTTAATAGTGTTTACCTGTATTTCTTTGTACATATATGACGATGGGTCAAGTTGAGATGGATCTAGCTTCCTGTGCATCGAAGGGGTTCTTGGGCTTACAGGGCTGATCGGCGCTTGTGGTTTTTCCGTAGATATACTTTCGCTAAAGGCTGAAAGAAATGGTATTACAAATGGTGGTTTATGTGATTTAAAAGGCATTTAGACTTGCATTCAATTTATCAAAATTATTACAGCATTTCTGAATGATTAGAGTTAAATTACACAATTTCATTGGTTACTAGAATTATTATGTTCGAAATTATGATATATCAAATTGAACTTACAATGGGTAAAGCTGAAAGTTTCATACGGTGAAGCTGGAGAAACGTATTCAACGCTTTTGGTTCTGTTGAAAAATATAATTCTCAAATAGTTTCGGTAGACTTACAAGACTTGTAAAACGTTAATACGATAAAAACCTCTTATCTATTTGTATTACATCGTTGGTTTAGCATGTTTTACATTGATTTTGCGTTGTAAAACTTTAAGGCATAACATTCTTTCAGTCTTCTAAATTGTAACTATTTTTGAGATAACAGAAAGAAAAAATACTGTAAAGAACATATATTGCTTAGAAACAAATTAATGACTAAACCCAGATACACACGTGAGCTTAACACCGAGAAAGTCACAACTCTCAGTTTTTCATTGCAACCCTTTAATAATTAATAAGATTTAACCAAAAACAAATTGCTTAGATAGTTTGCTATAGACCTTTTTAAACCGAGTTTAGCCGAACGTGATTTCTTCAGTACTTCGACCAACTAAATGCTGGGTAAACTTTTCCTTTCTTTCCCAACCAATCAGGTGCAAATTTGAGGAAAAAATGAAAGCAGCAATACGCGCGCGTATTTCCTTCATGTATAACGCATGTATGATATGTGTGCTTAAAAACATTTTTTCATACGCTTGGTCTCATACCGTGCGTGATTTGTGCAGAAGGCTAAGATTCCTCCAGTGTTTTAATGGTCTAGAAGATTCCTCCAGTATACGATTGGTCCATTATGGACACGTGAATCTCGGCCATGTAACATTATTTAGATTAGTTATCCGGAAATTTCCGATTAAAAAAAGGCTATAAACTCGGGGCTTTTAACCATGTTTTATGTCATTGTTTAAAGTTTTCATTATTAATTTCCTGTATAATTGTAATTATAGATATTTAAACCGTCGTTAATTTGTAAACAGACACGAAAATCATTAGCTAAAAATTAACTGAAATTAAAACACTAATAAATAGGTAAGAAGGATTCACGAAAACCATTAGCTAAAAATTAAAAGAAATTAAAACACTAATAAATAGGTGAGAAGGATCCACATAGTTAAGAAATTCTTTAAAAAGTACCTTCATTTACAACCATTGTTGACTTTTCTCTTCTTCAAGTACTTGTTGTCTAGGTTCATCATTGCAAAAATATTTGATCAGATGTTTTAAAAAGTAGATATTACACAATTTTATGCAGAAATTGTTATTTTCTTTTAAGTATTGATCTTAGAAAACAAAGAGGTTGCAACCTTCTATAGTATACTAAATCTCATTAAGTCAAATCTATGTTTGAAGGGTCTAATGACACCTAGGTCTGTACGAAATTTGTGTTGTTCGAAAGAATACCATATGATTGTTTTTTCATTGAGTAAGTCGACGTATACCTAAGCTGTTGATTAAATTGTACAATATCTTCAAATTTAGCAATTTGTATCTTCACCCATACAAAATGTTGATTCAAGTATAAGTTTAAGATAATCCCAGTCAGTGTCTTGAACAGATTTTTAACATTGTAGCAAATGTTACTGAAATATGACACTTGCTCCTTAAAGTAATAGGCCTATAAAATATTTATCATAAATTCTTTGACTTTGCTGAGAAAGGTGTTTCAAGATGTCTGATTAACGAAACACAAATATAAGAAGATGACAATCAACGGACTTGCTGACTTTCTCGCCTCTACCGCATATGAAAAACCTTAAAAGAGCGATGTCGTTCATGAATGAGTTTGATTAACTGAGTTATATTAACACTCGATGATGTCGAAGATATAATAACACCTTTCCTAACCACTGGAATGCGAGTATAGGTTTAAGGTCTCTCTGCTTGAAAATTTTTACCTCAATATAACAAAACATAAACGAATGAGATTAATAAATTGTTTTCTTATTGACATTAACCTTTCGATTTAGTAAAAATCTTTTTTTAATAATAACCACAAATTTACGTGACGATTAAATCACTATATTTCATTAGGAATATGTTAGACAGACCCGTCGTTTGAACGAAAGCAATTGAGTCGTTTTTATCAATCATAACTACCAAACACAACCCTTATTAAGAGTGTGAAGTGCCCTCGGAATATACTAAATCAGAATCCTGAACAATTGTACTTGCTATTCAACCCCTTTGTAACTTAAAATAACGACTTAACTTAAAGTCCGCTAAACTTCACTTGCAAAGCTGAAGCAGCCATTTAATTGGGAACCTCTTTTTCGCTGAAAATTTACAGTAATTTTTATTCCACAGATATGATTTATTCCGTAAAAATTTGTTTTATGGGTGTAGTGCTTTGAGAGTAGCAAAGTATATTTGAGAGTGTGCATGCTTTCAGATAAAAAGAGGTACTTATGTCAGAAAGAGAAAGCAATTTTGCAAATAGAACTACTTTTCTAAAAATGGTTCTTTTGAATTAACACGATTAGTTTGAAAGAAATTTGAAGCAGTATGCTAATGTAACCAGGTAACGTAATACTAATGCTAAGCGAAAGAATAGAAATTAAGGAAGACATTAATGTGACAAGTGTTTGGAAAATGATAAATAGAAATAAATGAATAGAGACTAAACGGAACAATGCTCAAGCAAAAAAACTAGAGTGTGGATAGAGTCCTATTATGGAAATCATTAAACAGCAGAACTGAATGGTCTATATTTCCATTTCAGGATAACTTATTTACGAAACTACGAATATGTATCTATATAGGTTCGTCATAAAGTTTAATATAAACAAAATGAATAGCGTGGCTTTCGCGATTTCCTTGCTACTCATGAAAATTAATGGAGGGAGGATTAAGGTGCGCCTGACAGGCAGCAAACTGTTTTTGCTCTCACATTTCCACTAATTTTCACTAGTTTTAACCATTGCCATTGTTTTGAAAATTGGCATACTTGAACTTTGTGTATGTGTAACTACATAACGGTTTACATTTTTCGAAAAGGATGTCTTATTTTGGATTTATGAAGATTTTAGTTCTATGCTCTGCAATATATTTGAACATCTATTTTCTACAAGCAATAAGCTGTCAATCAAACATCATGTGCAGTGAGATTAAAGGAAAATCAATAATCAAGTACACAAGTGACCAGCTTATCTACTTAAGCAAACCTTCCAGCCCAAAACAAAAGCTTTCAACAGAGGTGCTACAGATGGTTAGGTTGCAAGGAATAGCAAGACAAAAGCCAACAATGAGAAGCAAACGAGGAGGCTGTAGAAAGCAAAGGCCAATTAAAGTGATCAATGAAGTATTTGACAGGAATTTTGATCCTGCAGGAAAACGAAAGTGTAACCTGGATAACCTTATAGTGATTCATCCACACAATAATAAACCTATGCTAAAAGCAGTATTATGGAATGCCAGATCTGTAAAGAATAAAACCGAAGAAATCACAGACGTCATAATTGATGATGATTTAGATATAATTTTTATCACAGAGTCATGGTTAAAATCTGTTGGAGATGAAGGTTAAATAGCTGATTTAACTCCCCAAAGATACAAACTTAACAAGCTGTCACGAACAAAAGGTGCAGGTGGAGGTATTGTTATTATATCTAAGCAAAACCTCCAAATCAATATTTGTTCGATGTCGATTGAATTACCCTCATTTGAAATATTGGAATTAGAAATTACTGCAGGTAGTATGTCTGTACGATCAGTTTGCATTTACAGACCACCCCCATCAAAATCAAATGGCCTTTCAACATCGCAATTTCTAGATGATTTTTCAGTATTACTTGAGACTTTTAGCACCAAAAAGGGTCCACTAATGATACTTGGTGATTTTAATACTCATTTTGATGATCAAGGAAAACCTGAAGTCAAGAAGTGCTTAAAGTCTCTGCTAGCAAATAGGCTTGTACAACATGTGAACCAAGCTACACATCAGAAAGGTCATACATTGGATTGGATCATAACTAGAGAAAGTGATTCCTTTTTAAGTAACGTAAAGATTGAGGATCGTCAGATGTCTGATCATTTCTGGATAACTTTCACGTTAAATCTTGCCAGACCTTTACCACTAATGACAACAGTTACATGTCGTAATATCAAAGGCATATCGCAAGATAAATTTAGAAATGACATATTGGAATCTGAACTTCTAAAGAACCCTCCATCTATACTTGATGATCTCACTGAGTTATACCACGTTACTTTAACGGAACTACTTGACAAGCATGCCCCATCAGTTGAAAGGCATATACATGTCAAACCTAATTCACCCTGGTATAATGATGACATACATAAGTTGAAATTACTGAGAAGAAGAACAGAACGAAAATGGAGGATTTCCGGCCCTGAGGTCCATCGTCAAATTTACAAACAAGCAAGAAAGGATGTGCAGAATGAAATTAAGCAGGCCAAAGCAAAATATTACCAAGAAGCAATACTTTCAAAATAAACAACCCCAAAGCACTTTGGACACAAATGTTTAAGCTATTAGGCAAAACTGAAGAGAAGATACTTCCTACAGCAGCAAATGATGAAATATTAGCAGAATCTTTCAACCAATACTTCTCAAGCAAAATTGAAAACATAAGGAAAGCACTCATCTCTGACGATAGTCGCCCTCAACTTGACCAAAGATCTGACCAAATGATGTCATCATTCAGTGGTGAACACCTAACTGAGTTTGAACCAATGTCTGAACCACAAGTACTGAAACTGATAATGGATTCAAAGCCTACAACATGTGAGTTGGATCCTATTCCAACTAAATTGTTGTTGCAATTTTGTGATGTTCTCCTGCCTGTCATCACAAAAATGATAAATATCAGCCTGGACACAGGAATTGTACCTAAAGTATTCAAGAATGCGGTGGTGAAACCTCAAATTAAAAAGCAGAACTTGGACAAAAATCAACTCATAAACTACCGTCCAGTGTCAAATCTCCCATTTCTCTCAAAGATCTTGGAAAAGGCAGTAAACAAGCAACTGGTAAATCATATTAACAGCCACAATCTTTCGGCAAAATTTCAACCTGCCTATAAGAGTGCACATAGTACTGAAACCGCTTTGGTGCGTGTTGTGAACGACTTGCAAATGGCGGTAGATGATGGAAAAGTTGGAATCTTGGTACTCCCGACCTCTCTGCTGCTTTCGACACGATCGATCACGAACTTCTGAAACAACGACTAGCTCATGAATACGGGTTCAGTAACAAAATACTTTCTTGGCTTTCATCGTATATATCAGACAGACACCAGTCTGTTATCATCAATGTGTCACAGTCTAATCCAATGAATCTAACATGTGGTGTACCACAAGGATCTGTTTTAGGTCCTCTGTTATTCACCTTATACACAAAGCCACTTGATAGACTTATAAACAGTCATGACGTTCTTCATCACCTCTATGCCGATGATACACAGCTGATAGATAGTTTTCACCCAGCAGAAAGTGGAATAGTGGCACTTAGCAAACTTGAACTATGTACAACAAGCATAAAGTCTTGGATGACGAACAACATGCTCAAACTTAACGAGTGCAAGACAGAAGCTATGCTTGTAGGACCAAAGTCCAGACTGCTCAACACAGACATCAGTCATATCTCGGTTTGTCTCACCTCAATCCCATTCTCTAAATCAGTGAAAAATCTGGGTGTTTTTCTTCAACCGGAACTGACCATGGAGAAGCATATCACAGAGCTTTGCAGGATCTGCAACTACCACTTGCACAATATTGGCAGCATCAGACACCTTCTGACTCAAGAGACGGCTTCAGCATTGGCAAGGTCATTAATCCTGTCACGTCTTGATTATTGCAACAGTCTGCTTGTAGGTGCGTCACATGAGAACATCAAACGATTGCAGAGGATACAAAACAAAGCTGCACGTATTGTCACTAAAACATCAAAACGTGACAGTATTACAGCGGCGTTAAAGCTTTTGCACTGGCTACCAGTTGAAGCTAGAATCGAGTATAAAATATTGTGTTTAGCCTACCAGTGTATAGACGGATCAGCACCAGAATACCTCTGTGAGCTTCTGTCCATCTATCAGCCAAAAAGGTGTCTCAGGTCTAGTGACAAGCAATTGCTGGATATACCAAAGTGGAGACTAAAATCTTTTGGGTACAGGTCTTTCACAGTGGCAGCCGCCAGAAAATGGAATGATATTCCGAAATCCATGAAAGACATTACATTTTTGAATACGTTTAAATCTCAGCTCAAAACATATTTGTTTAAGAAGTATTTTTGATTTTTATTATAATTTAATTTAATCATTTATTTACATTAACCTATCATTTGTATTGTATAAGCGCTTTGAGCATACTCCACAGTGTGGATTAAGCGCTATATAAATGTTCCTATTATTATTATTAATACGTAATAGATGTCTTAAACTGGGTCTTGTTATATCTCGATGCAAACTAAGTAAAAATAGATATACCTAGAATAAACCATATAACAACTTATCGTCTTGTGTGAAAAATAATCAATATGTTAGTGTGTCAAAAAAAAAACAATTCACAATTGATGAAAATAATGTTGTGATTTCTCACTTATCTTCTAAAAATCTTGCATTTTTTGCCACCTCTGCCACAAAGTTGACGATACACGTTAGTATGAGACCATTTACGAATCTAAATTTGCTTATATCAACCAAACAGGTTATATATAGTACTTTTCTGGAATAAATTGGAGCACGCTTGAATTTCAAGTTATACGAATTTTTAACTTCAAGTTCAGCCATTTACAAATTTTTGCATATTATTTTTGCAATTTTCCACGAATAACAAAACGTTATATCTTCTCAAAGTGCTATTAACTATTCTATATTGTACTTCTACATTGTGTTTGTGAATACGCGTTTTGACTTCACCAACTTCAACACAGATAACTAATCCAAAAACAAAAAACTAAACAGAAAAAACAAGACCTTACGTCGACACGTTGTGGTGTTTCTTCCTTCTATCGAAATCGGGTTCTTTGAATATTCCTTCATCCACTGTATCAGTAGATGACATTCTTCTCACGGAAATCGATCTGACATAGGAACTATGTGGGATTTTGGAGTTCCCGTTGACATAACATTTACGGCAGCATATGTAAAGTATTGTACTTAAGATAACAGCCGAGGAGAAGGCCGCTAACGCGACGATTATGAG